>CM050165.1:139446077-140646077 GCA_027410445.1 Discoglossus pictus | reverse complement strand
TAACTTTGTTAGGATATCATGATGCCTATTCACGTACCCATTAATATTGGGAGTAGACCAAGGTCAACAGCCATAATGTCATACATCAGACTAAATTTGTGTTCTCATTTGGTGAGGGGATGGCAAGATTAACTATCCTGTGTATTCATGCTGGCTTCAAGATAATGGCCCCTTGGCACTTTGATAGTCCCATATCTGCAGTGGGAATAGTTACACTAAGCCACAGAAATGTGTTATTGAGCATGCTATATGATTAGATAATGGTGTGGTAGATTATTCTGCTGGGGGATGTCAATGATGGAATGGTTATCTGATCGCTGCTTTGTATATATGTCACAAACATTATTTCATAGCACTAGTTGCAGATGAAGTGGATGCCTTTATGGACCTGAATTGTGCCTAAAGAAATAAGAAAAATTAAAAACATCATAATGGGAAAAACAAAAATAGGAACTGCACCATCTCTTCACAACAGCATCCCCCGTGACCATCAGTTGGTGAGATGCTAAACATAACCCTACATGTCCACAAAGAAGAGGACCATGGACCATGTGTTGGTGGGTAGCCATCTGTTAACAAAACATTGCCATTACATGGGCCATGATCCAATACTCTGTAGCCAGGCTAGATCATGTTTACACCTGGACCAATATACTGTCACTGATTAGTGCTGTTGAAAAGGTAAAGTCCTAAGTGCAGCCCCTATATCCTCCTCTGCCTTGCCAAAGGGCACCCACCCCCTGTGCCACTGTGCCGACTACACCAATGTATTATCATATAATTGATGTGTGTTCCTATCTGCCATGCTGTTATCCTGGACCTGGATGGGTCACTTGGTAGCTAATATTTGATGCTATCCTTTGCTTGATCCGATCCTTGCTTTGTCATCTGAGCTTGTGTCTCTTAGATTCATCAGAATATCTTGATTGTTGCTGCAGGCCGGCCTCTACAGCACATGCATATACATACTTAGCATGAGTTGCTGGGCAATGTGTCATACTAACCAATCAGTGAGCAGCTCTCAGCAATAATTATTAATATGCTGCTGAGTGGTGTTCCCTGATGGGCTGTTCATCAACATTGCATATCCATCCATACAGAGTCTGTACCATCATACTGTATGCTGCAGTGACCATACCCATAACCGTGCTATCAATAAGGGTTTACTAACCTTCTATCTGCTATTTGCTGTGTGTATTCTTGACAAATATGATGCTGTACAACATTGAGTGTGATATGTAGGGTCCCTGATTGTATCCAGGGAGCTGAAATGTGATGGTCCGTTGTTGATAATAGAGTTATCTATGTGTGTGTGGTGTACAACTGGTGTGCACGTGGGTGTATATTGTATGTAATATTCACCTGGCATGGAGGCTGGATCCGGTGTCACCACCATGGCTGGAGCTCCTGAGATGGTCCTGTCTTCCATCATGGCCTTCAGCATCCTCTCCCACTGCCTGTAGCAGACAGTCACTCTGGGCCACCACTTGTATATGCTGCTCCTCTGGCCTCCTCCTCCATCATCCTTCTGACCTTTGCCTCTGGCTTGTAGTTGAGGGCCCAGTGTTTGACTCCAGCCTCTTGTTCTTCCAGCTGTGGACTGGGATCCATATCTCATCTCCCTGTTCTGACCCTGAGGCCTGTCCCTCCTCCCCACTACCCCCCACCGGAGATCCCACATGACTTTGAACTACATGTACTTAAATCTAGGGGCTCTTCCCACCCTCCCTCTACCTCACCTCCACCCTACCCCCAAAACTACAACTCTTAGCCCTACCCCACTCCAAAACTACCACTCCTAGCCTCATCCCATCCACTCCCACCCTCTCTGCCCCCTCACCCTCTCTGAGTCCCACATCCTCCCTCCCACTATCTCCCTCCCAACCTCTAGTCCCCGGGACCCCCTCTATCTCCTACTCTCCCCTCTCTCCATCTCTGACCAAATTAAATATAAGTATACATTAAAATAAGTGTATTTGTATATGTTTGTGATTGAAATTTTTTTTTTTTAACTATATGTTTTAAATTTTTTGTGGGGTGTAGGGTGGGTGTGTATGGTGCGTCCTATCTATAGGTGTATCTATGTTTATTATTAACCTATGCGTTTGTATAGTATATGATATGTGTATTGCAATCTAATTGTAAAATAGTCTAATTTGCTATAATAATTAAAAGAAGATAACCTGCACTCCAAGATAACTCTCCTACTCTCTTTCTCCAGAACCAAACCCTCCAACTTCAGGACCTGCGTGCTAAATTGTAAAGATCTGTGACACCGTCTGCGCTGAGGCATGATGCTCACAAATATATACAGTATGGCTGTCAATCATTTTTCTGTTTGCCATGTCCCATTGGCTGCCATGGCTGTGGAGCAGCAAGAATAGCCAGATCAGAGAGAGGATTGGAGAAGCATTGCGCGGGTTAATCCAGCCCCTTCAGTGCTACTGCCTGAAGAATGGTATATGGACGCTACCTGAGTGTCGTAATGCAGGTGTTCTAAAGTTCAGCATACTGTTGTAAATTGGGTCAGAAAATCTCCCACAGCCGTTTTCCACCATTACCATAACTTAGAGCACCAGATTTACATGGGGCCCTTATCTTCTGAACAGTATATACTGTTTGTGTATACTCTAGCTAATTCACTAGTTTTTGCAGGCTATTTTCACATAATTGAGTCCCTTTAAGTAGTATCTAGTAGTATCTAGTATCAAGGGGTTTATCCCAATCTAGACGGTACAGATATTCTGTGACCCCAAAACCTTGCTCAGTACCTATTTGTACTTTGTCATCACAGTTAGTAATACGCTTAAACAATTATTAGCCTTATTACAATATAGTTGCTTTAGGAAACCTTCTCAATAATTTGAGTAAACTCAGGTTAACATATACAAAAAAACTATTCCAACAGCACCCTGAGTCACCAATGTTATTCATTTAAAAAATGTAACATAGGTTGTTACCACATATTATTCTAAATCTACCGTATATCTATAAATTCTAGGCTTGAATAGTCTCATCCTCTGAGAACTATAATGAATTCCTTGAAGTTTGCAGAGGCTAATAAAATGAAACAGTGTCTTGTGATAATGATGACATCATTATTAAATTGCCATTCGGTAAATTTAAAAGGGCTCTATTTAAGCACACAGCATATTTTTTTACAGAAGTTTTTAGTTAGTGAAAACCTTGCTTTTGGATAGAAGTTCACTAACTAAAAACTTCTGTAAAAAAATAATCACTGGATCACAATTTAATAAGGCTGCTAGTATTTGGTTAACTGGCAATCTCAGCTTCTGACATCAGATGCACCTAATGTGCATTTCTCTGCTTGCCACGTGATAGTGGAGAAACTCGCATGAGGGGGGATCCGACATAAGACACCACGATGGCTCTTTACCCATTTAACCATTTATTATTGTTTTTAAAGTGGAGTATTTTCATTTGAGTTTTTGTAAATATATTTCCCTAGTTCCTTCTGAAGTTTGAGATGCTTTGGTGTTAAACTGTCTGCCTGAATTAATTTCCTTTTTTTGATAAAATCATACAATTTGTACATGTTTGGGTCTGCACTCCGCAGCTTATGCAGGTAATGATTGCACAGTGAAGTGCAGTGTTTCAAATTAGCCTGTCAGTGACCTCGCATAGGTAGCATTTAGCAGAATGTTTCCACTGATTGGTTACTATGAGACTTAGAAGTATATCGTCTTCATGAGCTGCAGAGAGGAGAAAACAGTTGTCATTAACTATTTTGGGGCAATGATGGGACCCCCTGCCCTCCACTAGTAACTCTGGTGTTTGGAACTCTGGCACACTGGGTGCTAATGTCAGGGGCTATTACACTGGACAAGAGACTTGTTATGGGAATTGGGACATATTGTTTGTATGGGTAAAGTTTAAAGAATGTATGTGTACTCAGAATGTGGTAAGAATAGGTTAAGATCTGATACTGTTAGAGAGTGCAGGGTCATTTCCCCATTATACAGTATTGTGTGATGGCCTGAACTTGAAGGGGTTAAACTGCATGGAATGTGTAGTCCTGCTACAGGGTCATAAAGTAATAAAACTGAATTGGGAGTTTGGGGGGAAGGATAGTTTTAGTTAAGGATAGTGGTACATATACAGCAGTGGCCTCTTTGATGTGTATACCAGAGTCAGTTACATTTGATAAGCACAGATTGTAAAAAAGGATGCAAGGCTCATTAGTCACCTTCTGGCATAGTCCAGTCCCATGTCTAATATGGGGATGGGGAATGTATCATGGGCTAGACATCTCCCAGGTTGGGAGGGTGTAACAAGCTATTGTCCACAAGAGGAGGGGCTAGGCATGTGGGGGAAGTTTTGGTGTGTTTTTGATATATCTGTAAAATGCAAGCAAGAATAAAGAGAGTCTGGTGGTACTAGTCAAAGGTGCATGGTGTGTGTTTCTTAGATCGTAAAAAAGGGATCTGATGGTGCCTGTTTCTTCAGAAATGATGCTCTGATCTGGAATTGTCTGTTGGGCTCTGAGATATAGAATGCATGGCCTAGAGAGAGATTTGGGGTGAGCATGGTTCCCAAATCTGGTGGTCCTAACAAAAGTTAGGAACTTTGTGTAAGATTTTAGGCAGGAAAAAAACAGAGCGTTTAAGCACTTCTTAATAAAATAAAGTCCCTAAATGTAAACTACGACATAGGTATATTATATCCCTGGTGAAATCCTAGTGGAGCCATGTAAAGATGTAGCCAAGCTTCTAGAATTGCATGCAAACCTACTATACAATGCTGCCATCAGCAGCGACGTGCCTTTTCTCATAATTACTACTAACAAAATACCTGTATATACACCATGAATAAGAATACAAAGCATCTGCATATTATTTAATGTTAGTTGAAATTCCCCCCATGATTTTTTTATAAGAGAAGCTGCAAGTTTTTTTTACAAACAAAATTTGATGTGTGATAAATACTTGTGGATGATTTGCATTATAATACATGGTGAATATACAGGTACCAAAGGGAAATCATAGGCTCTCAATCTGAGAATGCACAACACCTACAGTAGGTTTGTTCTATAGATATGGTCATTACATATAATGTAGTAAATCAGTTTGGTTTCACTCAAAAGAGTGATTTGGCCCCGAAATACCAGGCAATTCTACCCTGAACAGGAGAAACAACAAACCCCAGACACATGGTTCGGCCTTTGTTGGGCTTCGCCAGTGAGGTGTAGTAATACACAGGTACACCATAAACAATGAAAAGCAATGTTTGCTGCCTGTGCATATTTGTTGTTACCTTTCACTGCTGTTAACTGAGCATGGTCATGTGCAAGATTTCCCACCAGAGAACTAAGACCGAAGGCAGAGTCTTAGAGAAAGCTTTATAGCTCTCCACAGGCCTCATTAAAATAAGGAAACCATAGTAAATGTTGTGAAAGTTGCTGGTGTGAAACATCATTAATTTACACAGTTATTGTACACAATCTGTAAGAAATTAGTGAACTTTAGAAACAGGATACATGCACCTGGGAAATAAAATACGTTTACATTTCTGTTGATTCATGACACAATTTTTAAATCATACTATTTTGCTAATCTACTCACTGCACTAGAAGTATTTAATTTTAAGAATAACTAAGATTATAACAAGTTTTCCCTAAAGCTGTCAAAACTGTTTTCTATTCAACTTTAGCATAAAAAAACGTTCCATAGAGCATTTCCTAATTTTACCTGTTCAGATATAAACTACCCGAGGAAGAAACTCTTGGGTGATCAAAATTCTCTTTACCACACCTACTTACCATGGGTTTCATTCAAACGATGGCCGTAAAATGGCTGTAACTCTGCGAATCCTTGCGATGGGACTACGGCCCCTTGCAGCCCTATGGCTACGTTCCTATTCACACTAACACCTAACCTTACGGCCGATCGCAAACCATGCAGTCGGCCGTAAGTCCTGGCGGGCTGCAACCCGATTGCGGCAACGCTTTTACTCCCCCCTTGCTGCAGGGGTCCCGATTGGGACCCCTGCAGTGTCCCTACATTAACCCCTTGCTGTAGGGGTCCTGATTGGGACCCTGCAGCATTTCAAACATTTAAATTCCCTGCTGCGGGTGGAGGGCCAAAAAAAGGACATTAAAGGTCCTTAAAAAGGGGGGCGGTCCTAGCCAGCAGACTGGAAGGCTGCACGTCGTGTGGGCTCTGCACCACAGATTTCAAATTAAGGGCATAAAATGCCTAATTACTAAATTTAATAAATCTGCAGGCTTCTGGGAGCTCATCTACCCACAAAGACCGTAGGGTCCAGTTCTATTTTACCCCAAAATCGCAGCATTTGGCAGGCTGCACGGTCTCTCACAGCAGACCGGACCGTGCTGCGCTGGAGCGCAGGGAAGCACATCAGACCCTCCTCCCCTACCCCCGGGGGAGTCCCGACCGGACGGCCAGCCACGCGAGTCGCGTTACACAGATTACAGAGGAATCCCCTGTCCAAGCTCCCGCAGAGTCCCGGCGGCTGTGCTGGTGCTGCCGCACTGAAGCAACAAGAGGCCAGAGCGGAGTGAGTAGGGGGCACCGGAGACCGGAGAGACACCCAAAAGGCTAGTGAGACCAGAGGCCGGAGGGGTGAGTGGCCTGAAGGTGGGGTGTGATAGGAGGTCCGGAGACCGGGGAGCAAGGGGCGACGGCCCGGTGGCCTCTACACCCAGTGAAAGAGGCGCAGCCTCGTGGGGGCGGCCATCTTGCCCGCCAGGCCTTCCAGGCCTTACAGATCAGCGTTACACCACGACACCCCAGGGCCCTAGAGCAACAACAGGGAGCACCTAAAGGGGTCACTACAGGCAAGAAAGCAGGGAGGACTACACTTCAAGGCAGGTAGCCTCCTCTTACCCCAGATTTACAAAGCCCGCGAACCTGCGGCCGCCATTTTGTGGCGCGAATTTCAAATCTATACAGAGAATGCAGATACTGCTAAGAGAGGCTTGATGCAACACAGAATCCTCCCAAAAAAAGAGCCCTCACCATATTTTATTACAGACTTTTTCTTATGAAAGTGAGACATCAAAAGATTCTGAGAAGTTAGGATCCCAGAGGACATAACAATCTGGCTAAGGGTCTCACTATAAGGCTTAAAGGCCCCAACTAGATTTATAAGTAATAATAACAGATTGAGGAAGTTTGCCTGCAGCTCGTGTTTGTCTAAAAGTCTGGATTGCCCTGCTATGTGGTGTTGAAAGACTCCATTACACTGACACTAGTGTGCTAACACTGACACCCAGTGGACACTCTAAGAATAGCACATCCAAATCACAAACTGCACTAATCTGTAAGCATTTTCTGTTCAAGGAAGTTTTTTCTCTAACCTTAATTCAGATGAAGAGCCCTTACCCTGGGAACACATATTATACAGCACTGGTGCAGGGATTGGTGATCTCGGAGGCATTAAAGGAACGTCAAATTCCCTTACTCAAGGCTTTCGTCATGCCCCAGAGGACACTGGGCCAGAGAAGATCAACACGCCCTGGGGGCAGCTTGGCCGTGGCTCCTAGGCATACATGAGGCTGGCAGCCACAAAGCCATCCATGAGTAACTAACTACATTAGCACTGTACCAACCCATTACCCTCTAACCCAGCTAACAGACTGGTCCAGGTCCTTGAACTTGAATCACTACCCTCCTTAAAAGATGGCAAGTTGCAGTACTAGCAAAGTACAAAAAAAACAGACTGGAAAGGGGATACAGGAGTTCTACAAACCACCTGACGCAAGCCGCAACCCAAGTCCGAGTCCTAATTCGGAACATTTCGGACTCGCCAGCCCAAGCGGCGGCGCAGAGCTCACAACCAGTTCAAATGGAACTAACGGACAGCACCCTGTCCAAAATCAAGCAGATCTTGCAAGCTGAAATCAAGCACGCAGTAGACGATCTACGGTCAGACATCAAGTCCCTGACCCAGAGGCTGCAGGGCCTGGAGGAAAGCACCGACCAAATTGAGGAGGCCCAAGCACTTGATAAGCAGGATATCTTGCAGAAAGCGTCTAAGATCCAGATGCTGGAAGACAAAGTGGAGGACCTGGAGAATAGATCCCGCAGACATAACATCAGATTGAGGGGGGCCCCCAATAAAACAACGGACGTTTTGCAGTACTCTAGAGATTTTATCAGCATGATCCTTCCATCGGTCGAGGAATCAAATTGGACAATAGAAAGAGCTCACAGAGCGATGGGTTCATCTAGGGACCAAAATACACCCAAAGACATCATCATCAGATTTACACAGCAAAAAGCTAGAGATTTAATTCTGGCTGAAACGAGATTAAGAAAGGAAATCGTAGGTCCAGGCGGCACCAAGATCCAAGTTTATATGGACCTTTCACCCTCTACCTTACAGAAGAGAAGGGAGATGAGACCCACACTAAGAGTACTCTCCCATTATAAAATACCGTATAGATGGGGGTTCCCATTCACCCTATTGTTGACGTACAAAGGAAAATCTTTCAGGGTGCTATCGCTGGAGGAAAGCCAAAGCCTTTTAACCAGACTGAGACTCGTGCCTGAGGATTCCGAGGAGGAAAACTCCTTCCTTCAGGCGGACTCGAGGCAGACCAGGAGGGGTTCAGAGAACCCGCTGCCTCAAAGATCAAAGTCCAGTTCCAACCATGTGAGGGACGTCAAGCATCGGGAGCAGGGGGTGACGGAGGACCCTTTATCCTAAAACATTTTCCAGGTCCATACTCTCGCTCTATAAGACTCTCCATACTTTACATGGAGGTTGGACTTCACTTCGGGATTGGAAAGAGGAAAACCCGATTCTGCAGACTCTTCGCACACGCTGGGACATTGAGCACACTACAGACTCAGTATTGTATCTTGGTTTGTGCATATGTTTAGCGGGAGCATATAGGGGCTAGAGGCCAGGCTTAACTTGAGGAGATATTAACTCATGTAGGGTTTCTTTACTCTTATAAAATCTCTTTAGTCAGCAGCGGGTAATGGGTTAAATTGTTTTTCTAAAATGTTTCTATTTGTTTTCATATTGTTCTCTAACTCGCTTAGTATTGCATATATTTTATTGAGTACTCAGGATGGCTACCTTAGGTAGCTAAGTTTCATGACAACTGGGGGCTTAGTGCCCAAGATATGGTTAATATTATTATGGTTAATGTTAATTGATAGTTTTCTCCCTGTAGGAATAATTAGGGGGGGTAGGTTCCCTTCCCTTAATCCTATCGGAATGTCTATATGTAGTAGTCAAGGGAGGACTCACTGTCATTGTGGGTTTATTATTGAGATACTAAATTGTACTGATATTGTTCTTTGTTTTTTTACATGTTATGCCGCTTGTGCCTGGCGGATCAAGAATTACCTGGAGTCGTCCGCGTCTGGAGCGAGATGTGGTGGGCATGTCCCGGACCGGCCGGTATGGGAAATGGGAGCTGAGGCAGAGTGGTCCGCGTGGGGTAACTTTCGAGCGACTTTTACACACCTAGATAACAGACAACCATGACAGATCACCCACATAGTATAATAACACATAATGTAAAAGGCTTCAACTCCCCGTTTAAAAGGCGTAAAGCCTTCCTCTTTTATAAAAGAATCAAGCCCTCTATAATTTTTTTACAAGAAACTCATTTGCATTAGATAAAGTCCCAAAATTCCTCCACAAGGATTACCCAAATTTTTATACTTGTTCACAACAAACCAAGAAAGCAGGTATGGCCATTCTCCTTCACAAGAACCTCCCCTTCAAGCTAGAGAAGCAGGTAAAGGATAAGGAGGGTAACTTCCTTATAATTACAGGTACTGTTCTAGATCTTAAGGTCTCCCTGGTGAATTTATATGCCCCCACGGTTAATCCGCACAACACGCTAATCAAACTTTTGAACCTCCTGAAGCAAGAGGACAGAGGGAAAATTATCATAGGGGGGGACCTAAACCTGGCGCTTCAGCCATTCCTGGATAGGTCAGGGACACCCTTGTACACCAGGGATGCTAGAAAACTTAACATCATACATGCCCTACTTAAAGAACTGGACTTAATAGATGCCTGGAGGGGGTTACATCCTTCTGAAAGACAGTACACATTCTTCTCCCCTACCCATAGCACATACTCCAGGATTGATGCCTTGTTAATCAACTCCTCACTGTTCAATAACACATCAGATGCACAAATTTTACCCTGCCCCTGGTCAGACCACGCGTTGATATCTTGTAAATTAAGTTTAAGCCAAAATAATCCCCACATTCACGCTTGGCGTCTGAACGACAAGTTGATCACATGCTCAGAGATACGGGCCCAAATAGATGAGGAAATTAACACCTTCTTCGTTCTGAACGATATTCCTGAGACGGAAATAGGTTGGTCCTGAGTTGCCCATAAGGCTTACATTAGAGGCATAATTGTAAAAACCTCAGCGGCATATAGGAAGAAACTACTCAGCAAAGAAAATGAACTCTTCAAGAAATTACAAAAGTTGGAAAAGTTAAACCAGAGTAAATTCACCAGGGAAACACAAAACGTCATAAATCGAACCAGATCAGAATTAGACACCATTCTGGCAGAAAGAACTGAGAAGGCCATTAGAAAAACGAGACATAAATTCTACTGTCAAATTAACAAGCCCTCTCCTATGCTGGCCAGGAGACTAAATTTTAGGAATAACTCTGCGCGCATTCACCAGCTTAGGGATGCGAGGGGGGAAATTACTATGAAACAAGATGAGATCAAAGAAACATTTAGAAAGTATTACCAGGACATTTACTCATCTAAACTGGTGGCCAATAATTATAAAATTCACGAATTCCTGAACGCCTATGACCTCCCTTCAGCCACTGAGGAGGATTTAAATATGTTAAATGCTGAAGTCTCGCTAGAGGAGATAAGCAGAACGATCAAAACCTTGAAAAAAGGTAAAGCTCCGGGCCCAGATGGCTTTACAAACAATTACTATGCCACATTCAATAATCCACTTGCCCCAAAGATCATGCCCCCCAAACTCAATCAGGCAAGTCTTATCTTCCTCCCTAAATCGGGTAGAGATCATTTACTGGCTAAAAACTTCAGGCCCATTTCTCTCTTGAATGGGGAGCCAAAAAGGATAATACCCCCTTATGTACAATAGGACTAGACCTGGAGAAAGCCTTTGACTCCATAGAATGGCCATACCTGCACGCCACACTGTCGAAGTTTGGGTTGGTGGGTAATTTTGTGAATGTTATTAAGTCTTTTTATAATAATCCATCTGCAAACATCAGCATTCCAGGGGCTGATCACACACCCATCAATATTAAAAGAGGCACAAGACAGGGCTGCCCCCTTTCCCCCCTCCTGTTCTCGCTAGCCATTGAGCCATTGGCTCAGGCTATCAGGAATAGCGCCTCAATAACAGGGATAAATGTAGGCCTACATCAGTTCAAATGTTGCCTCTTTGCCGATGACATCCTGTGCACACTTACAAACCCAATTCACTCAGTACCAGCCTTGATGTCCCTGATGGAGTCCTTCGGGTTCATCTCGGGACTCAAAATTAACATAGACAAGACGGAAGCAATCTTTGCTCAGGCTACCCAGGCCTTGAGAGATACTCTCAAATCCCATTACTCCTTTGATTGGCCAGAAAAATATATAAATTATTTAGGTATTAAAATTACTCCGGAGATCACTGGCCTGTACCAGTCAAACTATATTCCGCTATACAAGTCCCTGAATCAGGACTTGTTGAAATGGAATAAGTATCATCTCTCTTGGTCGGGGAGGATAAATGCAATAAAAATTAATATTCTCCCCAGGATCCTGTACTTTTTCAGGACTCTGCCTATTCAGGTACATATAAGAGAATTGACCAGCTTACCAAAATGCAATATTCAGATTTATTTGGAATTACAAGTGCCCTAGAATAAGGAAAGCAATTATGATGAGGAGGAGATCCTCTGGAGGCTTGGGCTGTCCCGACCTCCTTAAACACTTCAGGGCAGCCCAGATTTCTTTCTTGCCCCAGCGCATTCGGCAGAAAACCAGCCACTTTGGGTCTTTGTAGAAAACCACCAAATTGCACCATTAAAATGGGATACTCTTATATGGGACCCTTCTTCCCCGTTGCCCTTAAAGCTGGCTCGAAACAACCCGATGATAGCCCTGTCTCTGAGGGAATGGGAAAGAGCTAACATCAATAGACAGCTAAGCCCCAATATCTCTTTGCTAACCACTACACTCCCTTCCCCAAGCACCCTTGAGGAGATGGGTATGTTCTCCAAAGATTGGTGGATCTCACGGAAGTTAGATAGGTTTGAAAGCTGGGTTAGAGAGGGTGCAGTACTAAATACTAGGAGTTTTATAGAAACGTACAATCTCCCACCCAGAGAATACTTCAACTACAACAAAATTTGCCATAATATCACCATTAAACTCCGTAAATGGGGCCCGCCAAGTTCAACTTGGTTCACGCTAATATGTAATAAAGCCCCACTAACTAGGGGAATATTGGGGGAACTGTACGCTATATCCAACTCTAATGACATGGCTAGCAAACCCAAGCATATTAAGCAATGGGAACAGGATATGGGAGTAGAATGGGAGTAGGTGGTCCAAAATTAACCTGGAACTGACGAAAGGCTCCAGATACTTTAGCCATATGGAAACATTAGCCAAAGTTTTATTTAGAACCTATTACACGCCAGACAAGCTACACAAAATGGACCCTAAAATCTCTGAGTGTTTTAGTGGCTGTATCACAGGAGGTTCCTTCCGCCATATCTGGTGGGACTGTCCAATTGCTCAATCAATGTTGCACAAGGTGGCTGAACTGGCCTCTAACACACTTAAAACAAAAATACATCCCGAGATGGGAACATGTCTCCTAGGGCTTCCAGTACAAAACTTACGTATTCACCAAAATAAGTTGCTTCTATTCATCATGTTGGCGGCTAAAAGCAGTCTGGCAGGAAATTGGCGGAAGAATACACTAGATATCCACTCAGTCATTAACAAAATCAACTTTATTATGACATTTGAACATATGACGGCAACATTACTGTAAACGACACAGTGGCTGTTTATAAGGAAATATGGGGTGACTGGAGTGGGACGGAACACTCATTCCAGATACACTGACGGTAGTGCACCGATCGAGAGGGGGAGGCAGACAATAGCTGGTGTGGTCCGGGACAGGGCTCTCCATGGTACCTCGTTTGAGGTCGCTGCGGACGTGGACGGTAAGAAAGGTAGTAAGCAAGTTCTGTAAAACGTAATTTGAAAGGCACAAGTTAATTTGTGTTAAGTTATGTTCTATTTTTGTTAGTTAAAATTGTTTTAATTTCTAAAATAAGTAACCATAGCAGGATATCTAGCACATGCGAGACATAGATAGAGCATTTAAGCACAGGTAACTTACCTAACCTGTTATAGGTTGCATACATAGACTATCTTAATAATAGAAAAAGGAAAAAGGCGGAGGGTGACACATGGAATTGACATATGTATTTTATCTTGTGCTAGCACAAATGTATACAATGAAAATCATAAAGTGTGGGGGACCTGCGTGTCACTCAGTGTTTTCAAATGTGCTTGTCTTGTGAATGTGTCAATAAAAACTTTATGAAAAAAAAAAAAAAAGGTCCTTAAAAAACCTGCGATAAATAAAACAATTAACCCCTGCTCCGGGGGTGCTATAAGTAGCCCCCAGGCACCTCAAATTTCCCCCATCACTCATGGGGCTCTTGAAAGAGACCCATGAGCCCCTAATTAACCCCATCACTTATCATGGTCTATACATACCCCCATAAGCCTCTATGTAACCCCATCACTTATGGGGTTAATATAGACCCCCATAAGCCTCTATGTAACCTCATCACTTATGGGGTTCTATACAGACCCCCATAAGCAACTATGTAACCCCATCATTTATGGGGGTCTTTATAGACCCCCTATTGGACTGAAAGGTTTAATTTTAGTCTCACGGGGGTTACATTGAGGCTTATGGGGGTCTATATTGACCCCCATAAGTGATGGGGTTACATAGAGACTTATGGGGGTCTGTATTGACCCCCATAAGTGATGGTGTTAATTAGGGGCTCATTGGGCTGTGTATAGAGCCACATGAGTGATGGGGTTTGTTTTAGGTGCCACGGGGGTACTTACAGTACTCCCACGGCTTGGGGTATCTTTTTGTGTGCCGCAGGCCGGGGAGAATTTAACATTTTGAAGTACTGCAGGGTCCCGATCAAGACCCCTACAGCAAGAGGTTAATGTTGGTGGCAATGCAGAGGTCCTGATCGGGGACCCCTGCAGCAAAAGGGGGATTGATTGGGAGCTATTGATAGTGGGGAAGCTATGTAAGGGCTTAGCAAGCCCTGGCGACTGCTCCAAGGTGTCAGTAAGCTGCGGCTCGATTTGAGCCATTTCTGGGCTTCCCGGAAGGGTAATCGTAGAATTTGAATATCCATTTGGGCTTTCTTGCAGCCGCAACTCTTTCGGCTAAGCAAGATCAAAGGCTTTAACGGAGCTCAGCTGCGAGGGGCCGTAAGGGATCGCAGCTAGATGGCCGTAAGCCACCGGAGGCCGCCATTTGAATAGCTTGCAGCTGCCTCTTGGGGCTATTTATTTTGAAATCATAGCATTAGAATGAGGCCCCATGTATGTAGTGACAGAGCTAATGAATAGAGGGCTCAGATCCAAAATGAATTTGAGCCCCCAATAGTAACATTTCTATATATGGTAGGTGCTTGTAGACATCAATTAAAAAGCCAAGAACACATGTAGGTAGTCAGATCCTTGTTGGGTTATCTGATCACTTTTCTATAAAATATATATCTTCAGCTTTCCACTAGTACAATAAGTGATTCCCCTTACTACAGGTAGTAGAGGACCTCAAACTAGCAGCTGCTCTGCCATTGCATATATACAGTGCCTTGCAAAAGTATTCACCCCCCTTGGCATTTTTCGTGTTTTGTTGCCTCACAACCTGGAATTAACATGGATTGTTTAAGGATTCCCATCATTTAATTTACAGAACACTCCCACAACTTTGAAGATGTTTTTTTTTTTTTATGGTAAAGCAAACAACAAATAGGACAAATAACAGAAAAAGTCAATGTGCATAACTATTCACCCCCCTAAAGTCAATACTTTAAAGAGCCACTTTTTGCGGCAATCACAGTTCCAAGTCGCTTTGGATAAGTCTCTATGAGCTTGCCACATCTTACCACTGGGATTTTTGCCCATTCCTCGTTGCAAAACTGCTCCAGCTCCTTCAAGTTGGATTGTTTGCGCTTGTGAACAGCAATCTTTAAGTCTGACCACAGATTTTCTATTGGATTGAGGTCTGGGCTGTGACTAGGCCATTCCAACACATTTACATGTTTCCCCTTAAACCACTCAAGTGTTGCTTTAGCAGTGTGTTTGCGGTCGTTGTCCTGCTGGAAGGTGAAACTCTGTCCTAGCCTCAAATGATGCACAGAGTGGTACAGGTTTTGCTCAAGCATATCCCTGTATTTAGCACCATCCATCTTTCCCTCAACTCTGACTAGTTTCCCAGTCCTGGCTGCTGGGATGGTGTTGTTTGGGTGATGTGATGTGTTGGGATTGTGCCAGACATTGCATTTTCTTTGATGGCCGAAAAGTTAAATTTTAGTCTCATCAGACCAGAGCACTTTCCTCCATACATTTTGGGAGTCTCTCCCATGCCTTTTCGCAAACTCAAAACGTGCCATTTTGTTTTTTGCTAAAATTAATGGCTTTTTCTGGCCACTCTGCCATAAAGCCCAAGTCTATTAATCGTACGTCTTATTGTAGTCCTATGTACAAATACTCCAGTCTCTGATGTGGAACTCTGCAGCTCCTCCAGGGTTACCTTAGGTCTCTGTGCTTCCTCTCTGATTAATGCCCTCCTTGCCTGGTCTGTGAGTTTTGGTGGGCAGCCGTCTCTTGGCAGGTTTGCTGTTGTGCTATGTTCTTTCCATTTGGTTATGATAGATTTGATGGTGCTCCTGGGGATCATCAAAGATTTGGATATTTTTTTATAACGTAACCCTGACTTGTACTTCTCAACAACATTGTCCCTTACTTGTTTGGAGAGTTCATTGGTCTTCATGGCAGTGTTTCGTTAGTGGTGCCTCTTGCTTAGGTGTTGCAGCCTCTGGGGCCTTTCAAAAAAGTTGTGTATATGTAATGGCAGATCATGTGACACTTAGATTGCACACAGGTGGACATCATTTCACTAATTATGTGACTTCTGAAGGTAATTGGTTGCACCAGAGCTTTTTATGGGCTTCATAACAAATGGGGACAATACATACACACATGCCAATTTTCTGTTTTCTATTTCAAAAAAATAGTTTTATGTATATATTTTTTTCATTTCACTTCACCAACTTAGACTATTGTGTTCTGATCCATCACATAAAATTCAGATTAACAAAACATTGAACTTAAGGCTGTAATGTAACAAAATAGGTAAAAAATCAAGGGGGTGAATACTTTTGCAAGGCACTGTACAATATCTCACAAAGTGAGTACACCCCTCACATTTTTGTAAATATTTTATTGCCGGTATATCTTTTCATGTGATAACACTGAAGAAATGACACTCTGCTACACACTGCTAAAGCAACACTTGAGTGGTTTAAGGGTAAAGTAGTAAGTGTACAGCCTTTATAACAGTGTAAACAGTGTCCAAATCAGGCCCAAACTGTCAATATTCTGTGTGACCACCATTATTTTCCAGGACTGCCTTAACCCTCATGGGCATAGAGTTCACCAGAGCTTCACAGGTTGCCACTGGAGTCCTCTTCCACTCCTCCATGCGGATGTTAGAGACCTTGCACTCTCCCACCTTCCATTTGAGGAGGCCGCACAGATGCTCAATAGGGTTTAGGTCTGGTGACATGCTTGGCGCAGTCCATCACATTTACCTTCAGCTTCTTTAGCAAGACAGTGGTCGTCTTGGAGGTGTGTTTGGGGTTGTTATCATGTTGGAATACTGGCCTGTGGCCCAGTCTCCAAAGGGAGGGGATCATGCTCTGCTTCAGTATGTCACAGTACAAGTTGGCATTCATGGTTTCCTCAATGAACTGTAGCTCCCCGGTGCCGGCAGCACTTATGCAGGCCCAGACCAAACATATATACACATATGTCTATATGTGTATATATGTTTTATATAATATGTTGTGTTGATTCCCCCTATATGCATTTACCTGAGGATGTCAGATGCTGTCTCCACTCTCTCTGCATTGCTGTTTACGTTCAAACTGATGGTTTCATCTCATATCAGTGTTTTTGTGTTCTGTGTACCTTATCCATTTTTCTGTCATTTAAGGATTATTTCAACTACCTTTCCTCAGTATAGATATATACTTTTTATAGTGGGAGTGTCATGGTCTGGGCCTGCATGAGTGCTGCTGGCACTGGGGAGCTACAGTTCATTGAGTGAACCATGAATGCCAATATGTACTGTGACATACTGAAGTAGAGCATGATCCCCTCCCTTCGGATACTGGGCCGCAGGCCAGTATTCCAACATAATAATGAACCCAAACACACCTCCAAGACAACCACTGCCTTGCTAAAGAAGCTGAAGGTAAAGGTGATGGACTGACCAATCATGTCAGCATCCTCAAACAGAAGGTGAGGGAGTGCAAGGTCTCTAACATCCATCAGCTCCGTGATATCATCATGGAGGAGTGGAAGAGGACTCCAGTGGCAACCTGTGAAGCTCTGGTGAACTCCCTGCCCATGAGGGTTAAGGTAGTGTTGGAAAATAATGGTGGCCACACAAAATATTGACACTTTGGGCCCAATTTGGACATTTGCACTTAGTGGTGTACTCACTTTTGCTGCCAATGGTTTAGACATTAATGGCTGTGTGTTGAGTTTTTTTGAGGGGACAGTAAACTTACACTGTTATACAGGCTGTGCACTTACTACTTTACATTGTAGCAGAGTGTCATTTCTTCAGTGTGTCACATGAAAATATATAATAAAGTATTTACAAAAATGTGAGGGGTGTGCTCACTTTTGTGAGATACTGTAGCTTGTAAGTGGACACTTGATCCTGTCTTTTATTTTCTATTTTGTTACATTTTAATAGCATAATAAATATTTTTCTTAAAAAAAAATCTTTTCAGTAGAGCATCAAAAATGGTCAAATGAAATGAATGTAGTTTATCTCATATCTCCATTTTCATTACAGTTTTTATATACTCTGTTGCCTTATTTAAAATACTTGTTCAAATAATGGGTCTATTCAAGTTGTAAGATGGAGACATGGTAATTTTCTATTCAAACTGACTTGGAGAAATCATATTTTTTCTGGTCCTAATGTTTAATCATAGTGGGCTTAAAGAAGACAGTACATTTATTTTTAATTACCTCCTGGGGTATCACACACTTTAGAAATGGCATGACAACACTATTGCAGAAACAGTTCCATTTTGCTTTCCTGGCAATGTAACAGGCTGCAGGTTGTGTAGTGCTAACTTCACACCATCGATCAGCCTTTAGCATTGCCACAGTGTACCCATATGGGCTTCACTGGCATTTCTTATACTGTTATGTGATACTTCCAGTATGAGCTGAAATGTATTTTTGAAAGTAATAAAACACAGATTTAATAATTTGATAATGATATTTGGTACTCTCTTAAAATTAATTGTGAAAGTGTAATTAAACAGACACTAGAAAAAAGTAAAACTTTCTTTTTCATTTTAAAACAAATGTTCAAATTTGTAAAGCAAAAAAAAAACATGTCATGTTTCTCAAGCCTTCCCCGGAATCCCACTAGCCTGCTGACATCCTGTTGTAGTCCCCAGCGGGTCCTAAAATGCATGTGTGCTAATTGTGAGATTTAAAGGGACAACATCCCAAATATAATTTAGTGCACCTGAAGAGGCCCAGTCCTGCTACACTATTTAAATCCTACATCTGCATCTCTCCAAAGCCTGTTATTAGTGTCCTAGTGTTTGGGTCACATCTCTGCATTTGTTCTGGAGATGAAGCTCTGAAAGTCTGTTATCTGTACCAATGTACCCTACTGGTTTTAGTATCATGCTCCAGTGTATCCATGCTCCTTATAGTTACCTGTGCCAGGAAACCTGTGTTAATGTTACCATCCTGAACAAGTGTGCTTCTAATAGCTAACTTTGCCCGCATATCTGAGTCCCAGTTACCATCCTGTACCTGTACTTTTATGCAATTGTTATTCACTGTGCTTTTCTGCCTGACCTTCCATTGCTGAACTACTGTCTGTTTCACTCTGTATGAGTTTGGCCTGCCCTTGCCCCTTCCTGCCTGACCAATCTTTGGCACCACAGATGGACTAAAACTGGTACAGTCCTAATACTACTGAGATGAACTAGGTTTCTGGACCTCACTGTTAAAGTATAAAAGGCCAGACTGTGGACCCAGTTAAAGTTCATGATACTGTGGAGGCTCAAGGTCCCACCACACCTACCTGAGCATTATATACTAGCCTGGTATCTAATATAGGTGGCATGCTACCCTATCCTGGCATTCTGAATCTGAAGATTATGTTTGCTCAAGAGGTAATCATTCCTTCTGATAACATCCTGGGTGCTCTCCACATGAACACTTTTCAAAAAGTTATTCAGAGTCATCAAGAATGTTCTCCTAGTCTACAAAGACCTCCAGCAAACTTCAGGCAGTGGTCCTCATCAAGTGGGCACATTTTTGAAAACCTGTATCTATAGCAGAATGTTCATGACATTGAGGCAGCTTCTGAAACTTTTCCTTACAAATGCGGTCTATTTTTCTAAGCAGTCTGGCAATAAAAAGGCCTTTGGTTCCAGTTTACAATGTGGGGGGCTTAGTCTGGCTCCACTCTTACTCTACACCTTCAACCTTTGTGAACATGATCAATTAGTCAAACCCGAAGTTACGGGTTTAGACGGAGCAAATGGCAAATGAGATCGTCATCATTACGTCACTGAAAAATGGAGTTTAGATTTCAAAGCCTTACAGGTTTCATTTATGACTTACGATCGGATCCGCATTCCAGAAATAATGAAGTTTTAATAAATCAGTAAATATGATATTCAAGTCCATGTGAGTTCCATTATATGTATAAATACATTGATTGCCGGGATCGATATAACACAGAAATTATACAGAAATAAAAGTATTTTATCTTGCAGATTTGCGAGCTTGAGAATGTTGTGCTATTCATTTTAATATCTAACATCACTTTCCCTTTCATTATTAGTACAGTTGTGTATTTTTATTTGCATTTACAGTGCATTTACAGTGCTACGGATAGGACTTTAACCCCCTTGCGGTTCCTCTCTAGTACCCGTTGGCTTTTTGGTTCCATTTGCGGGTTATGGGGTGGAACGCCAGTGGATTTGTTGCAATTTAATAGCGAAATTGGGAACTTGGCAGTTACGGGCATGAGAGAACAAATAATTTGCGGGCACGCAGTTCAAATATACACTTCCCGTAGCATTTTTTTGCCCTCAACCCGTAAGTCCTTAGCGAGTTGCTTTGTGGGGCCAATTTAATAGCTGCAAGTCTTGCGGGCTAAGTTATGGGTGATGGTTTTACATGTTCAGGAAATTTAATGGGGCTGCTAGTCATATACAAAAAAATCATATGTATTTTTATTCATTATTTGCTTATTTTTGTTTATTTGCCAGTTATATCAAGGAAATTCTGCATATCATATACTTAGCAGAACAGATAACAAACGAACAAATACAAATATAAGGTTACAACTAAACATTTTAATATACATAAGTATAAAAAACTGTGTGTACGCACTTAATATTTAACTCTGTTCAAAAAACTGTCAGTAAAACATGACAGCCCAATAATGTTAATATAACTGCTGTCCAATTAATATATATATTTATATATACAGTATTTGTAATGATGACACACCCACACATAACAACAAGACCTTTAACATCAAAGGATTGTATACATGCACATCCTCCAATGTGGTTTATATAATACAATATACTTTTTGTGAAACAGGCAGTTACATTGGAGAAACCAACCAAAAACTACAGTTAAGGATGAATTTACACAGACATTTAATAAGAAAGCACAATGATTATTGTACCCCATTTGGCTTTTGATGACGTAGCACGCCCTGACGTTAGGGGCACACTGGCGTCACACTTTCCAACATGAATGTGTGTCTGTGTATCGAGGATGTGTGTTTACCCTCCCTGTCTGTTTCCAAATGTCTGAATGCTGTTTTTCTGCATGAGGAAGCTCATTTTTTTAAAAATAAGATCACTTGAAATAGATAGCTTCTTAAGAGGTATATTTTCTGCCAGGATATCATTTACCTTTTGCTTTTGAAAGGCACAGTGCAGAGAGATACTTCGTTATTGTTGATTAACATCTCTCCTGTGTGTATTTACCGTGTACCGTGTATCTACAAAAGTGGTTTTTATCCCAAATAGATAGACCCATAATATGTATAAGCTTTTATTAAAGTGTAATAACTTTCTAAGAGTGCCATCATGATGATTTTTTTTCTCATAAGATATTAAGCGCCTATATTGGGGCTTCTATTTTGGTTAAGACAATTATTCAGTACAAGGAGTTAATTTTCAATTTGTCCTTGGAATCAGGACTCATATGATATGTATACAACTCCAGACCATTTAGGATTCCCCATATTCTGTGTTGAAAACTCAGCAACCCTCTAGACAAAAGGTTAGACCCTCATGCCAATTATTATATGATATTCAGAATTCAAAAATCAAGCATTCAAAACTAATGCATTAAGTACAAATTTGTGTCAAGGACAAAAATGATTGAGCTGAATAAGCCGTATGTTATTAATCACACATAAGTACTGTTGTGTGAGAGAATATTTACCTCTCTATTAAGAGATTAAAAGTACCATCAGGTGGTATATTGCCCTCACAAAATTTGCCTATTTTTATCCCTTTTCTTTTCTAATCCGGGATTTTTTATAAACTTAAAAAATTTGCCGTTGTTACCCTCCATTAATAAAATTTCTACTTTTGGAACTATCTTATCCAAACCTGTATATATACTTACCCCAGTTGGACACCATTTTAGCCAGAATGATCACTCCATCCAGAACTTACAAATCAAAATACCAAGAGGAAAATATAAAATATAATTATATACGTCAACACTAAAAATACAGGACTTAATATACTTGGGTTTTCTAACACATTATCACCATTTCTTGTGAATTTTTCTTATTTTACTATAACATGCTTGGAACTCTTAGGGAGGTGGTTGTCCAACAGGAAGGATATCACTGTGGACTGCAGTGCTCTGTTTTTTTCATGTATATATTGAAGTATATGGGTATATAGTATGTATATAGTTGTTTCCTTTACTATATTGCTCATTAATATAAATAAGGCATTTGTCCAATACAAAATATATCACAATATACTGCAATACTCATTATTAATCAATATATATATATGTATATATACTGTATATAGATTAATAATTACTAAATGTATATATATATATATATATATATATATATATATATATTTATGAATATATATATATATATATATATATATATATATATATATATATATACCGTATTTATCGGCATATAACACGCACCGTCGTACAACACGCACCTCATTTTAAGAAGGGAATTTCAGGGGGGAAAAAAAATTCAAATAAAGAACTTTGAAGCAAAATCCTCAACCTCCCTCCTCATCCTCAACCTCCCTCCTCAACCCCCTCCTCAACCCCCCATCCTCAACCCCCTCCTCCACCCCCCCATCCTCAACCCCCTCCTCCACCCCCCCATCCTCATCCTCCTTCCTCATCCCCCCTCCTCAACCTCAACCTCCCTCCTCATCCTCAACCCCCCTCCTCATCCTCAACCCCCCTCCTCATCCTCAACCCCCTCCTCATCCTCAACCCCCCTCCTCATCCTCAACCACCCTCCTCATACTCAACCTCCCTCCTCATCCTCAACCCCCTCCTCAACCTCCCTCCTCATCCTCCCTCCTCAACCCCCCCATCCTCAACCCCCTCCTCAACCTCCCTCCTCAACCCACCTATCCTCAACCTCCCTCCTCAAACCCCCTCAACCTCCCTCCTCAAACCCTTCCTCAACCCCCATCCTCATACTCCCTCCTCAACCCCCCTATCCTCAACCCCCTCCTCAACCCCCCTATCCTCAACCCCCCGATCCTCAACCCCCCTCCTCAACCTCCCTCCTCATTCTAAACCAACCTCTGCATCCTCCCTCCTCAACCCCCTCCTCAAACCCCCCATCCTCAACCCCCTCCTCCACCCCCATCCTCATTCTCCTTCCTCAACCCCCCTCCTCAACATCAACCTCCCTCCTCATCCTCAACCTCCCTCCTCATCCTCAACCCCCCTCCTCATCCTCAACCCCCTCCTCATACTCAACCTCCCTCCTCATCCTCAACCCCCTCCTCAACCTCCCGCGTCATCCTCCCTCCTCAACCCCCCATCCTCAACCCCCTCCTCAACCTCCCTCCTCAACCCCCCTATCCTCAACCTCCCTCCTCAAACCCCCTCAACCTCCCTCCTCAAACCCCCTAAACCCCCCTCCTCAACCCCCCATCCTCATCCTCCCTCCTCAACCCCCCTATCCTCAACCCCCTCCCCAACCTATCCTCAACCACCCTCCTCAAACTCCCTCCTCATTCTAAACCCCCTCCGCATTCTAACCCCCCCTCCTCATTCTAAACCCCCCCTCTCCTCAACCTAAACCCCCCTCCTCCTCAACCTAAACCCCCCTTAATACCTCCCCCTCACTTACCTGCTTCAGCTCCGGCCTCTGCTCCTTGACCCGGTGACGTCACATGTCGGCACCCGGTATATGCTAATGACGTGGCGCGCTGGCGCGCATGTGACGTCACCGGGTCAAGGAGAGCAGCGGAGACCAGAGCAGAAGAAGGTAAGTGAGGGGGGTGTATTTAGGGGGGTTTAGGTTGAGGAGGGGGGGTTAGAATGCGGAGGGGGTTTAGTGTGAGGAGGGAGGTTGAGGATGAGGAGGGGGGAGGGAATATCGGCGTATAACACGCACCTATGATTTGCCCCCTATTTTCAGGGAGAAAAAGTGCATGTTATACGCCGATAAATACGGTATATATTTATTTATATACTGTATATATATATATATATATATATATATATATATATATATATAAATGAAACCTAGTCTAGGAACATAACATAAAATTCATTAACCTAGTTTTTAATTTTAAACAATATATTTTGAACATTTTCCTGGACCCCGGAGGCATCCTTGATATATTGGTGAAAGTTCTATGTGTGAGAGGGGAGTTTACATTTCTGGAGAGCAATGCATGTATTTTCTGATACAGGCAGTCTTCTTCTGAGGCTGTGAGTAGGAAGATGTGTTGTCTTAATTGCAGTCAAATCCAATTATTGAACAAAGCCTTCTAACCTCCTCCAGTTCCCTTGACAGATAGAAAAAAAACTCACCCTCGTTATCCGGCTCTCAGGAAGTGATATAATAAAGATAAAATGGATTCATTTACTTCATTAAGCTTTGACTTTCCTCCCAAAAAAAGTGTTTATGTTAATGGCTTACACAACTACTGTTGTTAGATTGTTACATACTTCATGAACAAGTGTCTTTTTCTTGAACTACAATGGGTCTTTAACTAGTTATAACAGTTACATTTTAAAAGACATGTCACATATTATAATTGTCGAACTACGAGACTTCGTCACGCTTTGAATGGTGCGTACGACTTAACTCGCAGCACTTAGGCGCTCATCGCATGCGAGACTCGTGTAGTAAGGCGAGCCGTTAAGGCACTACAACTCCCAGTACAGCACTTCGGCGATGAGCTCCAAAGGCGCTCATCGCATGCAAACTTTGCATAGCAAGGCGAGCCGTTAAGGCAGTAACACGCACAGCAATTGGCCGATGAGCGCAGAAGGCCTGTGAGGTGAGCAGTGGAGGCAATGAAACACGCAGGACTACAAATACTTAGGAAATGCGGGATCGCCTTACAGACTTATTAAATTCACATTCGCCCAACTGAATAGGGCTCTATAAAAGCGCATAGCATGTTTTTTTTAAATACATTTTTAGTTACTGAAGACCTTGCTTTTGCATAGATGTTCACTAAATAAACACTTGGAAAAAAAATATGCTATGTGCTTATATACAGTCTTATTCAATTGCCCCATTTGCAATTTAATAAGGCTGTTTGGCTGCAAGCAGTTGACGAACGCGCGACTTAGAAAAAAAAACATTATGAGACGCGGGACTTTGAAAAAACAAATACGAGACGCGGGACTTCGAAAAAAAAATACAAGGTAGGAAAAATACGAAGTTAACGGCTGAACCCCCAAAAAAACTAAATACTCGAGAAACACAAAACTCTAAAATCGGCTAAGCGAGAGAAAAAATGGCGGCCCCAAAAATTTAAATGAAGCTACATGACCCTGGACCGCGCAACACACCGACAACCTCGTAACACTTTCACACAGGAACGTACGAGGTACAAAATACACTACTACAAAGGATGCCAAATATGTCAAATACCACGTAGCACATACACAAACAACGCTACTTTACACTCCAAACTTGCAAATCACAACATTACGCATCTACAGTAGTGCTTTACACAAATAAACCAACAGTCTGCCCTCACGCACACAGTCTACTTCTAATGCACAGTTGGGACATTCATAAAAATATCTCCACAGGCCAGCAACAGTCCAAATGGATAATATATACTGCGGGAAAATGAAAAAAGATTGTTAGCTCTTCAGCCTATTGATTGATGGATATATTAATTACAAATAGGTAAAGTACATTAATTCATTAAATAACTAATGTGATGAGTGCAGAGGCTGCTCTGAGGAGCAAAAGTACACCAGAGGTGAAAATTAAAAAAGGTTGTTAGCTCTTTAGCCTATAGATCGATGGATACCGTATTTATCGGCATATAACAAGCACTTTTTCTCCCTGAAAATAGGGAGCAAATGATAGGTGCGTGTTATACGCCAATATTCCCTCCCCCCTCCTCATCCTCAACCTCCCTCCTCATTCTAAACCCCCCCTCCTCAACCTAAACTTCCCTCCTCAACCTAATCCACCCTAAATGCCTCCCCCTCACTTGAGGAGGGGGGTTTAGGTTGAGGAGGGGGGGTTAGAATGAGGAGGGGGTGGTTAGAATGAGGAGGGAGGTTGAGGAGGTGGGTTGAGGTTGAAGAGGGGGGTTGAGGATAGGGGGGTTGAGGAGGGAGGATGAGGGGGTTGAGGTGGTTTGAGGATGGGGGGTTGAGAATGGGGTTGAGGACGGGGTTGAGGATGGGGGGGTTGAGGAGGGAGGATGAGGGGGTTGAGGTGGTTTGAGGATGGGGGGTTGAGAATGGGGTTGAGGACGGGGTTGAGGATGGGGGGGTTGAGGAGGGAGGATGAGGAGGGAGGTTGAGGATGAGGAGGGGGGTTGAGGATGAGGAGGGAGGTTGAGGAGGGGGGTTGAGGATAGGGGGTTGAGGAAGGAGGATGAGAAAGGGGGGGTTAGGGAGGGGGGTTGAGGGGGTTTGAGGAGGGAGGTTGAGGAGGGGGTTGAGGATGGGGGGTTGAGGAGGGAGGATGGGGAGGGAGGTTGAGGAGGGGGTTGAGGATGAGGAGGGAGGTTGAGGATGAGGAGGGAGGTTGAGGTTGAGGAGGGGGGTTGAGGACAAGGAGGGGTTTGAGGATGAGGAGGGAGGTTGAGGATGAGGAGGGGGGTTGAGGATGAGGAGGGAGGTTGAGGAGGGGGGTTGAGGATGAGGATGGAGGTTGAGGAGGGGGGTTGAGGATGAGGAGGGAGGATGAGGAGGGGGGTTGAGGTTAAGGAGGGGGGTTGAGGATAGGGGGGTTGATGAAGGAGGATGAGGAAGGGGGGGTTGAGGAGGGGGGTTGAGGGGGTTTGAGGATGGGGGGTTGAGGAGGGGGTTGAGGAGGGAGGTTGAGAAGGGGGTTGAGGAGGGAGGTTGAGGATTAGGAGGGGTTTGAGGATAAGGAGGGAGGATGAGGATTAGGAGGCAGGTTGAGGATGAGGAGGGAGGTTAAGGATGAGGAGGGGGGTTGAGGATGAGGAGGGGTTTGAGGATGAGGAGGGAGGTTGAGGATGAGGAGGGAGGTTGAGGATGAGGAGGGGGGTTGAGGATGAGGAGGGGGGTTGAGGATGAGGAGGGGGGTTGAGAAGGAGGAGGGAGGTTGAGGAGGGGGTTGAGAATGAGTAGGGGGGTTGAGGATGAGGAGGGAGGTTGAGGAGGGGGGTTGATGTTCAGGAGGGGGGTTGAGGAAGGTGGATGAGGATAGGAGGTGGAGGAGGAGGTTGAGGATAGGGGGTTTGAGGAGGGGGTTGAGGAGGGAGGATGAGGAGGGAGGTTGAGGTTGAGGATTTTGCTTCAAAGTTCTTTATTTGAATTTTTTTGGTGGTTTGAGGATGGGGGGTTGAGAATGGGGTTGAGGACGGGGTTGAGGATGGGGGGGTTGAGGAGGGAGGATGAGGGGGTTGAGGTGGTTTGAGGATGGGGGGTTGAGAATGGGGTTGAGGACGGGGTTGAGGATGGGGGGGTTGAGGAGGGAGGTTGAGGATGAGGAGGGGGGTTGAGGATGAGGAGGGAGGTTGAGGAGGGGGGTTGAGGATAGGGGGTTGAGGAAGGAGGATGAGAAAGGGGGGGTTGAGGAGGGGGGTTGAGGGGGTTTGAGGAGGGAGGTTGAGGAGGGGGTTGAGGATGGGGGGTTGAGGAGGGAGTATGGGGAGGGAGGTTGAGGAGGGGGTTGAGGATGAGGAGGGAGGTTGAGGATGAGGAGGGAGGTTGAGGTTGAGGAGGGGGGTTGAGGACGAGGAGGGGTTTGAGGATGAGGAGGGAGGTTGAGGATGAGGAGGGGGGTTGAGGATGAGGAGGGAGGTTTAGGAGGGGGGTTGAGGATGAGGATGGAGGTTGAGGAGGGGGGTTGAGGATGAGGAGGGAGGATGAGGAGGGGGGTTGAGGTTGAGGAGGGGGGTTGAGGATAGGGGGGTTGAGGAAGGAGGATGAGGAAGGGGGGGTTGAGGAGGGGGGTTGAGGGGGTTTGAGGATGGGGGGTTGAGGAGGGGGTTTGAGGAGGGAGGTTGAGAAGGGGGTTGAGGAGGGAGGTTGAGGATTAGGAGGGGTTTGAGGATAAGGAGGGAGGATGAGGATTAGGAGGCAGGTTGAGGATGAGGAGGGAGGTTAAGGATGAGGAGGGGGGTTGAGGATGAGGAGGGGTTTGAGGATGAGGAGGGAGGTTGAGGATGAGGAGGGAGGTTGAGGATAAGGAGGGGGGTTGAGGATGAGGAGGGGGGTTGAGGATGAGGAGGGGGGTTGAGAAGGAGGAGGGAGGTTGAGGAGGGGGTTGAGGATGAGTAGGGGGGTTGAGGATGAGGAGGGAGGTTGAGGAGGGGGGTTGATGTTCAGGAGGGGGTTGAGGAAGGTGGATGAGGATAGGAGGTGGAGGAGGAGGTTGAGGATAGGGGGTTTGAGGAGGGGGGTTGAGGAGGGAGGATGAGGAGGGAGGTTGAGGTTGAGGATTTTGCTTCAAAGTTCTTTATTTGAATTTTTTTGGTGGTTTGAGGATGGGGGGTTGAGAATGGGGTTGAGGACGGGGTTGAGGATGGGGGGGTTGAGGAGGGAGGATGAGGGGGTTGAGGTGGTTTGAGGATGGGGGGTTGAGAATGGGGTTGAGGACGGGGTTGAGGATGGGGGGGTTGAGGAGGGAGGTTGAGGATGAGGAGGGGGGTTGAGGATGAGGAGGGAGGTTGAGGAGGGGGGTTGAGGATAGGGGGTTGAGGAAGGAGGATGAGAAAGGGGGGGTTGAGGAGGGGGGTTGAGGGGGTTTGAGGAGGGAGGTTGAGGAGGGGGTTGAGGATGGGGGGTTGAGGAGGGAGTATGGGGAGGGAGGTTGAGGAGGGGGTTGAGGATGAGGAGGGAGGTTGAGGATGAGGAGGGAGGTTGAGGTTGAGGAGGGGGGTTGAGGACGAGGAGGGGTTTGAGGATGAGGAGGGAGGTTGAGGATGAGGAGGGGGGTTGAGGATGAGGAGGGAGGTTTAGGAGGGGGGTTGAGGATGAGGATGGAGGTTGAGGAGGGGGGTTGAGGATGAGGAGGGAGGATGAGGAGGGGGGTTGAGGTTGAGGAGGGGGGTTGAGGATAGGGGGGTTGAGGAAGGAGGATGAGGAAGGGGGGGTTGAGGAGGGGGGTTGAGGGGGTTTGAGGATGGGGGGTTGAGGAGGGGGTTTGAGGAGGGAGGTTGAGAAGGGGGTTGAGGAGGGAGGTTGAGGATTAGGAGGGGTTTGAGGATAAGGAGGGAGGATGAGGATTAGGAGGCAGGTTGAGGATGAGGAGGGAGGTTAAGGATGAGGAGGGGGGTTGAGGATGAGGAGGGGTTTGAGGATGAGGAGGGAGGTTGAGGATGAGGAGGAAGGTTGAGGATAAGGAGGGGGGTTGAGGATGAGGAGGGGGGTTGAGGATGAGGAGGGGGGTTGAGGAGGAGGAGGGAGGTTGAGGAGGGGGTTGAGAATGAGTAGGGGGGTTGAGGATGAGGAGGGAGGTTGAGGAGGGGGGTTGATGTTCAGGAGGGGGGTTGAGGAAGGAGGATGAGGATAGGGGGTGGAGGAGGAGGTTGAGGATAGGGGGTTTGAGGAGGGGGTTGAGGAGGGAGGATGAGGAGGGAGGTTGAGGTTGAGGATTTTGCTTCAAAGTTCTTTATTTGAATTTTTTTTTTTCCTGAAATTCCCTTCTTAAAATGAGGTGTGTGTTATACGCCGGTGCGTGTTATATGCCGATAAATACGGTATATTAATTACAATTAGGTAAAGTTTATTAACTCATTAAGGTAAAGTACATTAATTCATTAAATAACTAATTGATTATTATTTATAAAAATATAGACATATGTATCTGTCTTTGTGATGAGCGCAGAGGCTGCTCAGAGGAGCAAAAGTACTCCAGAGTAGAGGCTTGCAATGAGTGCCGAAGGTCCTCACAGTACAAAAACCTTTACATTATGTGGCAAACAGCATTGCCATGGCTTCAAATGTTATTGATCATCATTTTTTGACAGGCAAGTTGATAGTTTTGATATAATGAGTTAAATTATTGCTCAGCCTAATTTCAGTCCAAGAATAGAGCATAATGCCAACAGGGTAAGTGAACAGGGTAAGGGTAAGTAGCTAAGGATATCACAGGTAGTGCAGTCAAAGGATGAGCATGTATGGTAGGTTCTAGGGGCCTCATTCAAATGTGATTTGGCCAATTGAATAAGGCTCTATATAGGCACAGGGCATATTTATTTACAGAAGTTTTTAGTTAGTGAAGACCTTGCTTTTGGATAGAAGTTCACTAACTAAAAACTTCTGTAAAAATATATGCATTTGTTTACATAGAGCCCTATTTAATTGGCCAAATCACATTTGAATGAGGCCCTGTGTCTGGAACCTTTTGCCAGGGTATGTTATTTAGCTGATTTCCATGTTAATTGCTCTGTGCAGGCTGGCAATGAAATTGGTTTGATTAAGAAAAATGTTCCATTGTCTCATTGTTGTCAGTATTGGTGGATGAAAGAAAATTGTGTGCTGACAAAGACCCTGATTAAATGGCTCTTGTAAAGAAATCCCTCAAAACTGATACATAGCTACAGGAGTTCTTCCAAGAAAATTTAAGTAGGTATTACATGGCTCTGCATGTTGTTTCTCATAAGAGTTTATTGATATGCAGCTGGAGAATTTTTCACTTAAGGGAAACAACTTGAGAGTGCTTGAAAAGTAGCTTACATGATACAGAAGCAGATTACTGGTTGCATCTATGAATCAGAGATAAGGACCTGCAGCATTTCCCGTAACAACTCCAGTAAAATAATACAAGGTCAGTAAATGTTGCAACACACAGTCTATAAAAGCTTGCGTTTTACACTTTAATGCTGACTGTGCTGTGCTGCTTTTGCTTTAGAGAGAGTAGGAGGTTTATGCTTTAATGTGCTTTAATTCACCAGCAAAATATTCAAAGACTCAACATACTCCAACATAATTAAAGCTCAATACACTTTTATGAGGCTTTTCATCATCCATATCCTGTCAGGAAAGTCATAAAATAAACGCACGTGGATTGTGCTAATGTTTCTGGATCATTTACAAAGAATTATTGTCCATCTATATTTTTAGTTTGTCCTATCCAATGCACATTCAAGAGAGATTTTTATAGAGCTAGTGCTCTACTGTAGAGTGTCATCTCAATGCATCATTGTGATATCACAGATCAATATTAAGCTATATGCACATTAATATATAATTTTATTTATTGACAGTTAATACAGTATTGATAGCATAGCTTTTTCTAATTTATTTTTTTGAGCCACACAGAGTATCTCAGAACTGTCATAGTATTTTTCTCAAAGCACTTGCTATGTGTAGGCGCATGAGATTCTCTTATGCTAGGTCATAGTCATCTGGTATTGACCAGGTGAACAGCATATGTAGGTGCTATGCTCTATTTGTCAGTACATATGTAAATACAAAAGACCATATACAGCTTTTAATGTATTGGTTATTTGATGTTTCTTTTATTTACCACTGTAAATACATATGTTCATGCCATTTGGCCATTCTTTACATGAAGGGTTAAGCATTTTTCTACTATACGCATTTATTCTGGATTTATTATTAATTCTTTACTGGAATAAGGAGATGAGCTCATAGTCTTATCTACACACAAATATTTTACCTTGAACAAGACTCAGACAGTAGGATATTTGTATCCGGAGAATTACATCACCCATGCATAATTGTTACAGTAAGCACTAACGAGCAGCTGCTCTGACATAAAAATTACTTGGGTGATATAGTTTTTAGTTTGTTAGATTTATAGCTAAAATGCTCAAACGAATATTACATATTATTTTATAGTTGCACATTGGAGCAAGTATGCACTCTAGTGGTCATAAGTATATATGTGCATAGTTTTTTTGCTGTCATGTATTGGTATAGAAACATGACATAATGTTATTACCATTGGTTAAAATAAGCCATTTGACTAAAATAAGGGAGTGTGATAAAGATAAGAGAATGATATATCTATAAGGACAAAGGAAGAGGAAGCACTTTCTGCACAAGAGGTGGGTATTTGTGACACTCTCTAGATACTTTTGGAGTACTCCTTGACATTGGCTAATATTTTTATATATTTTTAAAATTTCTAAATTTCTAAAAGGAAGACCAAAAGGATTACTTCTCACCAAACTCAGGAGTAAATCCTATTCAAAAGGGGTCTACTCTCTAACCTTCTAATTGGTAAAGTATAGATGTTCCTTTTTATTATATTTTATAATAGAACTAAAATAGCCTATATACAATCTTTCTGTTACATTTTAGAAAATGGATACAAGCTTCAAAGGGAATTGGGAATCATAACCTGGATATGACTTTTCTTCATGTGCCAATTTTATCCAAAAACAAATTAATTGATTTGATAAATTAAGTTTATTCAGTTTTGTTATAAAATCCCTTATTATGATAATCTAATTCCTATATTCAAATTGTATTTAGTCTTTCATATTGTAGACTATCGTATTTTTACATTATAATCTAGTGGTTTTATATTACTTCGGTATATTTTATATGCAACATATATTTATATTCTATTTTATTATTTTATTGCCATTTGCTATTTTCATAGGGCCTCATTCTATTATCGGCCGTAAAACGGCCGCAAGGCTGCGATTCCTTGCTGGGGTTCCGTTATCTTGGAATTTAATTATACGGCCCCGCAAGGATCTCCCCTTACGGCCGGCTGTATATCTTGCAACCGGCCGTAAGCTCAGAAATCTTTAAACGCAAAAATAAATTCAAGACGGCACTGTAAAGCTCTGTAAATGCTAGGGATCATATTGGGGGACATGAGGATTAAAAGTAACCCACTCTCAAGCTTGCACATCAGCCCAAACCCGAGTTTACATTAACTGTTTATTTTCCGGCCGCAGCGTGGGAGGGTCTGAGGTGCTCCAAGCCCTCTGGACTTTTTACATGGATATGTGACATAAATTTAAAAAAAATGTATTTACGGATTTGAGTGTAGGGGAATGTTGTGCTATTTTTGCTAACACCCACAATCACTTTATAGTCTCCTCAGAGTGCAGGATGGCTTTATTTCTGCTTTATAATGTGCTTAATTGGTGCTAGCGGGACTTTTTTGCTGCAAGTAAGCTGCGGCTCGGTTTTAGCCTTGCAGAGAGGGTTCCCGGAGCAATTGAATAGCAACCAGGATTTTCTTGCGACCGAAACTCTTGCGGCCGTTTTAGATCAAAGGCTTTCCTCCGGAGCGAGCGGCCGCAAGAGATAGCAAGGCGCCGGCCGCAAGCCTGCCGGAATCCCCGGCCGGAGGGGAATAGAATAGCAGAATAGCTTGCGGCCGGTCCTTGCGGCCCCGCATCTCCTACGGCCGATAATAGAATGAGGCCCATAGAGTACATTGATTGTTTATCTATGAATATGCCATATCACTGAATGCTAATACCAAATATATTCTGGGAAATAGATATTTGATTGTTATCTAAGTTGATATGATTTTGCATATTTTTCACTGGTTTTATATTGTGATATATCTAAATATAGATTGTTTTCACAATTTCTGATACATACAGGTGTTGATTTTTGGTTTATTGTTTTAATAAATGTTGTTTTGCATAAAGTGTATACTTGTCTATAAATTGATAGTGAACCCAATAAAATGTATTATTCTACATATAAAAATATTTTGTCATATCTAAATTGCATGACAATTACTGTTAGTTCCATGTTAGGAATTCTGGTGTACTGACAAGATATGTTAGTACTATGTATGTTTCTAGTGTCAGGGGTTAGATAGCTTTGTTATGTTATTCTTTTGTCAGTCTCTTGCCCCCTTGGGATCAGTTTGCACCACACTGATTATATTTCATGGTATTGTTACACTGGTGATTCTAGTAAATTGCTCTAGTAAACTTTAAAACGGATTGACTATCTCTACCTCTATATTTAAAAATAAGTTGTTATATGCATGTACACTTGACATGTGGTGGTGAGGTCTGCTCTGTGATTGCTGCAGTCCGGGATTGCAGCATGTTTCTGCTTTTAAATTCAAGTTCTCTTTGATTGAGGCCAGGTGCATAACCACCAAAGGATTGCCTATTTTGTCATATGGTAAGGTGCTAATGATCACATACTGATGGACAACACATGTATGATATTTTTAAATATTGCACATTGCATTTGACATACATCATATGATATATTCCTTTCACACTTATAACATGGATATATATAGACAAAATGATTATGTGTTTACTTCTGGGGATCTTTATTAAACAGGTGAGAGTTAGCATTAGCTGGGTGTCTAATAGTTTAATAGTGTAAGCAGGTATTTGCTATTATATTGCTATTTAATTTATTTTTCTTTAGGGCTTGGCTGACCATTACAAATGTTTTTTGTTCTGCTTTACGGTGTGTTGGCCTGAAGTTGCATGCATTCACAGAGCCTTACAAGAATATGTAGGATGCTCTCATGGAAGCACTTTAGATAAACCTCTCCTAGCAGTAGGCAGTTCACTCGTAAGAGTTTACTCATAAGGGTTTGCTGTGGGAGAAAAGCAGTGTAATAGCTACCTAGCTTCATACATGGAATGTTATCTTGCAAGATTTCTTACTGGAGTTATATAATCAAGCCCAATTTGGTTGTGGGAGAACTACAGGAAACAATGGAGCATCTCTACAGGGAACAGTGAAAGCAGCATCAACCACAGTTTCGGAATGCTGTGAATTTTTGCAGCTGTAGGAGCTCTCCAGCATGTCTCAGTATTGTATGCACTGTGGGATAACGCTCAGTCAGTTGCTACTCATCCAATCCTAGAGCTCTTCCAGACATCTGTCAGGAACAAAGCTTGAATGTCATTCCTCAGAAACAAACAAAACATAAAACTGTGTGTCATCAGCAAACAAATGAGTTTTTGAAGCCATATATTCTAATGATCTTCCCATATGTATCATATATAATGAAAACAGTGCTGAAGATAAAATAGAGCCTTATGGAACTCCTAATGACATGGGCATGGTTTTAGAGGAGCATACATGCACAGAAGGTTTGTGATGCACCTGTGAGAAAACAAATTAAATTAGCTCAGAACAGCGCCACCCAATATTCTATTAATGTTTCACATTCCACTGTGTCAACTGCTGCAGAGAGGTTAAGGAGAATTAGATTTGAGCAATCACCTCTATCTTTTGTTGTCAGTTGATTTCTTTAAAGGACCACTGCATAATGGAAAACAAATATTTGTTTGAAACTTTGTCTTACTCACATAATTAAGCAGGAAAAAGCAATACATCCATTTTTTTATTAGAAAAAAAATAAATGTTGATGCCTCTGCAAGACCCTGGAGGGATCCATAATACATTAGTGGAATTGTTTGCGAGAGGGCATTTGCATTTCTGGAGAGCTGTGCTTCCATTCTTTGATGCATGGGGCCTGATTCTGGGCCAGTGAGCGGGAAGAGGATTGGTGTCCATTTTAGTCTTATCCAATTATCTACACAATGGCTCTCTGTTCCTTACTTTCCCATGCCTCTCTTCACTGATAATCAAAAGAAACATGCTCCATGTGTTAATAATATATATTCTACATTCAGCACTCTCTTTCTCTAATATATTGCTGTGCCTTTATATCATATATATTGGCCAGGCTGTTTTAGATGCTGGATAAATAACAGCTACGGTCATCATGACAACACAGTAGTCACTGGGATATCCCCAACCCGATAGTCACCCCCACCAACTCCGATTGATGAAAGTGCAGGGCCCACGTACCTGGATGCAGCAGCGCCATACCCACGTCTTCTCCTCTGCGGTTCCCGTCCTCCGGCCAGAACTACTTTCTGGATCAAGCCCTCATCATGCAGGAGGGTGCACATGTGCAATGAGAGGATTGGTCCAGAAAGTAGTTCCGGCCGGAGGACAGTAACCGCAGACGAGGTGATTGAGGTACTGCTGGCTGGGTTGCATCCAGGTACGAAACACAGGGGAGGGAGAGGGGGGAAAGGAGACAAGGGAGGGATATGGGGGGGGGGGGGATGAGACAAGGGAGGGAGAGGAATGGAGACACAAGGGAGGAAGAGGGGGGGAAGGAGACACAGGGGAGGGAGAGGGGGAAAGGAGAGATGAAGGAGGAAAGGGGTAGGGGGAAAGGAAAAATGGGGGAAGGGAAAGGGTGAGGGGGAAAGGAGGAACAGGAGAGGGAGAGAGGGGAGAAAGGAGACCCAGGGGAGGGAGAGGGGGAAAGGAGGTGCAGGAGAGAGAGGAGGGGGAAGACACAGGGGAGGGAGGAGAAAGGAAAAAAATACAGGAGAGGGGGAAAAGACAGAAGGGAAAAGGAGGGGGAAGAGACACAGGGGGGAGAGGAGGGGGAAGAGACACAGAGGAGGTAGTGGGGGAAGAGACACAGGGGAGGGAGAGGGGGGAAAGACAGACAGGAGAGGGAGACAGGGGGGAAAGATAGACAAGGGAGGGAGAGAGGAGGGAAAGAGAGACGGAGAGGGAGAGAGGGGGCAAAGATAGACAGGGGAGGGAGGGGGTAATTTATTAGAAAATAATCCATCATGCCGTCATTTTGTGATGGGCAAGTTGCTAGTAATTATAATAAAATCAGATTTTTTTCCATAAGTGAATTCATTGAGACAAGGGATTCAAAAAGAAGTGCAACTCCTGCCACATAAGTATTTGATTTAGCAAATGTATCTCCCATTGCAAATTCCATGGTTTAATAATTAGAATCCTACTACATGTTGTGCCTTACACAAGCAAATTAACCATATTCATGGAAGGCCAATATACTCTGGCACACATTTACCATTGCATAGCAAAAATACAACTGGAAAATTAGCGTTTGCCTCAACAAGTCTTACTGAAAATTTATTAATGTGGAAAAACTATAGAATAGAAGTCCACCTAATCAAGAATTAGAGGCTGTTAAATCCATCATTAATAACACAAGGAAAGAGTCACTGTAAATGTGTAGCTCCATGGACAGCAGGAATTGCAAAGGAGAAGTGAAAGCATAACCAGTGATGCAAGCTAATGTTGAGAAGAGGAGAAGACATTAGAGGTTGTAAACAAGCCAAAAGGGTGAAGAGCGAACAATGGTCAGAGTGAACAATTGTCTTATTCATCAAACAAAGGAACAATGTCAAATAGCTGCATATAGCAGAACAGCTAAACACATACAGCCTTATTAAATTGCGATTTGGTAAATTTAAAAGGTCTCTATTTAAGCACACAGCATATTTTTTTTACAGAAGTTTTTAGTTAGTGGTCTTCTATCCAAAAGCAAGGTCTTCACTAACTAAAAACTTCTGTAAATAAAATATGCTGTGTGCTTAAATAGAGCCCTTTTAAATTTACTGAATCGCAATTTAATAAGGCTGATAATGTTCATTATATTTGCTTCATTTAGCTTGAGGTCCTTCAGCAGGTGTTAACGACAGTGTTCCTGATTCCCAGCCCAGTGTTCCAGAGAATATGCAAACCTGTGCCTAAGACAACAGAACTATTTGTGCAGGTCTGAAAGCACATTGGGCTGAAAGCACAGGTTTGAGTCTGGGGCGGCCTTAACAGTCACATTTGGTTCCTTCTATGAAATGTTTTTTGTCATAACAGTTAGTTTGCCTCAAGATATGTTGATAATGTTATTCACATTTTGACAGAGACAACCATTGTATTTCAGATGTTCATTGAGTTAATTCAGCTTTAGAAATGCGATTCATCTCAGTCATAGATAGATCCAAATTGATATTCCTCGATCTTGTTATGTGCAAGAACCATAAAAGAAACTATTCTATTGCAGTACATAGGAAAGAAACATCTACCAACATCCTCTTGAACTGGAAAAGCAGCCACCCAGAATCACTTAAAAGCAGGATTCAAGTTAGACAGTATCTTAGACTGAGAGAACTGTGGTATTACTGAGCAATTGTATGTAGATTGTAAAACCAAGCATACCTAAGTAAAGGTTTGAAAAATGCATACAAGTGCATTCTCTAACAGAACAGATCAGCGCTGCTGATTGATAACAGCAAATCCATCAAAATGAAAATGACACATTGATCAATTGAGAACAATTGAAAGAAACTTCTGATGAAAACATTAGAGATGTACTACTCCACACATTACCACATACAAATTACCACATAAAAAATTTGGCTAAATCAAATAATAGGTAAGTTTAAAATGTCATCACTATAAGTCATCACTATTGTGAATATGGCATGCCTACAAAGACATTCACACACTTTACGATAGGGTAAACATTTGATATCTGGAAAATAGTGTTAAAGAAAAATGTTATCTTGAAAAACAGCATATTTGTCTTTAAATTCAATGTGACTTTTATTGAAAAAAATGTTAAAGAAAAAAGTATCCAAAAGGCAGAGAGATGTCACACTTCTGCACTCCGTTAATTAGTGGCGGAGCAAGCGCATGAAGGGCCCCAATGCAAAAAGAAAATGTGAGCCCCAACGCCCCCCCCCCCCCACACACCCACAATTAGCAGGTGACAGGCACAATTGATTTTTGCACTTCTCAAACCCCCTACAACATATTATAATTATCAAACTGCGAGACGTCATCACGCTTTGCACTGTTGCGTACGACTTAGGTAATGAGGCGCTCATCGCCTGCCAGCCTCGCGTAGCAAGGCGAGCAGTTGAGGCATTAAAACTCGCAGCACTTAGGCAATGAGCACCGAAGGTGCTCATTGCCTGCGAGCCTCCCATAGCGAGGAGATCAGTTGAGCCAATAAAACTTGCAGCATTGTCTATCTGTCTTTGTGATGAGCGACGGACATGAGCGTTGCAAAGCACAAAACTGGAAGGACACGAGGGAGAGGCTTGCAATGAGCACTGAAGGTGCTCAGAGGAGCAAAAATAAACGAGAGGTGAGCCTTGCAATGAGCGCCGAAGGCCCTCAGATTAGAAAAAGCTTTACATTTTGTGGCAAACAGCATTGCCATGGCTTCACATTTTATTGCCCCGTCATTTTTGACGGGCAAGTCGCTAGTATATATATATATATATATATATATATATATTTATATTTATACACACAGTATACACGTATACATTAACATATGCATATATATATATATATATATATATATATATATATATATATATATAAATAGTTTCTTACCTGCCTTATGCTGCTCTCCACTTCCTGGGGTGAGGAGGGGCCACGGCAGTCGAGAGGGCCAAGGGGGGCCACCAAGCTCCCAGGGATCCACAGAGGTCCACTGGGGGCCTCGGGGGCCCACAAAGACTGACGGGCCCACAAAAGGCAGAGGGAGGTCGCAGAGGTCTGCAGAGGCCACAAAAAGGCTGAGGAGGTCCGAGAGGTCCGTAGGGGGGCACAGGGGCCTGCAAAGACTGAGATGGCCACAAGGGGCTAAGGGAGGCCGCAGGTGGGCGCGGGGGTGACAGGGGGCTGAGGGAGGCCGCAAAGGTCCATGAGGGGCCACAGGAGGCTGAGGGGGAACACAGGGGGCTGAGGGAGGCCTCAGAGCTTGAAGGGGCCACAAGGTGCTGCAGGGGCCACAGGGTACCCAAGGGAGACCTGCAAGTGCCATAAGGGGCTGTGGGGGCCACAAGAGGCCCTAGGGGCCACAAGGTATCCAGGGGGCCCTAGGAGCCACAGAGGATTTGTGGGGGCCGCAGAGGATTAGCAGGGGCCACAGGGGTTTGGCAGGGGGTCAAAAAAGACCTGCGGAGGCCCAGAGAACCCAAAGGGCTGTGGGAGGGCCGGGGGGGGGGCACTGTAGGGCTACGGGGACCACAGGAGACCCATGAGAGGCCCACAGGGGGACCCTCAGAAGCCAGGGGCCTTGGTGCCTTGTACCGGTTGCACCAGTAGTAGCTCCGCCTCTGCCCTTAATACACCTATGCAGTTACCCTGTAGTGAAATAACTGTACAGACGGCTTTTGATACTGCACTAGCAACAGTGAGCAAACAAAACATATTTACCTATAAATGATATCACTAGAGAATTGTTTTTAATTGTCCAATATACTTTACAGCTTATCTTCACCAACTAACTGATTACTTAAAGAGACACTGTTACCCCAACATGAAGTCAGCTTCATCTTAAAGAGCTGGCTATACATTACATTAGCATTTTTCGCTATTGTAAATAATTCCTGAAACACTTATTGTTTTGTAACCTCTTTGCCCTAACTTGCAGCTTGATAAGCTAATTTGCAGCTCAGATACTTGATAAGGGTGGGATAGGGTATCTAATTGCATGATAACACTGGAGGATATTGTTTTGTCAACCACAGAGAGATTCAAGCAGGTTTTAACTATAATTACCACATCAAAGCAGCTAATAAGTATGTGGGAACTATTCATTTGCATAAAAATACAGTAAACATAATAAAACATATCTCAAGAATGGTTCACTTGCAAAATTGGCTAATACAATGTATAGTCAGTTATTCACACTTGATTCCTGGGTGACAGAGTCCTTTTAACTCTACTTAGCCATCTAAACTAAAAATACTACTACAAATTAAAGCACTTTTCAGCTATCACCTACCCAGCAGGTTTATGCCAAAGCACAAACATGAGTATAATTCACATTCTCCTTTATCCTTAACACGAAGCACGCCAACAGATCCATTATTTGATTGTTTGATTGTTACTTCATTTTATCCCCCCTTTCACCAATTAAAAAACAATTCTTCCCCAATTATTGTCTATCCTTTTCAGCTATTTCTAAATAATTGAAAAAAAACTCTTTCAACAAATCTAATTTTTTTTCAATACTTACAAATAAAACATGTTTTTTTAGCAATTTATATAACTCACATATTTGAGTAGTAGCTGAATAATGTACATGAAATTTAACAAGTAATCAATATCTTCAGGTATATGAAATTTAGTATACTTCATTAAAACAAAGCAAATTTAGTTAAAATACATCTGCATTGCCACATAAACACTATTTGAATACTATAAATCAAAGCAACAATAACTGTTTGTTACTATTTCTTTGTATACAGCCCCATCTAGAGGTTATCACACATAACACAGTTTCAGAAATATAGACTAGAATCAATCTTCCTACTTTGCCCTGATGCCTGCCAAGACTGTATGTTGCATGATGCACTATTTGTCAGGAATTCTGCACCCACAGTCTTTAATTGAGAGCAGGAACCCTCCAGTGTCTCTGTGCTCCAGACTGCAGCCCCTGTGTGGCATTCACCTGCTCTTGCAGTCTCTGATTTCACCTTCACTAAATTTAAAGGGAAACTATCCCTAATTTTTACACTCTTCCCTACCTGGACCCTGCCCTTGGTCCTATTTTAACGTCCTGTTTGCTGCTAATATTTGCCACTTGAGGTTTTCTTGTTTCTTCTAATTTTCTAATAGCCCTATTAAATTCCCTCAAAGTAGCCCGTAACGTAGGCTACAAGCCTTGTGGCTATTAAATTGGCCCCATAAAGCAACGACTTGCGGGGTAGGGGTGAAAAAAAACCTACGAGTTGTGGAAATCTGATTTGCGCGTCCCCAAATCCTTAACTGTTACGTTCCAATGATGCTATTAAATTGCTAATTGATAACTAATTAACTACCGTTCAAGCCTGTAACCCGCAAATAGAGACAAAAAGCCAACAGGTACTAGAGAGGACCCGTTAGTGGTCTAAAGTCTTATCCGTAGCACTGTAAATGCAAATAAACACACACTACTGTACATATAATAAAAGGGAAAGTGATGTTAGGTATTAAAATTCAATCAATGTGTGATTAAATATAATGGAACCCACATGGACAAGAATATCATATTTATTGCTTTATCAATATTGCATTATTTCTGGAATGTGGGTCAGATTGAAACTCATAAATGAAGCCCCTAAGACTTTGAAATCGAACCTCCATTTTTCAGTGATGTAATGATGACAATCTCTGTTACCATTGGATCCATCTAAACCCATAAATACGGGTTTGACTAATTGATCATGTTCACGGCCGCACATCCAACATTCGAAAAAGGATTTACAGGATTGCGTCTCAAGCCCGTAACTCGCAGCATGGTCTAATTTAATAGCTATGTAACGCAGACGAATTTCAAGCCCGTAGCCCTTCCGGTGCTGCTTCAAATTTAATAGGACTGTAAGCATGCTAGAAAGCTAGCAATTGTCCCCATACACTATCTTACTGTGCCAGTTTCTCCAGATTGCCCCCCCTGTCTACTTCCTCCCTTGTGTCTCATTTCCCCCCTCCTCTCCCTCCCTTGTGGCTTCTTTTACCCCTCCATGGTGTCTCCTTTCCTCCCTCCTCTCCCTCGCTTGTGTCTCCTTTCCCCCTCCTCTCCCTCCCTTGTATCTCCATTCCCCCTCCCCTGTGTTTTTACCCCCTCTCCCTCCCCTGTGTCTCTTTCCCCCCTCTCCCTCCCCAGTGTCTCTCCCCCCCTGCTCCCTCCCCTGTGTCTGTTCCCCCCGCCCCTGTGTCTCTTCCCCCCTATCCCTCCCCTGGCTCTCTTTACCCCCTCTCCCCTGTGCCTCTTTCCCCTCCTCCCTCCCCTTTGTCTCTTTTTACCCCCCTCCCTCCCATGTGCCCCTTTTCAGCCCTCTCCCTCCCAAATCTCTCTTTCCCCCTCTCTCCCTCCCCTGTGTCTCTTCCCCCCCTCCCCTGCGTCTTTCCCCTCCTCTCCCTCCCCTGTCTCTCCCCCCCCTTCCCCTCCTGTGTCTCTGCCCCCCCTCCCCTGGCTCTCTTTACCCCCTCTCCCCTGTGCCTCTTTCCCCTCCTCGCTCCCCTTTGTCTCTTTTTACCCCCTATAATCTATATGGGCATATAATTGAAGTGATTCCCAAAAAGAGAGCACTTTATGACATATCCTAATTATTATTATTAGTATTATTATTATTATTATTATTATTATTATTATTATTGTCACAGTTTTTGTAAAGTGCCATCATATTCCATAGCGCTGTTAAATACAAAGAAAAAAATAAATACTCATTGCAGTAAGTAGAGGGCCTTGTCTTTGAATTTAAAATCTTAAATACACAGTGTTTTCTTTCCAAATCCCCTTTTAAGATTGAAAACTCTGAAACTTATACTGGGGAAGTAGAGGTGGGGAGTGGCTCGCAATGAGCGCCTCCCATCAAGTAGAGGGGGGGAGAGGTAGAAGGGGGAGAGGCTTGCAATGAGCACCGAAGGAGGCGCCTGTGATAAGTGCAAAAGGTGCTTATCGCATGGCCAGTAAATTAGATGGAGAGGCTTGCAATGAGCGCCTCCCATAAAGTAGAGGGTGGGACAAGTAGAGGGTGGAGAGGCTCGCAATGAACACATATTATCCAATGTGTAGCTAGAATAGCCTCTCAAATCTGGGATGGCAGTAGACTTCAAAGATCTCAAGAAAAACCTCTTAACAACTTTCTGGAAAAAAGATGGACATCTTTGATTATGTCAAAAAAATTCAAAGGCTTGGCAGGTGAAAAGGAAAGACCTTTTCTTAAGACATCAATCTGTGAGGGCATTACATTTCTAGATGATAAATGAATAATTCTCAGTTCATCTATCTTTACCAATTTGTTCTCTTTGACCAACTGGTTCTCTTGGGGTAACGATTGTTCCCTTTGTAGCCCCATCTCTGTCGATCCCTTAGATTGAGTGATTGTCCTAGATCTTGTCTCCTGATTTGTAAATGGGATGGGTCCCTCTGTATTTGAGTCACCGTTCTGTGACCTAAAAAATCATATTGGCTAGTTCTAGAATTTCTATCCATATTTGATTTTGCACCTTCATCGTCTGTAACAGACGTTTCCAGATCAGAGGATTGGGTCCCATTTGGATCTTTCAGGGTCCTTTTTATGTCTAAAACTATTTTTGTGAGGCCAGTTAAACACTGAACCTCTTTCATAATCAAAAAGGTCTCTATTAAATGTATCCCACTTTAAATTAATGAGATCCCTTTCCCTCTGATCGAATCGTGTAAATTTCTTAACTTCTTGCAAAGATTCAAACTGTTTCAATGTTTTATTACATTCTATAATTTCCTTATCCAACTCATCCAAAAGCTTGCTCCCACCTTTCTTTATAGTCACTCAAGTGAAAAGAAAAAGACGGGAATACTTTAATCCTCAAACCTCAAGAGACTAACTGTCTAGCAAGATAGATATTATCATGCAAAGTTTTGTTCCAGAATGAGAATAATTGTTTGATCAGCAAGGATTCCAAATTCCTAAGGCCTTAAAGCCACTGATTATCACCTGATGTTAAGAAAACCTTCTCTACTTCCTCCATTCTCTTACTGTGTGTAGACTTATTGTCAGAGTCTAAATCAAAGTATACCATGTTAAATGTACTGTCTCTACTGTAAACCTAAATTCTAGAAAGCCAACAGGAGGCAAAAAATATAGAAAAAGTAACTTGAAAAAAGTTTTACCAGAGTAAAATCAAGGACCACCGATTGAACTCCACAACTTAATATATAAATATCATCATACTGTTACTATAAACAACTTGGTTTCATGATGATCCAAAATAATCCAGACAGTAAGTGTAAATAACTAATTACAAAAAAGAAGAAAAAAAGACACCAAAAGAAAGTATCAGGTAACCCCATAGAGACAATACCCAACATGACACCAAACAAAGTAAATAATTAAAATATAACTTTTATTAATATACAATAAAACCAAAAACGAAAAACATAATTATAAAACCCAGAGGTCTCAAAATATATGACGTCACCAAATATAAATGCATAAATTTAACAAAATGAATGTAGTCAATAAGAACACAAAATGCAAATTCAAATGGACATATATAACATATAAATAATGAGTCCCCGTGTGTACTGGGTCTACAGTGCCTTTCCCCAGCACACCATAGAGACACACAAGACTCTATTTCAAAAATGTGTAGCAACTAATAATGAAAAAATATATAAAATAACTTTATTAAAGAAAAAACTATATGAAAAAATAATAATTGTGCAAAATATGAATATAAAAAAGATATACTGTCAGTATATCAATGGCAGGCTTTTTTAGATCCGCGCCAACAACATCCAGAACAGAGACGGTTACGAGATCGCAATCAGAGAGCGCAACCCAGATACAAATGAGAAATATGAACATCAACAATCAAGTTATAAATTTATCGGACCTGATACTGACTGAAGGAGATGTTATGTTACTCAACAGAGGACTTTCTTTCTCCCCAACAAATAATTTCAACCTTTTCGAGTGGGTCAAAGATATTCACCTTTTTGCCCGAAAACTAGTACTGATGAAACATCATAATAAGACAACTGAGGCTGAATTAGTTTCCTTAAAATTAAGTGCTTCTGAAGAGCAAGTTCTTAGAGAGATGATAATCAATTGGAATGAAGATCCTGATGTGCCTTCTCCTGGTGAGGGACCTTATACAAATTTGAAACCGAAAAGTAGATTCACACCAAATTTCTGTATATCACCTGAAGTCCAAGTTTTTGTTAAACTGGTAACAAAAGATTTGGAAATCCTAACAAATAATAATACAAAAGAAACTAATCTGACAGCTATGGAATTAAAATCACTGACCAAACTACAACAAAACAAACAGATAGTAGTAAAACCATCAGACAAAGGAGGTAATACAGTTATCCTGCGAAAAATTGATTATCATCAAGAAAACCTGCAGTTACTAAGCGACAAAAGCACTTATCAACGATTGATAAGAGATCCTACAGGAGATTACAAAAAGGAACTAAGCGCAATCTTGTCAGAGGGCCTGTGGAATAACATCATCTCAAGACAAGAGTACAAATTTTACTTAACAGACATCCTACCATACCAACTTTCTATTCACTGCCGAAGGTCCATAAGAATTTAAAAACACCTCCGGGACGCCCTATTCTCTCTGTCAAAAACAGCCTGTCGGAACATGCTAGCACTTACATCTATCAAATTTTGAGACCATTTGTGGCAACACTGGCATCGTATGCTCAAGACACCAAAAGTGTTTTAAAAAGGCTCTATAATCTACGATTGGATGTCGAATCCTTACTGGTCTGTTTGGATGTAGAAGGTCTATATAGCTCAATCCCACATGAAGTAGGTGTACAAGCAGTAAGAAAATATCTACAAACTCGCGGCCTACAACATCTGAAGCATAGTGAGTTTGTTCTAAAGCTATTAGAATTTGTATTAACAAAGAATGACTTTATGTATGATAATAGCTTTTACAAACAAATAAAAGGGACAGCAATGGACACTCCATGCGCCCCTTCATATGCCAACCTTCATCTTGGCATATGGGAAGAAACCATAGTCTTTGGAGAAGAACTGGCCGACTATACTGACCAGATAGGTCTCTGGATCCGGTATATTGACGACGTGTTTTTGACTTGGAATGGCAACAGATCCAGCCTTATGGACTTTATCTCCATTCTTAATATAAACTCTATTGGTCTCAAATTAACATATATTATCAGTTCGAACCAGATAGAGTTTCTGGACCTGCTAATCTCTAAAACAGAGAATAATTCCATCATAACATCAACATATCAAAAAGACACCGCATCAAACAGTCTATTATTGGCATCCAGTCACCATCCATGTCATCTCATATGAAGCATTCCATACGGCCAGTATCTTCGGATACGCCAAAATTGTACCACAGAAATGGACTTTAAAAAGCAAGCTAAAGATCTTTACGACCGTTTTAAGCTAAGAGGGTATTCTCACAACGTCCTAAAAAAAGCGTATGCAAGAGCAAAAGAACGTTCCCAGGCTGACCTACTATATAATTCTACAACGTCAAAGACAACTGAATTATAACCTGTAAGAATTATTGGCACGTATAACAAATTTGGAGAGAACATTCGCTCTATAGTACAAAAACATTGGCATATTTTATTGGCCGACAGTGAATTGAAATCTATATTATCTGATGTAGCTGCAATCACCTACCGACGAGCACCAAGTCTGAAGGACAAGTTAGTCCATAGCCACTATGAAGCACAGAAGAGTTCGGGCAGTGACTGGCTCCACGAACGGCCAGCTGGATCCAAACCATGTGGGAAATGTAAAGCCTGTCTACATATACGTACCACAACAGAGTTTACAAGTTTCTTCAATCAGAAGGAGTTTACAGTACGAGACCATATCAACTGTAGAACAACATCAGTGATCTACCTTATCCTTTGTAGGTGTGGCCTACAATATGTAGGAAAAACCACACGTCAGCTCCGCCGTCGAGTATTGGAGCATGTCAACACTATAATTAATAAACAAGATGTGGCAGTCGCAAGACACGTAAACTCCATACATGATGGAAACGTAATGTGTCTTCAATTCATGGGCATTGAAAAAGTCAAAACTACTCCCAGGAGAGGCAATATGGAAAATAAGTTACTTCAACGAGAAGCCTGGTGGATCTTTCATTTAAAAACCTTAACACCGTTTGGTCTCAATGAAGGTTTTACCTTCACCCCTTTCATCTAATCCTCACTCTCCTTGAGCTAATCAGTTAAAAACAGGGTGGTTTGATCACACCACTTTCAGTTAACACAGTAGTCCTCTTTTTATCCTTACATTTTGGCATTCTCTTTTCCAGACAATTCGACAAATATCGCCAAAGGATTCTTAGTCTTGAAAAGTATATAATTACAACTCTACTCACCTTTTCAGGCTTTATATCTAGTGTCCAATTTTTTAAGCATACTGATTTACAGCAATTAGAGTCTATTAGAAACCATTCACACTCTACTTTTTCTCGGCCCAGCCTTTTTCTAATTTACCCAGTTAACCTTTCCTCCCCAGAGAGGGGTTACTTAGGGATTTATTAGCCCAATCTTGGGCTCCTTATTTTATTCTACTTTTCCATATAGCTCGCCTTTGAGCACATTGACTGGGGTTTGTGTGTGTCTTTTCGGTGCAATACTCCCCTTATGGTTTGTTTCTATTCTGGCCCTTCAAGGATAGTACTGTATAACACTTTATTAGTAACATAATAAGTTATCACATCTATAATATGGTATCACTTTAAAGTAGCTATCCATAAATTAAATTGAATTTGACATTTATAGTCATTCCACACACTCTATTTGAGAGTTTATGGCATATAAGTATAAGTATACAGTTAACAATAAATTAGCCAGTATTTAACATTCAGCGAGTAATTCCAACCACAGCCACTAGCTGTATAAGCAACCCTACTCGAAATCTCATGATTAACGCGAGTTCGTGATCTGGAACATTTAGTCTCACGAGAAACGTGATGACGTGGCAAGCAATGACGTCGCGGCATCAGCGTGGACGCGGTGACGTCATCGCGTCCCGTGAATCGCGGGATCCTTTAAAAGACCCGCGATTTCGTTCAGCATTTGTCCCCTGATGAATCCAAAACTTTAACAGCGGGGAAACGCGCGGCGGGAACAACACAACACAACACAACACAGCAGGCGGCGGGGGTAAGCTCTCCCATTGTGGAGCACAATACCCACACACCTGGCGTAGAACTGATATATTCACTCTCACAAGGTAACATTTTATTCTTTATCATATGGATATTTGCCTTACGAGACACCAACGTGAGATGCAGTTTACCAGAACTATGTATTGATCCGTGAGATTGATAGCTGGGATCAAGCAATTTTGAGATCAGCATTGTGCTGTGTATCAAAACAACTGGGTGGTATTATCTCTGTGCTGACCTTAGCTATATCACATCTAATCTAAACTCTAGTGTGATTAGGTCAAGTTTCCTTATGAAACTCAGAGAGATCTTTTTGAAAGCAACACTAGCAACTGTAAGCTGTCATCTGTCCTCTAAACTAGACAGGTGGTGACTTAATCTATTACTTATCTATTTCTAGTGGGGCTCAACTTGTAACTCCCTAGGGTTTATTTATAGTAAACCCCCCCAACAAGTACTAGCCTGCCATTGATATACTGACAGTATATCTTTTTTATATTCATATTTTGCACAATTATTATTTTTTCCTATAGTTTTTTCTTTAATAAAGTTATTTTATATATTTTTTCATTATTAGTTGCTACACATTTTTGAAATAGAGTCTTGTGTGTCTCTATGGTGTGCTGGGGAAAGGCACTGTAGACCCAGTATACACAGGGACTCATTATTTATATTTCCATTTTTACTCTATTCCACTTAGAGATTTGTTGTTTTTATCCTGTTGGACATATATAACAGTATCATTGCCTATCAATAATTGTGAAAATCAATATAGCTTAAAGTGCTTTCTATAACCATGGACGTTGATTAATAATTATATCAAATCAACAAACAATTAATCACCAATATAAATAAACTAGCAACTTGTCCGTCAAAAAATGACGGCAATAAGATTGTAAGGCAGGTAATGCTGTTTGGTCGAGACATTAATTTTGTTGGTGGTCCGAGATCCTTTGGCGCTCATTGCGAGCCTCGCGCTGAGCGCCTTCGGCGCTCATCCCGTGGCTCGCAATGTGCGCCTTTGGCTTCCGCATTGTGTAAGTTAGTGTTGTAAAATGGCGGCTAATGTGTATGTGGTACGCAGCTGTGGATGATTTAGCATCCTTGGTAATAGTGTATCTTAGATTTTGTACGACTTTTTCGGAAAATCTGTATGTGCTTGGTAGTGTTTTGCATGTTTAGGGTCCTGTAGCCTCGTTTTAACGTTTTTTCGGCGGCCATTTTTTCTCTTCCTTAGGGGATTTTCGTGTGTGTAAACTCTTGAATTTGGACTTAAATTGAGGTGTAACTTCACTTGCAGAGGTCCTGGGTGCCACCCCCCCTTGCTGTGGGTAAGCTTTTTATGTATTTGTTGTTTGTATTTATTGTGTTTTTAATGTTTTCATGTGCGTGTAGTTCGGCCATTAAGGTCGTATTATTGCGAACTCGTAATGGTTTTTTTTCTAACTCCCACGGCTCGTATTTGTGGATGGTAAGTCCATAAATTTTGCGGTGTAAGTCCCGCTTGCGGCTCCTTGCAGCCGACGTGGGAGCCTCCACCTTTACAAATGCGGCCCCTCGCTTTGCGAGAGTCAGCATTTGCGGGCCTAAAGTCGTAGGGGGTCATAGGGATGAGCGCAAAGTGCTCCTTGCCAGCAACTGCGGCCCTCGCTTTGCGAGGCCTGCAGTTGCTGCGGGCTTGCTACGCAAGCTTGCAAGCGTTAGCAACGACTCGCATTGCTGACAACTATATATGTGATATATATACAGTGCCTTGCAAAAGTATTTACCCCCCTTGGCATTTTTTGTGTTTTGTTGCCTCACAACCTGGAATTAACATGGATTGGTTGAGGATCCCCATCATTTAATTTACAGAACATGCCCATAACTTAGATAGTTACATAGTAATTAAGGTTGAAAAAAGACTTTCAGTCCATCAAGTTCAACCTGTTAAGATCTCCTCTGATCTGCAATATGCGGATTAGATATTAATTAAATTATTGATTAAATAATTATTAATAGTATAGTATTGGAGAATGAATAAAGAGTTAGTCCATCAAGTTCAACCTTTTTAGATCTCTATTGATCTTTTTAATTTGGACTATTTATTATTATTGTTAATTGTTAATTATTACATAGTTACATAGTTACATAGTTACATAGTTACATAGTAATTAAGGTTGAAAAAAGACTTTCAGTCCATCAAGTTCAACCTGTTAAGATCTCCTCTGATCTGCAATATGCGGATTAGTTATTAATTAAATTATTGATTAAATAATTATTAATAGTATAGTATTGGAGAATGAATTACGAGTTAGTCCATCAAGTTCAACATTTTTAGATCTCTATTGATCTTTTTAATTTGGACTATTTATTATTATTGTTAATTGTTAATTATTGTTAATTGATCCAGAGGAAGGCAAACATAAAAAAAACCTTTTAAAGATGTTTTTTTTTTATTGTGAAGCAAACAACAAATAACAGAAAAAGTCAATGTGCATAACTATTCACCCCCCTAAAGTCAATACTTTGTAGAGCCACCTTTTGCAGCAATCACAGCTCCAAGTCGCTTTGGATAAGTCTCTATGAGCTTGTCACATCTTAGCACTGTGATTTTTGCCCATTCCTCCTTGTGAAACTGCTCCAGCTCCTTCAAGTTGGATTGTTTGCGCTTCTGAACAGCAATCTTTAAGTCTGACCACAGATTTTCTATTGGATTGAGGTCTGGGCTGTGACTAGGCAATTCCAACACATTTACATGTTTCCCCTTAAACCACTCAAGTGTTGCTTTAGCAGTGTGTTTGGGGTCATTGTCCTGCTGGAAGGTGAACCTCCGTCCTAGCCTCAAATCACACACAGAGTGGTACAGGTTTTGCTCAAGAATATCCCTGTATTTAGCACCATCCATCTTTCCCTCAACCCTGACCAGTTTCCCAGTCCCGGCTGCTGAAAAACATCTCCACAGCATGATGCTGCCAACACCACGTTTCACTGTGGGGATGGTATTCTTTGGGTAATGTGCTGTGTTGGGATTGCGCCAGTTCAATTTTAGTTCATCAGACCAGAGCACCTTCCTCCATACATTTTGGGAGTCTCCCACATGCCTTTTCCCAAACTCAAAAAGTGACATTTTTTTTTAGGTACATAGATATAAGCGTCATTAGGACATCTAAATGCCTACAATAAAACCTACTCACTTGCAATGTTTATAAATTCTAATAATATGATCTACCAAAGTACTTCCTTATACATTTTTTGGGCAATTTCTAAGTGTAATGTCAATTTCTAATTTTTTTTTAGGTACATAGATATAAGCGTCATTAGGACATCTAAATGCCTACAATAAAACCTACTCACTTGCAATGTTTATAAATTCTAATAATATGATCTACCAAAGTACTTCCTTATACATTTTTTGGGCAATTTCTAAGTGTAATGTCAATTTCTAATTATTGGAAACGTTTTTAGTTGGGTTCCATGTGAACCTTTAAGCTAGGTAGTCCAAGGAAGGCAGCACTTGGTCAGAGTGTTAAGCTTAGTCTGATATCTACATGCACATTAACATAACTACAAGATTCAATCAAGCATATATGTAGCGCACAATGACTGTAAATAGATTCATTATTTTAAATAGCACTTGTCGTGCTCATACAAAGAGACTTTTTTATTTAATAATTACTTAGCACTAAAATCGCAGGCTGAAGAAAATAAATGTGTTAAAATTGATTGTTATCCAATCATTTAAAACGATTTAGTATATTTTTTTCTGATTTTATATTGATTTGTCTGAATCTAGAATATTTTAAAATTGATTACTATGCAATTTTCAAAGATTGTGTATATTTTTTTCTGATTTTATATTGATCTAAAAGAATATAGAATGTTTTAAAATTGATTATCATCCCAATTCTAAAAATGCTATGGGGGTTACCGGTTTGGAGGGGCAGAAGTGGCCAGCAGAGTAGGAGGGTACCTAGACACCTTGAATTGCGAAGAATTGTTTACAATATTATTCTCCCTGTGGTGAAGGCTTCCTGGCATAGGAATTCCAGCCCCTAACATTAATGTGTGAATTGTTCCTTTTCCTGGACAGACATCAAAAGACCCCTTCCAGGTACACAGAACATGTGGGAGATTCCTTATGTGGGCCTGGGGCTGACCCCCTCCCTAGGGAGTGCTGTGGGACATCCTGGGCCTGAGTGTGCATAAATACTGTATCAATACATTTTGTATTTGTTTGTATACACATAGTGTGAATTTCATTCTGTCCTCCACATGGAAAATCCTTTAATTATTTTATTCAGCTGGCTAATATTCAGATTTTTCCTGCTTCTCCATAAATTATGAGAATTTAATTGCTGGGCGCTGAGAGATTTGACCCCAAATTCACAACCTAGAGGGATCCCTGTAACAGAAAGCAGGAGAGAATTAGGGTGTAGGGGACCCCTTATCTCTAAGTCATGACAATACAAATCACAGAAAACTTAAGACAGGAACAAACACCAATATCACAACGTAAAACAAAAAATAATATATCTTTAAAAAAATAAAAAAGACATTAAACCAAGTCTCAACATTCAAGTAAATATAATATAATAAGGGAAACTTTATGGATATTACAAACCTGTAAAATCTTTTTGATATTCTGAATTTTTTATTATCTTATTTACTTATAAGCATATTTTACAAAAAAAAAAAAGGATTAGAATCTTATTATTTAAAATTTAACACATATATAGGACAACTTTTATAGAAAGAAAAATGTTGAGAAATTGTTAAGACAAATTTTAGTCTCATATTGAAACATTAATCATTTTTTTTCTGTTATGTTACAACTTGCAAAAAATTACTTTATATAATTGCCTCTAGGCATCATACAGTATTTATTAAATTAGGCAAACCAACTCTGTATCCAATTTTGAGATAGATTTCAGTTCACCATTGTTGAAAGGGGACAGCATTTGCTCTCCTCTGAGCTCATATTACTTTGTTATTATAATTTATTAGGTATTTTATTTATTTATTATATTACATTTAGAAAAATATCTTCAAGTATAAGCTTAATTAACCACTTTTTTAATTATTTTCTATGTTTTTTATTTATTATTACTTAACCTAATAAATAACTTAATAAATAAAAAATTAAAAGTTTACAAAAATAATTTCAGAACAAAAAATCTAAAAAATGCATGAAGAAATTATTAATCTTAAATTCAAATTAAATTAGATATTACAAAAAAAGCTATAACAATGATTCAACATAATCAATTAAAAAAATGATATGTTCTCTAATAAACCTGAATCAATGCTTAGCCAACAAAAAGCAGCTTTGTTTATTTCTAAAATAAATACTAAAGAAGGAACTTATACACATCAAACAATATAAATTGCTGAAACCTCTGCAGCATTTATACAGAATTATATACAGCTAATCCTCATTCTGGTGCAACCAATCATCTCTCAAAAGTTAATGAATTTCTCTCAGACATAAATATTCCACACCACTATAACTAAATAATCTTTAGATGCCCTCAAAAATCCAATCACAACTGAGGAAATCAAAGAGGCAATCAAATCTTTTAAATCACATAAATCACATAATCAGGACCTGATGCATTTACAAATTATTACTATAAACAATATTTAGACATTCTTTTACTTCAACTCCAGGTATTATTTAATCATATCATATTAGGAACACTAATAAAAACTGAATATTTAAAAGATAAAATCATAATAAAGAATGAAAAGATCTAACCAATTGTCAAACTCAAAAAGAGCCCTGCACAACAGGTGCTTCACACCAGAACAAAAACGCTCAATTATAAAAATTAAAAAGCTTGTTCTTTTTTGGTACTTAATAAAAATGGGTCCTATGCCACACAATACTAGTCTAATACTACATAAATAAGCCACTGTAGTGAATACTATTGGTACTCTGGTGATCCATGTGCTACCCTCATTAGAATATACTAACACAGCTTACACAGCCTGTGTACATATATCTTAATAAACATTCATAGCCAGAGCAATATCAAAGAGATGGACAAAGCTATTTTGCAAATCACAGAGGGACTGCACATGAAGGGTACCCAGTTCCAAAAGCTCAAGACCAAGCCACGCAAGTCCTCAGACGCAAACCCCGACGTACGTATCGTCTGCGTCATATTGACATCATCAGGGACAGGTGTAGCTGCAGAGGAGACTTGTGTGCTTTTAAATAGCCTGTATGGATATTCCTAATCACCACAGTGGCTTATGATTACTAAGTATGATGCTTGTTCCAGTGTATCTCCTTCAATACCATTATTCTGTAATATGTTCCATCAATAGGTGCATTATTCGCAACATAAAGAGTAAATAATAAAGATTTTTTTTAAACACTAGTAATTTAACTGCCATTTAACAGAGGAGCCATTACTGTTTTATGAGCAGTCAAACTGCCATTTGTCAATAAGAACCCCTACAGCCATACTTATAGGATTTTTTGATCCCCATCATTTACATACAGCTCAAAATGCTCAGTGTGATATAGCTATAGGTTGATTAATCTTCAGTAGTCAGTGCAATTGTATTACCAAAGCTAGTTAGACATTTCCATATTTATAAACTGTGTAATGAATGTAACCCACTATTTTTTAGTGCTTTATACATCCGTTCAGTAAACTGTGGAGGACATATCACATGTGATAAGGAAATCAATTAGTCAAAAAAGACCATCGATTTTAATTGAAATTATTATTTCATTCTTGTGAGATATTTTATTTCCCAGGGGAGTGGAGAACTGGGAGTCAATCGAAGAGAAGACACTTGAATTCAATTTAGTTAGAATTAATAATTACGGATAACATTGTGAAGTAGAAATAAACAGAACCTCTTTATTTATAGGAAGGCCTTGATCTTGTTGTCAAAGTCTCCTTTACTTTGAGTCAATGTATGTAACCCCATCAACAGCTATGCATCTCAAATTTGTTGTCACTTTATCGTGACAATGACGAACATGTCTGGATAGGGGAGTATCAGCATCTTTTTGTACATTATATAAGTGTTCCCATATCCTTCAACGGAATTGCCTTGTAGTTTTTCCCACATATTTTCTTGCAGGGCAAAGGATGACATATATTACCACCATAGAGTAGGACCCAGAGCAGCGTCCACAACATCCCAGGGGTTTAGTCAACCAATTTGTTTTCCTCATTTCTCGCTGGAAATTACTTTCGACCAATATGTATCTCAAACTCGCCGATCTGCAATAGGTAATTTGTGCATACAGTATATAGGAATGTGAAGCTGTAAATCCTTACCAAGACACAGTATCTGCCAGTGGATATCCAACAATTAGGATATCCACAGCTCTTAAATCTCTGTCTTAGTTATTTTGCTTCAGTAAGAAAGTCAGACATTGAGCTGCAATTTCGGCGTATCCTCAAATACTGGCCGATTGGTATTCCCCATTGTAGTCCCTGATGATGATGACTACTCCACTCCAAGAGAGAGTCTATTCAATTATTTAAATACTTATTATTATTATTACTATTATTATTACTTGTATTTGTAACACGCCAACATATTCCGTAGCGCTATACAGAGGAAAAGAACAAGGAAAAATATAATCTTAACAAACTGCAAAAAATGGAGGGCCCTTTTTCAAGCTTAGAATCTTTGTAGAAAGTGTTTTTTCCCAAATCACTCTGCAAGATTGAAAACTCTCTACTTACAATCTAAAGGGGATGAAAGAGGCAGATAAGAAATAGCAAGGGTCAGGAAGAAAGGGAAGTTTCATTGGGTAGGAGGGTATGCATAGTTAGAATGTTTTTTCATATAGAAGGAAAAGGAAAGCATCTGAGAAAGTACTTTGGTAAGTGATCCTAGTATGTAATATCTTATCTGGCCCTAGTGGTCAGATAGTATAATCTGCGATTGGGAGGTGAGGGGCCTGTGTTAGGAGGTACAGTATGTCCCAAGAAGCCAGCAGAAGAAAGAGAGAGAGAGAAAGAGGAAGTGGGATTTGGACTTGCAGAAGTGTTTCTGCTTATGAGCTTTAGAAGGGGGAGAAGATAGTGAATGGAGGAATGAGAGTAGCTCATGGGAACATAAAAGAGGAGAGGAGAGCATGTAAGGTGAGATGGTTATGTTGGTAGACGTGATGTGGAAAAGTTGAGAAGAGGAGCTTGAGGAAAAGACAGGAAGGAACAGGCATGAGGAAACATTGTGTAATAGATTAATTAGGTATAGTTAGCAGGTGTTGCTAATTGATCAGCTGCAGGAAATTTGAGTGACTCAATAAATCAAGAGAAACAAGGGGAGGGGGGTGGGGGTGGAAAGTGATTGTAGTTCCAGAGAGAGTGAGAGAGGAGAGACTGAGGCCTACAGGTAGTGGAGAGACTGCAACAGAATATGAGAAGGATGGACAAATGTTATTTCACAGATAAGAAGCAATAAAACCAGGCTTTGTGGGTGGGGAAGCAGGCAAGGTAAGGGGGATTTCAGACAAATGCATAGGTATAGATTTGCTTAGTAAAAGTTTCTATCTCAGATATTATATCACATAAACATTCATACAAATATTGATAATATTACATATAGTACAAGTTGAAATGGCTCCACAGTGTCTTTAGATACCTTCAGCAAAACTTCAGACAGTGTGTTTCATTGTAGTTCCAGAGAGAGTGAGAGAGGAGAGACTGAGGCCTACAGGTAGTGGAAAGACTTCAGCAAAACTTCAGACAGTGTGTTTGATTGTAGTTCCAGAGAGAGCGAGAGAGGAGAGACTGAGACCTACAGGTAGTGGAGAGACTTCAGCAAAACTTCAGACAGTGTGTTTGATTGTAGTTCCAGGGAGAATGAGAGAGGAGAGACTGAGGCCTACGGGTAGTGGAGAGACTTCGGCAAAACTTCAGACAGTATGTTTGATTGTAGTTACAGAGAGAGGAGAGACTGAGGCCTACAGGTAGTGGAGAGACTTCAGCAAAACATCAGACAGTGTGTTTGATTGTAGTTCCAGAGAGAGTAAGAGAGGAGAGACTGAGGCCTACAGGTAGTGGAGAGACTTCAGCAAAACATCAGACAGTGTGTTTGATTGTAGTTCCAGAGAGAGTTAGAGAGGAGACCCTGAGGCCTACAGGTAGTGGAGAGACTTCAGCAAAACTTCAGACAGTAGGTTTGATTGTAGTTCCAGAGAGAGTGAGAGAGGAGAGACTGAGGCCTACATGTAGTTGAGAGACTTCAGCAAAAGTTCAGACAGTGTGTTTGATTGTAGTTCCAGAGAGAGTGAGAGAGGAGAGACTTGAATACATATAAAAAAATGTTGGCTAGGCAAAATTTACACAGTAAAGATGATTACACTACCCAATCTTATATTTTTATTTCGTACAATTCCAACAGCAATTAAAACTAATGACATCTTTAAACTACAAAAAGCGATCTTCCGTTTTATTTGGAATCATAAAAAGTCAAGATTAAACAGAACCAAAATGATAGCTTCAAAGAAAAAAGGTGGATTACCAACTCCTGATCTTCTAACATACTATAAAACAATTAGATTGGCACAATTGACCAAATGGTTTATCAAAAATCCCCCACCATGTTGAGTAATAATTGAAAACAATATTCTTACAGAACAAAATATTTTGATACAACAAATGTTGTGGAACATTTTGAAATACAAAACAATATAAAAAATCTCACACAATGTATATCACACTCCTTAAAAGGCTATTTACCTCACTAAGTGCTCTTCATGGTGTGAAAGAGCACAATACTGCATTTTAAAATTATAAATTTTATAATAACATCTTAGGTCTGTTTACAAACACATTGACAGTTACATGATTAATAACTTATGTCGACAGCGTGCAGTGAAGGCATGGTGAAGACAAAGATTTATACATTTTTTTCTGTACTCAGGAATGCAGCAGCAATCAGTTAACCCGCAAGTTACATATTTAGGTGATTCCCACAAAAAGAATGGTTTAATTTAGATACAATAAATAAAACGATATATTACATTATATAAAATAATAATTTAGATGTTAAAACACCATTTTAATACTGCTGTATACATAATTCTAATGGTAAAAAAAATCTCTTTTATTTATAATTATTTGATCGAGCAAAATACAGTTACTAAATTACCATATAAGACAATAAGACATCTGGGACAAAATCAATAGAAATTTTAATAATTCTTTACTTAATATAAATTTAAGAGAACACGCCTATAAAAGTAAATGAGATAATATCTTACTTCAGTAAGATTTCAAAAAATTAATCCATCATTCAATGATAAATGCTTCAAAGGCTGTGATGTAGTTGGAACTTTAAAACGCTCTACGGGAATATCTAAAATCTCACAACTATGGGAAAAAAATATTCAATATTAGAAACACTCAAGATTCCCTATGCCTAAAAAACAGAAAAGGCCTTATTAGAATTACTTATATCAAATATATCATAAGAAACACAACTCCTAATGAATCAAATATTTTTGGCAACTAGAATAATCACAACTAAAAACTGGATATCAAATAAATCCACAAAAGAACAGATAAAAAAATTCAATATATACACACAATGTACATGATATTGACAGTTATAAATTAACATTTTTAAAAATGGATATCCTGTTGGAACATTTGGATATAGAAAATAAGATAAAAAGAAATTAATTAATAACATAAGAACCTAAATAATTTAAGAAATAGAAAGGGAATAATTTCTTAAATTACCCCACTATTACTCTTCTTTCCCCCGGTTGTTTTTTTCTTTTTGATTTATCATGTTAATGTTATAAAAATTATATAAAAGTACAAAAAAATAGATTGTATTTAAGTATATCTACAACATAATTGTTAATTATTTATATTTTGTTTTAATTACAATAAGAAATATTTGAAAAAAATGATATTCAGATTGAAATTAATTGATATCTATGCTGTTGCCAGTATTGGTTGTTTTAAAACTGTAGGGAACTTAAGGAGATAGGTAAATTAGAGTGCTCCTTATATCCTCATTTTCACAGAACAGCTGTGTTAGAAAGATATTTATTTATTTTAAACAAAAATAACTATGGGCAGTCCTTTACTAAAGACTGAAAACTCACAGAGTGACAGTCTAAAGAATGACCACTTCACTAACTGGTGCATGTTTCTTCTTCATGTCAATGGAGGCATTCACGCTACATTGACTTTAGGGGCTAAAACTAAATTACCACCAAGATCAATCAATAAACAGTTTGATCACTTACTTGGGGCCAACTTTTGCACAGTACAAGATCTGCACAAGACCTACAACCTCATATGAATTAAAGAAGGGTTTTCCGTTAAAAACAACTTTTAATACACAGAATGTACAATCTGAATATACTGTAATGGGCTATGTAATACACCACGTATTAGAAAATAACATCTTCCACAATCTCATACAGAACATTATTGTATACTTGGATGATATGCTTGTGTTGACATGTGAATGCTTGGTTGATCACCAAATCATGGTGAAAAAATGCTATTTACTTAGTTACAATCTATTAGTTGTGAAAACCAAAAAGTGTGCCTTCAATCCACCTGAAATTCCTTCCCTAGGCCATGTCATCTATACTACAGGCTTTTTAAATAGTCTTTTATTAGAAGGCAATGCACAATAAAACATTTAACACAACTGTATTTAATCAGTTAAGATACGCTAACATGTACAGTACAATAGTTTCCCATCATAAACTGACTAGGCCTTTTTTAGTTATTAAGGTTACATGAGTCACAGTTAACATTTCAATTCAAATAACATAACAGAAAGAAAAGAAAAGAAAAGAAATAATAAAAATAAAAAATTAGAAAAGAGAAAGAGAACAACAACACAAGGTAAAACGTCCAATGAGCACAAATTAAAGAGAGAATGCTACAAATATCAAGTTAATTAGCTAGACCATTACACTGCTATTTTCGCATAAAGTACAGAGCTAATCCAGTGTATCAGCCCCTAAGAGCACTCAACACATACCTTGTTAAAGACATCCCAGTACAACTGACACCTACCTCCATTCCTCCGTCGGTAGATTTTCGGACCCCCCCCTCGCCTCCAGCTCCTCCACCAGGTCTCCTTTCCCAAAGTGTAGAGATTGTATGATGTGATATGTTGTCATACTAAGGGAATACTGAATGAAGAAGCCAACCAGGGTTCCCAAATTGCCTGGAATTGGGTAATGTCGTCTAGTATGATATAAGTTAATCGCTCATTTATAAGTAAGTGATTGATCTAACTAATCACCTCTGTAAAGTTAAGAGTCTCTTTCTTCCAACTCCTGGCTATGTGTGTCTTAGTAGCTAATGCTATTAATTGGTATAGTTTATTCTACGTTTTAGATAAATCCGTAACACGAATCCCCAGCAGGCAAGATTCCATCGAGGGCGTAACTGCCTTGTGGAAAAGTGTGGAGACTAATTGGGCTAATTGCCCCCAAATTTTCTGAGCGGATGGACATGACCACCATGTGTGTATATGATCCCCTATGTTTTGGCACCCCCTAAAGCATTTATTGCTTTCTGACGGTTTAAATTTCTGTAGTTTGTCAGGTGTACAGTAAACTCTATGCAAAACTTTGATGGACATCTCCAGTAAAGCCGAATTAAGAGAACCTCTAGAGAGATTGGAGCAGGATTCTGACCATTTACCCCAGTCCCACTCCACCCCAAGATCCCTCTCCCACTGTGCAAAATACCTGGGTTTTGGGTCGCTTGTGAAGTTAAGAAGGGTGTCGTATAGTGAACCCAGAATCCCCTTGGTAAGGGGTAGACTTTTGCATATAACGGACATCCAGGAGGCCCTAGGATGCCCAAGTTCTCTTGAACTCTTACTGACCCAGCTCCTAATTTTCAAGTAATTATAGATTTCTGTGACAGGTAGGTCATGGGTTGTACAGAATTGGTCGTATGTCAGCAAGCTATCGTTCAGAAACCAGCTCCCTACGCGGTCCAAGTTTCTAGAAGTCCACCAGAATTTAGAGATGTCATTCGAGTCTGCCAAAATTTGTGGGAAAGACATGACTGACATCATCGGGGATAGTCCTGTAGGAAGTAACCGCCTGGATTTAGAGTTGGCCCACCCCCATGCACGAAGGGTTTGTGAAATCATGGGATTTTGATGAGTTGTGAATGGGGCTAGTTCTTTTGGGATCCATATCAGCTTATCCCAACTGTGTGGGAACATTTGCTAATTTTCCATAAAAACCCAGGCTGGTTGATGTGTTTTAGAGTGTGCCCTGGGAAGGTGGGCCAATTGAACGGCTTTAAGATAGAGCTTTAAATTTGGGCAAGCAAGTCCACCTCTATTTTTCTGCCTAAACATCACCTGACTAGAGATACAAGGGCGTTTATTTCCCCATATAAACCTAAACATATTATTCTGGAACCTGTCAAGGTCTGTAGGTGAAATTGAGATGGGAATGGTTCGAAAGAGATACAGAACTTTGGGTAGAATGCTCATTTTAGCCGCTGCTATGCGACCCGTCCAAGAAATGTTATAGTTCGTCCATCTCTGCATGTCATCGGTCAAAGATTTGTATATAGGTGGGAAATTAGCCTTATATAGGTCAGCTATATTAGATGTAAGTTTGACTCCTAGATATTTTACATGGCGTGCGGGCCAGACAAAATTATAGTCAGATTTGAGAGAGTCAATCTCCGATTGTACCATACCCAACCCCATCGCCTCCGTTTTCTCTACATTTAGTTTAAGACCTGAGATATTACTAAATTCGGTTATAGTTGACATAAGAGTTGGGATCGATTGAAGGGGCTTGGTCAAGGTGCATAATATATCATCAGCAAAAAGAGAGCATTTCAAGTGCTGGTGGCCCACTGGAATCCCAAATATGCCTGCATGAGATCTAATCGCCTGTGCAAGAGGTTCCATGGCAAGTGCAAATAGTAGTGGTGAGAGTGGGCACCCTTGCCTAGTCCCTCTTTGAATTTGGATATTTGCCCTGCGCTCTCCTGGCAGCTTCAAGTTGGCTGTTGGGGAGTTATAGTAGCTCCTTAGTAAGTTAATGAAGCGTCCCCTAAATCCAAACTTGTCAAGTATTTTGTATAAATACGGCCATTCAACCGTATCAAAAGCCTTTTCAATGTCCAGAGCTAGAAGACACATTGGAGTATGAGATTTATGTGCTATATACTTAGTATTTAAGACCCTCCTGACATTGACCCCTGCTTCTCTGAAAGGGATAAACCCCGCCTGATCCTTATGGATTAAGTCTGGTAAAAATTTAGATATACGGTTAGACATAATTTTGGCTAAGATCTTGACATCTCCATTAATCAGCGAGATAGGACGATAGTTTTTAATCTCTAGATTATCCCTACCCTCTTTAGGAAACACTACTAGATCAGCATGATTTAGTTCAGGGGGCATGGATTCCCCATTCAATATGGCATTGAAGAGGAGCGTTAAATAGGGGGTAAGCAGGTGTTCAAATTTTTTGTAGTATAGGTTTGTGAGGCCATCCGGCCCTGGTGATTTACCTAATTTAAGACCTTGGATAGTAGATCTAACCTCCTTGTGAGAAACCTCTGCATTCAAGTCAGCCAGATGGTGATCTAATATCACGGGAAGGTCCTGAGTGCTAAGAAATGAGTGTATGTCTGCCTCACTGCATTGAAACTGGGAGGAGTAAATTTGTTGATAAAAATTTTGAAATGCCTTTTGAATGTCATTAGGACTATATGAGATTTGACCATCAGCCATCCTAATCTGAGTGGTTCTATGTTGTGAAAATGTATTGCTAAGCCTTCTAGCTAGAAGAGAGTCTGGCTTATTTGCCTTCCAATAATAAAGATGTTTTGTCCTTCTCATCGCCTGTTCAGTACGATGTGACAGTATGCCGTCTAGCTCTAACCTGGTTTTATCTATTAGCTTACATCCCGTGGGAGAGGGAATTTGTTGGTTTGATCCCTCCAGTCTCTTTAATGTAGCCGTTAAGTCTGCCTCCTTCTGCCTAAGAGCTTTTCTCTGGGAGGAGGTCAGCTTAATACAGGTTCCCCTGATATAGGCCTTATGGGTGACCCAAAGCCAGCCGACTCCGGTCCCAGAGGAGACGTTAGTCTCAAAAAAGACCCTTAAGTCTTTGGCTATTGTTTCTTTGCTACTTGGGTTGGATAACAGGGACTCATTCATTCTCCAAGTATAGGGGAGTCGTAAATTAGGGCCCAAGTCCACCTCAATAAGTACCAGGGAGTGATCCGACCAGGGGCAGGGGACAATTTCAGATTTTAAGATTGAGTCATATAAAGATGAACTAGTAAGGAAAGTGTCGATCCGAGAGTAAGTCAAATGGGTTGGAGAAAAAAATGTATATTCTCTATCCCCTGGGTGAAGCCCCTCCAGGCATCAACCAACCCCAATCTATTAAGTAGAAGCTTAATCCTTTTTATTTTGTTGGAAAATCTACAACTAGCAGGGGTCCCCGACCTGTCCAAAGTCGGATCTAAAGTAAGATTTAGATCCCCCCCAATTATCAGTCTTCCCAGGTCTTGAGACTCAATTCTCTTCAATAAGGAGATCAGAACTGTGTAGGGAGAGGTTGTGGGAGAGTACAGGGAGACTAGTGTAGTTCTAACCCCCCCAATCGTGCCAATCACCATAACATAGTTACCCTCCCCATCTATCTTTGTGTTCCCTACCTGGAAAGGAAAGATTTTATGTAGCAGAATTACACACCCCACTCTTAGTGGGGAGAGTAGCCAGGAAATAGGTGGGATATTCCTTGTGCAAGAATGTAGGCTTGTTGTCCTGGGAGAAGTGGGTTTCCTGCATGAAGATGACTGCGGGTTTGTGTTTTTTATAAAATGTGAAGGCTTTCCTCCTCTTAAAGGGGGAGTTAAATCCCTTCACGTTATGGGTTAACAGAGTATACTTAGAGGCAGCCATTGCAAGATAAGAGTAAGACCCTAGCTGTGTGTGTCGTTACCTGATAGCTGGTGCCATACGAAGCAAGGCGGAAGGGAGCCCGGAAAGCCAGCCTCTGCCAAGGGAGTTGGTTAGCAGTTGTCTGGGTTGTCGTCCTGCCATTAAACAGAGATTTAAATGCAGAAGAGAAGAGGGTTAGCTTTAGGCCATTAAGGTAAAAACATTTAAATAAGCAGATAAACAGTGTCAAGTTCACAGTTAGCAGTTCTCTAAGGCTATAACTATGAAGTTGTTGAACTAAAAACATGAAATAACAATCACTTTTTACTAGTACTCCTCCTCCAAGACTCTAAGCAAGGAGAAGAAATCGTCCACTTAAAGTGGGAACACAATCCAGCAGGCTGTACAATCAATGGTGAACTTATATCCTAAACTACACAACCTTTTGAATCGAAGCTTAAGGCAAAAATAGGTTTACATCTAACATTCTATTTGGCATCAAAAATTTTGTTATGAAAGTTCGCTCTAGGTAGGATCTAATCCGGACGTGAGCTCGCCCTTGGGTCAGCCATTTGACTAGCATCCCCTGTGCAGGCCTTGTGTCCAGCACCTTGACCCCTTGCACTGTCCAGAGTAAGTTTCATTCCCCCCTGAGGAGAGACTTGTTTACTGTGGACTTGGGCTGCCACCAGCGTCCATTGTCTCTTAGGGATAGGCGGTTGAGATTGCTCTTGCCGTGTTTCCTGCATTTCCCCAGAGTAAAGCTGCAATCGATGTAGCACCGATAAGCAGTCCTCCAGTGTACGTGTAGTGTAAGTCGTGCCCTTAAAATTGAAGGAAAGGGCTAATGGAAAGTTCCATCTGTACTGAATTTTGTGGTGAAGCAAAATTGTAAGAGCCGGTTTCATTAGCCTCCTTTTGTTAAGGGTGTCAGGAGACAGGTCGGCATAGATCTGCAAAGGGGAGTTGTCGGGCCCTTAACAGCGTGCAGCTTCCTTGTAGCCAAGAGTAGAGTGTCTCTAGCTTGCTGCCTCAGAAATTTGACAATGACATCTTTCAGAGCATCCGGACTCCTCATGCCTCCTAAAGCTCTATGAGCTTGCTCAATTTCCCACATGCTTTTATCCTGATCAGGAAGAATTGCAGCCACAGTGTCTCTTAGGTATTGGGTTAGATCTTGTATGGCTCTTGGTATGCAGCGGATGCGTATGTTGTGGCGGCGAGAGCGGTTTTCTAGATCCTCTATCTTATCTGCGAGTTCAGAAACCTAAGTGTTTTGAGCTATCGATGGTAAGTGTTTTGAGCTATCGATGTCCTGTCCTTTTCCTGAGCCTCCGCCAATTGGTCATCATATCTTCCAAAAGTTGGGTTGGCTGACCCAATTCCCTCAGATCCTGTCTTAGGGGATCAATCGCCTTAGCCAAGAGTCTTTCAATCATAGCCACAGCCTTGTCTGATAGGTCTAGTTGCTGGTGGGGTCCCTTGGACCGCCCTTCCTGATCTGAGTCTTCAGAGCGTTCAGAAAGAGAGTCTGCCAAGGGTGGACGCTGAGTCGCTCTTGGCGGGAAATTATCCTATATACCCTTGGCCGGGGTGGCTCACTTGGGCTTCGGCATCTTGGCCGCGAGGTTGAAAATGTCGGCAAGATTCCCACTGTTAAATCAATATGCAGTATGCAAGGAGCTAATGCGGTGAGCGCTGGGCCAACCATCTACTGCCTCCGCCAAGGGTGGTATGCCAGTTCCATAGGTGTAAGTAAGATGTCTGCTAGAAGAATTGCTGAATTATGTCGCAATTTAGCTCTTAGCCCATGGTAGGGGCGTGCCCTTCAGTCAGGTCCAGCAGTTGCCAGGAACTCCTGAAGCGATCTCTATATGACGGTGAGAGTCAGGGTTGCCAACAAATTCCAGGGATACTGCGTCAGCTTATTGGAGCCAACTTGGTGATCGTAGCTTCTCAGGTGCCAATTGGAGTAAGGCAAGATAATGTTGAACTCTGCATGCAACATGCAGCGGCTGGTATACCAGCTCTACTCTCAATGAAAGTACTGTATTCACCTGCTTGTTATTCACAGATAGCTAAAGTCTTGCTGCAGTACTCCCAATGGCCGCTAGGCGGCAGTGCAGATAAAGATATGCAAACAGTTCAACACAGTCCTTTTATCTGCCACAGTGACAGAATGCACTTACACAATCATTTCACAAACACTTATGGATTCAACAGTCCTGTGCATTCACTTGGAAATATATAAAGATAGTATTCAGCAATGGGAAGAGGCAGGCTCTTATAAAAAAGGAGCAAGGGTATGAGAGATGTTCCCAGTGAGACTCCCACTTTAATTAGCTCTTACACAGTCCTCCTGTACAGTCCACTTGAGGGGGCAGAGTAGAATGGTAGCAGGGAATAGAGGGCACACTTTCCTTGATGCCCCTGTGCTGGGTCTGTTAAGGCTTCTCTCTCCCTCCCTGGGCAAGGAGGGGCACAGCCTTCCAAAGGTAGCAGGGGTGTCTGTTGCCAGGCTAGGAGGTGAGATTACCCCCCCCCCCCCCCACTTTGTTGTTTGAAAAGAGCTGCCACAGGTATTTGTGTGGGCCAACGCCCCAAAATCTGCTACAGGCTTTTTGATGGATCCAGCCAGGGTGATGTCATAAAATTTTTTGGCTATAAAAAATAGCAGAACAAAATATTGGTATGGATATGTTAATAAGTGATGGTGAGGAAATGCAATTATTACTACTAGAGATTGGAAATGTAGCGACACATTGTTAAATTATAATAACACGAGGCTTTAACTCTCCAAAAATAGACTGGATAAATGAGAATGGCAGTACAATAAAGGGAAGCTGGTTGTTGAGTACATTAAGAGATTGTTATCAGGACCAAGCCATGCTAAAATCTACTAGAAATGAGGTTATCTTGGATTTTGTAAATAATATAGTCAGTATTGTAGTGTAAATGATATATTTTTATATTGGACAAACATATTCATAAGTCTGAAGCAATACTAATATAAATAGATAATGTCATGTGAGTCTATAGATCAGGTTAAGACAAGAACATAGCAGAGCCATAATTTATGGCCATAATAGTCCCCACAATTGAGCATTGGAAAAACACCATTTGAGCATGGGAAATAATAGAGATATAATATCAAATATTGATATTTTATTTACAGCAATGATTATAACAACCTTATTTTTTTTAAAAATCAAAAGTTATATATTTATATGGAGCCAACAAAGATTATTAACTTTAAAAGAGCAAAGTCCAATAGTCTAAGGACATAAATACAGTGTATAGACTGAGGGAAGTGAAGAAAACAGCCCTGCTTAAGAGAAACAGACAATTTAAAAAGTAAGAAAAACTATTAACTTGATTGATTTTAAACTGCATACTGTTAATAATAGTCTCAGGCCAACAAACTAACCAAAGCAATTTACTTGTAAGTGCATTACAGTGTTCATTTAACTCAGGAAGAAATCCATCATAGGCTTGAAAAACATGTAAATAAAGCACCAGGCACATATGGAATGCATATTGAGTTCCAGAGAGCTCTTCCTGTGGTGAAGCTAGGGCATTGGGGAGGCTCCATGGACTGGCCACATTCGACTGCTTGGAGTCCCACAAGAGATTGAATTTTGAGCTCCTGGAAAAGATACCAATGAGACTTCCTGGCAAAGACTGCTGAGAAGGCAACTGGAGGAATACTAGGTGCTGAGCCTTGAGGGAGTATTATAGGATTAGTACTTTTAAGAAGTGCTTATTTCCAATCCATAAGTCTTGAGTGGAGAATTATTTTGATCCCGGGAACAGAAGGAAGAACATACACATAAAAAAACTGGGGTGATTGAAACAGGTCAACACTAAATATTCTATATTAAGTTATATATCATGAACTAGAACTTAAATAGTCAGGGGCATGCATCACAGTTGAAAGGGCTAAAATAATTTTTTGTTACTTCTGTATCTGAGAGGACCAGGACAGGCAGCAGTGTGGGGGTTGGAGAGGGCCAGGTATGTCAGCAGTGGAGGAAAGGTGGAGGGAGGGATGTCCCAGTGACAGGAACGTATAGAGCAGGGGCAGAAAGGAAGGATCCTGATTCCAGAGGTGGGGGGAGGGGTGCGGGGATAGGCCGGCCACAGGGACACACCAGGTAGGTGAGTCACCACAAGCACAATCAGGAGAACAAGAGGCTGTTCCAAAACACATGGCCCCAAATTCTACACACACAGAATGTATGGTTCTTCTTTGTGCCATCGGTGACCGTGCCAATATTATCCATGGGGGCAGTGAAGTAAGACTTGGCCAGTGGGACAAGATTTGGAAGGAGGTAACCAGAGAGTTCAGTGACCTGGGAGTGTATGTGAAGTATGTGAGGTCCGTCAAACCCTGTTATGATGACTGCCAGTGCAAGGTGAGGAGGAAAGTGACTGAAGAAACATAAACTTTCGGCGCAAAAGAGGGTGGAAGAGGATAAGTGGGAGAGGATCCAGTCGAAATGGATCACCACAGAAACTGTGGTCAGACTCCCAGTCCTGGTGGAACCTCAGCAGCTAGAGACCACAAAAGGTGAATATCATAAACACTATTATCCCCTCACATATTCCAACATGTACACCACACACATAGATAACACACATCCAATGCAATTGTTACCCATCAATTAAAAGGATATGTAAGGTTCCTGGATATGACTAGGTTTATAATATACTTATGTCTAATTACTTAAAGTGAATAAACATCAAATAAATAGTCCTTGTATGGGTGTGCTCACATGCATATACAGACTCTTGGGCTGGATGTGCAGCATGTTGCAACATCTTTCTGAGTGATGGTCACTGATCTGTGAGTATGAGATACAGCACAGCAAGTACAGCAGTGTCTGTGTCTTCATGAGGTGCAGAGGGCAAACCAAAGCAGGGGTTGTTGGTTTTATATGGGGTAGTACAAACAGTTCATAATACTCATCAATAACATCAATTATAATTTCTAGGCAATACATAGATTTCACAATGGCAATTAATTTAACCATCCAGGATCAACACATGAAGTCAGGTATATATTAAAACACAGACATCATATGATCATCCAATTTCCTTATCTGATATACTATTGATATCTAATTTCAGTTCAGAGGACATGCGACATCTCCATTGAGGCCGAGGCAGAGGCTGAGGCAGAGTCTAAATATGAGGAGCCTGATTATGACCCACCAGCAGGATTTGAGGTACTTGGAGGAAGAGCAGCAGCAGTACCACAGTCCAGAGAAGGACTCAGGATATGAGGAGGAGAATGACACATACCTGTGGTTAGTTGGAGAACTTCCAGGGTCATCCTCCACCAGGGTGTAGTTTGACCCCACTGGTCCCCTTCACCACCTGGAACCTCCTACTGGTCCGACCCTGCACCATCCCAACCTGCTCCTCCACCACCACATCTTCATCCATCAGAACCTCCCCCACCAATGCCACCAACACCTCAGCACCTCACCATCATGCCACTACCACCTCCAGTTCCACCTCTGCAGCCCCCACTGACAGTCCCAACTCCCTCAACCCAAGAGCCATATTTGGAGGCTACTATTGAAGAACTGGCTTCCTACCATCAACAACAGGAGGCCATGATGATTAGCCTTCTCAAAGGTGTGTCCTCCCAACAGTCAACTGTTGCACGCACACAAAGACGCACGTATTAGGAGATAAGGAGGCAATGGATTTGAAATAACTGACTCTGGCAAGCACTGCATCCTTTATGCCAGAGTAGTGTCTGAACCAGCAACAGCCTGGCCAGTCCCCATCTACTTTGAAACCTCAACCTTCACCTCCATCAGCAATGCTTCCACCTCTACCTCCATGTCTCCCACTGCATCTCCCTTGAGACGTAAGAGAGGATGTAGTGGCACAGGGGTGGGGAATTTGTGACCAGACAGAGGAGGAGATAGGACCTACATTTCCTTTAATCCTTCTCAAATATTGTCCTCATTGAAAATATATTGGCACAAATTTTAACTTTCTCATGCCTATCTACAGAGTAGATGATCATGGCCTATATGATGGTTATATATAGTAACCATGTGGCTAACTAGATCACATAGTCCTTGATCATCTTATATGTGGACACGTATGGTTATGGTTAACATTGCAACAATTGATGGTCAATAGTGATGTCCCACTCGCACTCATATCTGGTGCAACCGTAGTGTACAGTGCCATAAAACAACCCTTTTTTGACTGTAATCGATTGAATATCAGTTGCCTTCCTACAGGCATGTGTGTGAGGCCTATTGCATCTACTCTGCCAACTTTTGCCAGTGCACAGTGACACTCATATCTGGTGCAACCGTTGTGTACAGTGACATAAAACAACCCTTTTTTTCTGTAATCGATTGAATATCAGTTGCCTGCCTACAGGCGTGTATGTGAAGCCTATTGCATCTACTCTGCCAACTTTTGCCAGTGTACAGTGACACTCATATCTGGTGCAACCTAGTGTACAGTGACATAAAACAACCCTTTTTTTACTGTAATCGATTGAATATCAGTTGCCTGCCTACAGGTGTGTATGTGAAGCCTATTGCATCTACTCTGCCAACTTTTGCCAGTGCACAGTGACACTCATATCTGGTGCAACCTAGTGTACAGTGACAAAAAACAACCCTTTTATTTCTGTAATCGATTGAATATCAGTTGCCTGCCTACAGGCGTGTATGTGAAGCCTATTGCATCTACTCTGCCAACTTTTGCCAGTGCACAGTGACACTCATATCTGGTGCAACCTAGTGTACAGTGACATAAAACAACCCTTTTTTTTACTGTAATCAATTGAATATCAGTTGCCTGCCTACAGGCGTGTGTGTGAGGCCTATTGCATCTACTCTGCCAACTTCTGCCAGCGCACAGTGACACTCATATCTGGTGCAACCGTAGTGTACAGTGACATAAAACAACCCTTTTTTTCTGTAATCGATTGAATATCAGTTGCCTGCCTACAGGCGTGTGTGTGAAGCCTATTTCATCTACTCTGCCAACATTTGCCAGTGCACAGTGACACTCATATCTGGTGCAACCATAGTGTACAGTGAAATAAAACAACCCTTTTTTGACTGTAATCGATTGAATATCAGTTGCCTGCCTACAGGCGTGTGTGTGTGAGGCCTATTGCATCTACTCTGCCAACTTTTGCCAGTGCACAGTGATACGTCATATCTGGTGCAACCGTAGTGTACAGTGACAAAAAACAACCCTTTTATTTCTGTAATCGATTGAATATCAGTTGCCTGCCTACAGGCGTGTGTGTGAGGCCTATTGCATCTACTCTGCCAACTTTTGCCAGTGCACAGTGACACTCATATCTGGTGCAACCGTAGTGTACAGTGGCATAAAACAACACTTTTTTGACTGTAATCGATTGACTATCAGTTGCCTGCCTACAGGCGTGTGTGTGAGGCCTATTGCATCTACTCTGCCAACTTTTGCCAGTGCACAGTGACACTCATATCTGGTGCAACCGTAGTGTACAGTGGCATAAAACAACACTTTTTTGACTGTAATCGATTGACTATCAGTTGCCTGCCTACAGGCGTGTGTGTGAGGCCTATTGCATCTACTCTGCCAACTTTTGCCAGTGCACAGTAATACGTCATATCTGGTGCAACCGTAGTGTACAGTGACATAAAACAACCCTTTTTTTTCAGTAATCGATTGAATATCAGTTGCCTGCCTACAGGCGTGTGTGTGAGGCCTATTGCATCTACTCTGCCAACTTTTGCCAGTGCACAGTGACACTCATATCTGGTGCAACCGTAGTGTACAGTGACATAAAACAACCCTTTTTTGACTGTAATCGATTGAATATCAGTTGCCTGCCTAAAGGCGTGTGTGTGAGGCCTATTGCATCTACTCTGCCAACTTTTGCCAGTGCACAGTGACATTCATATCTGGTGCAACCTAGTGTACAGTGAAATAAAAGAACCTTTTTTTTGACTGTAATCGATTGAATATCAGTTGCCTGCCTACAGGCGTGTGTGTGAGGCCTACAGCGCCTACTCTGTCAACTTTTGCCAGTGCACAGTGACACTCATATCTGGTGTCACAGTAGCTTGCACGCATAGTACCACTAATCGGAAAAAAAATGACAGGCAGAGGCAGGCCACCCCGCAGGGGCCGTCGTGGTCGTGGTGCTGTGATTCCCTTTGGCCCTAGAATAATGCCCAGTTTTCAGAGGCAACGTACCCTGAACTTGAAAAGTTCTGAGGACATGGTTGACAGGCTAACACGGGACACCCAATCTTCTACAGCTTCCACTCGGAACCTAGAAGCACCATCCTCCTCCAGCTTAGCTTTGGGCACCTCTCCAGTTACCACTCGCCCGCCTTCCACCACCACCAACACTAGCACCACAGTCGCTTCACTTGATCCGTCAGCAGAGTTATTTACACATCCGTTGGAAGAAATGAGTGATGCACAAACATTAGTGCCAGAGGATGTAGATAACAGGGATATGTCCCAGTCAGGCAGCATTACACACATGGACGTACGGTCTGATGATGATAATGATGTTGTACCTGGTGCTGCTTCCTTTGCTTAGTTGTCAGATACAAGTGAAGCGGTTAATGATGACGATGCGTCCGTGGATGTCAAGTGGGTGCCCGCTATAAGAGAAGAAGAACAGGAGGAAAGTTCAGATGGGGAGACAAAGAGGAGGAGGAGATGAGTTGGAAGCAGCGGGAGGTCGTGGAAAGTAGCTACTGGCACAGTCAGACAGCATGCATCGGCACCTGGGGTCAGCCAGACAGCACGCCGCATGCTGTTGCCACCAACAAAATGCCGTCATTGCAGAGCTCAGCAGTGTGACAATTTTTTCGTGTGTCTGCCTGTGACAACAGTGATGCCATTTGCAACCTGTGCAAAAAGAAACTGAGTCGTGGGAAATCCAACACCCACCTAGGTACAACTTCTTTGCGAAGGCACATGATGTCACATCACAAACGCCTATGGGATCAACACGAGTACAAGCAGCACACAAAGTCAAAGCCGCCATCCTCCTCCTGGTCCAGCATCTTCAGCCACGTCAACCACTGCTGCCCTGCTTGCCCCCTCTCAACCGTCCGCCAATCCGTGTCTCACACTGAGCAGTCCCTGCTCATCTCCCCACAGTCAGGTGTCTGTCAAGGACATGTTTGAGCGTAAGAAGCCAATGTCACAAAGTTACCCCCTTGCACGGCAACTGACAGCTGGCTTGTCTGAACTCTTAGCCCGCCAGCTTTTACCATACAAGCTGGTGGAGTCTGAGGCGTTCAAAAAATGTGTAGCTATTGGGACACCGCAGTGGAAGGTACCCGGATGAAATTTCTTTCCACAAAAGGCAATCCCCAACCTGTACTCGATTGTGCAAAAGGAAGTAATGGCATCTCTGGTAGAGATGTCGCAAATAGTTCGCCGGCGGACTGTTCCCGGTGAACATAGCATGTTCGCGTTCGCGGCAAACTGCGAACATATGCGATATTCGACCCGCCCCCTATACTTTATCATTGAGCAAACTTTGACCCTGCAACTCACAGTCAGCAGACACATTCCAGCCAATCAGCATCATACCCTGCCTTCCACACCCTTCTACCTCATGGACAGCAGCCATTTTGGAATCATAACTAACTTGCAGTCTTACTGAGAGGAGGAAGAGTGTAGGTGATGCTGATTGAATAGGGAAATCAATAGCTAGGCAAGTTTATTCAGTGTCCAGTGCAGTGCTGAAGGACTCATCAGATCTCTGCTGCAAACACAGCACCCCAAAAAGCCCTTTTTAGGGCTATAACATCATTTTTTTTTGTTTGTTTTTTTCTGTCTAATCTAACTTCATTTGCCTGTCTCCCTGCTACCCCCTGCTAGCAAGTGTGTGTGTCAGGCTCACAGCTTATACTGTGCGTGCACAGTGCAACCAATACAATCTTGTTTACTAGTTGTCTACTTTTAAAAAACCAAAGCTTTTATTTTCTTAAATCTAAGTTCATTTGCCTGACTGCAAATCTAAGTTCATTTGCCTGACCACTAGCCAGTGTGTGTGTCAGGCTTACAAGTACTGTGCCAAGTTCAACCAATCCAATCTAGTTGGGGTACCAGCAGTCTACATTTAAAAAAACAATAATTTTATTTTCTTAAATCTAAGTTCATTTGCCTAACTGCCAATCTAAGTTCATTTGCCTGACTGCTAGCCAGTGTGTGTGTCAGGCTTACAAGTACTTTGCCAAGTTCAACCAATCCAATCTAGTTGGGGTACCAGCAGTCTACATTTAAAAAAACAATAATTTTATTTTCTTAAATCTAAGTTCATTTGCCTGACCGCAAATCTAAGTTCATTTGCCTGACCGCTAGCCAGTGTGTGTGTCAGGCTTACAAGTACTGTGCCAGAGAGCATGTTGTGTGCATGCTTGAGCTCTAAACAAAAGGCTTTTTAGGGTCTTAGTCCCTCAAATACAAGTTTTATTTTAACACCTTTCTGTTTATAAGCACTTTGTGCACGGTGTTGTTCATTTTTGGGTGTTTTTGAGGTATTTTTCTTAGTTTAATTTAAGTTTTAGTTTTCTGGGAGTCAGGCTCAGCTCTCTATCCCAGGAGAGTGAGCTGTCTCCTGGATACTTTGCCACACCCCTCCCTTAGCACTTCACCTTCACTCCAGGAGCTTTTTTTACTTTGACTTGAGTTTTTCAGGTTTTGTTAAAGTTTTGTTTGTTTGGTGTTGGGTTTTATGTTTTGGGGGGAGAGAAGACAAGTAACATCTTTGTAGGCAGTGGGGTGGAAAACAATTTGAAGTTTTGTTTAAAAGGCTTTTTTAACATCTGACACAGAGACACAGAGGGGTTAAAAAGCCTCTGTGTTCTCTGTGTTGTTGCAATTAGCAACACCTTGCAACAGGCCATTAACCCTTCCACTGCCAAACATCATCTCTCTCTCTCTCCCTTAGATTTGTCTCTCTTAGTTTTGTCTTTTTGTTTATTTTTCACTCTTTTATATTTTTTTTAAAAAGAAAACAGTAGAAAATCATAAAAAAAAAAAAAAAAAAGGGTCTAAACATGAGGGATAAGACCATTAAGAAGCCTCAGGGGTCAAAAGGGGGAATAATGGCCCCTGAAAATCCTAGCTGCAGCACTGCACAGCATAGGGCCCAGGCAGATAAGGCAGCCCCAGCTCCTGGTGGTTCTGCCAGCAGACCTACCCCTGTGGCTAATACCTGGTCACAGGTGGTTTCTGCTGGCCCCAGTAATACCACAGCTGGGGCTGAGGGGCAGATCACCAGGAAGCATGGGGTTAAATGTCAGATGTCTGGGGTCTACAGCATTGATATCTATCTGCGTGCTGCAGCTAATGTCATCAGCCCCTCTGTTATAGTAGCAGCCAGAAAATGTACGGGAAAGCAGTTTTCTTTACCCGTACTCTGGCTGCTGCTCACATTCTTATACAGAGAGGCATCACTTTGGGGGGATTATATGTCCCAATAGAACCCCTGGAAGGGTTGGGCACAAAAGTAACACTCTCTAATGTGCCCCCCTTCCTACCAGACTCCCTCCTGCTCCCACACCTGCTAACCCTAGTGGAAGTAAAAACACCATTTATTAAAATTCCCCTGGGGTGCAGAGAGAGAGCACTTCGTCATGTGCTCTCTTTCAAGAGGCAGGTACAAATGTGCCTGCCTCAGGGCGCAGAAAACATAGAGGGGTCTTTTGGAGTTCCATTTGAGGGGGTGCTCTACAGGATTTTTTACAGCACTACGGAGGTGCAGTGCTATCATTGCAAGGGGTTGGGGCATACTTGTAGGAATTGTCCTAATGTAAAGCATCATGCCCCAGCCCCAGCAAATGGCACCTCCGTCAGTACACCACCCATCCCCGCTGAGCCCATAACAGCGGGGACCTCAAGGGTCATAGCCCCCCCACAGAGCTCAGGCAAGGAGGCCGTTCCTCAAGCCACCACCACGGCCTCCAAACCCCCTTCTTCCCCAAAAAAGCCATCTGTGTCTGTGGTCTCCAGCAAGACTGCAGACACGGGGAAAAAGGGGAAGAATGTCACCGGTCCTCCCAGTGTCACAGCTGCATCTCCCAAGTCCCAATCTGCCCCCACCATAATTACATCAGTTAGTGTGGGGGCACAGTGTAAGCAGAGGGATAATAAGCCCTCTGCAGGGGAGGCAGCTAGTGGCAGCTCCTCTTCCAGGAGTGACGTCCCCAGGAAGAGGAAGCATAAAACCAACAGGGAGGTTGCTGATAAGTGGGAAGTGCTCTATAGTGGAGCACCTCCCTCTAAAAGCAAGAAGAGGAACAAAACATCTCCTCCTCATCCGGTGACATTGTCTGACCCGGTTATTAAGCTCAGCCAGCCGGTGCCAGACCACACATCTCTCTCTCCAGACCCTATAGGGGTTAATGTGGAAAAGGGTCTGGAGGAAAAGCAGGGGCAAGAGGGTCTCCCAAGTGAGGCAGGGGTAGACAAGAAAGATCAGTTTCTGCCTCTGGCCTTTGAGGGGGGTCCCAACAAAGCCCCTGCTGAATGGGTAGTCAGTGTCCCTGAGGTGCTGAGCTTTAAGGGTACCAGTCAGTCTCCTCCTCCAGTGTCACTCTCTAGTGACGTACCTCGGGCTTTGTTAGAGCCCCAGGCCGAGTCACTACTGGAGGGGGGGGGAATATAGGCATGACCCCCATTCAGGACCCCATGGATTTGTCTGTCAGGGGGGATGTGGCACAAGGGGAAGTGGAAATGGGGGAGGGTGATAAAACAGGTTTTCCTGTTAACATCATGGGAGAGCCTGTCTACCCTCCTCAGCCGTCCACTGACCCTAACATCGGTGCCATCCAAGCTGAGCAAGCAGCGGTGGAACTGGCATATAAAGCCTCCAAGGCTTCCATTAAGGAAGCCATGCCAGCCACTGCTGTCCAGCCAGCTACCCCTGAATGCACTCCTGAAGCTACAGGGGTGCAGCAGCAATCCAAGGGTCCATTATTTACCTTGAAGGGTGCTACAGGGACTCCTTCTGTATCATCTAAGAGGGGGTCCCTGAGAATAAAGCTGAGGAAACTGACTCCAGCCGGGGAGGATGGAGTAAAAGCCCTCAGCCAAGAGGAGCCCAGTGGTGACCCACTAGAAGGAACATCAGATTCTGGGTGGGTTATCCCTGTCAAGGAAATAGATCTATTCCTTGAGAGCACCCTTCATGGACAAAAGAAAAGGAAGGTGCGGCTGGCCTTGGAGAGGTGGAAGAATATGTCGTTTATTCTCCACTCTCTCCAGCAATATCTAGTGGTCAGCACTAGGGCCAAGAATTCTGGGACTGCGGAGCATCTCCGCGTCCGGAAATTCTATAAAATGTGCGTGTCCTATCAGCAGTCTCAAGGGTCTGAGGAACGCACAATTCCTGACACGCAGTAATGGCTTTGCACATCAGCACGCTAAATACCAATGGCTGTCAAGACAGTTTCCGCAGGTTCCAGGTACTCTCCTATTTATATCAGGGAGGGTACTCTGTCAGCTTCCTGCAGGAAACTCACACCACTCCAGAGGCTGAGGCCTCGTGGCAACTGGAGTGGAGAGGCAGGGTCTTCTTCAGCCACTTCACATCGGCGTCATGTGGAGTGGTGACCCTGTTCTCAGAGTCTTTTCAGCCAGAGCTGCTGCTTGTGAAAGCTGTTATCCCAGGCCGTCTAATCCATCTCCAGGTCCGAGAGCAGGGTAGCATAATTAACCTAGTTAATATATATGCCCCTGCTGGAGGGCCCGAGAGAGTGAGGTTCCTCACCAGACTGTCCCAGTTTTTGGAGACGGTTGACGCAGATGAGTGTTTGGTACTCGGGGGTGATTTCAACTGCACCCTCAACGCTCTGGACTGGAATAGTCCAGAGCCGTACCCTCCTTCTGCGTCAGCCCTGCGGGAGATCATCGCCCGCTTCTCCCTGGAGGACATCTGGCGAGAGCAGAACCCAGGGGCATCAGACGGTTTCACCTACGTCAGGGTGAGAGCCGGTCTGGTGTCCCACTCCCGGATCGACAGACTATATATATCTAGTCACTATATGTCACGAGTCGGTTCTTGTGCCATTAGGCTGGCTCCGTTCACAGACCACAACTGTGTGTCTGTGACGGTGGCGCTAACTCCAACAGCGACACGAGCCGCATATTGGCACTTCAACAATGCTTTGTTGAAGGACCAGGGGCTCGTGACATTGATCCGGGAGTTTTGGACGGACTGGAGGGGTTGCAAGGGGGACTTTGCCACGTTAAAACTGTGGTGGGACGTGGGCAAGGTTCATTTGCGACTTCTGTGTCAGGAATATACCAAGGGTGCGAGTGGGCAGCGCGAAGCTGAGTTGGAGTCACTCCGGGGGGAGGTACTCCATCTGGAGCAGAGGCTGTTCACTTGTAGGGACCAATCCCTGCAGAGCGAGTATGTAGAGAGGAAGGGTGTCCTCTGTGACCTGGAACGACACCAGGCCAAGGGGGCATACGTGCGCAGCCGCTTAGGTTTTCTCAAAGATCTAGACCGCGGCTCGCGCCTCTTCTACTCACTGGAGAAAAAGGGGGGCAACAGTTGGCACATCACCTGTCTTCTAGATGAAGACGGTGCCCCCCTTACAGATCCGGAGAGTATCCGGGATAGAGCCCGGAACTTTTATAAAGATCTTTACTCTCCGGATCCCATTTCTCCAGACGCTTGCAGGGTGCTATGGGAGGGGCTCCCCACAGTCAGTGAGGGTGTAAGAGAGCGGCTTGATATACCACTATCTTTTCAAGAGCTCTCTGAAGCCCTCCGTTCCATGTCCTGTGAGAAGTCTCCAGGACTGGACGGACTGACTGTAGAGTTTTTCCAATTTTTCTGGGAGACTCTGGGACCTGATTTCCATCTGGTCCTTGGGGAAGCCCTGGAGACCGGGGAGATGCCCCTGTCTTGTCGCAGGGCAGTACTTGCCCTGCTGCCCAAAAAGGGGGATCTCCGGCTTATTAAGAACTGGCGACCGGTCTCTCTGCTCAGCACAGACTACAAGATTGTAGCTAAAGCCATCTCGCTTAGACTTGGGTCTGTGCTGGCAGAATTGGTTCACCCTGACCAGTCCTATGCGATCCCGGGCCGGACTATCTTTGATAGTATCTTTCTGGTCCGGGATCTATTGCATTATTCTCGCACGACTGGTCTGTCACTCGCCTTTCTCTCTTTAGATCAAGAGAAGGCGTTTGACAGGGTGGACCATGGTTACCTCATAGCCACTCTGCAAGCATACGGCTTTGGCCCACAGTTTGTGGGCTTTATAAGAACGCTGTACGCCTCTGCAGAGTGTTTACTTAAAATCAATTGGTCCCTAACAGCACCTTTGGTATTTGGACGAGGGGTGCGTCAAGGATGTCCCTTGTCTGGACAGTTATATGCACTGGCCATCGAGCCTTTCCTCTGCCTACTGAGGAAAAGGCTCACAGGGCTGGTGCTAAAAGATCCAGACATGCGGATTGTCCTTTCAGCTTATGCTGACGATGTGCTCCTCGTGGCCCAGGATCCAGTTGATCTTGAGCTGGCAAAACAGTGCCAGGAGGTATATTCAGCTGCCTCCTCCGCTCAGATCAACTGGCCCAAATGCACAGGCCTTTTAGAGGGTAATTTACAGGTAGACTCTTTGCCTCCCACGTTTCGTGAGATCACGTGGGAGGCAGATGTCATTAAATATCTGGGGGTCTACCTGTCCGCTGCGGACGCTTCCGTCCCAGACAACAGGAGGGAGTTAGAGGGCAGTGTCCTCTCTCGTCTGGGACGATGGAGGGGTCTAGCAAAAATGCTTTCCCTTAGGGGGCGGACTCTAGTGGTGAATCAGCTGGTGGCTTCTCAGATCTGGCACCGGCTGATTTGTCTGAGTCCGACCCCCGAGTTTGTCACCAATATCCAGAGGAATTTGTTAGATTTCCTCTGGATGGGAAGGCATTGGGTCTCTGCAGGGGTGGCAAGTCTGCCTTTGGTGGAGGGTGGACAGGGAGTAGTTTGTGTGTGCTCCCAGTTGTCCACCTTCCGCCTTCAGTACCTGCAGAGATACCTATATGCAGATCCCTCTCCGCAGTGGTGCGCACTGGCATCCAGCTTTTATCGCCAGTTGCGCAACCTGGGATATGACCGGCAATTATTTCTGATCAGGCCCGAGGGGTTTGGGAGAGACCTCTCTGTGTTGCCGGCATACTACCAGGAAACCCTCAAGGCCTGGAGCATGGTCTCCGTGACCAGGCAGGGCGTGCCTTTGGGGGATGAAATATTCACGGAGCCCCTGCTATTTAATCCAGCAGTGGGGGCTCCAATGTTACAGTCCCCCAGTATCATCCTGCCGCCTTAGTCATGCACGGATGACCCGAGTCGGGGATCTCTTGGAATACGGGCGTTCTGATTGGGTGTCACCCCAGGAGCTTGCGCTCCGTTTGGGATATGTGACGCCCAAAGTCTCAGGGCGCTTGCTCCAGGAGATTAGGGATACCATCTCCCCCGACTCGCGCACCTTCCTTCGCGGGGCTGTGCAGGCCGGAGTGCCACATGCACCTTTCAACACCCCTGCTCCGGCTGTTTGCATTGGACACAAGCCCCGTGTTTCCCCTCAGGCTCCTCCTGTCCCCAACCTCTCGAAGTTGAGGGACATACCCTCTGCATGCTTTCGCAGCATGCCGAGGAAGAGCTTATATTCTCTCGTGCTCCATACAGTGCACTTCCTTGCCCTCGTGACCCGTCCCGATACTATCTGGAGGCGGGTCCTACCAGCTGACGAGGGCAAGAGGCCTCGGTGGAGGGAACTTTATTCTGATTTAGTTCCACGACCCACCGGGGACTTGAGCTGGAGAGTGCTCCATGGTGCACTGAGCACGGGAGAGTACTTAGCTAAATTCACGGACTCTCCCTCCACTTGTCCATTCTGTGGCAAGGGAGAGTCCGTGTATCATATTTATTTTAGTTGCGCCAGACTGCAGCCCCTCTTGTCACTCTTGAGAGGCCTCCTCCTGCAGTTCTGGCTGCATTTCTCCCCTCACATTTTTATTTTTGGGCGCCCAGTGTCCCGGGGCAATAAGGCCAGGGACCTCCTCGTCAACCTGCTCCTGGCATTAGCCAAATTGGCTATATATAAGTCCAGGAAGCAGTATTTGATAGGGGGGGTTCCCTTGTCACCTGAGGCCATGTTCCGTGTGCTGGTGCGCTCCCGTATCCGGGCAGAGTACCACCTGGCTTTGTCCACTGGGGGAATGGATGAGTTTGTCTCCCAGTGGGCTTTAGATGGTGTGCTCTGCTCGGTATCCCCCCATCCGGTTTCTTTATCTCTCAACCTCCTAAAATGATTTTTCTTTAGTTTACAGAACAGTTTTTCTCATAATTTTAAAATACACTGTGCCAGAGAGCATGTTGTGTGCATGCTTGAGCTCTAAACAAAAGGCGTTTTAGGGTCTTAGTCCCTCAAATACAAGTTTTATTTTAACACCTTTCTGTTTATAAGCACTTTGTGCACGGTGTTGTTCATTTTTGGGTGTTTTTGTGGTATTTTTCTTAGTTTAATTTAAGTTTTAGTTTTCTGGGAGTCAGGCTCAGCTCTCTATCCCAGGAGAGTGAGCTGTCTCCTGGATACTTTGCCACACCCCTCCCTTAGCACTTCACCTTCACTCCAGGAGCTTTTTTTACTTTGACTTGAGTTTTTCAGGTTTTGTTAAAGTTTTGTTTGTTTGGTGTTGGGTTTTATGTTTTGGGGGGAGAGAAGACAAGTAACATCTTTGTAGGCAGTGGGGTGGAAAACAATTTGAAGTTTTGTTTAAAAGGCTTTTTTTAACATCTGACACAGAGACACAGAGGGGTTAAAAAGCCTCTGTGTTCTCTGTGTTGTTGCAATTAGCAACACCTTGCAACAGGCCATTAACCCTTCCACTGCCAAACATCATCTCTCTCTCTCTCCCTTAGATTTGTCTCTCTTAGTTTTGTCTTTTTGTTTATTTTTCACTCTTTTATATTTTTTTTTAAAAGAAAACAGTAGAAAATCATAAAAAAAAAAAAAAAAAAAAAAAGGGTCTAAACATGAGGGATAAGACCATTAAGAAGCCTCAGGGGTCAAAAGGGGGAATAATGGCCCCTGAAAATCCTAGCTGCAGCACTGCACAGCATAGGGCCTAGGCAGATAAGGCAGCCCCAGCTCCTGGTGGTTCTGCCAGCAGACCTACCCCTGTGGCTAATACCTGGTCACAGGTGGTTTCTGCTGGCCCCAGTAATACCACAGCTGGGGCTGAGGGGCAGATCACCAGGAAGCATGGGGTTAAATGTCAGATGTCTGGGGTCTACAGCATTGATATCTATCTGCGTGCTGCAGCTAATGTCATCAGCCCCTCTGTTATAGTAGCAGCCAGAAAATGTACGGGAAAGCAGTTTTCTTTACCCGTACTCTGGCTGCTGCTCACATTCTTATACAGAGAGGCATCACAGTGGGGGGATTATATGTCCCAATAGAACCCCTGGAAGGGTTGGGCACAAAAGTAACACTCTCTAATGTGCCCCCCTTCCTACCAGACTCCCTCCTGCGCCCCCACCTGCTAACCCTAGGTGAAGTAAAAACACCATTTATTTAAATTCCCCTGGGGTGCAGAGAGAGAGCACTTCGTCATGTGCTCTCTTTCAAGAGGCAGGTACAAATGTGCCTGCCTCAGGGCGCAGAAAACATAGAGGGGTCTTTTGGAGTTCCATTTGAGGGGGTGCTCTACAGGATTTTTTACAGCACTACGGAGGTGCAGTGCTATCATTGCAAGGGGTTGGGGAATACACGTAGGAATTGTCCTAATGTAAAGCATCATGCCCCAGCCCCAGCAAATGGCACCTCCGTCAGTACAGCACCCATCCCCGCTGAGCCCATAACAGCGGGGACCTCAAGGTTCATAGCCCCCCCCACAGAGCTCAGGCAAGGAGGCCGTTCCTCAAGCCACCACCACGGCCTCCAAACCCCCTTCTTCCCCAAAAAAGCCATCTGTGTCTGTGGTCTCCAGCAAGACTGCAGACACGGGGAAAAAGGGGAAGAATGTTACCGGTCCTCCCAGTGTCACAGCTGCATCTCCCAAGTCCCAATCTGCCCCCACCATAATTACATCAGTTAGTGTGGGGGCACAGTGTAAGCAGAGGGATAATAAGCCCTCTGCAGGGGAGGCAGCTAGTGGCAGCTCCTCTTCCAGGAGTGACGTCCCCAGGAAGAGGAAGCATAAAACCAACAGGGAGGTTGCTGATAAGTGGGAAGTGCTCTATAGTGGAGCACCTCCCTCTAAAAGCAAGAAGAGGAACAAAACATCTCCTCCTCATCCGGTGACATTGTCTGGCCCGGTTATTAAGCTCAGCCAGCCGGTGCCAGACCACACATCTCTCTCTCCAGACCCTATAGGGGTTAATGTGGAAAAGGGTCTGGAGGAAAAGCAGGGGCAAGAGGGTCTCCCAAGTGAGGCAGGGGTAGACAAGAAAGATCAGTTTCTGCCTCTGGCCTTTGAGGGGGGTCCCAACAAAGCCCCTGCTGAATGGGTAGTCAGTGTCCCCGAGGTGCTGAGCTTCAAGGGCACCAGTCAGTCTCCTCCTCCAGTGTCACTCTCTAGTGACGTACCTCGGGCTTTGTTAGAGCCCCAGGCCGAGTCACTACTGGAGGGGGGGAATATAGGCATGACCCCCATTCAGGACCCCATGGATTTGTCTGTCAGGGGGGATGTGGCACAAGGGGAAGTGGAAATGGGGGAGGGTGATAAAACAGGTTTTCCTGTTAACATCATGGGAGAGCCTGTCTACCCTCCTCAGCCGTCCACTGACCCTAACATCGGTGCCATCCAAGCTGAGCAAGCAGCGGTGGAACTGGCAGAGGAGGCATATAAAGCCTCCAAGGCTTCCATTAAGGAAGCCATGCCAGCCACTGCTGTCCAGCCAGCTACCCCTGAATGCACTCCTGAAGCTACAGGGGTGCAGCAGCAATCCAAGGGTCCATTATTTACCTTGAAGGGTGCTACAGGGACTCCTTCTGTATCATCTAAGAGGGGGTCCCTGAGAATAAAGCTGAGGAAACTGACTCCAGCCGGGGTGGATGGAGTAAAAGCCCTCAGCCAAGAGGAGCCCAGGGGTGACCCACTAGAAGGAACATCAGATTCTGGGTGGGTTATCCCTGTCAAGGAAATAGATCTATTCCTTGAGAGCACCCTTCATGGACAAAAGAAAAGGAAGGTGCGGCTGGCCTTGGAGAGGTGGAAGAATATGTCGTTTATTCTCCACTCTCTCCAGCAATATCTAGTGGTCAGCACTAGGGCCAAGAATTCTGGGACTGCGGAGCATCTCCGCGTCCGGAAATTCTATAAAATGTGCGTGTCCTATCAGCAGTCTCAAGGGTCTGAGGAACGCACAATTCCTGACACGCAGTAATGGCTTTGCACATCAGCACGCTAAATACCAATGGCTGTCAAGACAGTTTCCGCAGGTTCCAGGTACTCTCCTATTTATATCAGGGAGGGTACTCTGTGAGCTTCCTGCAGGAAACTCACACCACTCCAGAGGCTGAGGCCTCGTGGCAACTGGAGTGGAGAGGCAGGGTCTTCTTCAGACACTTCACATCTGCGTCATGTGGAGTGGTGACCCTGTTCTCAGAGTCTTTTCAGCCAGAGCTGCTGCTTGTGAAAGCTGTTATCCCAGGCCGTCTAATCCACCTCAGGGTCCGAGAGCAGGGTAGCATCATTAACCTAGTTAATATATATGCCCCTGCTGGAGGGCCTGAGAGAGTGAGGTTCCTCGCCAGACTGTCCCAGTTTTTGGAGACGGTTGACGCAGATGAGTGTTTGGTACTCAGGGGTGATTTCAACTGCACCCTCGACGCTCTGGACCGGAATAGTCCAGAGCCATACCCGCCTTCTGCGTCAGCCCTGCGGGAGATCATCGCCCGCTTCTCCCTGGAGGACATCTGGTGAGAGCAGAACCCAGGGGCATCAGACGGTTTCACCTACGTCAGGGTTAGAGCCGGTCTGGTGTCCCACTCCCGGATCGACAGACTATATATATCTAGTCATTATATGTCACGAGTCGGTTCTTGTGCCATTAGGCTGGCTCCCTTCACAGACCACAACTGTGTGTCTGTGATGGTGGCGCTAACGCCAACAGCACCATGAGCCGCCTATTGGCACTTCAACAATGCTTTGTTAAAGGACCAGGGGCTCGTGACATTGATCCGGGAGTTTTGGACGGACTGGAGAGGTTGCAAGGGGGACTTTGCCACGTTAAAACTGTGGTGGGACGTGGGCAAGGTTCATTTGCGACTTCTGTGTCAGGAATATACCAAGGGTGCGAGTGGACAGCGCGAAGCTGAGTTGGAGTCACTCCGGGGGGAGGTACTCCATCTGGAGCAGAGGCTGTTCACTTGTAGGGACCAATCCCTGCAGAGCGAGTATGTAGAAAGGAAGGGTGTCCTCTGTGACCTGGAACGACACCAGGCCAAGGGGGCATATGTGCGCAGCCGCTTAGGTTTTCTCAAAGATCTAGACCGCGGCTCGCGCCTCTTCTACTCACTGGAGAAAAAGGGGGGTAACAGTAGGCACATCACCTGTCTTCTAGATGAAGACGGTGCCCCCCTTACAGATCCGGAGAGTATCCGGGACAGAGCCCGGAACTTTTATAAAGATCTTTACTCTCCGGATTCCATTTCTCCAGACGCCTGCAGGGTGCTATGGGAGGGGCTCCCCACAGTCAGTGAGGGTGTAAGAGAGCGGCTTGATATACCACTATCTTTTCAAGAGCTCTCTGAAGCCCTCCGTGCCATGTCCTGTGAGAAGTCTCCAGGACTGGACGGACTGACTGTAGAGTTTTTCCAATTTTTCTGGGAGACTCTGGGACCTGATTTCCATCTGGTCCTTGGGGAAGCCCTGGAGACCGGGGAGATGCCCCTGTCTTGTCGCAGGGCAGTACTTGCCCTGCTGCCCAAAAAGGGGGATCTCCGGCTTATTAAGAACTGGCGACCGGTCTCTCTGCTCAGCACAGACTACAAGATTGTAGCTAAAGCCATCTTGCTTAGACTTGGGTCTGTGCTGGCAGAATTGGTTCACCCTGACCAGTCCTATGCGATCCCGGGCCGGACTATCTTTGATAGTATCTTTCTGGTCCGGGATCTATTGCATTATTCTCGCAGGACTGGTCTGTCACTCGCCTTTCTCTCTTTAGATCAAGAGAAGGCATTTGACAGGGTGGACCATGGTTACCTCATAGCCACTCTGCAAGCGTATGGCTTTGGCCCACAGTTTGTGGGCTTTACAAGAACGCTGTACGCCTCTGCAGAGTGTTTACTTAAAATCAATTGGTCCCTAACAGCACCTTTGGTATTTGGACGAGGGGTGCGTCAAGGATGTCCCTTGTCTGGACAGTTATATGCACTGGCCATCGAGCCTTTCCTCTGCCTACTGAGGAAAAGGCTCACAGGGCTGGTGCTAAAAGATCCAGACATGCGGATTGTCCTTTCAGCTTATGCTGACGATGTGCTCCTCGTGGCCCAGGATCCAGTTGATCTTGAGCTGGCAAAACAGTGCCAGGAGGTATATTCAGCTGCCTCCTTCGCTCAGATCAACTGGTCCAAATGCACAGGCCTTTTAGAGGGTAATTTACAGGTAGACTCTTTGCCTCCCACGTTTCGTGACATCACGTGGGAGGCAGATGTCATTAAATATCTGGGGGTCTACCTGTCCGCTGCGGACGCTTCCGTCCCAGACAACTGGAGGGAGTTAGAGGGCAGTGTCCTCTCTCGTCTGGGACGATGGAGGGGTCTAGCAAAAATGCTTTCCCTTAGGGAACGGACTCTAGTGGTGAATCAGCTGGTGGCTTCTCAGATCTGGCACCGGCTGATTTGTCTGAGTTCGACCCCCGAGTTTGTCACCAATATCCAGAGGAATTTGTTAGATTTCCTCTGGATGGGAAGGCATTGGGTCTCTGCAGGGGTGGCAAGTCTGCCTTTGGTGGAGGGTGGACAGGAAGTAGTTTGTGTGTGCTCCCAGTTGTCCACCTTCCGCCTTCAGTACCTGCAGAGATACCTATATGCAGATCCCTCTCCGCAGTGGTGCGCACTGGCATCCAGCTTTTATTGCCAGTTGCGCAACCTGGGGTATGACCGGCAATTATTTCTGATCAGGCCCGAGGGGTTTGGGAGAGACCTCTTGGTGTTGCCGGCATACTACCAGGAAACCCTCAAGGCCTGGAGCATGGTCTCCGTGACCAGGCAGGGCGTGCCTTTGGGGTAAAATATTCACGGAGCCCCTGCTATTTAATCCAGCAGTGGGGGCTCCAATGTTACAGTCCCCCAGTATCATCCGCCGCCTTAGTCATGCACGGATGACCCGAGTCGGGGATCTCCTGGAATACGGGCGTTCTGATTGGGTGTCACCCCAGGAGCTTGCGCTCCGTTTGGGATATGTGACGCCCAAAGTCTCAGGGCGCTTGCTCCAGGAGATTAGGGATGCCATCTCCCCCGAATCGCGCACCTTCCTTCGCGGGGCTTTGCAGGCCGGAGTGCCACATGCACCTTTCAACACCCCTGCTCCGGCTGTTTGCATTGGACACAAGCCCCGTGTTTCCCCTCAGGCTCCTCCTGTCCCCAACCTCTCGAGGTTGAGGGACATACCCTCTGCATGCTTTCGCGGCATGCCGAGGAAGAGCTTATATTCTCTCGTGCTCCATACAGTGCACTTCCTTGCCCTCGTGACCCGTCCCGATACCATCTGGAGGCGGGTCCTACCAGCTGACGAGGGCAAGAGGCCCCGGTGGAGGGAACTTTATTCTGATTTAGTTCCACGACCCACCGGGGACTTGAGTTGGAGAGTGCTCCATGGTGCACTGAGCACGGGAGAGTACTTAGCTAAATTCACGGACTCTCCCTCCACTTGTCCATTCTGTGGCAAGGGAGAGTCCGTGTATCATATTTATTTTAGTTGCGCCAGACTGCAGCCCCTCTTGTCACTCTTGAGGGGCCTCCTCCTGCAGATCTGGCTGCATTTCTCCCCTCACATTTTTATTTTTGGGCGCCCAGTGTCCCGGGGCAATAAGGCCAGGGACCTCCTCGTCAACCTGCTCCTGGCATTAGCCAAATTGGCTATATATAAGTCCAGGAAGCAGTGTTTGATAGGGGGGGTTCCCTTGTCACCTGAGGCCATGTTCCGGGTGCTGGTGCGCTCCCGTATCCGGGCAGAGTACCACCTGGCTTTGTCCACTGGGGGAATGGATGAGTTTGTCTCCCAGTGGGCTGTAGATGGTGTGCTCTGCTCGGTATCCCCCCATCCGGTTTCTTTTTCTCTCAACCTCCTAAAATGATTTTTATTTAGTTTACAGAACATGTTTTCTCATAATTTTAAAATACACTGTGCCAAGTTCAACCAATCCAATCTAGTTGGGGTACAAGCAGTCTACATTTAAAAAAACAATATATATTTTTTTTAAATCTAAGTTAATTTGCCTGACCGCTAGCCAGTGTGTGTGTCAGGCTTACAAGTACTGTGCCAAGTTCAACCAATCCAATCTAGTTGGGGTACCAGCAGTCTACATTTAAAAAAAACAATTTTTTTTTTTTCTTAAATCTAAGTTCATTTGCCTGACCGCAAATCTAAGTTCATTTGCCTGACCGCTAGCCAGTGTATGTGTCAGGCTTACAAATTTTGTGCCAAGTTCAACCAATCCAATCACAGTAGCTTGCACGCATAGTACCACTAATCGGAAAAAAAATGACAGGCAGAGGCAGGACACTCCGCAGGGGCCGTCGTGGTCGTGGTGCTGGGATTCCCTTTGGCCCTACAATAATGCCCAGTGTTCAGAGGCCAGTTACCCTGAAATTGAAAAGTTCAGAGGACGTAGTTGACTGGCTAACACAGGACACCCAGTCTTCTACAGCTTCCGCTTGGAACATTGACGCACCATCCTCCTCCAGCTTAGCTTCGGGCACCTCTCAAGTTACCACTCGCCCGCCTGCCGCCACCACCAACACTAGTACCACAGCCGATTCAATTGATCAGTCAGAAGAGTTATTTACACATCAGTTTGAAGAAATGAGTTATGCGCAACCATTATTGCCAGAGGATGTAGATAACAGGGATATGTCTCAGTCAGGCAGCAGTACACACATGTACGTACGATGTGATGATGATGATGTACCCGCTGCTGCTTCCGTTGTTGAGTTGTCAGATACAAGTGAGGCCGGTGATGGTAATGACGATGCGTCCGTGGATGTCACGTGGGTGCCCGCTAGAAGAGAAGAAGAACAGGGGGAAAGTTCAAATGGCGAGACAGAGAGGAGGAGGAGACGAGTTGGAAGCAGAGGGAGGTCATCGCAACGAGCTAGTGGCACAGTCAGACAGCATGCATCAGCACCCGGGGTCAGCCAGACAGCACGCCAATCAACGCATGCTGTTGCCACCACCAGAATGCCGTCACCGCAGAGCTCAGCAGTGTGGCATTTTTTTTGTGTGTCTGCCTCTGACAACAGCGATGCCATTTGCAACCTGTGCCAAAAGAAACTGAGTCATGGGAAGTCCAACACCCACCTAGGTACAACTGCTTTGCGAAGGCACATGATGTCACATCACAAACGCCAATGGGATCAACACCTGAGTACAAGCAGCACAAAAACTCAAAGCCGCCATCCTCCTCCTGGTCCAGCATCTTCATCCACGTCAACCACTGCTGTCCTCCTTGCCCCCTCTCAACCATCCGCCACTCCGTCTCTCGCTTCTTGCTGTTCCTGCTTATCTCCCCACAGTCAGGTGTGTGTCAAGGGCATGTTTGAGCGTAAGAAGCCAATGCCACAAAGTCACCCCCTTGCCCGGCGTCTGACACCTGGCTTGTCTGAACTATTAGCCCGCCACCTTTTACCATACAAGCTGGGGGAGTCTGAGGTGTTAAAAAAAAATTAGCGATTGGGATACCGCAGTGGAAGTTACCCGGCCGAAATTTCTTTGCCCAAAAGGCAATCGCCAACCTGTACACGATTGTGCAAAAGGAAGTAATGGCATCTCTGGCACACAGTGTTGGGGCAAGGGTCCATCTGACCACTGATACCTGGTCTGCAAAGCATGGTCAGGGCAGGTATATCACCTACACTGCGCATTGGGTAAACCTGCTGACGCCTGCCAAGCATGGAATGCGTGGCTCTGCAGAGGAGTTGGTGACACCGCCACGACTTGCAGGCAGGCCTGCTGCCACCTCCTTTACTCCTCCTACTCCATCCTCTTCCATAACCTCCTCAGCTGAGTCCTCTTCTGCTGCGTCTTGCTCCACATCAACGGTACCCCCCCCAGATACTATTCCACATCCCGGATACGGCAGTGTCATGCCGTCTTGGGGTTGACTTGCCTGAAAGCAGAGAGTCACACTGGGCCAGCACTCCTGTCCGCCCTGAACGCACAGGTGGATCAGTGGCTGACTCTGCACCAACTGGAGATTGGCAAAGTGGTTTGTGACAACGGAAGAAATTTGTTGGCGGCATTGAATTTGGGCAAGTTGACGCATGTGCCGTGCATGGCACATGTCTGTTATCTGATCATACAACGCTTTGTCCATAAGTATCCAGGCTTACAGGACGTCCTGAAGCAGGCCAGAAAGGTGTGTGGCCATTTCAGGCATTCCTACACGGCCATGGCGCACTTTTCAGATATCCAGCGGCGAAACAACATGCCAGTGAGGCACTTGATTTGTGACAGCCCCACACGTTGGAATTCAACACTCCTAATGTTCGACCGCCTGCTCCAACAAGAAAAAGCCATTAACGAGTATTTGTATGACCGGGGTGCTAGGACAGCCTCTGCGGAGCTGGGGATTTTTTTGCCACGTTACTGGACGCTCATGCGCAATGCCTGTAGGCTCATGCGTCCTTTTGAGGAGGTGACAAACCTTGTCAGTCGCACCGAAGGCACCATCAGCGACATCATATTATTTGTTTTATTCCTGGAGCGTGCCCTGCGAAGAGTGCTGGATCAGGCCGTAGATGAGCGTGACGAGGAAGAGGAAGAGTTGTGGTCACCATCACCACCAGAAACAGCCTTATCAGCATCGCTTGCTGGACCTGCGGCAACGCTGGAAGAGGATTGTGAGGAAGAGGAGTCAGAGGAGGAATGTGGCTTTGAGGGGGAGGAGGAAGACCAATCACAACAGGCATCCCAGGGTGCTCCTTGTCACCTATCTGGTACCCGTGGTGTTGTACGTGGCTGGGGGGAAGAACATATCTTCAGCGAGATCACTGAGGACGAGGAACGGGACATGGAAAGCTCGGCATCCAACCTTGTTCAAATGGGGTCTTTCATGCTGTCGTGCCTGTTGCAGGGCCCTCGTATAAAAAGGCTGAAGGGGAACGACCTGTACTGGGTGTGCACGCTACTAGACCCCCGGTATAAGCAGAAAGTGCCTGATTTGTTACCAAATTACCGCAAGTCAGAAAGGATGCAGCAGGTCCAAAACAAATTAACAAGTATGCTTTACACAGTATATAAGGGTGATGTCACAGCACAAGGGCAATATAACAGGGGAAGAGGTGAAAGTAATCCTCCTCCCACGACCACGCCGGCAAGGACAGGACGTTTAAAAGACGTGTTGTTGATGGAGGACATGCGGACCTTTTCTGTCCTACGCATTGCAACAGCCCTTCGGGATCCACCCTCAGAGAACGACTTGACCGACAGGTAGCAGACTACCTCGCCTTAACTGCAGATATCGACACTCTGAGGAGCGATGAACCCCTTGACTACTAGGTATGCAGGCTAGACCTGTGGCCTGAGCTATCCCAATTTGCAATTGAACTTCTGGCCTGCCCCGCTTCAAGTGTCCTGTCAGAAAGGACCTTCAGTGCAGCAGGAGGTTTTGTCACCGAGAAAAGAAGTCGCCTAGGGCAAAAAAGTCTAGATTGCCTCACCTTTATAAAGATGAATGAGGGATGGATCCTGAAGGGACTGACACTGGGCGATACATTCGACTGAAAAAGGCCTGATGAGATGAGCTGCCTTCGGCTAAAACTGGTCCACACACTGCTGTATGTTATCTGTGAATGCCGGATGACTTGCGTGACTTATCCGCCACTAACTAGGGTTCAAGAAGACGCAATGTTTTATGGCACTTTCTGCCTGGGGAACAAAGGTCAATTTTTCTGGCCGCTGCAACAGCAGTGGATGCAACAATACCTAATTTTTTTATTTACATTTTTATGTCAGAATGCATACGGCATGTAATGAAAAAGAAAGCATATTGAACAGTCTTGCATAACACAACAGTTGTGCAAAAATACATATTTACAATGAAGACATTTTGTTAAAATTAGCTGGCTAGGCCTTCTTATTTTTACTTTTTTGGTTAATTTTTTTTTTTTTTTTACTGTGATTGCAATTTTTAAGAGAAACCTAAGACATGGTAAAACAGACAATAGTAAAGTGTATATCAGCAGTTAACACCAAAGTCCTATTACCTATCATTACTCCAGCAGTAGCTTATTATTTACAATATCTAACCTGCTCAATCACCCTTGGGTTACCCTAGGGCAGGCTTCAGTAGGCGACCTCTCCTTTCCCCAAATGATTTTGCCGCCGGTTGCTTCTGAAGGGTCTCCTCCAGGGCTCCCTCACTCCGGTCCTTCCCCCCGAGTCGCTTCAACCATTAACAAATGTTTTATTATATTAGGGGGGCACTAAATGGGAATGTTATCCAGGGATCCCAAATTGTCTGGAACTGGGTGATTCTATCCAAGACTACATGGTTAAATCTCTCGTTGAGCAGTAAATAGTTGATTTTTTTTATTAATTCCTGAAAGTTGTAATTTGGGGTTTTCCAACTACTAGCTATGTGTATTTTTTCTTTCAAAAAATATTTTATTAGGTCAGGTAATATATCATATTCAAACAACCATTTCCATGTTACATATATATCCATACATGTTAATACATCACTGAGTTACCTTATCTCTATTAATACTCAGTTTACCACTTTCCATTCCATAATCTTGGAGCTTATACCATATCCAGGGCTAGTATGTTATCTGGATTTGGTTGTACCTGTAGCCTAAAAATATATTTTTTTTTTAGTTTTCAGTTATTAATATAGCTTTAATTCAGTTTGTTTTAAGTTGATTCCCTTTAAGTCTTGAATCCGACTATAATTGGGGAAAAAAATAACTAGTTTTAAAATTTAACATGTTGGGAAAGGGAAAGGTCCACAAGCATCCTCCTTTTTTACATAAATATGATGTAAAATATAGCACTTACCTCCGTCCTCCGCCCCTCTAAGGATCCACACACACCTCCATTTATCCCGTTCTCTTGAGAATATCCTCTCCCATTTAGGGGAGCCCCTATTCCGGACCTAAATTTCTTTAATTGTCTCCAGATGATATGCTATCCCTTAATTGCAGGCACGGAGACCATATATCTCAAAATGTATCCATGGAGTTGTCTACTAAATGGGTAAGGCGTTCATTTATAAGGATAAAGTTTAATTTATTTTTAACCTCCTGAAAGTGTAGGGTATCCGATTTCCATTGTCTGGCTATATGGTTCTTTGTGGCCAACATGATGAACTTTAATAGCCTATTTTGAGCGGGCAAGAGACAGACATGCGGAACACCCAGCATGCAGTTTTCTATATTAGCAGAAATCTGAATCTTAAACATTTTATAAGCTAGTAAGCATGTTTCTTTCCATAGTCTTATGACTGCCGAACACTCCCACCAGACATGAATAAATGTAGTCTCATTACCACTGTTCCTAAAACATGAGCTGCTCCGTTTTGGATCCTATTTATTTAGCTTAAGAGGAGTAATATATGTCCTGTGTAGGACCTTTATTGAAGTCTCAAGCAGACTATAATTTAAAGATCCCATACTTAAGCCTCGCCAACTTTTATCCCATGTGCTGTCTGCCAACTCGGTGCCCAAATCCCTCTCCCAAGCTTTGGTATAGTCTGGTTTGTTTGCCCATGAGTTTTCATTAAATAGTTCATACATGAGGCTAATAATACCAGGCTGAAAGGGGGAATCCCTACATTTTTTGAGTAGCCAGGTGTTTCTTTGGGGGGTTCCCCTACCACTTATCGTATATATAAAATGATGTATCCTGCAAAAATTATAGTGTTCAGCCAGGGGTAAATTGTATCTATCTCTCACACGCTCAAAGGTCATTATTTTGTCGTCATGCCACCATGGACCAACCCTTAGTAGGTTCTGAGACTTCCACCAACTGAGAGAGCTTTCCGGAAGATGTATCTTAAAGTGGGGATTGGGTACGATAGGGGTAAGATCTGATACCCGAGTGTCCAGTTTTTGTGTCCAGTTCATCTCCGTCCATATTTTTAATGAGTGCTTAATCAACGGGTTTTTCAAGTTTCTCAAAAAAGTATACAGGCCTGGAATCCATATTACTGTATCCCATGTATAAGGTGACATGCTTACATTTTCCATAAATACCCAGAGCGGCTGATGTGTGGGAGAATGCGCCAGAGGAATGAAAACCAGCTGCGCTGCCTTGTAATACAGTTTGAGATTCGGGCACGATAGGCCCCCTTTCCCTTTTGGTCTATATATATTATTTTTTGAGATCCTCAGGGCTTTATGATTCCAAATAAATCTAAAAATGTGTTTTTTCCCCTTTGAATCTCTATGTGTTGTAAGCGATCTCCCGGGAGTTTTAATCTGGCTGACGGGGATTTGTAGTATGTATCTATCAAGTTCATAAATTTGCCTGCAAACTCAAATTTCTGTAATACTGCTTTTAATTCCAACATATCGAAGGCCTTTTCTATATCTAACGCCAAAAGGCATGTGGGTATTTGATGTAGGGATGACCATGAGATTAAATTTTGTGTTTGTCTGATATTGTCCCCCGTTTGTCTATGGGGGATAACCCTGTTTGGTCTTTATGGATTATGGAGGGGAGAAATCGCAAAATCCTGTTTGCCATTAATTTGGCCAAAATTATTATATTAGGAGTGATATGGGGCAGTAATTTTTAAGTTCTAATGGGTCTCGTCGTTCTTTCGGGAAACATATCATATTTGCATGGTTTAGTTCTTGTGGCATGGGAGAGCCTTCTAAAATTTGATTGAAAAGTGTGGCTAAGTGGGGTAATAACAAGTCTATAAAATTTTGGTAATAGAGATTTGTAAATCCATCCGGGCCCGGGTAGCTATATGTATTTTGAATGCTAAAGCCATTAATTGAAATAGCTTGTTCTAGGATTGAGATAAGTTTTTTTATGTGTATCCCCAGTAAGCAGGATTCCATTGAAAGAGAAATATCCTTTTGCAAGGATTGGAGGCCCGAGATTTAGCTGAAGTCTTTTATAGTGGACATGGGTGCTGGTATAGAGAGAAGGGGCTTGGTCAGGGTGCAAAGCATATTGTCCGCGAAAAGTGAACACTTAAACTGATGGTGTCCTACTTGAACCCCCTGGATGGCATGGTTGGTTCTGATTGCCTGCGCTAGGGGTTCAATGGCAAGAGCAAAGAGCAGTGGGGAGAGTGGGCATCCCTGCCTGGTCCCTCTCTGTACTTGGATTTTGGCCTTATGGTCCCCTGGTATCTTTAAGTTAGTTACTGGTGAGTCGTAGTACCTTCTGAGCAGGTTGAGAAAGCGTCCCTCAAATCCAAACTTATCTAGCATTTTGTACATATATGGCTATTCCACCGTATCAAAAGCCTTCTCTATGTCTAGGGCTAGAGGGCAAACTGGGTTCTTATAGTGTTGAGCCAAGAACTGGGCGTTCAGAACCCTCCTAACATTATCTCCTGCCTCTCTGAAAGGAATGAACCCCGTTTGGTCCTTGTGTATTTAGTCCAGTAAAAAGTTAGATATTCGTTTGGCCATAATTTTAGCTAGGATCTTGACATCCACATTTATCAGGGGTATGGGGCGATAATTTTTAACCTCTAAAGGGTCCCTACCCTCTTTTGGAAAGACTATGAGGTCGGCCTGATTCAATTAAGGGGGCATAGGTTCTCCATTTAGTATAGCGTTAAACAAAGATGTTAGGTGCGGGGGTAAGCAAGGGCTCAAATTTCTTATAGTACAGATGAGAAAAACGGCTGGCCCTGGGGACTTGCCAAATTTAAGATCTTGGATTGTAGATTTAACTTCCTCTTGGGATATGTCTAGGTTCAAGCTGTCCAATTGAGGTACAGGTATTTTGTGGATTTCTTGCTGTAGTAGGAAGGACTCTTTGTCAGATCCGCTGCAGTGGGATTGGGATGAATATATGGTCTGATAGAAGTTTTGAAATGTTTCTTGGATAGCATTGGGGCTAAAGGAGGTTTGGCCATCAGGTAGTCTAAAGATACCGTATATTATGTCCTCTCTTGGGGGGTAAAGACACTAATAATTCCTCCAATAAAATTCTGTTTTTTATGTGGGCAAGGTCCCTGATTAGCCCCTTGGGTTATCTGTTAGAAAGAGTGGTGCATTGACTGTGGGGGCTGTTAGCCTCCTTGTCCCCGTGTGGCCGTTTAGAATCCCTGCTGCTGCATGTTTCAGCTTTATTAAGGTGTAATTGTACAGCGTTTGATTCAAGTAGCTGCCTGTGCTGGGTCAGTTTGGCTTAATTGCTGGGGCCTTTTCCTGCCAAAATGGCGACCGTCAGTCCATGGGCCTCTATGTCCCCTTCACTACCTTTGTCCCCGCTTGTGTGCTTATTTGGGATGGCCCCCCTTTATATCTCCGGCCCGTGGCCTTCTCAGGTCCCCCCTCAATCTCTGGGTATGCGGGGCTGGGCGTTGAATCAGGCCTACCTTCTTCTCTGCTCGCTGCAAGATCAACAATACCTAATTTTTCAGGCATGTGTACATGCCTAATTTTTCTGGCCTCTGGTGCTGCACTGTGGCTTCAACAACCAAACCCAAACAAAAGGCACATAACAGGGATTAAACTGATAGGAGTAGTACTACTTAACACACCATTCATATCTGGTGTAACAGTAGTGTACATTTAAAACAAAAAAAATGTTTTCTACTGTAATAGATTGCATAGCAGTTAGTTGTCTGCAAGCGTGTGTGTCAGACCTACAGCGTCTACTCTGCAAACTTCTGCAAGTGCACAGTGCCACTCATATCTGTTGTCACAGTAGCTTGCACGCATAGTACCAATCTGTCAAAACCTGTAATGATGAATGAGGTCTAGAGTAGCCTGGTTCCCTTATCCTCTACAGGCTGAGACCTAATGTTTGGGTGACTCCAGACCAACACATAAGTACAAGCAGCACACAAACTCAAAGCCGCCATCCTCCTCCTTGTCAAGCATCATCAGCCACATCAACCACTGCTGTCCTCCTTGCCCCCTCTTAACCATCCGCCACTCCATCTCTCGCCTTGAGCAGTTCCTGCTCATCTGCCCATAGTCAGGTGCCTGTAAAGGACATGTTTGAGCGTAAGAAGCTAATGGCACAAAGTGCCCCAAATTTGAAGTGATACGACCAACAAAGCATCTTTTTCCATCTCCCGGTTCTAAAAATCCAGGCCTTATACACGCCCCCTGATAGGTGCTGTAACAGATATTAAACTGATAAGAGTAGTACTTACAAACACGCCACTCCTATCTGGTGGCACCTTTGATTGCACGTACCGTGCCCCAAAATTGAAGTGATACGACCAACAAAGCATCTTTTTCCATCTCCCGGTTCTAAAAATCCAGGCCTTATACACGCTCCCTGATAGGTGACGTAACAAGTATTAAACTGATAGGAGTGGCGTGTTTGTAAGTACTACTCTTATCTGGTGGCACCTTTGATTGCACGTGCCGTGCCCCAAAATTGAAGTGATACGACCAACAAAGCATCTTTTTCCATCTCCCGGTTCTAAAAATCCAGGCCTTATACACGCCCCCTGATAGGTGACGTAACAAGTATTAAACTGATAAGAGTAGTACTTACAAACACGCCACTCCTATCTGGTGGCACCTTTGATTGCACGCGCCGTGCCCCAAAATTAAAGTGATACGACCAACAAAGCATCTTTTTCCATCTCCCGGTTCTAAAAATCCAGGCCTTATACACGCCCCCTGATAGGTGCTGTAACAGATATTAAACTGATAAGAGTAGTACTTACAAACACTCCTATCTGGTGGCACCTTTGATTGCCTGTGACGTGCCCCAAAATTGAAGTGATACGACCAACAAAGCATCTTTTTCCATCTCCCGGTTCTAAAAATCCAGGCCTTATACACGCCCCCTGATAGGTGACGTAACAAGTATTAAACTGATAAGAGTAGTACTTACAAACACGCCACTCCTATCTGGTGGCACCTTTGATTGCACGCGCCGTGCCCCAAAATTAAAGTGATACGCCCAACAAAGCATCTTTTTCCATCTCCCGGTTCTAAAAATCCAGGCCTTATACACGCCCTCTGATAGGTGACGTAACAAGTATTAAACTGATAAGAGTAGTACTTACAAACACGCCACTCCTATCTGGTGGCACCTTTGATTGCACGTGCCGTGCCCCAAAATTGAAGTGATACGACCAACAAAGCATCTTTTTCCATCTCCCGGTTCTAAAAATCCAGGCCTCTTACACGCCCCCTGATAGGTGCTGTAACAGGTATTAAACTGATAAGAGTAGTACTTACAAACACGCCACTCCTATCTGGTGGCACCTTTGATTGCACGTGCCGTGCCCCAAAATTGAAGTGATACGACCAACAAAGCATCTTTTTCCATCTCCCGGTTCCAAAAATCCAGGCCTTATACACGCCCCCTGATAGGTGCTGTAACAGGTATTAAACTGATAAGAGTAGTAATTACAAACACGCCACTCCTATCTGGTGGCACCTTTGATTGCACGCGCCGTGCCCCAAAATTGAAGTGATACGACCAACAAAGCATCTTTTTCCATCTCCCGGTTCTAAAAATCCAGGCCTTATACACGCCCCCTGATAGGTGCTGTAACAGGTATTAAACTGATAAGAGTAGTACTTACGAACACTCCTATATGGTGGCACCTTTGATTGCACGTGCCGTGCCCCAAAATTGAAGTGATATGACCAACAAAGCATCTTTTCCCTCTCCCGGTTCTAAAAATCCAGGCCTTATACACGCCCTCTGATAGGTGACGTAACAAGTATTAAACTGATAAGAGTATTACTTACAAACACGCCACTCCTATCTGGTGGCACCTTTGATTGCACGTGCCGTGCCCCAAAATTGAAGTGATACGACTAACAAAGCATCTTTTTCCATCTCCCGGTTCTAAAAATCCAGGCCTTATACACGCCCCCTGATAGGTGCTGTAACAGGTATTAAACTGATAAGAGTAGTACTACTTAACACACCTTATAATAATGCAGAGAGAGGCAACGCAGTGAGAGGAGTCGGAAGAAGAGGAGTCAGAGGAGGAAAGTGGCTTTGAGGAGGTGGAAGACCAAACACAGCAGGCGTCGCAGGGGGCTTGTTGTCACCTTTCGGGGACCCTTGGTGGCTGGGTGGAGGAAGAGACCTTCAATGACATCAGTGAGGACAAAGAACGGGACATGGCTAGCTTGGTATCCAACCTTGTGCAAATGGGAAGTTTGCGGTTGTGCAAATGGACTGTTTGCGGTTGTTTGCGTTGCGTTAAATGGGGAGTTTGGTCTGTCACTGTGAAGCGGGCCTAACCCTTACACTACCTGATCGATACAACATCATACCTGATGTTTTAAAGCACGTTATTCCAAACAATCTAGGAATGTTAGGTAATTTATGCACTTTATTACTTAAAACCAAACTCTGCATCAACTATGTAATTTTCCATGGGAGTTTTGCCATGGCTCCCCCTCCGGCATGCCACAGTCCAGGTGTTAGTCCCGTTGAAACAACTTTACCATCACTATTGTGGCCAGAAAGAGTCCCTGTGGGTTTCTAAAATTCGCCTGCCCTTTTGAAAGGTTGGCCGGGTTCGCCGGTTCGCGAACATTTGCGGCGGTTCGCGTTCGCGGTTTGCGAACTGAAAATTTTATGTTCGCGACATCACTAATCTCTGGCACACAGTGTTGGGGCAAGGGTCCATCTGACCACGGATACCTGGTCTGCAAAGCATGGTCAGGGCAGGTATATCACCTACACTGGGTAAACCTGGTGACGGCTACCAAGCATGGAATACGTGGCTCTGCAGAGGAGTTGGTGACACCGCTACGACTTGCATGCAGGCCTGCTGCCACCTCCTCTACTCCTTCTACTCCATCCTCTTCCATAACTTCCTCGGCTGAGTCCTCTTCTGCGGCTGCTATGTCTTGCTCCACATCAACGGCACCCCCCCAGCTTCACAGGTCATATTCCACATCCCAGATACGGCAGTGTCACGCCGTCTTGGGGTGGACTTCCCTGAAAGCAGAGAGTCACACCGGACCAGCACTCCTGTCCGCCCTGAACGCACAGGTGGATCAGTGGCTGACTCCGCACCAACTGGAGATCAGCAAAGTGGTTTGTGACAACGGAAGAAATTTGTTGGCGGCATTGAATTTGGGCAAGTTGACACATGCGCCGTGCATGGCACAAGTGTGTAATCTGATTGTACAACGCTTTGTGCATAAGCACCCAGGCTTACAGGACGTCCTGTAGCAGGCCAGGAAGGTGTGTGCCCATTTCAGGCGTTCCTACACGGCCATGGCGCATTTTAGAGATATCCAGCGGCGAAACAACATGCCAGTGAGGCGCTTGATTTTAGACAGCCCGACACGTTGGAATTCAACACTCCTAATGTTCGACCGCCTGCTCTAACAAGAAAAGGCCATTAACGAGTATTTGTATGACCCGGGTGCTAGGACAGCCTCTGCGGAGCTGGGGATTTTTTTGCCACGTTACTGGACGCTCATGCGCAATGCCTGTAGGCTTATGCGTCCTTTTGAGTAGGTGACAAACCTGGTCAGTCGCACCCAGGGCACCATCAGCGACATCATACCATTTTTTTTCTTCCTGGAGCATGCCCTGCAAAGAGTGCTGGATCAGGCCGTAGATGAGCGTGATGAGGAAGAGAAAGAATTGTGGTCACCATCACCACCAGAAAAAGCCTTATCAGCATCGCTTGCTGGACTTGCGGCAACGCTGGAAGAGGATTGTGAGGAAGAGGAGTCAGAGGAGGAATGTGGCTTTGAGGAGGAGGAGGAAGACCAACCACAACAGGCATCCCAGGGTGCTCGTTGTCACCTATCTGGTAACCGTGGTGTTGTACGTGGCTGGGGGGAAGAACATACCTTCACTGAGATCACTGAGGACGAGGAACGGGACATGACTAGCTCGGCATCCAACCTTGTGCAAATGGGGTCTTTCATGCTGTCGTGCCTGTTGAGGGACCCTCGTATAAAAAGGATGAAGTAGAACGACCTGTACTGGGTGTCCACGCTACTAGACACCCGGTATAAGCAGAAATGCCTGAAATGTTACCAAATTACCACAAGTCGGAAAGGATGCAGCACTTCCAAAATAAATTAAAAAGTATGCTTTACACAGCGTTTAAGGGTGATGTCACAGCACAACGGCAATCTAACAGCGGAAGAGGTGAACATAATCCTCCTCCTCCCACGACCACGCCGGCAAGAAGAGGACGCTTTACAGACGTGTTGTTGATGGAGGACATGCAGAGCTATTTAAGTCCTATGCATCGCCACAGCCCTTCGGGGTCCACCCTCAGAGAACGACTCGACCGTCAGGTAACAGACTACCTCGCCATAACTACAGATATCGACACTATGAGGAGCGATGAACCCCTTGACTACTGGGTGTGCATGCTTGCCCTGTGGCCTGAGCTATCCCAATTTGCCATAGAACTTCTGTCCTGCCCCGCTTCAAGTGTCCTGTCAGAAAGGACCTTCAGTGCAGCAGGAGGTTTTGTCAATGATAAGAGAAGTCGCCTAGGTCAAAAAAGTCGAGATTACCTCACCTTTATTAAGGTGAATGAGGGATGGATCCCGAAGGGACTGACAGTGGGCGATACATTCGATTAAAAAAGGCCTGATAGATGAGCTGCCTTGAGCTAATAATGGTCCACACGCTGCTGTATTTTATCCCTGAATGCCGGATTACTTGCGTGACTTATCCGCCACCAACTAGGGTTCAAGACGCAATGTTTTAGGGCACTTTCTGCCTGGCAAACTAACATCAATTTTTCTGGTCGCTGCAACAATACCTAATTTTTGCATTTAAATTATTTTATTTTAGAAGGCGTACAGCATGTAATGAAAAATAAAGCATTTTTGAACAGTCTTGCATAACAGTTGTGCAGAAATACATATTTACAATAAAGACATTGTGAAAAGTTAGCTGACTATTCCTTCTTATTTTTACTTTTTAGGTTAATAATTTTTCTCATTTTTTACTGTGATTGCAATTTAAGAGATACCTAAAACATGGTAAAACAGACAATAGTAAAGAGTATATCTGCAGGAAACACCAAGGTCCTATTAGCTATCATCCCTCCAGCTGTATTAGCTTATTACTTACAATATCTAACGTGGGCAATCACCCTTGGGTTACCATAGGGCAGGCTTCAGTAAGCGACCTCTCCTTTCCTGGGATGATTTTGCCACCGGTTGCTTCTGAAGGGTCTCCAGGGCTCCCCCACTCCGGTCCTTCCCCCAGTGTCGCTTCAACCAGTAACAAATGTTTTATATTTGTAAAGCGACCCAATGATCCCCCTTGATAGAGGTTTATCTTTAGAAATTTTGGAGAACCAATTTAAGACCGGTGTCCCCTGTTTCTGGGTCAGGGAGTGTGTGAAATGCCTCAGCCTACAGTAATTGTAATTTTCTGACAGCGGTAGCTCATGCTTGTCCCTCAGTTCCTCATAGGTGAGAATCTGGCCCTTTACTAACCAGTCTCCCAGTCTATCTAGTTTCCTTGACCTCCACCAGTGTTGTGATGTTGTGCTCATGTGTTTCGGGGCCTGAGGTTGGTCAAGAATTGGGGTCATTTGGGTGGATCCAGGGAACAAACCTGTGTGTTTCTTGGCCCATTTCCAGTATGATAGTGAGTGTCTGATTAGGGGGTTTGGCGAGGTTTAAGGCTCTGAGGCAATGCTGATAGACAAGCCACCTTGTCCCAGGTTAAGGGCCTTAAAGTGTGGTTCTCTAAATACACACAGGCCGGTTGATGACATAAAGAATGTGCTATTGGGAGGAAAGATAGGTGACGTAACAGGTATTAAACTGATAGGAATAAATAGTACAACTTAATACACCACTCATATCTGGTGGCACATTAGATTGCACGCGCAGTGCCCCAAATTTGAAGTGGGAGGACCGACCAAGCATCTCTTTCCATCTCCATGTTCCAAAAATCCATGCCATATACACGTCCCCTGATAGGTGACGTAACAGGTATTACACTGATAGTAATGAATAGTACTACTTAATACACCACTCCTATCTGGTGGCACATTACATTGCACGTGCAGTGCCCCAAATTCGAAGTAGGAGGTCCAACCAAGCATCTTTTTCCATCTCCCTGTTCCAAAAATCCATGCCATATACACGTCCCCTGATAGGTGACGTAACAGGTATTACACTGATAGGAATGAAAAGTACAACTTAATACACCACTCCTATCTGGTGGCACATTACATTGCACGTGCAGTGCCCCAAATTCGAAGTAGGAGGTCCGACCAAGAATCTTTTTCCATCTCCCTGTTCCAAAAATCCATGCCATATACACGTACCCTGATAGGTGACGTAACAGGTATTAAACTGATAGGAATGAATAGTACAACTTAATACACCACTCCTATCTGGTGGCACATTAGATTGCACGCGCAGTGCCCCAAATTTGAAGTGGGAGGACCGACCAAGCATCTCTTTCCATCTCCATGTTCCAAAAATCCATGCCATATACACGTCCCCTGATAGGTGACGTAACAGGTATTATACTGATAGGAATGAATAGTACAACTTAATACACCACTCCTATCTGGTGGCACCTTAGATTGCACGCGCAAGTGCCCCAAATTTGAAGTGGGAGGACCGACCAAGCATCTTTTTCCATCTCCCTGTTCCAAAAATCCATGCCATATACACGTCCCCTGATAGGTGACGTAACAGGTATTAAATCGATAGGAATAGTACTACTTAACAGTACACACCTTATAATAACGCAGACAGAGGCAACGCAGAGAGAGGAGTCTGAAGAAGAGGAGTCAGAGGAGGAAGGTGGCTTTGAGGAGGTGGAAGACCAAACACAGCAGGCGTCCCAGGGGGCTTGTTGTCACCTTTCGGGGACCCTTGGTGGCTGGGTGGAGGAAGAGACCTTCAATGACATCAGTGAGGACAAGGAACGGGACATAGCTAGCTTGGTATCTAACCTTGTGCAAATGGGGAGTTTGCGGTTGTACAAAGGGACTGTTTGCTGTTGTTTGCGGTGCATTAAACAGGGAGATTGGTCTGTTACTGTGAAGCGGGTGGAACCCTTACACTACCTGATCGATACAACATCATACCTGATGTTTTAAAGCATGTTATTCCAAACAATTTAGGAACTATTAGGTGATTTATGCCCTTTATGGCTTAAAACCAGACTCTGCATCAACTATGTAATTTTCCGTGGGAGTTTTGCCATGGATCCCCCTCCGGCATGCCACAGTCTGTATTTGGCAAATGGCTTTATTTAGCCTCAAACTCACATGTCTACTTTCTATTATTCTGACACGTCTTAGTCCAGCTTTGTCACAGTACTAATGCACAAATGGCTGTAAAACTGTACGGTTCTACAATACTATGTTAATCAAACCCAGCAGTTATACATGCCTGAGCTAAGTATGTCATCCCTCTTAAAAATATGACCATATAGGCTTTTCTGATCTCATTAAAATACATTTAAGCTAATGACCTTTATTTGTTAGCAATAATCATGTCTACATGTTTAAACATCACATGTATAGTTGTCGACCAAGAACATTGGTCACGTTTGCGGTGTTGGTCACGCAATGTTAAATAATTGCGGCCCTCACAAAGAAAGGCCCGCAGTTGTAGGGCTGCAATGAGCGCCGAAGGTGCTCATTGCAGACCTCACAATGAGCACCACAGGTGCTCATCGTGAGGTTTGTAGGCCTTAGGCTTCATTGAACGCCAAAGGCGCTCATTGCAGGGCTCGCAATAAACGCCGCAGGAGTTCATCACGATGCCCGTGGGACTTAGGCTGCAATGAGAGCAGAGACCCTTAGGACTTAGGACCGAAGCCCGTAGATGCAACTGTGGGCCTCGCAAACTGAGGCACGCAGTTGCGGGGCTGCAGTAAATTACGAAATTAGCGGCCGAACCAAGGAAATGGAAACCCCCAAAATGCCTCAAATTAACTTTCGCACACAGCACAGGGGCAAAGCCAGGGAGCGTGTGAGTCAGGTTGCACGTTAATTTGAGGCATATTTGGTGTTTTTTCACAATCAAAAAACGTAACAGCATGAAAACAAGGCCGAAGGCAGTAAAAAAGAGCCTGAAGCCAGGAACACTTTACCCAAGCGAGTACCATTTAACCCAAGGCAGTAAAAGTAAACCCAAGGCAGTAACACTCACCGCAAGGACAATAAACTACACAGGGGGGAGAGGCTTGCAATGAGCTACGAAGGTGCTCAGAGGGGTCATAGCCTCACATTGTGTGGCAAACAGCATTGCCAGGCTTACAATTTTATTCCCGTATTTTTTTAAGGGCAAGTAGCTGGTCATGATATCAGTGTGACTAAACAATATCACGTAGAGATATTTATTGTACTCCTGCCCTTCTGATTGTGGCTTCAGCTAAGCATTCCTTATGAGATTCCACATCATTGCTAAATATCTGCAATTTGTACATTTATATATTTTTATGCTAATTATAGGTGACTCTTGCTACATATGTGTACATTTGATTATTGTTGATCCTGGTGAAATATTTATGTATTTGGATTGTAATTATTGGTAACATTAGCTGATATGCAGTTAAATATAGATAAATAAATATAGGTGTTTATATTATAATTATGTTTGACCCTGGGTGAATATATGTAAATGTATCTGATTTTAGAGAGCCCCGGCTGAATATATGCTTAGAAAATTAAAATAGGGGACCCTGGAGGAATTATGATTATAGATTACACTGATTAAAAATGTATGTTTTTATAATTATACGTGAACATGGCTTAATAGGTATACATTCATATGATTATGTGTGAACCTACCTGAATAACTATGCATTAATATAATAATTGACAATTGAGATTAAATATTTATATTATAATGGTCCCTGGTTTAGGTCCCATATATGTCTATAGGAGACCTTGGCTGAATATGTTTGTTTGTATGAGACACTGACTAAATATTTATATACTGTATTACTATGATGATTCCAGGTGACCCTTTCTGAATATTTATACATGAATATGATTATAGGAGACCTTGGATGAATATGTATACTTATATAATACTAGAGGGGACCTAACTATGTAAATATGTACATATTTGCAAAGGACCGTGGCTGACTATGTACATACTTATTTAAATGCAGGGAACCATAACTGATTATGAATATATTTGTATTATAATTATAATGGGCCCTTAGTGAATCATGATATAATATTAAGAGGCCCTGGTCTAATATGTTTAGATTGTATGAATAAAAGTGATGCAATATAATTGCATTTATATGGAGGGAACCCAGTGGCGGCTGGTGAAATGTTGAACTGGGAGGGTGGTAGACTTTAGAATTACATATATATATATATATATATATATATATATATATATATATATATATATAAATATATATATATATATATATATATATATATATATATCATGGATTTCGTCAGGGCCCAGTGGCGGCATCAAAATGTATTTTATCTAATTACAAACTAGCTGTATGACTTTTTTTCTGATTAATTATGCTCTTAGTTGGAATTTTTCCAGACATGTCCTGCTTTCATTGTGCAGTGCCCCTTTAACTCATAATTACTCAGTTTTTATTTGTTATACAAGTGATCATGATACATATGTGTTTGTGTAACATGTGTTCGCTGCCCATAGAACAATATAAATAATATGGCCCACCATCAAATGTATTTAAAAAACAAGTAATAGCTTGACATGTGTATGAGTAACTATGTTGTAAACATGGCAGAAATGTCTGTGATTTGCTCACATAGCAAGAGAGGGATATACATGAAAAGGGAAAAATGTGTGCACACATACTCGCAGGGGCTCCACCACTTTACTTCCCAGGGGCTCCAAAAAGACACTGACACTGAGCATTCATATAGCCGTAGGTAATATTGAGTTAGTATAGGTAGGTAGCTAAGCCTGAAAAAACTGACAAAAAAGAACACCTCTTATATAGACTAACTCATCCTGTATTAATTACTAAGTAGAAAAATAATCCTCTAGCAATGACCAAACTGAAATTGTTATTCTGAGACAATAATAGACCAATAATTAATCTTAAGGCTTATATTTTATTAATTCACATTTAAAACAAACTTAAACAGGGTCGAGTCACATTATTAAGACTACCTCCTACTTTGGATATCAGCAGCATGTAGCCAATGAAATATGGCACTTGTCGTAAGCTGGCTTGCTGGGTATATAAGGTGATATGTAGACATTGTGCAAACAATTCAACAATCACTGTCATGGGTAAAACTTGTAATTTATGCGACTTTGAAAAGGGGAGCAGTATTTCTGATACAGCAGTATTTCTGATACAGTGCAGTTTGTGAACAGTTCATGTCCTGCTGTGGTTAAAGTGTATTGTGACTGGACAAATGGCACCATTGTGAATAAACAGCATGGCAACTGGGGAGCACCACGTGCCATTGGTGTCAAAGGTTGAACGTCGGCTGTGTGAGAACCACCCAACATGCTACAGTTGAGCAACTCACTGTCCAAACAAATCAGGACTCACTACCATGCTGTCCGTGCTTCACATGGCGGTTATTCTGGATATTATCCTTTGAGATTTGAAATAAAAAGATTCTACCTTAAAGAAAGAAAAGGGTTCTTCACAGTAAGGGAGGTTAAACCGTGGAATTCTCTACCAAAGGATGTGGTGACAGTGGATTCAATATACAGTGGAACCTCGGGTTATGTCACCTCGGGTCGTTTTTGGGTTATGTTGTGTCTCCTCTGCAAAATCCGGCCTCGGGATACGTCACGTTCTGGTTCGGTCACATGACGCGATTGTGACACCCCACTCTGCAGCCTGCCTGTGCCGGTAAGAGTCCAGCCTGTTAGTATGCCCTGCCTGGCAGTGTGAGTGTGCCCAGCTTGTCAGTGTGCCCAGCTTGTCAGTCAGTGTGCCCAGCCTGTCAGTCAATGTGCCTGTGCCTGTCAGTCAATGTGCCCTGCCGGCTCCTATAAGAATCAAAGTTCCAAGCAATCTCCTACTTCTCCTACTCCTCTTCATCCCCACCATCCCATTGGGCCCTCAAGTCCTCTCAGTACAGATAAAGTGAAGTTAAATTCTAAGTTATTTTATGTAATTATTGTTATTTAGTAATGCCTGTTTAGTTTTACCTTTTTTTTCAAAGTAAAATGTGAGAATATGTAAAAAATCTGAGGCTTTTAATGCAGTAACACATGGAAAACTATTGTGCAAACTAAGAGATACAGGAGTTACTCTTGCTCCCTTCTTAAATATAGCTATCTGCTTTTCACCAGTTATTTGAAAGCGACCCTGTGGTGAGTGAGTCTTGAAAAATTCGATATAATGGTTTGCTATTACAGAACCCAGTTCCGTCAGTACCCTTGGATGTATACCATCAGGAACTGGAGCTTTATTAACATATATTTTTTACCAACTTCTGTCGGATTTCGTTCTGTCTAATCCATTATTTGGTGAAGGAAGTGTAGCCCCATTTTGTTGCAATGTACCAACCACTGGTACCTCCCTTGTGTGTACAGAGGAAAATAAATGATTTACTTAATCTGCCTTTTCTAAGTCACTAATTGTCAGATGGCCTGTTTCACATTATAATATTCATATAACTTCCTTCCTGGCCTCCTTCCCATAAATATATGTAAAAAAATAGGGTTAGGCTTACCTTCTAGTGTTGTCGCGAACATGAAATTTTCGGTTCGCGAACTGCGAACGCGAATTGTCGCAAATATTCGCGAATTGGCGAATACGGTGAACCACCATAGACTTCAGTGGGCAGGCGGATTTTAAAACCCACAGGGACTCTTTCTGGCCACAATAGTGATGGAAAAGTTGTTTTAAGGGGACTAACACCTGGACTGTGGCATGCCGGAGGGGGATCCATGTCAAAACTCCCATGGAAATGACATAGTTGATGCAGAGTCTGGTTTTAATCCATAAAGGGCATAAATCACCTAATATTCCTAAATTGTTTGGAATAACATGCTTTAAAACATCAGGTATGATGTTGTATCGATCAGGTAGTGTAAGGGTTACACCCGCTTCACAGTAAAAGACCAATCTCGCTGTTTAATGCACCGCAAGCAACCGCAAACAGTCCATTTGCACAACCCCAAATTCCCCATTTGCACAAGGTTGGATACCAAGCTAGCCATGTCCAGTTCCTTGTCCTCACTGATGTCATTGAAGGTCTCTTTCTCCACCCAGCCACATACAACATCAAGGGTCCCCGAAAGGTGACAACAAGCCCCCTGGGATGCCTGCTGTGTTTGGTCTTCCACCTCCTCAAAGCCACCTTCCTCCTCTGACTCCTCTTCTTCAGACTCCTCTCACTGCGTTGCCTCTGCATTATTATAAAGTGTGGAAAGTAGTACTACACTTATCAGTTTAATACCTGTTACATCACCTATCAGGGGGCGTGTATAAGACCTGGATTTTTGGAACTGGGAGATGGAAAAAGATGCTTGGTTGGTCCTCCCACTTAAATTTTGGTGCACGGCACGTGCAATCTAAGGTGCCACCAGATAGGAGTGGCGTGTTTGTAAGTACTACTTTTATCAGTTTAATACTTGTTATGTCACCTATCAGGGGGGGGGGGAATAAGGCCTGGATTTTTAGAACCGGGAGATGGAAAAAGATGCTTGGTTGGTCATATCACTTCAATTTTGGGGCACGGCGCGTGCAATCTAAGGTGCCACCAGATAGGAGTGGCGTGTTTGTAAGTACTACACTTATCAGTTTAATACCTGTTACGTTACTTATCAGGGGGCGTGTATAAGGCCTGGATTTTTGGAACCGGGAGATGGAAAAAGATGCTTGGTTGGTCCTCCCACTTCAATTTTGGGGCACAGCACGTGCAATCTAAGGTGCCACCAGGTAGGAGTGGCGTGTTTGTAAGTACTACTCTTATCAGTTTAATACCTGTTACGTCACCTATGAGGGGGCGTGTATAAGGCCTGGATTTTTAGAACCGTGAGATGGAAAAAGATGCTTGGTTGGTCATATCACTTCAAATTTGGGGCAAGGCGAGTGCAACCTAAGGTGCCACCAGATAGGAGTGGCGTGTTTGTAAGTACTACTCTTATCAGTTTAATACCGGTTACGTCACTTATCAGGGGGCGTGTATAAGGCCTGGATTTTTGGAACCGGGAGATGGAAAAAGATGCTCGGTTGGTCGTATCACTTCAATTTTGGGGCACAGCACGTGCAATCAAAGGTGCCACCAGATAGGAGTGGCGTGTTTGTAAGTACTACTCTTATCAGTTTAATACCTGTTACAGCACCTATCAGGGAGCGTGTATAAGGCTTGGATTTTTGGAACCGGGAGATGGAAAAAGATACTTGATTGGTCGTATAACTTCAATTTTGGGGCACGGCGCGTGCAATCAAAGGTGCCACCAGATAGGAGTGGCGTGTTTGTAAGTACTACTCTTATCAGTTTAATACCTGTTACGTCACTTATCAGGGTGCGTGTATAAGGCCTGGATTTTTGGAACTGGGAGATGGAAAAAGATACTTGGTTGGTCGTATCACTTCAATTTTGGGGCACGGCACGTGCAATCTAAGGTGCCACCAGATAGGAGTGGCGTGTTTGTAAGTAGTACTCTTATCAGTTTAATACCTGTTACGTCACTTATCAGGGTGCGTGTATAAGGCCTGGATTTTTGGAACTGGGAGATGGAAAAAGATACTTGGTTGGTCGTATCACTTCAATTTTGGGGCACGGCACGTGCAATCTAAGGTGCCACCAGATAGGAGTGGCGTGTTTGTAAGTAGTACTCTTATCAGTTTAATACCTGTTACGTCACTTATCAGGGGGCGTGTATAAGGCCTGCATTTTTGGAACCGGGAGATGGAAAAAGATGCTTGGATGGTCGTATCACTTCAATTTTGGGGCACGGCACGTGCAGTCAAAGGTGCCACCAGATAGGAGTGGCGTGTTTGTAAGTACTACTCTTATCAGTTTAATACCTGTTACAGCACCTATCAGGGGGCGTTTATAAGGCCTGGATTTTTGGAACCGGGAGATGGAAAAAGATACTTGGTTGGTCGTATCACTTCAATTTTGGGGCACGGCACTTGCAATCAAAGTTGCCACCAGATAGGAGTGGCATGTTTGTAAGTACTACTATTATCAGTTTAATACCTGTTACGTCACTTATCAGGGGGCGTGTATAAGGCCTGGATTTTTGGAACCGGGAGATGGAAAAAGATACTTGGTTGATCGTATCACTTCAATTTTGGGGCACGGCGCGTGCAATCTAAGGTGCCACCAGATAGGAGTGGCGTGTTTGTAAGTACTACTCTTATCAGTTTAATACCTGTTACGTAACTTATCAGGGGGCGTGTATAAGGCCTGGATTTCTGGAACCGGGAGATGGAAAAAGATGCTTTGTTGGTCCTCCCACTTCAAATTTGGGGCACGGCGCGTGCAATCTAAGGTGCCACCAGATAGGAGTGGCGTGTTTGTAAGTACTACTCTTATCAGTTTAATACCGGTTACGTCACTTATCAGGGGGCGTGTATAAGGCCTGGATTTTTGGAACCGGGAGATGGAAAAAGATACTTGGTTGGTCGTATCACTTCAATTTTGGGGCACGGCGCGTGCAATCAAAGGTGCCACCAGATAGGAGTGGCGTGTTTGTAAGTACTACTCTTATCAGTTTAATACCTGTTACGTCACTTATCAGGGGGCGTGTATAAGGCCTGGATTTTTGGAACTGGGAGATGGAAAAAGATACTTGGTTGGTCGTATCACTTCAATTTTGGGGCACGGCACGTGCAATCTAAGGTGCCACCAGATAGGAGTGGCGTGTTTGTAAGTACTACTCTTATCAGTTTAATACCTGTTACGTCACTTATCAGGGGGCGTGTATAAGGCCTGGATTTTTGGAACCGGGAGATGGAAAAAGATGCTTGGTTGGTCGTATCACTTCAATTTTGGGGCACGGCACGTGCAGTCAAAGGTGCCACCAGATAGGAGTGGCGTGTTTGTAAGTACTACTCTTATCAGTTTAATACCTGTTACAGCACCTATCAGGGGGCGTTTATAAGTCCTGGATTTTTGGAACCGGGAGATGGAAAAAGATACTTGGTTGGTCGTATCACTTCAATTTTGGGGCACGGCACTTGCAATCAAAGGTGCCACCAGATAGGAGTGGCGTGTTTGTAAGTACTACTCTTATCAGTTTAATACCGGTTACGTCACTTATCAGGGGGCGTGTATAAGGCCTGGATTTTTAGAACCGGGAGATGGAAAAAGATGCTCGGTTGGTCGTATCACTTCAATTTTGGGGCACAGCACGTGCAATCAAAGGTGCCACCAGATAGGAGTGGCGTGTTTGTAAGTACTACTCTTATCAGTTTAATACCTGTTACAGCACCTATCAGGGGGCGTGTATAAGGCTTGGATTTTTGGAACCGGGAGATGGAAAAAGATGCTCGGTTGGTCGTATCACTTCAATTTTGGGGCACGGCGCGTGCAATCAAAGGTGCCACCAGATAGGAGTGGCGTGTTTGTAAGTACTACTCTTATCAGTTTAATACCGGTTACGTCACTTATCAGGGGGCGTGTATAAGGCCTGGATTTTTGGAACCGGGAGATGGAAAAAGATACTTGGTTGGTCGTATCACTTCAATTTTGGGGCACGGCGCGTGCAATCAAAGGTGCCACCAGATAGGAGTGGCGTGTTTGTAAGTACTACTCTTATCAGTTTAATACCTGTTACGTCACTTATCAGGGGGCGTGTATAAGGCCTGGATTTTTGGAACTGGGAGATGGAAAAAGATACTTGGTTGGTCGTATCACTTCAATTTTGGGGCACGGCACGTGCAATCTAAGGTGCCACCAGATAGGAGTGGCGTGTTTGTAAGTACTACTCTTATCAGTTTAATACCGGTTACGTCACTTATCAGGGGGCATGTATAAGGCCTGGATTTTTGGAACCGGGAGATGGAAAAAGATGCTTGGTTGGTCGTATCACTTCAATTTTGGGGCACGGCACGTGCAGTCAAAGGTGCCACCAGATAGGAGTGGCGTGTTTGTAAGTACTACTCTTATCAGTTTAATACCTGTTACAGCACCTATCAGGGGGCGTTTATAAGGCCTGGATTTTTGGAACCGGGAGATGGAAAAAGATACTTGGTTGGTCGTATCACTTCAATTTTGGGGCACGGCACTTGCAATCAAAGTTGCCACCAGATAGGAGTGGCATGTTTGTAAGTACTACTATTATCAGTTTAATACCTGTTACGTCACTTATCAGGGGGCGTGTATAAGGCCTGGATTTTTGGAACCGGGAGATGGAAAAAGATACTTGGTTGATCGTATCACTTCAATTTTGGGGCACGGCGCGTGCAATCTAAGGTGCCACCAGATAGGAGTGGCGTGTTTGTAAGTACTACTCTTATCAGTTTTATACCTGTTACGTAACTTATCAGGGGGCGTGTATAAGGCCTGGATTTCTGGAACCAGGAGATGGAAAAAGATGCTTTGTTGGTCCTCCCACTTCAAATTTGGGGCACGGCGCGTGCAATCTAATGTGCCACCAGATAGGAGTGGCGTGTTTGTAAGTACTACTCTTATCAGTTTAATACCGGTTACGTCACTTATCAGGGGGCGTGTATAAGGCCTGGATTTTTGGAACCGGGAGATGGAAAAAGATACTTGGTTGGTCGTATCACTTCAATTTTGGGGCACGGCGCGTGCAATCAAAGGTGCCACCAGATAGGAGTGGCGTGTTTGTAAGTACTACTCTTATCAGTTTAATACCTGTTACGTCACTTATCAGGGGGCGTGTATAAGGCCTGGCTACCTGGTTGATCCTTCCTCAAAGATTAAGCCATGCATGTTTAAATACACACAGCCGGTACAGTGAAACTGTGAATTGCTCATTTAATCAGTTATAGACTGGTTCCTTTGATCGCTTCATCTGTTACTTTGATAACTGTCGGAATTAGAGAGCTGATACATGCCGACGAGCGCTGACTGCCCGGGATGCGTGCACTTATCAAAAATTAGGTATTGTTGCAGCCGCTGCTGTTGCAGCGACCAGAAAAATTTACGTTTGTTTCCCAGGCAGAAACTGCCCTAAAACATTGCGTCTTGAACCCTAGTTGGTGGCGGATAAGTCACGCAAGTCATGCGGCATTCAAAGATAAAATACTCGGGCTCGTGGACCATTTTTAGCTCAAGGCAGCTCATCTCATCAGCCCTTTTTAGTCTAATGTATCGCCCAGTGTCAGTCCGTTCGGGATCCATCCCTCATTCATCTTTATAAAGGTGAGGTAATCTAGACTTTTTTGACCTAGGCGACTTCTCTTTTCAGTGACAATACCTCCTGCTGCACTGAAGGTCCTTTCTGACAGGACACTGGAAGCGGGGCAGGACAGAAGTTCTATGGCAAATTGGGATAGCTCAGGCCACAGGTCAAGCCTGCACACCCAGTAGTCAAGGGGTTCATCGCTCCTCAGTGTGTCGATATCTGCAGTTAAAGCGAGGTAGTCTGCCACCTGTCGGTCGAGTCGTTCTCTGAGGGTGAATCCTGAAGGGCTGTGGCGATGCGTAGGACTGAAAAAGCTCTGCATGTCCTCCATCAACAGCACGTCTTTTAAACGTCCTGTCCTTGCCGGCGTGGTCGTGGGAGGAGGATGATTACTTTCACCTCTTCCCCTGTTAGATTCCCATTGTGCTGTGACATCACCCTTATACGCAGTGTAAAGCATACTTTTTAATTTCATTTGGAACTGCTGCATCCTTTCTGCCTTGCGGAAATTCGGTAACATTTCAGGTACTTTCTGCTTATACCGGGGGTCTAGTAGCGTGAACACCCAGTACAGGTCATTCTCCTTCAGCCTTTTTATACGAGGGGCCCGTGACAGGCAGGACAGCATGAAAGACCCCATTTGCACAAGGTTGGATGCCGAGCTACCCATGTCCCGTTCCCCGTCCTCAGTGATCTCACTGAAGGTATGTTCTTCCCCCCAGCCACGTACAACACCACGAGTACCAGATAGGTGACAACGAACACCCTGGGAGGGCTGTTGTGATTGGTCTTCCTCCTCCCCCTCAAAGCCACATTGCTCCTCTGACTCCTCTTCCTCACAATCCTCCTCCAGCATTGCCGCAGGTCCAGCAAGCGATGCTGATAAGGCTGGTTCTGGTGGTGATGGTGACCACAACTCTTCCACTTCTTCATCACGCTCATCTACGGCCTGATCCAACACTCTTCGCAGGGCACGCTCCAGGAAGAAAACAAATGGTATGATGTCGCTGATGGTGCCTTCTGTGCGACTGACAAGGTTTGTCACCTCCTCAAAAGGACGCATGAGCCTACAGGCATTGCGCATGAGCGTCCAGTAATGTGGCAAAAAAATTCCCAGCTCCGCAGAGGCAGTCCTAGCACCTTGGTCATACAAATACTCGTTAACGGCTTTCTCTTGTTGGAGCAGGCGGTCGAACATTAGGATTGTTGAATTTCAATGTGTGGGGCTGGCACAAATCAAGTGCCTCACTGGCATGTTGTTTCGCTGCTGGAATCTGAAAAGTGCGCCATGGCCGTGTAGGAACGCCTGAAATGGCTACACCCCTTTCTGGCCTGCTTCAGGACGTCCTGTAAGCCTGGGTACTTGTGCACAAAGCGTTGTACGATCAGATTACACACATGTGCCATGCATGGCACATGTCTCAACTTGCCCAAATTCAATGCCGCCAACAAATTTCTTCCGTTGTCACAAACCACTTTGCCAATCTTCAGTTGGTGCGGAGTCAGCCATTGATCCACCTGTGCGTTCAGGGCGGACAGGAGTGCTGGCCCGGTGTGACTCTCTGCTTTCAGGCAAGTCAACCCCAAGACGGCGTGACACTGCCGTATCCGGGATGTGGAATAGTATCTGGGGAGCTGCGGGGGTGCCGTTGATGTGGAGCAAGACGAAGCAGCAGAAGAGGACTCAGCTGAAGAGGTTATGGAAGAGGATGGAGTAGGAGGAGTAGAGGAGGTGGCAGCAGGCCTGCCTGCAAGTCGTGGCGGTGTCACCAACTCCTCTGCAGAGCCACGAATTCCATGCTTGGCAGGTGTCAGCAGGTTTACCCAATGCGCAGTGTAGGTGATATACCTGCCCTGACCATGCTTTGCAGACCAGGTATCAGTGGTCAGATGGACCCTTGCCCCAACACTGTGTGCCAGACATGCCATTACTTCCTTTTGCACAATCCAGTACAGGTTGGGGATTGCCTTTTGTGAAAATAAATTTCGTCCGGCTACCTTCCACTGCGGTGTCCCAATAGCTACAAATTTTTTGAACGCCTCAGACTCCACCAGCTTGTATGGTAAAAGCTGGCGGGCTAAGAGTTCAGACAAACCAGCTGTAAGATGCCTGTCAAGGGGGTGACTTTGTGACATTGGCTTCTTACGCTCAAACAAGCCTGTAACGGAACCCATCACTGTTTTACCCTGTTTTATGGGTATGGTTAAAATATGATCACATTGCTGTACTGTAGATATGTTGTTTTATGTTCTACAGAATATATTGGCTCAGAATATTACAGCTACTAGGCTAATAGATAATCCTATTACAGAGACTCCTCATAATATAAGGAAGTCTATTGTATAAAGTGTTTTCATTATAAGACATAAGAACAAAGAAGTATAATCTGATCAATGTCTGATTGTATCAAAGTAGCCAGGTAGCCTCAGGGAGGTGTGACCACACCTATTGTCTCTCTATGTGTATTGTGTGGCCAACTATGGGGGATGTGTATTGCCTGAGATATTTCTGCACAACAAAATAAAGACAGTATTCTTTGACTCCCAATTGAGTGTCGTCCAATATGGGAGGTTGGGGATGGTGAGACTGTAGTGCTTCTTGGATATTTTACCGTATACCAGCGGAGATATTGGATTTGTGTTCCAACTCCATTACAATGCCCTTGACAGACACCTGACTGTGGGGAGATGAGCAGGAACAGCTAGAGACGAGAGACGGAGTGGCGGATGGTTGAGAGGGGGCAAGGAGGAAAGCAGTGGTTGACGTGGATGAAGATGCTGGACCAGGAGGAGGATGGCGACTTTGAGTTTGTGTGCTGCTTGTACTCAGGTGTTGATCCCATTGGCGTTTGTGATGTGACATCATGTGCCTTCGCAAAGCAGTTGTACCTAGGTGGGTGTTGGACTTCCCACGACTCAGTTTCTTTTGGCACAGGTTGCAAATGGCATCGCTGTTGTCACAGGCAGACACACAAAAAAAGTGCCACACTGCTGAGCTCTGCGGTGACGGCGTTCTGGTGGTGGCAACAGCATGTGTTGATTGGCGTGCTGTCTGGCTGACCCCGGGTGCCGATGCATGCTGTCTGACTGTGCCACTAGCTCCTTGCGATGACCTCCCTCTGCTTCCAACTCGTCTCCTCCTCCTCTCTGTCTCCCCATCTGAACTTTCCCCCTGTTCTTCTTCTCTTCTAGCGGGCACCCACGTGACATCCACGGACGCATCGTCATCATCATCACCAGCTTCACTTGTATCTGACAACTCAACAAAGGAAGCAGCAGCTGGTACATCATCATCATCACACCGTACGTACATGTGTGTAATGCTGTCTGGCTGAGACATATCCCTGTTATCTACTTCCTCTGGCAATAATGGTTGCGCATCACTCATTTCTTCAAACTGATGTGTAAATAACTCTTCTGACTGATCAATTGAAGCGGCTGTGGTACAAGTGTTGGTGGTGGCAGCAGGATAGCGAGTGGTAACTTGAGAGGTGCCCGAAGCTAAGCTGGAGGAGGATGGTGCGTCAATGTTCCGAGCGGAAGCTGTAGAACATTGGGTGTCCTGTGTTAGCCAGTCAACTATGTCTTCAGAAGTTTTTGAGTTCTGGGTAACTGGCCTCTGAACACTGGGCATTATTGTAGGGCCAAAGGGAATCACAGCACCACGACCACGACGGCTCCTGCGGATTGGCCTGCCTCTGCCTGTCATTTTTTTTGCGATTAGTGGTACTATGTGTGCAAGCTACTGTGACATCAGATATGAGTGGCACTGTGCACTTGCAGAAGTTGGCAGAGTAGACTCTGTAGGCCTGACACACACGATTGCAGACAAGTAACTGCTATTCAATGTATTATAGTAAAAATGTTATTGTTTGTTTAAATGTGGACTACTGACTGTGACACCAGATATGAGTGGTGGCACTGACTGGGCAATTGGGCACATTATATGCTGTGAGCCTAAGACACACACGCTGGCAGGCAGGCAAATGAAATTAGAAAAAAGTGTTGCTCTTTTTTAAATGTAGGCTGCTGGTACACCACCAGATTGGATTGGTTGCACTGGGCACAGTATAAGTTGTGAGCCTGAGAGACACACACAGACTAGCGGTCAGGCAAATGAACTTAGATTTAACAAAATACAATTTTGGGTTTTTTAAATGTCGACTGCTGGTACACCACCTGATTGGATTGGTTGCACTGGGCACAGTATCAGTTGTAAACCTGAGACACACACAGACTAGCGGTCAGGCAAATGAACTTCAATTTAACAAAATACAATTTTTTTTTTTAAAGGTAGTCTGCTGGTACACCACCTGATTGGATTGGTTGCAGTGGGCACAGTATCAGTTGTGAGCCTGACACACACACTGGCTAGTAGGCAGGCAAATGAACTTAGATTAGACAAAATAAAAGTTTTGGTTTTTAAAAGTAGACTGCTGGTACACCACCAGATTGGATTGATTGCACTGGGCACAGTATCAGTTGTGAGCCTGAGACACACACAGACTAGCGGTCAGGCAAATGAACTTAGATTTAACAAAATACAATTTTGGTTTTTTTAAATGTCCACTGCTGGTACACCACCAGATTGGATTGATTGCACTGGGCATAGTATAAGTTGTGAGCCTGACACACACACTGGCTAGTAGGCAGGCAAATGAACTTAGATTAGAGAAAATAAAAGTTTTGTTTTTTAAAAGTAGACTGCTGGTACACCACCAGATTGGATTGATTGCACTGGGCACAGTATCAGTTGTGAGCCTGAGAAACACACAGAATAGCGGTCAGGCAAATGAACTTAGATTTAACAAAATACAATTTTGGTTTTTTTAAAGGTAGACTGCTGGTACACCACCTGATTGGATTGATTGCACTGGGCATAGTATAAGTTGTGAGCCTGACACACACACTGGCTAGTAGGCAGGCAAATGAACTTAGATTAGACAAAATAAAAGTTTTGGTTTTTAAAAGTAGACTGCTGGTACACCACCAGATTGGATTGATTGCACTGGGCACAGTATCAGTTGTGAGCCTGAGACACACACAGACTAGCGGTCAGGCAAATGAACTTAGATTTAACAAAATACAATTTTGGGTTTTTTAAAGGTAGTCTGCTGGTACACCACCTGATTGGATTGATTGCACTGGGCACAGTATCAGTTGTGAGCCTGACACACACACTGGCTAGTAGGCAGGCAAATGAACTTAGATTAGACAAAATAAAAGTTTTGGTTTTTAAAAGTAGACTGCTGGTACACCACCAGATTGGATTGATTGCATTGGGCACAGTATCAGTTGTGAGCCTGAGACACACACAGACTAGCGGTCAGGCAAATGAACTTAGATTTAACAAAATACAATTTTGGTTTTTTTAAATGTGCACTGCTGGTACACCACCAGATTGGATTGATTGCACTGGGCATAGTATAAGTTGTGAGCCTGACACACACACTGGCTAGTAGGCAGGCAAATGAACTTAGATTAGAGAAAATAAAAGTTTTGTTTTTTAAAAGTAGACTGCTGGTACACCACCAGATTGGATTGATTGCACTGGGCACAGTATCAGTTGTGAGCCTGAGAAACACACAGAATAGCGGTCAGGCAAATGAACTTAGATTTAACAAAATACAATTTTGGGTTTTTTAAAGGTAGACTGCTGGTACACCACCTGATTGGATTGATTGCACTGGGCATAGTATAAGTTGTGAGCCTGACACACACACTGGCTAGTAGGCAGGCAAATGAACTTAGATTAGAGAAAATAAAAGTTTTGTTTTTTAAAAGTAGACTGCTGGTACACCACCAGATTGGATTGATTGCACTGGGCACAGTATCAGTTGTGAGCCTGAGAAACACACAGAATAGCGGTCAGGCAAATGAACTTAGATTTAACAAAATACAATTTTGTTTTTTTTTAAATGTACACTGCTGGTACACCACCTGATTGGATTGGTTGCACTGGGCACAGTATCAGTTGTGAGCCTGAGACACGGAGACACTAGCTGTCAGGCAAATTAACTTAGATTTAACAAAATACAATTTTGTTTTTTTTTAAAGGTAGACTGCTGGTACACCACCAGATTGTATTGGTTGCACTGGGCACAGTATCAGTTGTGAGCCTGACACACACACTGGCTAGTAGGCAGGCAAATGAACTTAGATTAGACAAAATAAAATTCTTGGTTTTTAAAAGTAGATTTCTGGTACACCACCAGATTGGATTGATTGCACTGGGCACAGTATCAGTTGTGAGCCTGAGAAACACACAGAAAAGCAGTCAGGCAAATGAATTTACATTTAACAAAATACAATTTTGTTTTTTTAAATGTACACTGCTGGTACACCACCTGATTGGATTGGTTGCACTGGGCACAGTATTAGTTGTGAGCCTGAGACACGCACAGACTAGCTGTCAGGCAAATGAACTTAGATTAGACAAAATAAAAGTCTTGGTTTTTAAAAGTAGACTGCTGGTACACCACCAGATTGGATTGATTGCACTGGGCACAGTATCAGTTGTGAGCCTGAGAAACACACAGAATAGCGGTCAGGCAAATGAACTTAGATTTAACAAAATACAATTTTGTTTTTTTTAAATGTGCACTGCTGGTACGCCACCTGATTGGATTGGTTGCACTGGGCACAGTATCAGTTGTGAGCCTGAGACACGCACAGACTAGCTGTCAGGCAAATGAACTTAGATTTAACAAAATACAATTTTGTTTTTTTTAAAGGTAGACTGCTGGTACACCACCTGATTGGATTGGTTGCAGTGGGCACAGTATCAGTTGTGAGCCTGACACACACACTGGCTAGTAGGCAGGCAAATGAACTTAGATTAGACAAAATAAAAGTTTTGGTTTTTAAAAGTAGACTGCTGGTACACCACCAGATTGGATTGATTGCACTGGGCACAGTATCAGTTGTGAGCCTGAGACACACACAGACTAGCGGTCAGGCAAATGAACTTAGATTTAACAAAATACAATTTTGGGTTTTTTAAAGGTAGGCTGCTGGTACACCACCAGATTGGATTGATTGCACTGGGCATAGTATAAGTTGTGAGCCTGACACACACACTGGCTAGTAGGCAGGCAAATGAACTTAGATTAGAGAAAATAAAAGTTTTGTTTTTTAAAAGTAGACTGCTGGTACACCACCAGATTGGATTGATTGCACTGGGCACAGTATCAGTTGTGAGCCTGAGAAACACACAGAATAGCGGTCAGGCAAATGAACTTAGATTTAACAAAATACAATTTTGTTTTTTTTTAAATGTACACTGCTGGTACACCACCTGATTGGATTGGTTGCACTGGGCACAGTATCAGTTGTGAGCCTGAGACACGCAGAGACTAGCTGTCAGGCAAATTAACTTAGATTTAACAAAATACAATTTTGTTTTTTTTAAAGGTAGACTGCTGGTACACCACCTGATTGGATTGGTTGCAGTGGGCACAGTATCAGTTGTGAGCCTGACACACACACTGGCTAGTAGGCAGGCAAATGAACTTAGATTAGACAAAATAAAAGTTTTGGTTTTTAAAAGTAGACTGCTGGTACACCACCAGATTGGATTGATTGCACTGGGCACAGTATCAGTTGTGAGCCTGAGACACACACAGACTAGCGGTCAGGCAAATGAACTTAGATTTAACAAAATACAATTTTGGGTTTTTTAAAGGTAGACTGCTGGTACACCACCAGATTGGATTGATTGCACTGGGCATAGTATAAGTTGTGAGCCTGACACACACACTGGCTAGTAGGCAGGCAAATGAACTTAGATTAGAGAAAATAAAAGTTTTGTTTTTTAAAAGTAGACTGCTGGTACACCACCAGATTGGATTGATTGCACTGGGCACAGTATCAGTTGTGAGCCTGAGAAACACACAGAATAGCGGTCAGGCAAATGAACTTAGATTTAACAAAATACAATTTTGTTTTTTTTTAAATGTACACTGCTGGTACACCACCTGATTGGATTGGTTGCACTGGGCACAGTATCAGTTGTGAGCCTGAGACACGCAGAGACTAGCTGTCAGGCAAATGAACTTAGATTTAACAAAATACAATTTTGTTTTTTTTAAAGGTAGACTGCTGGTACACCACCAGATTGTATTGGTTGCACTGGGCACAGTATCAGTTGTGAGCCTGACACACACACTGGCTAGTAGGCAGGCAAATGAACTTAGATTAGACAAAATAAAATTCTTGGTTTTTAAAAGTAGATTTCTGGTACACCACCAGATTGGATTGATTGCACTGGGCACAGTATCAGTTGTGAGCCTGAGAAACACACAGAATAGCAGTCAGGCAAATGAATTTACATTTAACAAAATACAATTTTGGTTTTTTAAATGTACACTGCTGGTACACCACCTGATTGGATTGGTTGCACTGGGCACAGTATCAGTTGTGAGCCTGAGACACGCACAGACTAGCTGTCAGGCAAATGAACTTAGATTAGACAAAATAAAAGTCTTGGTTTTTAAAAGTAGACTGCTGGTACACCACCAGATTGGATTGATTGCACTGGGCACAGTATCAGTTGTGAGCCTGAGAAACACACAGAATAGCAGTCAGGCAAATGAATTTACATTTAACAAAATACAATTTTGGTTTTTTAAATGTACACTGCTGGTACACCACCTGATTGGATTGGTTGCACTGGGCACAGTATTAGTTGTGAGCCTGAGACACGCACAGACTAGCTGTCAGGCAAATGAACTTAGATTAGACAAAATAAAAGTCTTGGTTTTTAAAAGTAGACTGCTGGTACACCACCAGATTGGATTGATTGCACTGGGCACAGTATCAGTTGTGAGCCTGAGAAACACACAGAATAGCAGTCAGGCAAATGAATTTACATTTAACAAAATACAATTTTGTTTTTTTAAATGTACGCTGCTGGTACACCACCTGATTGGATTGGTTGCACTGGGCACAGTATTAGTTGTGAGCCTGAGACACGCACAGACTAGCTGTCAGGCAAATGAACTTAGATTAGACAAAATAAAATTCTTGGTTTTTAAAAGTAGATTTCTGGTACACCACCAGATTGGATTGATTGCACTGGGCACAGTATCAGTTGTGAGCCTGAGAAACACACAGAATAGCAGTCAGGCAAATGAATTCACATTTAACAAAATACAATTTTGGTTTTTTAAATGTACACTGCTGGTACACCACCTGATTGGATTGGTTCCACTGGGCACAGTATTAGTTGTGAGCCTGAGACACGCACAGACTAGCTGTCAGGCAAATGAACTTAGATTAGACAAAATAAAAGTCTTGGTTTTTAAAAGTAGACTGCTGGTACACCACCAGATTGGATTGATTGCACTGGGCACAGTATCAGTTGTGAGTCTGAGAAACACACAGAATAGCGGTCAGGCAAATGAACTTAGATTTAACAAAATACAATTTTGTTTTTTTTAAATGTGCACTGCTGGTACACCACCTGATTGGATTGGTTGCACTGGGCACAGTATCAGTTGTGAGCCTGAGACACGCACAGACTAGCTGTCAGGCAAATGAACTTAAATTTAACAAAATACAATTTTGTTTTTTTTAAAGGTAGACTGCTGGTACACCACCTGATTGGATTGGTTGCAGTGGGCACAGTATCAGTTGTGAGCCTGACACACACTGGCTAGTAGGCAGGCAAATGAACTTAGATTAGACAAAATAAAAGTCTTGGGTTTTAAAAGTAGACTGCTGGTACACCACCAGATTGGATTGATTGCACTGGGCACAGTATCAGTTGTGAGCCTGAGAAACACACAGAATAGCAGTCAGGCAAATGAATTTAGATTTAACAAAATACAATTTTGGGTTTTTTAAATGTACACTGCTGGTACACCACCTGGTTGGATTGGTTGCACTGGGCACAGTATCAGTTGTGAGCCTGAGACACGCACAGAGTAGCTGTCAGGCAAATGAACTTAGATTTAACAAAATACAATTTTGTTTTTTTTAAAGGTAGACTGCTGGTACACCACCTGATTGGATTGGTTGCACTGGGCACAGTATCAGTTGTGAGCCTGACACACACACTGGCTAGTAGGCAGGCAAATTAACTTAGATTAGAAAAAATAAAAGTCTTGGTTTTTAAAAGTAGACTGCTGGTACACCACCAGATTGGATTGATTGCACTGGGCACAGTATCAGTTGTGAGCCTGAGACACGCACAGACTAGCTGTCAGGCAAATGAACTTAGATTTAACAAAATACAATTTTGTTTTTTTTAAAGGTAGACTGCTGGTACACCCCCTGATTGGATTAGTTGCACTGGGCACAGTATCAGTTGTGAGCCTGACACACACACTGTCTAGTAGGCAGGCAAATGAACTTAGATTAGACAAAATAAAAGTCTTGGTTTTTAAAAGTAGACTGCTGGTACACCACCAGATTGGATTGATTGCACTGGGCACAGTATCAGTTGTGAGCCTGAGAAACACACAGAATTGCAGTCAGGCAAATGAATTTAGATTTAACAAAATACAATTTGGGGTTTTTTAAATGTGCACTGCTGGTACACCACCTGATTGGATTGGTTGCACTGGGCACAGTATCAGTTGTGAGCCTGAGACACGCACAGACAAGCTGTCAGGTAAATGAACTTAGATTTAACAAAATACACTTTGGGGTTTTTTAAAGGTATACTGCTGGTACACCACCTGATTATATTGGTAGCACTGGGCACAGTATCAGTTGTGAGCCTGACACACACACTGGCTAGTAGGCAGGCAAATGAACTTAGATTAGACAAAATACAAGTTTTGGTTTTTAAAAGTAGACTGCTGGTACACTACCAGATTGGATTGGTTGCACTGGGCACAGTATAAGTTGTGAGCCTGACACACACACTGGCTAGTAGGCAGGCAAATGAACTTAGATTAGACAGAAAAAATCAAAAAAACAGACTGATGTTATAGCCCTAAAAAGGGCTTTTTGGGGTGCTGTCCTTGCAGCAGAGATCAAAAGAGTCCTTCAGGACTGTATTGGACACTGTGTACAGTAGCCTAGCTATGGTTTTCCCTATTGAATTAGTATCACCTACACTCAGCCTCCTCTCAGTAAGACTGCAAGTTAGTTATGATTCCAAAATGGCTGCTGTCCATGAGGTTGAAGGGTCTGGAAGGCAGGGTATGATGCTGATTGGCTGGAATGTGTCTGCTGACTGTGAGGTGCAGGGTCAAAGTTTGTTTAATGATAAAGTATAGGGGGCGGATCGAACATTGCATATGTTCGCAGTTCGCCGCGAACGCGAACATGCTATGTTCGCCGGGAACAGTCCGCCTGCGAACTATTCGTGACATCTCTATTACCTTCCCTTGCAACTAACTTTTCATTTTCTATTTTAGCCTATCTCATAGTCCTTTTGCAAGCCTTGTTGATTTCCTTGTACTCACATAAAGCAGTCTCTGATCCCTCTTTTTTGTATACCGTATAACGCATTTAAATCCCTTTTTTTAACCTGTATCTTGATCTTTGAATCATTGTTAAGCTACCATTGTATGTTATTTACTTATTTTACTTTTATTTTCACATGCTGTATGGTGATAAGTATGTATGTTTAATTTTTGTAATTCAATCTCAATTAAGATTAATGTTTTCCAAAGGTTTCCCTATTTCAACATTTTATATTATATCAACATTATTGTTGATGACTAAATCAAAGATTACCTCATTTCTAGTAGGTTCTTATATAACCTGGGCCAGATAATTAGCTCTGAGTGTACTCAAGAACCGGCTACCCTTATCTGAACTGCTGGTCCCATTCATTCAGTTTATTTCAGGGAAGATAAAATCTCCCATTATTAGAACTTGACCATTTTCAATCTGTAAAATGTATTGCAATTCCTCACTTTCAGTTAATTTAGGAGATAATTGCATATTCCTGCCAATAATATTTTAGAATTTGTTCCTCTGCGGTTTAACTCAACCCACAAGCATTCAACATAATCACTTGTTCCACCATATATATTTTCTCTGACTATAGGCTTAAATTCAGGTTTAACATGTAGACAAATCCCTCATCCTCTTCTACCATTGCCCCTATCCTTCTTCAATAGGTTATAATCATCCAGATTAACAATCCAGTCATGAGTTTCATCCCACCATGTTTTAGTAATGCCTATTAAATCCAATTTCTCATTAACTGCTAATAATTCTTACTCACCCATTTTCCCTGGCTAGCTTCTGGCATTAACAGGCATAGGCTTTATGTTGCTATGACTTGCCACTCTATTTCAGTTACCTAGCAAAACCTCACCTTGACTATACTAACCCCCTCCCTTCTCCTGCCTCATGAGTAGTTAATTCATCCCTCATGGCCTCTACACTTTTTACCTCATTACTTTCATCTAGTTGCCCCCACCTACTAGTTTAACAACTCCCCAAGCCTTTCTACCATTCTTTCACCTAGCACACAAGCTACCTCATCATTAAGGTGCAGTCCATCACTTTTATAGAGATTGTACCCAAGTGAGAAGTCAGTGCAGCACTCTAATGTCCCAAACAATCCTTTGTGCACCACTTTGTATCCACAAATGAACCTCCCTAAACTCCTTCTGTCTACCTGGGCTATTATGTGGCACTGGTTACATAATCCAGGAATCATTTCATCTGTTTCATTGAGCAGATGAAGACACAATGTAAGTGATATTAATCTAATTATCATTACTGTTGGGTAATGACCACATGTAACTTTAGCATATGCTAAGCATCATTATTATTATATATTGCCTTTAAGCCATCATATGATCACTTTTTAAGCAGATGTTTGTCCTCCTGGGTTTCACTTTCACCACCCCAATTATATAAATTAACTAATTATTAATATTGTTTGCCACATTAAAGACTGTGCTCTGTGGATATAATAAACCTATATTCTTATTATACCGAAAACTGTGTGTTTGTAATGGTTACTGACATGTAACATACATTACATGTAGTTATTGATCTGATTTGTGCTTACATATCATATTTTAGTGTACCCATTCTGTGTTAAGTTATAATGGATTTGTGTAAATCATGTATTCAGAAATCATCTGCATGTAGAGATTAATAAAATATGGATAACATCATAATCATACTTTTATATCAATTATATCAAATATGTCTTGACACCTCTATGTCTGTACATTTGTTCACTGTAATCTTAGCCCAGGAAAGAAGGATAGTGGAGGGTAGGGGAGATAGGAAATGATTTGTCCAATTGAATGTGTAATACCAGAAGATCGCAAGAAGAGACAAGGAGACATTCTATAATGATCAATGTAAAGTGATAGAAGAAGATAACATAATCAGAAAATCATGAGATCTCCTCAAGAAAATTAGGGATCTCCAAGGAACGTTTCAAGCCAAAGTGAGCATGATAAAAGGCAAAAGTGGTAAGGAGATAATAAAAGCAGATCTGATAAAGACAGGATGGCAAGAATACAAAAAGAACTATACACGAAGGATCTAAACAGCATTGATAACCTCAGTAGTTTGTCCATGAGCTGGAGACAGACATCTTGAAGAGTGAAGTGAGATGGGCCCTAGGAAGTCTTGCTGATAACACGGCTGAAGGAGTTGATGGAATCCCAGGTGAAATGTTCAAAACCCTACAAGATGAAACTGTGAAAGTGTTGCTTGTCTTATACCAATAAAATTAGAAACCAGTGGCCACTAGTCATGAAAAGGTCAGTTTACATACCAAAAAGACAGTAACAAAGAGGGTTCCTATTATCAAACAATTGCACAAATTTCACATACCAGCAAGGTACTGCTTAAGATCCTGCAAGCTCGATTCCAACAATATATGGACCGGGAACTACTAGATGTACAAGCCTGGTTCCGCAGAGGCACACGAGATCAAACTGTTAATGTCTGCTGGATTTGGCAAAAAAGCAAAAGAGTTCTAAAAAAAAAAAACATTTACTTCTTCTTCATAACTGGTTCTAAAGTCCTGGATGCTATGGATCACAACAAAACATAGCAAGTTCTTAAACAGATGTGAGCACCAGACCATTTCATCCACCCCCTAAAGAATCTGTATGAGGACCAAGAAGTCACAGTCAGAAGTTGAACCCTTGGAACAACTGAATGGTTCAAGATTGGGAAAGGAGTGTGACATGTTTTCTACTTATATGTGGAATACATCATGCATAATGCTGGACTGGACAAATCCAAAACCAGAGTAAGTGTTGCTGGGAGAAATATCAACAATCTCAGATATGCAAGCAATACTACTTTGATGGCTGAAAGTTAGGAGAAACTAAAGGGACTATTAATGAGTATGAAAGTAGAGAGGGCAAAAGCTGGCCTCCTGCTCATCTTTAAAAAGACAAAGAGCATAGCAAACCACAATCTCAGTTCCTTCCAAAAAAGATGTGGAGGCAGTAACAGAGTTTATTTTCTTGGGCTCCAAGATCTCTGCAGATGGTGACTGCAGCCATGAAATTAAAAGACGTTTTCTTCTGGAGAGGGAAACTATGGCAAGTCAGAACAAGCAATTAAAAAGCAAACATATCACATTATCAATAAAGGTCCGCATAGTGAGAACTCTGGCATTCCTAGCAGTTACAGATGCAAATGCTGGACCATAAAGAAGTCTTAGATCTAAAAAAATTGATGCCTTTAAATTGTGGAAGAAAACTGCTTAGAATAGGCACCTGGAGTGCAGGTAGATCCAATAAATCAATATTACTAAAAATCATGCCAAACTGTTCACTGGAGGGTATGATCATTAGGCTGAATATCAAAGATTCCTTAGAGAGATGAGATCATAGCAGCAATGAACATGAGTTTGTGGCATCTCAGAGGGGCAGTGGCTGACAGATGTGCCTGTTTTGCTGTGGTTAATTGGGTTACGGAGAGAGTTTGTATTTGTATAATTAGTTTCTGTCGATCTCTCACTATATCCTCCAAATGCCAGTATAGTAGCATTATGACAAGGTCTAACTTTAATTCATAATCTGATATATGTTTATCATTTCTTGTACTATTCTCCAGAATGATTACATTTTAGGGCATTTCCACCATATATGAATAGATGTGCCGAATTCTTTACATCCTCTAAAAGATGTTGTGGTATATGTCACTTGTACTTATGAATTATTATTGGAATTCTTTACCAAAAGTAAAATATTTTATAGTTGTCTTTATTCTGAATATTTCTTGATGTTTTATCCCATATTTTTTCCCATGTTTCACTATTTCTATATATAGAATAGAGTTACATTTGAGTGTAAATGTTAGTGCACTATTTGCATTTTGATTGGTAAGCATGTTATATAGTTGCAATATAGTATCAAGACCATCTCTACAATGGAAACACTGGCTTTCCTAAAAAAAGGGCTAATTCCCATTCTAGGCCCTAAGCTATGGCTATTAAGGCAGATTGTGGTTGTATCCATTTAAATGTATTGTTATATGTATCCCATAAGTATAGGTTATGATTGATTGGATATAATTTTACGTTGTTTGGTTTTCCAGAAGCTCTTTACCATGAAATATTCTTAACTTCCATTGGAAAGCTGTTTTCTGTTTTTATCCATGGTAATAGTGGGTTAGAGTAGTATCATTGTATCAGTTTTTATGATTTATGTCTGGTTACTTTAAAATAAATATTGTTAAAAGCTTTTGGATTTTTCTAGATTTTTGGGGGGGACTGTATTTGGTAATGTTCTAAATAAATATAGTAAATGTGACAAGGAATTCATCTTTAGGACGCTAATTCTCCCTAGTAGGGACAATTTAGACCATTATTTTTGTTTCTAGTAATTTTTGTCATTAAAGGAAGAAAATGAACCTCATAAAGGCAATGTGGGTGGGCTGGGATTTTATTAGACCTTGTAAAAGGATAATTTTTACATTAAATGCGTTTGTATTATTGTAAAGTTTGTTTGGCATTGCATAAGATTTTGTTGTGTTAAAAGCTAAATTGATTTAATAATTTTGTAGATTAGGGATCAATATGTGTGGATTTAAAAGGGTAAAAATAATGTTGTCTGCATCAACTGATAATTTATATTGATTTTCCAAAACCTTAATGCCAATTATATCTTTGTGTTGTCTAACTGCTATAACTAAAGGTTCAATATACAGTATAAGGCATATAAAAGTGGAGATAGGGGTAATCCTTGTCTTGTGTCTCCTTGTATTTCTATATCAGTAGAACAAAAGCCCATTGTGTATATGTGTGCAATAGGTTTATGTTGGAGGCTTTAAAAGCCACTAATGATTTGGGTTGGGAAGTTGTAGTAGGCTAGAGCTGTAAATAAAAAAAAACAATGTACCTGGTCAAATGATTTCAGGTCATCTAATTATATCAGGATGGATAGTATTTATGTTATTGATACTGTCTGGAGAGTGATATATCTTAGTGTTTGTTTTTTTGTTTGTTTTTGTTTTTCCTCTTCCGAGGGATCACCTCGTCGGATGGGTTGCCATTGTCATTTTTGGAAGGGCTGCTGAGAGACCCGAACAAGAACTACCATTATTTGTAATAAAATGTAATAACTAAAGGAATAGAAATAGAAATTCACACAAAAGAGTATTTTAGTCCATCTCTATGAGCTTTAAAATCTTGTCCCAAAATGTTAGGGGAATAGATTCCCCGGAAAGAGATTGAGAGTTAAGAACTTTCTTCATGATCAGGAAGTTGATATTGTCTGTGGACAAGATTCACATATTAAAAAAAATAGTATAATTAACCTGTAAAATTTCAAACTATAACTCAAAAGCCAGAGGTCTATTTATGTATGTTATTTATGAAAAGAAAATGTTACTTATGAAAAATATAAATAAAATGATACAGAAGGAAAGTATAATTAACCTGTAAAATTTCAAACTATAACTCAAAAGCCAGAAATGTATTTATGTATGTTATATATGAAAAAAAAATGTTACTTATGAAAAATATAAAGAAAATGATACAGAAGGAAGGTTCATTATCTGGGTTGGTAAAATTAACAATATTGACTATACATTGGCCAATTGATATGCTCCAAATTTTAGTCATTATACATTTTTAAAAAGATAATTAAACTAGTGGGAGGGGGAGTATTTGAACCCCTGCTGATTTTGAATGTTTGTCCACTGACAAAGAAGTGATCAGTCTATAATTTTAATAAATAATTTTAAGAAAAATGCATGTACAAAAAGTTATAAATTGATTTGCAGGTCAGTGAGGGAAATAAGTATTTGATCCCCTATCAATCAGCAAGATTTCTGGCTCTCGGATGTCTTTTATACAGGTAACGAGCTGAGATTAGGAGCACTCTCTTAAAGGGAGTGCTCCTTATCTCATCTCGTTACCTATATAAAAGACACCTGTTCACAGAAGCAATCAATCAATCAGAATCCAAACTCTCCACCATGGCCAAGACCAAAGAGATGTTCAATGATGTCAGGGGCAAGATTGTAGACCTACACAAGGCATGGAATGGGCTACAAGACCATTGCCAAGCAGCTTGGTGAGAAGGTGACAACAGTTGGTGCGATTATTCGCAAATGGAAGAAATACAAAATAACTGCCGGTCTCCCTTGGTCTGGTGCTCCATGCAAGATCTCACCTCATGGAGTTTCAATGATCATGAGAATGGTGAGGAATCAGCCCAGAACTACGCTGGAGGATCTTGTTAATGATCTGAAGGCAGCTGGGACCATAGTCACCAAGAAAACAATTGGTAACACACTACGCTGTGAAGGACTGAAATCCTGCAGTGCCCGCAAGATCACCCTGCACAGGCCTGTCTGAAGTCTGCCAATGAACATCTGAATGATTCAGAGGGGAACTGGGTGAAAGTGTTGTGGTCAGATGAGACCAAAAACGAGCTCTTTGGCATCAACTCAACTCGCTGTGTTTGGAGGAGGAGGAATTCTGCCTATAACCCCAAGAACACCATCCCCACCATCAAACATGGAGGTGGAAACATTATGCTTTGGGGGTGGTTTTCTGCTAAGGGGACAGGACAACTGCACTGCATCAAAGGGACAATGGACGGGGCCATGTACCGTCAAATCCTGGGTGAGAACCTCCTTCCCTCAGCCTGGACATTGAAAATGGGTAGTGGATGGGTATTCCAGCATGACAATGACACAAAATACACAGCCAAGGCAACAAAGGAGTGGCTCAAGAAGCAAATTAAGGTCCTGGAGTGGCCTAGCCAGTCTCCAGACTTTAATCCCATAGAAAACCTGTGGAGGGATCTGAAGGTACGAGTTGCGAAACATCAGGCTCAAAACCTTAATGACTTTGAGAGGATCTACAAAGAGGAGTGGGACAAAATCCCTCCTGAGATGTGTGCAAACCTGGTGGTCAACAACAAGAAACGTCTGACCTCTGTTATTGCCAACAGGGCTTTTGCCACCAAGTACTAAGACTAAGGGGTCAAACACTTACCTTATATACTCGAGTATAAGCCGAGTTTTTCAGCCCTTTTTTTAAGGCTGAAAAGGGCCCCCTTGGCTTGTACTCGAGTCACTATCCCCCCCTGTGTCTCTCTAAACCCCCCGTGTCTCTCTAACCCCCCCATGTCTCTCTAACCCCCGTGTCTCTCTAACCCTTCCCCCATGTCTCTTTCCCTCCCCCCTCCTCATTCTAAACCCCCCTCCTCATTCTGATCCCCCCTCCTCACTTTATCCCTCTAAATACCTCCCCCTCTCCCTTTCCCCTCACTTACCTCCATCTGCAGCTGCTCCTCCGCTCTCCAAGCTCTTTCCTGCGTCGGGACCCGCAATATGTTAATGACGTGACGTCACATGCGCGCCAAGTCAATAGCACTGGCCGGGTCAAGACGCAGGGAGGAGCACGGAGGAGCGGAGGAGCAGCTGCAGATTGAAGTAAGTGAGGGCAAAGGGAGAGGGGGAGGTATTTAGAGGGGTAAAGTGAGGAGGTGGGTTTAGGATAAGGAGGGGTAAAGTTAGGAGGGGGTTTTAGGATGAGGATGAGGATGGGGGTTTAGGATGAGGATGGGGGGTTTAGGATGAGGATGGGGAGGGTTTAGGATGAGGATGGGGGTGTTTAGGATGAGGATAGGGAGGGTTTAGGATGAGGATGGGAGGTTTTAGGATGAGTATAGGGGTTTAGGATGAGGATGGGGTTATAGGATGAAGATGGGGGATTTAGGATTAGGATGGGGGGTTGAGGTTCAGGATGGGGGGGTTGAGGATGAGGATGGGGGGTTGAGGTTGAGGAGGGGGGTTGAGGAGGGGGGTTGCAGTTGAAGAGCGGGGCTGAGGAGAAAGGTTTTGGAGGGGGGATGATTAGAGAGGTTGAGGAGGGAGGTTGAAGTGGGGGGTTTAGGATGAGGAGGGGGTTGAGTATGGGGGGTTGAGGAGGAGGGATTGAGGATGGGGTATTGAGGTTGAGGAGGGGGGGTTGAGGAGGGGGGTTGAGGAGAGGTTTTGAAGGGGGGCTGAGGAGAGAGGTTGAGGAGGGAGATTGAAGAGGGGGGTTTAGGATGAGGAGTGGGGTTGAGGATGGGGGGTTGAGGAGGGGGTTTAGAATGAGGAGGGTGGTTGAGGATGGGGGGTTGAGGATGAGGAGGGGGGTTGAGGTTGAGGAGGGGGGTTGAGGAGGGAGGTTGAGGAAGGGGGTTGAGGATGAGGAGGGAGGATGAGGAGGGAGGTTGAGGATGAGGAGGGTGGTTTGAGGATGGGGGGTTGAAGATGAGTAGGGAGGTTGAAGAGGGGGGCTGAGGATGGTGGTTTAGGATGAGGAGGGTGGGTTGAGGATGAGGATGGGGGTTGAGGATGGGGGATTGAAGATGAGGAGGGAGGTTGAAGAGGGGGTTGAGGATGAGGAGGGAGGATGAGGAGGGGGGTTGAGGAGGGTGATAAGGGAGGGGGGAAGAGGCACAGGGAAGAGAGAGGGGGGAGAGACACAGGGGAGAGAGAGGAGGTACACAAGAAAAGGGCACACAAGAGGGACACAGGGGGCAGTACATTTCCCACACTCTGCTTATACTCAAGTCACTCATTTTTCCCAGTATTTTGTGGTAAAATAGGTGCCTCGGCTTATACTCGGGTTGGCTTATACTCGAGTATATACGGTATTTCCCTCATTGACCTGCAAATCAATTTATAACTTTTTTGACATGCGTTTTTCTTGTTTGTTTTTTTTGTTAATCTGTCTCTCACTGTTAAAATACACCTACCATTAAAATTATAGATTGATAATTTCTTTGTCAGTGGACAAACTTTTAAAATCAGCAGAGGATCAAATACTCCCCCCCCCCCCCCCCCCCCCCCACTGTATAGATAAAATCAAGGTAGGCCAATTGGTAATTTGTGGAGATCGGAACATCTGTTTTGATCCAAAATTAGATAGAAAGTCAGTAGTGAAGCCATTACCTGATCAAGTTATGTTAAAAGATGCACAAAATATCAAAAAATTGCTTCAGACCCATAAATTATATGATGGTTGGAGAACCTTACATCCAATGGAACTAGACTACTCATTATACTCTAATAAGTACAAAACATATAGTAGAATTGATTATTTTTTATTAAATTATACATCTCTGGAATTATAAGAGAGAATTGAAATAGGACCAATTAGTTGGTCGGACCATGCTCTGATCGTTTTATCCCTTTATATGAAAAAAATAAATAGAAGGAGTAGATAAGTCTGTATTGATCCTACTTTATTTAAATCAGAAGAAAATAGGTAAAAACTTACTTTGGAGATTAATAGGTTCTTCGAGGAAAATAAGAGCTCCGTTGATTCTAAAATTTTGCTCAGGAATATGCATAAAGTGTATATTAGGGGAGTATTACTTGCATGGTCAGCAAACAGAGCAAAGAATAGATAACAGCCAAAAAAACACAACTTTATATAAAACTTTTCGATCAGCAAAATCGAAATAAAGCTTGTCCAACCTCCAGAGGAACGATAGAGATTGCCCAAACTCAGGCAGAAATAAATAAATTACAGCAAGCGCATGTAGACAATTTAATTTGGCTACAACAACAACAAAAATATCACTTGAGCAATAAACCAAAAAAAAAGTTAGCAAATCAAATTAAAGGGAAAAATAAATCTATCAGAAAAGAAAAGATCCTAGATGAGAATGGCCGAATAATTAGAAATCCAAAGGGAATTGGTAAGGCTTTTGAAGACTTCTATAGATATTTAAATAGATTAGAGGAGAAACCCAGATAAACAAACTTTCCCATCTCCAAATGCAAAGATTTTTGGATAAGATAACCCTCCCAAAAATAACAGAAGAACAACTTGGTAAATAATAGAAGAAATAACGGAAAAAAAGGCAAGAAAGTATAAAGAATAATCTAATCTAAAGCTAGAAAAATCACCTAGACCTGATGGATTCCCAAACATCTATTATAAGACATATGTCGGGTCATTTTGCAGACATCTAAAGAACTTTGCTAATGAGATCAAATTAACGGGGAAAGCACCTGCGGAAAATTTAGAAGCAGCAATTGTTAACATACCTAAAAAAGGAAAAGATAATAGTAGATGTTGTAATTACAGTCCGATTTCTTTATTGAATACGGATACCAAAATCTATTTGAGCATTTTAGCAAATAGACTAAATACCTTTATGAAAGATTTAATTAATTCTGAACAAACTGGATTTATAAAGGGGAGGCAATCTATAGATAATACCCGGAGGTTAATTAACATCATCAATTATGCAAAAAGTCAAAAAGTCCCCTTAGTAGCCCTATCCATGGACATGGAAAAATTGTTCAATAGGGTGAATTGGGACTTTATTGACTTAGTTTTGGATAAATATGGTTTGGGAGAGTATAGTTCACGAGCAGTAAAAGCTACCGTATTTTTCGCCATATAAGACGCACCGGCAGATAAGACGCACCTAGTTTTTAGAGGAGGAAAACAAGAAAAAAAAAAATCTGAATCAAACACAAATACACTCAAACACAAATACACTCAAACACAAATACACTCAAACACAAATACACTTTACACACAGATACACACCTACATTACACACAAATATATATATATATATATATATATATATATATATATATATATATATATAGATACACATACATACATATACATACACACATAAATATACATACACATACATACATATATACACACACATACACACACACACACACACACACACACACACATACATACATACATACACACATACATACACACACACATCCATATACTGCAGCATTTGGGAGCCATTGACCCTCCCTGACCCTCCTGATCCTCCCTGACCGTCCTGATCCTCCCTGACCCCCCTGATCCTCACCTTTATAGAGACACATACATACATATACATACACACATAAATATACATACACATACATACATATATACACACACATACACACACACACACACACACATACATACATACATACATACACACACACATCCATATACTGCAGCATTTGGGAGCCCTTGACCCTCCCTGACCCTCGCTGACCCCCCTGATCCTCACCTTCCTTCTGATCTCTGCCATCTTGATCTCACCCCAGCGCTTCCTACCAGCTTCCTACTGCAGCGTTGCGTGTGTGACGTCACTAGGACGCACCGGCCGACGCGATGCTGGTAGGAAGCGCTGGGGTGAAATCAAGGCAGTCTGAAAAGTTATATTCGCCGTATAAGACGCACCAACTTTCCTCCCCCAGTTTTGGGGAAGAAAAAGTGCGTCTTATACGGCGAAAAATACGGTATATATATACAAACGCCAATGCCTCTATTAAAGGTATGGATTTTAAATCAGATTTCTTTTTTTTATTTTTATTTTTTTTATTGTATATTTTTTTATTTTCCAATTATCACATACAAAAACAAAAATATATCTTAATACATTCTTGTCAACTCTATTACATGATTTAAACAATACTTTACTTAAAACCACATAACCATTCATCCACATTCATACCTCCTTCCATTCTGGAAGATTTGATCTCTTACTTGTCGTTCATTGATTCCGATCCCATATTTTCCATTTCACTGGGTCTACTCTAATTAGCCCTCTTAGTGCATAGTTTGCCTCTAATTCTTGAATGTACTTTATTTTCCAAATGATATCAGAAAATAGGGGAGGGGAATTATCTTTCCATTTCCTTATTAGTACATTTTTTGCTATTGAAAAGATAGTAATCGCCACTGCTCTATTCTCAATGGGTACATCACTTGGAAAAATATGTAAAATACTACATTCTCCCTTAAAAGGGAGTTGGTTCCAGACTAACTTGCCCAAAAATTCATAGCAACTTTCCCAAAAATGTTTTATCTTGGGACAATCCCATAAAATGTGTAATAAATGGGCCTGGCTACCACATTCTCTCCAACACAATTTATCTACGGGGGAATGGGAAATTTGTGTCATTTTCAAAGGTGTCATATACCAATTGTTAATTATTTTAAAAAATGTTTCTCTGTATGCTGTTTGTTTAATAAATCTGTTTGTCCATTTTAATGCTGTGTCCCAATCTGTTTAGTTTATTTCTAAATTTAAGGTTAATTCCCATTGGATCATACCCTTTGTTTTGGAGTGCTCTCCAGCCGATCTTATGATGTTAAAACATTTAGATATTAGATGTTTTTTCCCCAACTTAAGGAGGATTTTTTCCATGGTATTTAATTCTTTATTGCTTTGTAAATGTACATTGGTTATGCCGCAGGAAGTTCTATATGCTTCATATGCTAGCCATCCTTCACCTGAAATCCTAAATTTTTCCTTAATTTGGTCGAAAAGGGGCAATACGCCCGTTAATCACAGTATCTCCTACCGAAAATAATCCTTTTTTCTTCCAGTCTTTGGTAATGGTTATCATATTTAAATGTATTAGTGAGTCCAACGGGGTAATAAGACTGCCCCTTGGTATTAATTTGTATTTTCTATTAATCTGTCTCCAGTTTTTTAAAATCTCTTTCATAACAGATGATCCTACAGCTAGATCCTTATTAGCTGGTTTTGCCCCGAAAACCATAGCTGATAAATGGTAATTTGAATTTAGAGCTTTTTCTATTTCTATCCACGGTAGTGTCTGTGATGTTTCTAACCATTTCAAGGAATGTGCTACACAATTAGCCTCCTGGTATGGTTGTAGTAAAGGGTAAGCAATTCCTCCTTTTAGAAAATGTCTTACCATAGTTTTTTTTTTTAGTCTTATGTGTCTAGAGTGGTGTATGAACACATCAATTACCCGTTGTAGCTTCTTCAACCAACCTCTAGGAATCTTATAGGGGATGCACATTAAGATATAATTTAATCTGGGGAGTAACATCATTTTGACTACCGCCAGTTTCCCTGAAAAGGAAAATCTGTTTTTCCGCCAATTATCTATGATGTTTCGGAATTTAAACAATAAATCTTTGTAGTTTCTATCGACTGTTTTCTGTATATTTCCCAAGAAGATAATTCCTAGATGCTTAATTGATTCTGAATCCCAATCAAACAAATAATTAGCCTTTAATCGAGACAGCAGTCTCCTGGAAACATTAAAGCAGAGTGTTTCGGATTTCTTGTAATTCAATTTGTAATAAGACACTTTGCTGTATTTGTCTATTAACTTTGCTAAATGGTAAAGAGATTCTTCAGGACAGGTAAGTGACAGGACAACATCGTCTGCGTATAGACTAATTTTATGTTCCCTCTCCCCCACTCTAATCCCATGAATTTGTAGAGATGACCTAATAGCTTCCACCAAAGGTTCTATCATTAATACAAACAGGGTGGGGGAGAGGGGACAACCCTGTCTAGTGCCGTTTGTAATTTCAAAAGGGCCTGCTTTGAAGCCTGTACCGGTTACTTCTGCTGTGGGGGATCTATAAAGGGCCCCTATTGCCTTGACCCCAAATTCATCAAAGCCAAATTTAGACAGCACCAGTTTCATGTACTCCCACCCTACTCTGTCGAATGCTTTCTCTGTGTCTAAAGACAAGAATAGGGTGGGGGTACCTTTTAGTCTTGCAATTTCGCCCAGATTCATAAGTTTTCTGATATTCTCTGTTCCCTGTCTGTCAGTCACAAATCCCATTTGTTCTATTGCAATTAATTTTCCTACAAATTTTTGTATTCCAAGACTCAAAATCTTCGCGTATAATTTCGTGTCTGCATTTAAGAGAGAAATAGGTCTGTAATTGGAACAGGACTGTGTGTCTAAGTTGGCCTTAGGGATCATGATCAATGCTACCTTTGTCATTTCCGTTGGCATAGTTCCAGAAGTTTTAATTTCATTAAACACTTCAGTGAGTTGGGGACTCAAAATTTGTGAGAATGTTTTATAGAAAAGATTAGTATATCCATCTGGGCCTGGGGTTGTATAAGGTTTTAATTGATTAATCACTTGAAGCACTTCCTGATTTGTAATTGGTTTATTCAATTCTACTAGGTCATCTAACGTTAATTTGGGAAGTTGTATCTCGTCTAAAAATGCTTGTATTTCTTCTACCACTGGTTTACGAAAGGAGGATGATTTTTCCAAATTATAAAGTTCCTGATAGTATCTGGAAAAGGCTTGTCCAATTTCCTGCGGGGAAGAGATATATCTTCCTTCATCTTTAATAACTGTTATTCTTTTCTTTTTTGCTTGTAAAGCTAGTAATTTGCTGTTTTTATTACTTTGATGGTAGTAAGTTTGTTGATAGCGCCATATTTCTCTGTCTGATCTTAACTGATTGATCTTATTTATTCTGTTCCGTATTGTTTTGATCTCTGCCATTGTTTGTTGTTGTGGATCCAAAATATATTTGGATTCCAGCTTGTTTAGTTCTATATATAGTTCTTTTAAAGGAGCTCCTCTCTGTTTAATCAATTGGGCTTTAAGTTTAATAATCAGCCCTCTTGTGAAAGCTTTTTGAGTGTTCCAAATCGTACAGTGAGAGGGAACCGTGTACATATTAATATTAAAAAAATTCTCTATTTCTTTATTTAAATATTCTTTATTTTTTTCCATTTTTATTATCGTGTCATCTAATCTCCATTGTGGTCTTTCCCATTTTACTTTATTGATTTCTACTACTAATGTGATATAAGCATGATCCGAAGTGACAATCTTTCCTATTTCCGTGTGCGTGATCTTATTTATAATTTGAGAGTTTACTAGTGTTAAATCTATTCGTGAATATATATTAAGTGGATTTGAGTAGAAGGAGAACTCCTTTTGATTTGGATGTTGGACTCGCCAAGCATCAAATAAATTGTTTTTAATAATCCAATCAGTAAATATCTGCGCTTCTTTGTTTACTTTAGTTAAATTTTTATATATCATTTTTTTTTACCTATCTAGTTTTATGTTTGAGATCATATTAAAATCACCAGCTATCACCAGCGGTCCCTGGGCGAACTTCCTGATTAAATTGCCTATTTGTTTTAGAAATTTTCCTTGTTTCTCATTCGGCGCATAGATATTTATTAATGTAATTTTCTGTTTATTGATCTGTCCATTCCATAAAATATATCGACCGTCGGGGTCTATTATTAATATTGTTTCTACTATTTCTAAATTATTAGAAAAAAAAATTGAGACTCCCCTCTTTTTCTTTTCACCTGTTGAGTGATGACTGCAGTCAAAGTCGCCTGTCGCAAAACCTGGAATCTTGGATTTCCCCCAATGTGTCTCTTGAAAAAATATCAAGTCTGCTTTCTCTTTTCTGCAGTATCTGAGAACAGTTTTCCTTTTACTAGGAGAATTTAGACCATTTACATTCGAACTAATTATTTTTAATGACATTGAGTATGAAGAAGCAATTAATTATTATTGGACCCTTAGCTGGGTTGACTATCTTCCTTATGCCTTTATTAACTGAATGTACAAAATATCCCATTATATCTTTATGAACCAAATATACGAAATCTTCCTTACTTCCATTCATACTAACATTCATACAATTAGAACAGAACAGGCTCTTATGAAGCCTTTCCAAACTTCTGTTCAGCAGGGAATCAGCCGTTGTTTGGAAATGGTTGGCGGATTCTTTGGAGATAGCGGTAACTTTAGATACAATTTCCGTTCTTATATCTTAAATTATATCTATACCTCTCTTTTCTGGATGCTATAGTTTATTACCCTCTGTTATCTATATTGTCTTTGTTTAGCCCTTCTCTATCCCTCTCTCCCCTCCCCCTCCCCTGCCACCCCCTGATACCAATTACCTGCAAACCTTCCCTATTCAGTTTTAACCTTTTTTCCCTGCGCTACCTTATTGTCCGGGTTTCTATGAACCGTTGATCATTACATAGTTATTCCCTCTCCCCTTCCCCCACCCAAACAAGGGAAATGGTAGTGAGAGGAGAGAGAGAGGGGAGAAAAAAAGAGAAGAGGAAGAGGGAAAAAAGACATATCCCATATTATTTAAATGGTCTCTTAGTCCATCAGAGTCATTTCTTCCTCTGCCAATCAGGCATAGGGACTTGCAAGTCCATTAAAGGATCTTTAGGATCAGAAATGTTAGGCATTATAGTACTCAGGAAGTTTCGGCCTTCTGCAGGGGTCTTAATCTTATGCCAAGACGATCCTTGTAGTACCAGTAAACCTACTGGGAAGGTCCATTTGTATATAATATTGCTCTTCCTTAAGGCTTGTGTTATAGAGTTAAACTCCTTTCTCTTGCTGATTGTGCCTTTTGAAAGATCTGCAAATATTTGAATATTTTCATATGGGTGTTCAAACGACTTCGTTATATAACTTGCTTTAGATATTGCTTCTTTTGTAGGTAAAGTGGTGGATTCTCACTATCACATCTCTGGAACTTTTATTTTGTAAATGGCTTGGAAGAGGAATTTGGTGGATTGTATCCAGTTTCTGATCCAGATGAGAAAAACTAGGAGTAATTTTGGAAAACAATTCCATGATATATGTTGGGAGGTCTTCTTTTTTTATAGCTTCCGGTATACCTCTTATTCGGAGGTTATTTTTCCGAGCCTTATCTTCCATCCTATTCATCTGGCCATTCAATGTAGAAATTTGAAACGCCATTTTTGATGACTGTTCCAAAAGCATATTGTGATCAATGATCAGCTTGTCAAATTTGTCTTCCAAGTCAGCGGATCATTTATTCACCTCTTTTATTGATTTGGCATTTTCCATTATTTGGTTTTTAATTTCAGTCAAAAATTCTTCTTGAAAGTTCTTCAGAATCTCTTTCATTTTATCTGTGGTAAGAAAATTTTCCTCTTGATTTTCAAGCTCTCTGCTTGGTGCATTTGTAAGATGGAGAGGAATGCTTTGATCCAGCGCTTCTTTCGGGGTGTGTTTTGGGAGGGACATTGTGGAACTTTTGGGGGTGAAAAAGGGAGATGGCTCTACAATTGGGCTTTTCCGCACTTTAGATTTATTTTTGGACGCCATCTTCTTTACTTTTATAGTGTTCTATTTCCCCCTGAGGGGCGTTACTTTCAAGCTTTTTTTTTTTACCTCCCTTTTCCCTTTCTTTATTCCTTCACTTTCCCTTCCCTCTTATTCCTCTTGTTCTCTCTTTTAACAATATGTTCACTGGTTTGTACTTCCAATGCTGTTTTATTGAGAAGTGCTATTTGGCTTTAATACTTCCACAGTCTTAAGAATTGTTAGAGCCTTCTGTCTTTCAATGGAAAGTCCAATGTTTCTTTATAGCTGTTGCTCTTATAGTATATTTGTGGAATTATCCACCAATTCTAATCCCAGAGAGTTCCAATTACTGTTGCCAGTTAACTTCTTTTAATTTGCCAGACCTGACCTCCTCACGGGTTAGGTCACACAGGTCTTCTACGTTTCGTTATGGCAGTTATTTGAGAAAAATTATTTTTATGCACCAAGTATACAACTTCTATTCACTAAGCAGATAATATGAGGTATATTCCTCCTATTAACGGGACTGTTATACATTTATGTCATGCCTAGTATATTTTGGAGCTATGTAGCTGCCAGCCTCAGGGTTTCTATTTGTGTTAGCTGTATTTGTTTCCAATAAAACAACTACTTGTAGTGGTTGCACAGTTCATGTCCAAAGATACAGCTTAAGCAAAAAATACCACAGTCTCTTTATTATCACCTTTATGGTGAAGGTAACGGTGGGGGTAAGGGTGTAAGGGTGAATTCCCTTATTCCTTACCTTTCTGCCCTGGTGCACCGCTGAGCCTCTCTGGTGTCTTGCTCCTGGCGTCCATGGGCTGCTCTCTCAATCTCTGTTCACGTGGCTTTAAACAAAACAGCCCTCTTGTTTGGGGTAGAGCCTCTGTTGTAGTTTCCCGTACTCTGTCGGGTCTTCAGGGCTTAGCAGCGCCCCCTTATCCTGCCAAGCCGACTCTCACCTCCTACTTAGTTGGTTCCATTGTTGTGGGATAGTTCCACGCGTGTCCGCGCTCTCCCTGGGCTAGGCAGCTACCTCCAGCTCCCTGCTCTCACAGCGTGACGTGAACCGCCGTCTCCATCCGCTTCTCGCCGGGTTTCGCGGCTACAGCTCCATTTCCGGTTCTAAATCAGATAATTTCTGAATACTTAACGGAACAAGGCCGGGATGTCCACTTACCCCACTTATTTTTGTACTAATTATTGAACCTCTGATAGAAGCTTTTAGGACACAAGAAAAAGAAGGTATAATAACTGGCTCTTTGAATAATAAAGTTACTGCTTATGCAGATGGCTTAGTGGTTACTTTTACAAATCCTACAAAATCTTTATATGAACTACATAAAATTATAAATGCCTATAACGAGGTCTCTTATTATAAATTAAACATTCCAAAATCAGAAGTCATGGTAATGAATCTGGGAATAAATGAAAAATTTAAACTGAAAGATAAATTTGGATATAATTGAGATGAAAATGCACTAATCTGAACCTGAATAATTTAATTTAAAAAAATCTTGAGATATTAAATCTGGATATCAATAATACAATGTCGAATTGGAGGAAACTTAATTTGACATGGTCAGGAAGAATATCCACGATAAAAATGACAGTGATACCGAAAATCACATATATACTGAGAAGTATACCTCTCAAAATCCCTACTTATAGATTAAATGGGTTACAAGATAAAGTAGACAACTTTATATATAAGAAGAAAAAGCCTAGAATTAAAAAAGATGTTACAACAAAAGCATATTCTAGACGGGGCTTGGCAGCACCTAATGTTATCAAATACTCTAAAGCAATTGCTTTAACCCACATCCTGAAATATAATATTGAGCATGATGTCCCAACATATTTGACAATTGAGAGAGAGCTGTCACCAATGGTAGATCTAGCAACTGTATTTTGGGATAAAGCATATTGGGGGAGAATATTAAATTACCAAAGATCCCTAGTGTATTAATTAGCAGCTGGCATGGACTGAATAAAAGTTTAAACTTAATCAAATTTCCATCACCTGCTACTCCAATAAATAAGGTATCTAAGGAATTATTACCATAAAAGACCTATATAAAGGAGATAATTTGAAAAAAATAGAATTTATCTGTAAGGAAATGAAGATACAAAAAGAGAACTGGTGAATTTTTAACATGTTATATACTGCTATTCTGAACTCTAATTATTAATTAGTGAGAAATAGAAACTTAACAGATTTCGAGGTATAATGATGTGATATTAAAAGGAAGCAAACTATAACTAACTGTCTTAAAAACATAAAACTATTAACTGAAAATATAAAATCCGTAAGAATGATAAAATGGGAACAAGACTTTCAAAATGAATGGGATGAGAACATCTGGCAAAGAGGGTTTAATATCACTGAAGAATATATTAAGTGTAGTTTGCTTAGAGAAATCCAGTTTAAAATAATACAAAGATGGTACATTACACCAAAGAAAATGGCCCTGATTAACCCACAAAATCATTTAGGTTATTGTTGGAGATGTCTGAAGGACATAGGATCAAATAAACATATGTGGTGGTCATGTCCGATTATTCAAGCTTTTTGGGTTAATTGTATTACTCAATTTCTAAAGTCATCAAATTTAAGTAAAAATTGTCACAAGAAATTATTCTATTTCACTTTTTTCAGGAAAATATTTCAAAGACTAAGATTCACATGATAGTTAACATCTTGATGGCAGCAATACGATTGATCGGCCTTAATTGGAAGAAAGAAAGTTTATCAACCTGGGAAGGGGTAAAAGGCGGAATTAATAGAAATGCATAAATAGAACTGTATTTCATTAGTTACAATAGAGATAAACAATTAAAAAATAAATCAAGATGGTATTTGTGGACCATATAAGTACATAACAGAAAGTATAAGATCCTTTTGTTCCCTACACACATAAACATTGAGTCGATTTCCCTTCGGAAAATTTGCTTTTTTTTTTTTTACTCTCTTCTTTTCTTTTTTTATCATTTTATTACTATTATTTTTTTGTGTCTTTGGATATATTACCATTTAATTAACCTATAACCTCTTGGAGGATAGAAATTTTAGAATTATTATGAGGAATATTCATGAGAGGGTGTGATAAAAATGTTGTATTCAATGAAAATGGGATGATATCTATGTTTTGTAAATCTTTTATAAAACTTAAATAAAAGATTATAAAAAAAAGGATGGATTGGACATTGTGATTGATAGCATGTTGTTGTAAAGCAATAATCCTTCACATATTGGCCCCTATTCAATTGCAATTTGCTACATTTCCAGCGTGATTCAATTGAACAAACCTGCAAATTACGTGCCGAAATCCTAAACCTCAAACCATGCAATCGTAAGTAGCAATTCAAGGCATGATCATGATCAATTAAGCAAGGACGTAACTACCAATTTAGAAACAGCCAATAGTAAATGAGACCGTCATCATGACATCATTAAAATATGGAGGTTAAACGTCAATCAATTAGCATTTAGAAGTCCGATATGAGATCAGACTTGCAATCCAACAATGTACAAAATAATAAAAATGAATGACAATACTGTTCTAGTCCATTCCAAGGAGGGGTTGGTACCGTTTTGCAATTCTAGAAATAGGTTATGGAGTTTGAAATCAATTGTTATGTTATATTTTATAGTAGCTATTACTGCTAAGTCTTCGTCCTGGACTCTTGTGAAGTCTGGTAATTTAAGTGATTTTAAAAAAACGAGAAATGATTTGTTCTGTAGCTTTCGGTGCTTTATTATTTGTATACTAGCGACTTGCCCATCAAAAAATGACGGTCAATAAAATGTTAATGCTGTGAAAATTGTTTGCCACACAATATGAGTCTGATACATTTGTCACCTTTTTATTATATACAAATAAATACCAAATTTTTATTTTTTTGACTTTCAATTTATATTTAACCAACATGTTTAAATTTATATTTTCAATCTTCAGTCTTTTAATTGTGATATATATAATAACAATATAAGAATGTGTGAATTTTTCATGCATACATATTGTAAATTCTAAGATCAAAGTTTGTAACATGCAACTTGTATATTAAAAAATCTTTAAACTTTTTTTTAACAATACTAACACTTTTTAATTGATATTTATCCATCAGTAACTGCGGACTATGTTAACTTTGAGTAACTAAATCGTTTTAACAATGACATGCTTTGTAACATTCATTACATTTTTGTTAAACTCTTGTTAAACTAAATTGGCATTGAATCCAGAGGAAGGCAAAAAATTAAAAAAAACATTTCAACTTTTCCATTTGTATCAAAGAGGGAAAAAAATTAATTCCTTCCTGACCCCATTAACTGGCGATCGGATTACTCCCTGAATCAATACTCTGTCTTTAAATTATACAGTACAAAGTATTATGAAATGCTGCAACTTGTAGTAAAATACATCTTTGACTATATCACATATATATTAAACTAACTTTCAAAAACTTTGAAAATACACAGTTAACAAGTGAAATCGTAACATCAAACAATAACATTTAACCCTTGCAAGTCAGTAAAATGTCAGATAATTGTTTTGTGGGGCCAATCATGTGAATATATAACTTTTAACCCATTCCAATATGTTTAAGGATATTTTACTGTCGTTTTTCTTGTCGTTTCCTTTTTTTTTTTTTGTTCTGTTTCTACTTTGTGGTTTCCTAAGTGAAATAGTGGACCCCTATTTAAAGAGTCCAAGAGTTCTTAAATTTTGTACTGGAAGTAAAACCACTGTTCTCTATGTTTTTTTGCCATTCTATAGAGTTTCTTATTGAAATATTGTTTTTCTGCAATCATATCGAGTACCATAAAATGTTGTCATGGAAATGAAACCACTGTCCTCTATCTTTACAACACCTCATAGTACACAATGTTTTCTGTATAAACGCATCCATCTTCCAATAAATAACCCTGACTTTCATTTTCTTCAACATGCACTTTAATTTTCTTTGGATTCGTGCACCTTGAAAAAGCAACATAGAGTTGTCCATGTGCAAAAACTGGTTCTTTTTAAAAAATACCAACACACTTAAAAGTTTGTCCTTGGGATTAATTGATGGTCATGGCAAATGCCATGAAAACTGGAAATTGTCTCCTTTGAAGGACAAAAGGCAAACCACTCTCACTTGGAGCAAAATCAATTCTTGGTATAAAAACTTGTTCACCTTTATGGGTCCCAGTTATAATTTCTGCATGTATAAAATGATCTTTTAACTCATGCACAATTAATCTGGTCCCATTATAAAGTCCTTTTTTTGGATTCATATTTCTCAATAACATGACAATTACCCCTTTTTTCAATTGTAAAATATGTGGTGGCATTCCAGATGGTGTTAACGAATTAATAAATTCGATACTAAAATTCGATTCACTGTCTTTATCATCAGCCAGAACTGAATCTGCACTGTAATAATTCTTTTGTGGTGCATTTATGTATTTTAAAATTTCGTTATTTACATTCAAGGCGTCGATATTTTTTGATGTTAATATCACTTTGTTTGCAATGTCTGAGTAATCCTCGTTATTAAGAGTGTTTAGAAATATGGCTAGTATGAGTGATTCATTGCAAACCATTTCTGATGGAATTTCAATGGTATCATTTGGTAAATCATGAATTTCAGGATGTTTTCCTTTTCCGATTTTAATGAGCCAATCATTGAATTCATTTTGGCCTTCAGATCTCATATTTAATTCTAATTTCAGATGTGTAAATATTTGCCACAGTTTGCTGGTCTTGATACATGTTTCAATGATCTCCTCCTAACAGCATCACTTTTCCACCAAATGGCAACTTATTATCCATCACTTCTTTTAAGAATCAGTCAATACATTGCAGTGCATGACATGACATCATTGTTGCCTCGTCTATGATAATTAGTTTTGTTTGTTTACATTTTATTGCTTGTAAAGAATTCAGTGGAATATCTGACACTGATGTTTCCAAAATGGGAACTGGCAGCTTAAATCCACTATGCACAGTTCTATCAAGTTGTTGCAAATGGCATAGCTATCTGACCCTGTGATCGAATATAACTCATCAAACAATTGTTCAGATAAGTTTTTCCTGATCCGCCCAGTCCGTCTAGATAGAAATACCGGTCTTTGACCATTTCATCATCTGTAGCATTTGTGATGGCATGAAATGCTTCTAACTGTAAAGTATTTAAAGTTGCCAGTTTTTCTTCTGTTTTTTGTTTTTGTAGTTCAGTGTCATAATCATCAAAGTTGATGTCATCTATAAATCCTGGATCTGGCAAATTAAAACTTGCACAATTTAATAAATGAGCAAACAATATTTCTTGTATTTTCATCAAGGTTTTTAACAGTGCTATTGGTTCCTTGTAACGTTTCAAGAAATCTTCCGACATATTTAATTTAAATGTTTCCCACAAAGTAAAAGCATCAGGTACATTGCAAAAAATGCAAATGAATGCAAATTGTTGTCTCATTTGCTTTGGCATTTGACATAGTGCTGCTTCTTCCAGACACCTCTCCCATTCTGTATCATCAGCTATGAAGTTTTGATGTCTTGCAGCTAATAGGAATGTATCATAAACTATGTCATTCACTGTACATAAATGCTCAAAACTCTGTGCACCGGGAACATGTAAAAGAAGTAATCTTAAGCTAAAACGTTCAATGTTCCTTGGACTGACGGTATAAATACGTCGTATAATTTTATGTGCATCTCTTCTTCGTTGTTGCCATAGACCATTTACAAATACATAGTGATATGGTATCTTTATGTATAAAAATTGTCTGGCCTGCGTATCCTGGCAGTTTAATTTAAACCATGCAGTAAGTGTGGTATCTCTGTGTTCACTTTGATCTAATGCAGTTCTTTCATTTCCTGCAGTAAAGCAAACAAACTGACTTTGAGGCAAATGTACAGCTAAATGATAGATAGCATGTGACCGATCATGCATCTCAAATTTCAAAAGGTGCCACATTGCTTCAGGAGCACTCACATAGCGAGCATCTAAATAATTTGATAGTTCGTCATGTAAAATTGGATTTTCTGATTCATTTGCAGCACCTTGCACAACAACAGTTGCTGCGTCATATCCTTTGTATATATATTTATACACATACTTAATTGATTTAATAGAAGTGCAAGCTTCCACATTGATGTGTGCATTGTACTTGATGAGCAAATGTGGATTGTATGGAACGACAAATCTATTATCAACCTTTTGCCCACGGATAATAGCTGTTTGTCCTTGTGTTCTTTTATACAAAGGGTATCCATCACAATTTGCATACGTTTGCATTTGAAATTGTTTTGGAAATTCTTTAGTACATTTTTTATTTTCCATAAATGGTGAATTAGGATTCATCTCTCCACATGGGCCATGAATCATTCTGTGTGTAACAATCTCCCAAAGTTTGTTATATTTTTCTTGGTCTGGCAATTCAGCCGAAATTACTGAATCCACTCTCTCTGCAGTATTCAACTTATCTTTTTCCTGAAGTATTAAAAGTATGTGAGCATGTGGCAGTCCTCTTTTTTGAAATTCAATGGTGTAAACAAAAGCCACACATTGTCCAAATAAGTGTGCTTTAGTGATATCATGTATTAATGAATTGAGTTTGATTTTGAATACTCTTGCCACTAAATCTGGTCGATCAGAAGTAGTTTGTCCTAGATTCAAATTTTCCTTGATCTCTGGCCATTGAGGATTACATGTGAATTTAATAAATAAATCTGTTTTTCCAAATTTTGTGACAATAGCCATGGCATCATTATACCTTTCTCGCATATTACGAGGAGATCCTTGGAAAGTAAATGGCAAAATAATTCCAGCTGGAATGTTTCTGTTGGAGGCCAATTCAGCAACATAATCCATCAATCCACAATACTGTTCTACTCGTAACTTATTTTGTTGAAATTTAATGAAATTTAGATTATTGGCTTCAACTTGTAGATATGAATCAATAATCCATTGTTGAGTGAGTTTGCCCCCATTTAAAATTGGATTAAAAGAATCCCGAATAGCAGTTTGTGCCACTTTATATTCCAGCATGGAAACATTAGATCTAACACAAAGTTTAGTATTGGGATAACTTTGCAATTGTAATTTTGGTTCCCATCCAGGCTCCCCATTTGGAAAGAAATGGGATATGTCATTGGATCTAAATTACAACTTAATATATTTATGTTGATAAATGGTTGTTCTTCATTGTGTGGATATATTCTAATATCCCGCTGAAAAGGTGGTTCATCATCTTCATTTTTGAACACCATGGCAACCTCATTTACTGTTGGTAAATTATATTGTCTTTGATCAGTGTTGCGATCTCTTTTTAACACCATATTTACTCTTGGCGTAGGCAATTGATGTCTTTGAGCATGTTCCTGTTGTTCTTTTTCAAGCTGTGCTAATAGTTTGTATGCTTGACTGTATGGGTTTTTTGCCATCATTTTATTCAGCTGTTCAAAGACTATGCGCAAACACTGTTTATTTTCTGTAAGCGTCATTCTTTGTTCCACAGCTTCCATTGTATCTAAGACATATAACTGTATATTTCCTTTGCTCTCCTTCTTGTGGGTGTAAATGTGAAGTTCGGTGGTAAATTTGACCTTGAACTCTAAAACAGTAAGGACCATGTACTGGTACATTTTCTGCTAATGTTGCACCCATTGAAGCAAATGAAATTGCACTGTTATAAGACCTTTTGTGTTTTTTAAAATTAGTATAATTTGGAAATGTTGGATCGCTCATGATACTTTCTAAATAATCTGGAAATGGGTGTCTTAGTGGAAGTCTTACCTTTCCTTTCTGACAGCAACTAATGAAATCTCTGTAAGTAGGTCTTTCCTTTAGAAAATGATAGGTCCCACAAAACTGACAAACAACATTAAGTAATCCACAATAATGAGTGTCTACTTGTAGTGCTCTACTAAACACATTGTCATGCATTTTCTCAACATAGAGATCAGAACAACTTTCTATATCTACATTGGTGTCATGTGTCTCTACATTTGAGTCATTAGGCAATATAGAATCATTGCATGTTAATAAGTGAATGTTAATAATTGTTAATTATAATAATTGTTAATAATTGTTCTTATATTATAAAAAAGAAATGTAAGTGATGACTAATTATTACTGAATGCAAATATTATTATACGTTAATTAATCAATAAGTGCTATCCATTTTAACCAAATGTAATGTAGCCTTTTGTGTTCCATCACTTCAGAATTAAATATTATACCTGTGAAGGTGATCTTTATGGTGTTCAAAGGCTGCAAACGTCACTCTGTGTGTTGATTCAGTTGCAGATCCGATGAAACTGAGAAATAAGAATGAAATCCTTTTTAATATTTAGCTTCATCCGTATCATTCAATCATTAGCAACAGACATATCTTTGGATAGATTAAAAACCTAAAAGCATATTCCTGAATGTATTTTTTTTTTTTGCTGTAGTAATATAATTAAAATTCTATACCTGTCAAGACTATCCTTATGATGTTCAATGCCTCCAAACGTCACTGTCTCTGTTCATTCAGCTGCAGGTCCGCTGAAAGTGTGCAAAAATGTAAAATTAATGTATAATATGTTGCTTCATGCGTATCAATCAATCAGCCTGAATACAGATATTTTTGCATAGATTAAAAACATGAAATGAATATATCAATCAATCAGCATGAACACAGATATGTTAGCATAGATTGAAAACATGCAATCAATATTCCTCAATGTATTTTTTAGTTCCTGCTTACTAATATTAATACACTTTAATAATGTTACTGTCATCAATTACAACTATGAAGATTTATAAATGTTTTTCCCCCCAAGTACATAATTGAATGATATACCTGTAAAGATGATGTTGAAAGGCTGCAAAGGTCACTCTGTGTGTTGATTCAGCTGCAGCGTCACTGAAAGTGTTAAAAAGAAATGAATTTTATTTTTATCTTTTAATTAATCCCAATTATTCAATCCACGTCCGCCCCTTTTTTTTTTTCTTTGACCTTTTTTTATTGTTAGTCTTTAAAGAAGAATCAATTAATATCCATTAATATTAAATTAATGTCTGACTAAATATAACGTCAATTTGTAAGCATGACTATATTCCATATTTATTTATTTTTTGGGGTATTTTATAATGAATATCTTACAACTGAATTAGTAAAATAATGTACATTAATAATTAATGAATCAATGTGTTCCTTTTTTTTATGCACATTCTTAAACGTTAACCTTTTTTTATATTAATGATTACTAATGATTAATTAATTTATTAATTAAAGTACATAATTATTTTATTTTTCAATTCTTTCAAACAGGTAAGCACGATATTATGTGTAAATTAAATACATTTCAATTTCTTGTTTCCTCTCATTAATATTATTATTTAAAAATTATTTAAATAATGAATCATTAATGATTATTAATGTAATTTAACTTTTTTAATGTAATATTGATGAAGCAGTATCCTGAAGAGCTAACAATCTCTTGAGATTTTCCGCCATCAGAAAATGTCCAGTCAGACTGTCATCACCTGAGGAGAAAGTGTCAGTTATGTGTCAAGTCTGCCCTATATATAGGCTTTGTGCGCAAGACAAATCTGTTTTTTTAGGTGGGAAATCCGCACCGCCGCAAGACAAATGCGTTGTTTTAGGCGGGAAATCCGTCATTTCACCCTGTTAATGCGTAAATGTGTAATTTTGTTTCGTAAAAAGGCGTTGTTAGTGTCTGTTTTACGCATTGCGCGGTTATTTAGCATCCTTCCTATTGGTATTTCTCGAGCACATATGTCTCTGGCTGTGTGTTACGCACTTCGTAGTAGTGTAGCCTCGTTTTCATTTTTTTCGGCGGCCATTTTTTTCTCGCTTAGGCGATTTTAGATCTTTATAAATTGTCTAAATCGATTTAAATTGGAGCTCCACCTCACTCCCAGATGTCCTGCCTGTTTCCCCATGCTGTAAGTGATATTTTTGTACTTTTTTTATGTGTATTTAGTGTTCTTTTATTGTTTTTGTTCCGCCGCTAATCTCGTAATTTTTTTGATCTCGTATTTTTTTTTTAAGTCCCGTGTCTTGTGTAAAAGTGCAACGGTTTTAACGGGCGCTCATTGCCGAAGTGCTACGGTTTAACGGCTCGCCTCGCTACGCGAGGCTCACCGGCAATGAGCACCTTTGGCGCTCATTGCCAAAGTGCTGCGGCGCTCATCGCTAAGTGGTACGTACTACGCAAACAGCGTGACGACGAATCGTAGTTGGACAATTTTAATATGTGATAAGCACCAGAAGCTAATGTGAAGATCAGTTGCAGCATGTGGAGCATGTTATCCTTTTTATCTTTAATGCATTGAATACATATATTTGTTTTCTTTTTTTGTAAATGTTACACAAACGTTGTTTTAAGCTTATTAACTCATAATAAATGTGTTTTGTGCGTCTCAATGATGTTATTGCCTCATAAGTTACCAGATTGTTGGGTTCTCCTCTAGTTTTAATGATAGAGGAGTGAAGGAGATGTTGGGAGGTTATGGTGGGAATTTCCATTTTATAGGTACTGATGAGAAGAAAGCATGATGCCAACTAAGACTGGATGGCCGTGAGGCAGGAGGATATGCAAGAATGTATGAAAAGCTACACTTCATAGTCTGTGCATTCATGAGCTGTATGAGCTTTAGAGGGCATACCCAAACAGGTACTTGCCCGTCAAAAAACGTCACACAATGTGAGTCTCTGACACTGTTAACCTCTTTGTTATCTACAAAGAAGTACAAAAATTATAATACATTTTTTTTATTTTTTTCAACAACTGTTAAACCATATTAACCTTTTTTTAATTGTCATGTATGCAGTAATAGTATAACAATGGATGAAATTTGTATGAATATGTATTGTGAACCATTACATATAGCTTTGTAACATGCAACTTATATTGGAAACAGTGGTCAACCAATTATTTTTAACAATACTAACATTTTTAGTTCTAAGCTATGCATGAGTAACATAACAATAGGTGAACTTCTTATGAATGAGTATTTTAAACCATTACAGAATGCTTCTTAACATGCAACTTATAGTTGAAGGCAAACAGTAAAAAAAAACTTTGAAGATTAGCCAATTGTATCGAAGGGGGAAAAAATGTCATTCCTTCCTGACCCTAGTAACTGGCGATCGGATTACTCCCTGGATGAATCCTGTCTATTTAATTATACATTTACATATTGAACAAATGATTATGCTCCTACTGACATAAACCCTTAATAACATCCAATAAAACAATGTTTCAAACCTTGTAAAATAAAATGTTAACAATGCAAACATTAACGTAATGTAATAACATTTAAAATACAAATTTCAAAATATACAGTAATCTTGAATATTGAATCCAAAGGAAGGCAAACCAAAAAAAAAACCCCAGTGAGACTTGGTCAATTGTTTCAAAGTGGGCAAAATATACTCTCTATGGGCCTCATTCTATTATAGGCCGTAGGATATGCTGGGCCGGACGCGCAGCAGGAAAGCCTTTGATCTTAAACGGCCGCAAGAGTTTCGGCTGCAAGAAAGCCCCGGTTGCTATTCTATTGCTACGGGAACCCTCTCGGCAAGGCTAAAACCGAGCCGCAGCTTACTTGCACCAAAAAGGTCCCGCAACCACACAATTAAGCACATAATATAGCCATCCTGCACTCTGATGAGACGATAAAGTGATTGGAGGTGTTAGCATTCATAGCACAACATTCCCCTACACTCAAATCTGAAAATAATTTTAATTTTAATTCATGTCAAATATCTGTGGACAAAGTCCCGAGGGCTTGGAGCACCTCAGACCCGCCCAGGCTGCGGGACAGAAAATAAACCGTTAATGAAATAGCGGATTTGGGCGATGTGCAAGCTTGAGAGGGTGTTGTTATTAATCCTCATGTCCCCCAATATGATATCATTTACAGAGCTTTACAGTGCCATCTTGAATTTATATTTGCATTTAAAGTTTTCTGACCTTGCGGCCGGTTGCATGATATGCGGCCGGCCGTAAGGGGGATATCCTTGCGGCACCGTCCATTTGAATTGCAAGGTAAAGGTAGCTCTACACGGGTCCGTAATACGGCCGCAAGGAATCGCAGCTTTGCGGCCGTTTTACGGCCGATAATATAATGAGGCCCTCTGTAATTAAACCTTTACATTTTACAACAAATGGTCATCCTCCTACTTACATGAACCCTTAATTACATACAATGAAAAACGTTTCAAATGCAAGGTAACTGTTTTGTGGGGCCAATCCTGTCAAAAGTCACTTCCAAGACATTTCATTTTTGTTTTGCTTTGTATGTCGAAGTGGTTCCCTTAAAGAGCCCAGCAGACTTGTAATTTTGTCTATGGGATATAACCACTGTTTTTTTTCACTTTTTTTTTTGTATTCTGGTTGTTCTTGAAAATGGCACATAGAGTTTCCTAAGTGAAATAGTGGTCCTTTAAAAAGAGACCGCCAGACATAAAAGTTCTTCCGCGGGTATAACCACTGTTCTCTATGTTTTTTGCCATTTTATAGAGTTTCCTTAACGAAATAGTTGTCCTCTAAAAAGGGCCTGAGTGACATAAAATTGTGTCCTCGAAATAAAACCATATTTGTTGTGGTATATTTTTGTGAATTTGTCGTAGATATAAGAGCACTGTGGCTTTTTTAATTGGGTTATTTGTAGATAAGTATTTTTTTTTTTTTTTTTAATTTACAGTACTTCATAGTAGACAATGTTTTTTGTAAAAATTCAGCCATCATCTAATAAATCACCCTGACTTTGGTTGTTTTAAATATAAACTTTAAATTACTCTGGATTCTTGCATCTTGAAAATGCAACATACAGTTGGCTATGGGCAAATACTGGTTCTTCTGAAAAACAGATTTAAAAGTTTGTCCTTGTGATTTATTAATGGTCATGGCAAATGCCATGATGATGGGAAATTGTCTTCTCTAAAGTTCAAAAGGCAAGCTAAATCTATTCTTGGTATGAAAACTCTTTCACTTTTATGGGTACCATTGAGAATGTCTGCATTTAGGAAATGGTCTTTTAATTCTTGAACAATTAATCTGGTCCCATTACATAGTCCTTTTTTTGGGTTCATATTTCGCAGTAACATGGCAATTGCACCTTTTTTTAGCTGCAAAATATGTACTGGCATTCCAGATGGAGTTAATTAATTAATAAATTCAGTTGAAAAGTTTGCCTGGGTTTCTTTGTCATCACCAAGTACACAATCAGCACTGTGATATTTTTTTTGTGGTGCATCTATTAATTTTAATATTTCCTTATTCAGAAGCAATGCATCTTAATTTGTTGATGTTAATATTACTTTGGATGCAAGCTCTGCATAATCGTAGTTAGTTATTGTATTTTGGAATATAGCCGATATAATGTCCTGTTTGCAAATCATTCGCAATGGAAATTCCACGGTATCATCAAGTAAATTATGAATTTGTTCTGTTTTTCCTTCTCCAATTTGGATAAGCCGCTCATTGAATTCCTTTTGTCCTTCTGATCTCATATTTTGTTCTAATTTGAGGTGAGTAAAGATTTTCCATAGTGTACTGGACTTGATAAATGTTTCTACAATGTCTGTGCGATTTCCATGGACAACCACAGGTAATGTTTGCCTAAAATCTCCACCTAACAACATCACCTTTCCACCAAAAGGCAAATCATTAGCCATGACTTCACGCAACAAACAGTCAATACATTGTAGTGCATGGCATGACATCATTGTAGCTTCATCAATTATAATTAATTTACTTTTCTTTATTTTTTTTTGCTTGTAAAGATGTCATTCGAATATCTGACACTGATGTTTCCAGAATGGGAACTGGCAGTTTAAATCCACTATGCACAGTTCTTCCACCTTCTAACAAAAGTGCGGCAATTCCAGTAGTTGCAAAGGGCAATGCTATCAACTGATCTACCAGGTCCATCTAGATAAAAATAACGCTCTTTGAGCAAGTCATCCTTTAGTGCACTTTTTATGTTGTTAAATGCTTGCAATTGTTATGTATTTAAAGTTGCAAGTTTTTATTGTGTTATTTATTTTTGAAGCTGAATATCATAGTCTTCAAAGTGTATTTCATCTATGAGTCCTGGATCTTGCAGATTAAAATTTGCACAATTTAATCCATGAGAGAGAAAGACCTCTTGAATTTCAATTAATGCGTTTAATTCTGCAATAGGCTCATTGCATCGTTGCAAAAAGTCTTCAGACAGATTTGTTTTAAATTTGTCCAACAAAGCTAATGCATTTGGAGCATTTGAGAAGATGCAAATGAATGCAAATTGTTCTCTCATCTACCGTGGCATTTGACACGGTGCTGCTTCTTCTAGACATCTTTCCCATTCTGTATCATCAGCCAGGAAGTTTCTGTGTCGCGCAGCTAAATTAAATGTGTCATAGACTGTGTCATTAACAGTTCTCAATTGTTCAAAACTTTGTGCACCAGGAATATTTAAAATGAGTGAATGTAAGCAGAAACATTCAAGGTCTCTTGGACTTATAGTGTAAATCCTAGTTATAATTTTATTTCCACAGATTTTTCTTTTCCGTCGTAATCCATTAACAAAAACATAATGATATGGAATTTCAATATATAACAATTCCCTTGCCTCCAAATCAGTACAATTTAATTGAAACCACGCAGTAAGTGTAGTTTGTCGATGCTCACTTTGTGTCAAAGCATTTCTTTCATTTCCAACATTGAAAGTGTTTTTGGGGCAAATGTACAGCTAATCGATATACTGCATTTGATCGATCATGCATTTCAAATTTGAGAAGACGCCACATTGCTTGTGGGGCACTTACATAGCGAGCATCTACATGAGATGCAAGTTCATCGTGTAATAACTCGGTTTGTTCAGGATTTTCTGCTTTTTGACCACTACAGTAGCTACATCATAGCCTTTGCAAATATATTTGTAGACATATTTAATGGATTTTATAGAAGTGCAAGCTTCCACATTAATGTGTCCATAATACTTCATGAGCAAATGTGGATTCTATGGCACCACATATCAACTTTTTTTCCACAAATAATGGCATTTTGTCCTTCTCGTCTTCTATATAATGGATAGCCATCACAATTAGCATACGTTTTGTCTCTATAATCTTTTGGAAATTCTTTAGTGCTTTTCTTATTTTCCATACATGGTGACTGTGGATTAATATCTCCACATGGTCCATGAATCATACGATGGGTTACAATCTCATATACTCTATGGTAGTTCAGCAATAATCACATATTAATTCAGTTAATTTGATTTTGAAGACTCTTGCCACTAAATCTGGTCTATCGGAAGCAGTTTGTCCAATTAGCAGATTCTGTACAATATCTGGCGATTGTGTATTACATGTAAATGTAATAAATAAATCTGGTTTTCCAAATTTAGTTACAATAGCCATAGCATCATTGTATCTTTCTTGCATATTGTGAGGAGATCCTTGGAACCTCAGCGACATAATCCATAAATCCACAATACTGTTGTACACGTAGTTTATCTTGTGGATATTTTATGAAATTTAAATTATTTGCCTCAACTTGCAAATATGAATCAATGATCCATTGTTGTGTCAGTTTTTCACCACATAAAATGGGATTAAATCATCTCGAATGGCAGTTTGAGCCACTTTAAATTCAAATATAGAAATATTATTTCTGACACGCACTTTCGAATTTGGGTAACTGTCAAGTGTTAATTTGGGTTGCCATCCGCCTTCCCCATTGGGGAAAAAATGGGATATGTCATTGGATCTAAATTAGTACTTAATATACTTATGTTGATGTAAGGTTGCTTCTTATTTCTGGGATATATTCTAATATCCCTTTGAAATGGTGGTTCTCCCTAGTCATTTTGAAAGACCATTGCAACCTCATTTGATGTTGGTAAGTTTTAACAGCGTTTATCAGTATGGCAATCTCTTTTAAAAACCATGTTGACTTTTGGGATTGGTAATTGATGTAATTCTGCATGAATTATTTGTTCTTGATCTATTTCTGACAATTTTTTATAGGCTTGAGTGTATGGGTTTTGGGCCATAATTTTATCAAACTCTATAAAAACAATGGGTAAGTATTTTTTATTTTCTGGAAGCTGCATAAGTTGTTCAACAGCTTCCATTGTATCTAGGACATATAGTTGAGCAAATTTTCTTTGCTCCCCTTCTTCTGGATGTAAATGAGAAGTACAATGGTAAATTTGTCCTTGTACTTTGAAACAGTAAGGTCCATGTTCTGACCCATTAGCAGCTAATGTTGCCCCCATAGATGCAAAGGATATGTCACTATTATACGATCTTATGTTTGTTTTGAAATTTTGGTAATTAGTGAAAGTAGACCCAGTCATAATGCTTTTTTAAATATGTTTAAACAAGTGTTGTCTTTGTGGAAGTCTTACCTTGCCTTTTTTACATCAACTAACAAACTGGCCATCTCTGGGTCTTTCCTGTTGGAAATGAAAAGCCCCACAAAACTGACAGACAATATTCATATTACCACAATTATGAACCTCTACTGTTAAAGATGTAAGTAAAGGACAATTGTGGGCAGATATATCAATATGACTCTGTAAATCATCATTAGAATTTTAATCAGATTGTTCAGCAACATTTTCTAAATGCTTTTGCTTGCTTTTTAGTTGCCTTCTTGGGCTTGGATGTTACTTTGTCAGCCGCTAGTCTTTTACTTGCGAGTTTCTGCCGTCTGTCGTCGAATTTCCATTTGCTCGGGCGTCTGTTGATCTGCCCATGTTTTTTCACGTTGTCTAGTTTGACATCTTTTCTTTTCCTCTTTCGATTCAGTATCTGCCATATTAAGCTGTAAATAAAAGTAGTACATTTGCTGCTTTGTTTATTTGTCTTGTATAAATGCATTTTTTGTTATTTTGTTTTGGTTATTTTCTCTTCTATTCAATTTGTGTGCACCACTGTTTGCATTATGGGGTTAGCTTTATGAGGTTGGAATTAGCAGATTAGTTAGGGTGCAGTCTATGTTGTGAAAGGCGCAAGAGCAAACATAGGTGCTTCTATTTTGTATATGTTAACAGCATTTCTTGTGTTATCCTGTATTGTGTGTGGCAGTGTTGTTATTATGGGTTTAGTTGTGTTTTTTGTGCGCTACTGTTGTCATGAGGTGTTTAGAGTATGGAGCTGGGCTTAGAGGGTTGCGCACGTAAAATAGTATATATCCTTCTATTTCGTATATGTTAACAGCATTGTTATTTTCTGTTTTGTGTGCACTACTGTTGGCATTAGGGGTTAGAGTAGTCATTTGAGGGGGTTAGTATAGTTTTTGCATGAGGCAATGTTGTCATTAGGGGTTTACGGTTATAGGAATAGGCTTAGAGTGTTAGTTAGGTTGCAGTATGTTTCTACAAAGGCAGACACAAAACAGGATAGGTCCTTCCATTTTATATGTGTAAACAGCAGTACTTGATGTATTTTTTCTGTGACTTGTAATACTGTACCTCTTGTCTTCAATGTGTTGTGTTTAATTTCCTGTAGAGATGATGAGAGTCTTCAGACAGTGTCTGTTGAGAATTATAGAGAGAGATGCAAATGTTAAAATAACATTTAAATCAATTTGTTTTTGTACTAAGAGCATAGAAAACACAATTTATACTTCCATTTTGTATGTATTCAGAGAGGTTTAGCTTATGGGGTTAGGCTTAGACAGTGGTGCATAGAAAACAGGATAAATCCTTCCATTTATTATGTTTTAAGAACATTTGTTGTAGTATTCTGTTTTGTGTGTGCCACTGTTGATATTAGAGGTTTAGGTTATGGGGTTAGGCTTATAGGTTGGGGCACAAAAAAGAGGCTATATCCTTCCATTTTATATCTGTCAACAACTTTTGTTGTATTATCCTGTTTTGTGTGCGCCACTGTTGGCATTATATGTTTCAGTTATGGGGTTAGGCTTAGAGGTTGGTGCACACAAAACAGGGTATATTTTTCCATTTTATATCTGTTAACTAAATTTGTTGTAGTATCCTGTTTTGTGTGCCCCACTGTTGGTATTAAGGGCTTAGGATACGTATTTTTTTTTTGTGCTATCATCTTTTGTGTGTGGCACTGTTGGCATTAGGGTTGTAAGTTATGGGGTTAGGCTTAGAGGGTTATTTAGGTTGCAGTGCGTTTTCACATTGGCGCACACCAAACAGAATCGATTTTTTTTTACTTGTTATACTGTGCTGTGTGTGATGTTTTTGATTTTTTCTTTTTTGTATCTTTTTGTGTTTTTTGTGTTTTTCTATGTGCGCGGTTTGGCAGTTAACTTCGTATTTTTTCGACCTCCCCCGGGTCATATTTATTTTTTATGTAGGTCATATTTTTTTTCCTAAGTCCCGCTTTCCTTTGCAAAGTGTTACGGGCTGTAATTTTTTCAAACTGCTACGGGTCTTGCATTGTAAATTGTGTAATTGAGGTTTCTGTTGATCTGTAGTCCCGTCTGTTGATCTTCGGCGCTCCCTGCCTAAGTTGTACAAGGCCGTAGGGATGAGCGCCTACAGCACTCATCTCCACCAGCGCAAGGAGCACCTTGGCGTTAGCAACAACCCTTATTGCTCCCAACTATATATGTAATATGGGTATATTATATTCCTAGTTACATCCAGAATTCTCCCTTTCATGAAGGAGATGAGGGCACTAAGAGTGCAAAACAAAGCTGTGTTTTTGAGTGACACAACTGTTGTGCGATCTGTTGATAGATGTGGAACCAGGAAAGAGGTGTGCCAGCAGTATCAATGCTTGCAAGAGTAGAAAGAAGGATTGCACAGTCCACAGTATCAAAGACAGCTGACAGACAAAGGAAGATGAGGATGAAGGAGAGCTCAGCATAGGGTGAATTAGCCAAGTGGTTCTGTACAAAAAGAAGTGCATTCTCTTTATGATTTAAAAAGATTAAAACCACACTGTAGTGGAGCATGTAAATAAATTACAAATTGAAAAAGTAGTCAGATGGCAGTGAACAAGGTATTCCAGCAGTTTAGAAAAGAAGGGGAGGAGAGGGGATGGTCGTAGCTAACATGGTTTTAGGGATCCAGAAAGAATTTCTTGAGCTGAATAATGACTGTGGATTTAAAGGTTTCGGGGAATATACTTGTGAACATGGAAGGGATTAAGAGAAAGTCAGTTATTGTATTAAAGTGGGAAGATGTGAGGCATAGTAAGTCATGGGGACCTAGCATATGAATTGTGCGACTAAAAAATGGAGTAATTGTAGAGAAGGCTACGGGAGGCGGGAGGAAGAGAGTGATGAAAAAGAAGAACTGATCTGGGGGGTTGCAATTGCCTGCTGTGATTAATGATTAGTATGAGGTCCAGAGAGGTGGATAGGCAGAGATGGCCTCTAATGCAAGTGTTCTTTTTATGTCCACCTAGTGGAATATTGTGAAATAGATTTGATCATGTAGTTTGGGTAGCACATTTTTAGGTGCTCCACCATGTGTCGAGTATCTTCCTTCAATTGTTTAAGGTTCTATTGATCTGTGAACATAATTAATGGAGGAGGCTGAGCCCTGTTTCCATTCCTCGAATGTGATCTTGAGGAAGAATAGTTTCCTAATAGTCATAAAATAAATAATAATTTTCAGTACAAAGTCTGTTGGATTCATTGCAGAGGGGAAATTGTAAATCAGATATTTGAGATAGAACAGCTCTGACTGCCACATCATCATCATCATCCACTACAGTGTGAGCTATGCAGTATTGGAGCTTGTTCTGCTTCTGGATGGTTTTTGTTAAGGTGGTTATTGAATCCACTATTCTATAGAAAATGACAAAGCAAACAAATCTCAGAACTTGACACCATCAGAATCTCAGATAATCCAAATTAAAACTAGTGTAAACTGGTTAATTCCATATACAAAAAACTTCAAATGTACTATATACAGTGCTGAATACCATAATAAGGTCTATCATATAACATGGCCATACCTTGTCTAGCTTGTCAACAAGTCATGGTGCCCCTAGTTCTATCCCCACATACTTTGCCTTATGATTTGACTCCTGCTTTTACTTGACATAATGGAGTGAGATTATCTAGGTTAAAATAGTTAAAGGGATATGTAAATTTCCTGGATTATGAATGCATCTGATAGAAGAGAATTAATAGTATATGAAAACATATGTATGCATAAAAAAATACCAAAATAAACATTTAAACACTTACCTTGAAGTTAGCAAAATCTATTGTAATTTCTGACAGTTTAAAATTAAGGTTAACACACCCTCCATAATTTGTTTTGGCCAATCCGGTCAGATGAAAGATTTAAGACATAGCACTATGTTAGTTGTTATGGCAACAGCACACAGCATATACAGGAAGCAGGGATGAGTCATATCCCAGCAGTGACTGGGAGGCTGACAACACTGCTCTAGTATTGGCTGAGCAAGCAAGAGTAGGCAAATAGTGGGTTAATATTGCTCCCCAGGTGCTGCATGCTGATTGGGTGGGGATCAGGAAGTTGTGTAGACACCCCTTGGGGGTGTCAACACAATCATTAGAGGGATTTTTAAATATTAATAAAAAATAAAATGTTTTATGAGATGTGCTGTATACATATAGGCTGCTTTTTGCCAATAGAGTGCAGAAATGTATTAATCCAGCAATCTTAGAAATCCCTTTAAATAGAAGACATAATAAGGGTGGTAAGCCCATAATGCAGGATAAAAGCAGGAGTGATTAAATTCATAAAGCAAAGTAAGAATAGGACTTGCCTACAATGGGACGCCATGGTGTGGTGGCAAGCTAAGGTTGGTATGGTCATATAATTTTGATTGTAAAAACACAGGTATTATGTGGGCAGTATGCAGCGCTGTATAGGGTAAAAATGTACTAAACAGTATAAATGTTTGCCCATAAAGGATCATAAGGTTTCAACCTAACTGAGAAAGCTACAGTACAAGTAGCGAAACACGTCTTACTTTTTATGCATATACATTTTTGGGTATATTACCGTTATTTATTGTCTTTTATTCTTGTTGGGAATGAATAAATATTAATATTTTCCCGTAACAATGAATACATAGTGTTCTTAGTAGAGTGACAGCTCTCAGTGCATTTAGCAAATAGACGGCACCCTGACCGTTATGCGATAGGCAACAGCACGCCGCCATCAGCGCGCGCCAGGCAAATGCGTGTGTCTGACAACTGCGCGCCAGCCAAATACAGTACGACAGCTGTAGTGTAGTCAGAGTCTGCAGGGTCTCCTAAAATGTCACAAAACAAGACCCCTCGAAGTTTAAACATGGGTGCACACCATCCCCTACCCACCTAGACAACTGTTGTGCCAGATTCCAATAGAGCATCTAGCAATGAGACCCTAAGACCCCCTAAGCCTAACCCTAACTCCTGTAACCCTAAGCCTAATCCTAACCCCTGTAACCCTAACCCTAAGACCCCCTAATCCTAACCCCTGTACCCCTAACCATAAAACCCCCTAAGCCTAACCCTAACCCCTGTAATCCTAACCCTAAGACCCCCTAAAAGTAACCCTAACCCCTGTAACCCTAACACCCCTAAGGCCACCTTACCTGTAGTCCGGCGTGCAGTTGTTGGCAAGCACATTTGACGGCGCGCTGTAGACAGGGCGCTGTTGACATTCACTGTATTTTCGGGACACCCAAACAGACACTAGCTGTATTCTGTCAGCACAAAAAATTCTACACAACATACACTAGATCTTCAAGAAAGAAGATTGTCTATTGGATTAAAACACAGATTTCAAGGACTAATTATCACAAGTGATTATAATACCTCATAATTGCTGAGGTTCCATAAAGTGAGAGTCTCTATTATTGTACAGATGAAGTGATCTAAAATACAAGTGACCTGCACTAGGTTTGTGTGCCCTATCTCTCGCATCCTTCTTCTTAGGTAAAAATAAAACGTACTATTTTTGTTCTTCAGTTGTGTCTGACCCTATTGACTGCAGCACGCTATGTACTGTCACAAAGTCAGCTGGACTCACGGATACATTATAGAAGAAAGATATGTCAGCACTAGGCTGATCAGGTCCGTTAGTTCAGTGCTGACAGAAATAAAGCAATTAGCTGCACCCGAAGCGACAAGCAGACTATTTAAATCCCCAGGAACTAACAGCCAGGAGATGGAGTCTGGGGGGAAGTAAGAGGACAGACACAGGAAGTGTGGGTGCTGGAATCAGAGAGACAATCCAAGGAAGCTGCTATTGGAAACATGTCCAATCTGTTGAGGACCTGTGCTGCAGACTGAAGCCAACTGAGAGGCCGACTACATTACTGAGATGTCAGAAACTCTTTTTTTTCTTTATTACCCCCAGGGAAGAGACTGTTGTGCTTCACAAGACTTTATCTTTTAGAGTACACTTGGTACTCGTTACAAGGGTCCCTGGGGGTGGGTACTCAGAGAAAAGGGTGGGCCGGTACCCTGGCCACAAGGTGGCACTATACCACATATCAGAGACTGTTTGTATCCAGGCCACAAGGTGGCATCATACCATATATCAGAGACCGTTTGTATTCTGGCCACAAGGCGGCACTATACAAAATACCAATAGACAGTGTTGTATCCTATTCACAAGGTGGCGATACTTATATTACCAAATTCAGGAGACTGATGTGCTTGCTCTCCAAAAAGACACAAGACTCTGGGAAAAGGCAAACCCTGCTAACCTCCACTGGAAGTAGTATGAAAGGATACATTTTATTTTGTGAATTATATTTCTCCGGAGCAGAGAAGCTGCCCGGGTGTAGTCAGGGTGTTCCTGAATGTTTAGTAAGAATGTTTATGTAGATTTTTATTTTCATTTTCTTAAAGTTAATCACTACTTCTGGATGATTGTTTATGAGCCCTAAAATAAACAAGTTTCCTGCATCATAAATCTATGTGTTGCTGAACCATTTGTTATAAAAATTCCTGTGGTAAACGGCCATCTTTGTCACCGTACATATGGACTGCACAACACCAGGCACATCTGTCAGCCACTACCCCTCTGAGCTCCCTCAAGCTCATGTTCATCATTTGAATTACCTCATCTTTCCATCTCCACCTCTGCCTTCCCCTTCTTTGTGTTTCTTCAATCTTTCCCAGCATCAATGTCTTCTTTAGGGAATCCTATCGTCCCATGATATGGTCAAAAAATAGCAGCTTTAACTGCACGATCAAACCTCCCAGTGAACAGATTAGCTTGATTTCTTAGAATATTGATTAGATCTTCCTTTGTTTTCTCCAGCACCACAATTGAAAGGCATCAATTCTTCGGCACTCAGCCATCCTTATGTTTTAGCTGTCTCATCCATATGCTACTACTGGAATACCATAGTTCTAACTATGCAGACCTTTGTTGATTACTTTTTAATAACTTCCCCAGGCATGTCACTAATTTCAAAGCTGCTGTCACTATTTGCAGAGATCTTAGAATCCAGGAAAAATAATCTGTCACTGACTCCAATTCTTCCCCATGGATTTGTCTTGAACTGAGATTGTTGTTTACCATGATCTTCATCTTTTTAATGTTGAGCAGTAGACCAGTGTTTGCACTTTCTTCTTTCACCCTCAACAATAGGCATTTTAGTTCCTCCTCACCTTCAGCCATCAGAGTAGTATCATCCATGTATCTGAGGTTGTTGAGATTTCTCCCAGCAATATTACTTCTGTTATTTCCATCCAGCCCAGCCTTACTCATGATGTATTCCACATATAAGTTGAATAAACAAAGTGACAATATACAACCTTGTCACACTCCTTTCCCGATCTTGAACTATTCAGTTGTTCAATGTTCTGTGTTGACTGTGTCTTCTTTGTTCACATACAGATTCATCAGGAGGTTCATTACATGATCCGGCAACCCCATCTCTTTAAGAACTTGACATATGTAGTTGTGATCCACACAAAAGCTTTAGAATAGTATATGAAGCAAAGTTAGAACTCTCTTGCTTTCTCTATTATCCAGACATTGGCAATTTCATCTCTTGTGCGTCTGCAAAACCCGCCTTGCACATCTGGTTGTTCTCAGTTCATATTTTGTTGGAGCCAAGGTTGCAGGATCTTAAGCATTACCTTGCTAGCATGTAAAACGAGTGCAATTGCTTGATAATAGGAGCACTCTTTGGTATCGCTTAGCTTTGGGTTTGCGATGTCCACTGGCCACTGTTGATTTTTCCAAATTTGTTGGCATAATGCAAGAAACGATTTCAGAACATCATATTGTGGAATTTTGAACAAGTCATTTGGGGTTTCTCCAACAATTGCAGCCTTGTTATGAGCAGACTTCCTAGAGCCCATCTCACTTTACTCTCCAAGATCTCGGGCTCCAGCTAATTGGACAAACGGTAGAGGTTACCAATGCCATTAAGATTCTTCCTGTATAGATCTTTTGTGTATTCTTGACCCCTCTTCTTTATCTGATCTGCTTCTATTAGGTCCCTACCATTTTTGTCTTTTATCACGTCCACTTTGGCATGAAAAGTTCCCTTGAAATCCACTTGAAGAAATCTCTTGGCTTTCCCATTTTGTTATCTTCTATCTCTACATCGCTCATTATAGAATGTCTCCTTGACTCTTCTTATCTTCTGGAATTCTGTTATCAGTTGGAAAAATATTTCCCTTTCCTGGGCAAACTTCTTTCCAAAGTTCTTCAGGCATTATACCTGTATCTGTACCATTTCTAGTCCCTTAAATCAATTTTTTTTACCTCCACTGCATTTTCACAGGCAATATTATTTATTTTGTATTTGCTTGTTTTCCCTCTTTTCCTCGGGTGAAGTTGAACTTTGCAATATGAAGCCTAGTATGGTTCAAAATATATAGTTTGTCTGGTTTCTATGTTGGCCATCTGGTGAAATCCATGTGTATGTGAGGTTGTTGGAAAATTGGAAGAGGCTATTTACTAAGGCCAGATAATTAAAAAAAAGAATTCTACTAATCTCTGGCATGCTTCATTTTGTACTCCAATGACAAACTTGCCAGTTATTCCTGGTATCTTTTGGATCCCTACTTTAGCATTTAAATCTTCTGATGAGAACAACATATTTTCTTGGGATTTGACAACTTCAGCCTCTTTAGCTTCCATGGTTGGAGCACATACTTGGATCACTGTGGTGTTAAATGGCTTGCCTTGAATTCAAATTGAAATCATTGGCATTATTTGGGTTGTAACTAAGCAATGCTTTGGTCACCCTTTGATTGAGTATGAGGACTACACCATTTGTTTTGCAGGATTCTTGACCACAGTAGAATATCTGGTTGTTGTCTTATATTAAATGGTCCATTCCAATCCATTTGAGTTCACTAATTGCCAGCACATCACTGTTTAATATTGTCATCACATTTGACCACTTCCAGTTTGCCTTGGTACATAGTTCTAACATTCCAGATTCCTTGTTGAATTGTTCTTTGAAGCAGTAGGCTTTCCTTTCCCCTCACTATCTCATACCTATTCTAAATGAATGAGGGGCTTAAGTTGTGGTTGGAATTGGGTTTAATAAGGGTATTAGTCCACCCATCAGTCTATCAGAAAATCCTGAAAGAGAATTACCATGACACAGAGTCAACATTGTATAATTTCTACATGACCAACTTAAATGTCCCTCCCCTTGAGTCTCCTCCAATCAGAGGCCTGCAAACGTTGGGTCCTGGGGAAGCCATGTGTCCAAACATGTAGCGAGCTCCCTGTCTGAGGTATCCAGTTGGATTATTCAAAAAGTCTCCTCCTCTCAATGAGGAAAGCTATGGGGCAGTTGTTTCACAGTAAAGTTTGATTTCCTTATATTAATCCTGGGGGATGCCCAGACAGTACTTAAGACAAACCTCCCTTGTGTGCAAGTAGAGGATGGTTGTCCCTGTAAGTGGCAAGGGTTGGAACTGGGGACCGAAGGCATAGGCCTAGGGAGTAGGAGAAGCAGGCAACAGGCAGAGTAACTGGACAGATTCTGATGGGGCTATAGATCTGCAGAGAAGTGACTGGGCAGTATCCCTTGGATGGTTGAGAGAGGGAGACTACTGGGGCGAGGGGGTATGCCAAGGCCGGGTTGGATCAGAAATTGTGGAAGGGGGTTACCACACTAAAGGGTACAAAAGTCATGTCAGGGATGTTCTGGACCTTTGCTTAAGTTTACCAGGTTATTACATTTTTTGCATTCCTTAGGGAAAAACCATCCTTTATATATGCAGCACGTTTCATAAAACATTTTATTTTTATTATCATCTAAAAATCCCTCTAATGATTATGTTGACACCCCCAGTGGTGATTACACAGGCACCTGATTCCCCCATGGAGCATTTGAAGACCAATTTAAACCCATTACTCACCTGCTGTGTCTTCCTCAGTAAATAGGATAGCAAAATGTCAGTCACCAAGTCACTGCCGGGATGTGACCTGCCCGGCTGCTTCCTGCTGCAGTGCAGCTGCCCCACCCCTGCCAGAGAGCTGTTGCTGTGTGTGTGAGAGAGACCCACAGCATGGGTGAGGAGTGAAGAGGGTGGAGTGAGAGGGGATTGAGGGTGGAGTTAGTGATGATGGAGTGTGTGGGTGGAGTAAGGGTAGAGTAAGGGTGGGTGGAGTGGTTGAGTGAGGAGTGAGTGAGGATTAAGTGAGTGGGGATTGTGGAATGAGTGTGGCGTGAGTGGAGTAAATAATAATACCACAATAAGTGAGTTGAAGGTCCTACTACCCCAACAAAAATTGATGCCAGTGAGATTTAGAACTATACATGGTACAGAAGGGTTTTTATTGATACATAGTGCTTGTATGGGAGTGGTGACAAGTTAATTAGTGGTTTGCATTTGTTGCATCTTTCAGTCGTGCTCTACTTTGTGACCTCATGGACAGCAACACACCAGGAACATATGTATGTACATGCTGATCCACTTGGCTTTCACAGCAGAGATACTGGAGTGGGTTGCCAATTCCTTCTCCAGTGGGCCAAAGCATACAGATCTTGGTATTCCTAGGTGGTCTTCCATCGAGACCCAATGCTGCTTGGCTTAAGGGTGGTGTGACGTCTTGGTTCCCTGACTGGAGTCAAACCCAGGTTGCAGCAGTGTAAACACAGAATCTTAACCACTGGGCCACCAGGGAACTTGCTTTGCATCTACTCTAAATTCATTATCATACAGATGGCAGACAGCAAGTACTAAATAGATAGCCAGGTGGTAGGAAAGAGCAGTGAATCTCTCAACCATGCAACATTTGACTACAGTGAGCTTTAGTAAATCTAAGCCAGCTTGTTTAGCAGCATGGTTTTGGCTATATCTGTATTCATTTACAATCAATGCTTAAAGCTTCCACTGAAAATTAGCTGATATTTAGGAGGGGGGAAAAAAATCTGCGTTGCTAATATTATCTAGTTCAAGATGGAAAAGGAATAGCTATTTATAGAAGCAAACAGAAAAATGCCATTCAGCTCACTAAGTTGAGCCCTAACAACTATTTTGAGAAGGGCTAGATGTCTAGAAAAACTTGTATGTATAAAGACTTACAAGGATCTTGAAATGCTTTTGAGGGTCTCATAGCAGTTTCTGATTGAAAGTCTGAATACAACAGTGGTACCGGTCTTGCAACTCTGCTTTCTGTCTCCTGACTTTGAAGTGGATGATATGGGAATATAAAAACTTAGCAATTCACGGCCTATGCCTTATCAAAGAAAAGTTTGGGCTATTGCTTGTCCTATACACTTAGAGGGCCAGTGCAAGTGTAACTTATTTGTGTTTTTACACAGACCATTTAATTATCACATTAAGTGGTAAGGTACCAATTATTTAGTTAAACTCAAAGCAATTTTCACAGATATGAATATCTTCTGAAAATAAACTATTGGATATACTATATCTTCTCATTGTTTAATTTCATAATCTAAAAATACATAGCTGATTCATTCTGTAAATTACATGGAAAGGTTCCTGAGAATAGCACAATTTGCACATGGTGCTTTTATTTTATCTCCTGATATTGAAGAATTCAAGCAGCTTGTTTCTAAACATTTCAGCAGAACGTTCTTGTTTGCGACTACAAGGAACAGAACTTATTTATACTTGAAACACAAAGACGACTTTGATACATTGTTTGTGGGATGCAACCATTTGAGGGGGAAAAATCATGGTAATCAAAACTATTGTCTTGGATTGTTTCTATATTTATTAATACAGTCTACACAAAAGCTCCATTTAAATTCAGGAGTTTTATGCCAAATAAATAGCTTACACATTAAAATATGTTTAACATATTCAATGCCAGATAGAGTGGAGACCCCATGGATATATTTCACAAGAAATTACCAGACGCGCATTAAAAAAAAAAGGACCATGGTGGTCAAAGAATTTAATACATTGTCTTTATAGCATTAAAATGTTATTAGGAAGACAGCAAAAAAAAAGTATATGCAGTTCTTTATAGGAGGCATTTTGTTTTCATGCTTCTGCTGTTCTTTTCAGAAGGGATGCCCTTGTAAGTTGCCACATTGAATAAACAGGAACATAATCTGCTGATCGAAAGACAACATCTTTCAGAGCAGTATACAGTGGATATAAAAAGTCTACACACCCCTGTTAAAATGTCAGGTTTCTGTGCTGTAAAAAAAATGAGAGAAAGATAAATCATTTCAGAACTTTTTTCACCTTTAATGTGACCTATAAACTGTACAACTCAGTTGAAAAACAAACTGAAATCTTTTAGGTAGAGCGAAGAAAAAATATAAAAATAAAATAATATGGTTGCATAAGTATGCACACCCTTAAACTAATACTTTGTTGAAGCACCTTTTGATTTTATTACAGCACTCCATCTTTTTGGGTATGAGTCTATCAGCATGGCACATTTTGACTTGGCAAGATTAGCCCACTCTTTGCAAAAACACTCCAAATCTGTCAGATTGTGGGGGCATCTCCTGGGCACAGCCCTCTTCAGTTCACCCTACAGATTTCAAATCGGATTTAGGACTGGGCACTGGCTGGGCCGTTCAAAAACTTTAATCTTCTTCTGGTGAAGCCATTCCTTTGTTGATTTGAATGTATGCTTTGGGTCGTTGCCATGCTGAAAGATGAAGTTCCTCTTCATGTTCAGCTTTCTAGAAGAAGCCTGAAGGTTTTGTGCCAATATTGACTGGTATTTGGAACTGTTCATAATTCCCTCTATCTTAACTAAGGCCCCAGTTCCAGCTGAAGAAAAACAGACCCAAAGCATGATGCTGCCACCACCATGCTTCACTGTGGGTATGGTGTTCTTTTGGTGATGTGCAGTGTTGTTTTTGAGCCAAACATATCTTTTGGCATTATGGCCAAAAAGTTCAACCTTGGTTTCATCAGACCATAACACCTTTTCCCACATGCTTTTGGGAGACTTCAGATGTGTTTTTTTGCAAAATGTAGCCTAGCTTGGATGTTTTTCTTCGTAAGAAAAGGCTTTCATCTTGCCACTCTGCCCCATAGCCCAGACATATGAAGAATACAGGAGATTGTTGTCACATGTACCACACAGCCAGTACTTGCCAGATATTCCTGCAGCTCCTTTAATCATCAATTTTGGAGGGAGCTCCAGTTCTTGCTAATGTCACTGTTGTGCCATATTTTCTCCACTTGATGATGACTGTCTTCACTGTGTTCCATGGTATATCTAATGCCTTGGAAATTCTTTTGTACCCTTCGCCTGACTGATACCTTTTAACAATGAGATCCCTCTGATGCTTTGGAAGCTCTCTGTGGACCATGGCTTTTGCTGTGGGATGCGACTAAGAACATTTCAGGAAAGACCATCTAGAGCAGCTGAACTTTATTTGGGGTTAATCAGATGCACTGTACATGATGGCAGGTGTATGCCAACTCCTATTTAACACGATTTGGAATGTGATTGCTTAATTCTGAACACAGCTACATCCCCAGTTATAAGAGGGTGTGCAGACTTATGCAACCACATTTTTATTTTTCTTCCCTCCACCTAAAAGATGTCAGTTTGTTTTTCAACTGAGTTGTACAGTTTATAGGTCACATTAAAAAAGGTGGAAAAAGTTCTGAAATGATTTATCTTTACAGCACAAAATCCTGACATTTTAACAGGGGTGTGTAGACTTTTTATATCCACTGTATATGCATATTATAATAGAAAAAAGTCAGAGGTTGCGTATTCTACAAACTAAACACGTTTCTTATTTTTAGAATTATTGTTTTTTGTTTTATTATTTTCAAGAAAGGTTTTTTTTCTCCCTAATTGTCCTTTAAGAGCACTATAGAAGCAAAGGAAGCAATATCTAATTCTGCCATTTTATCAAATCAATGGCAAGATCTTATTTTCATTATAGAGTACAATTTTGGGGCTTCAAACCTAGGACATTGTAGAGCTAGAAAAATGTAGAGACAGACCACCACCTTTGTAGCCCCTTAGTTACATTTTCAGTCCTTCCATGAGTATTGATACATGAATGATTAAAGCTTAAGTGGCTTATATTTCTCATGATCTTACACAATTCTGACCCAATTTTGGGAATAAGTGGAGCACAAATAATAAAAGGAATGTGGTCGTTGGTATGGTTTAAAAAATGTCAGGGGGAAGAGCATTGGCCTTTAAGCAACATAATATATAATACACTAATGGAATAAACACATGGTATTAAACAAAATAAAAAAATATATAGCAAAAAGGAAAGAATTACACTTTATAAGTGCTCTTGAAACCATAAGAAAAACAAAGAATCAAGTATCAGAATAGTCCTTTAATGAAGTGCTTTAACGTTTCAAATTTACAATTTCAAAATCGTGCTTTTTTCAGTTTTGAAACCCAGAATCTGTATTAAATAATTTACAAAGATGCAGTATGCTGTGAACTCAGATTGTGTTGCACACTTTGATATAGCAGTGTGTTTTGTCCCCAAATCAAAAAATGGTACACACATACTATAAACAGTGTTTTACAGAAAAAAAAAAAAAATCATCAAGATCCCCCTCCCTCATATTTTAAACAGTTACATGTAAGAAAACAGGAGTACAAATGAGGATGTAGATCTGTGCAAAATAGCACAGATTAATTTACAATCTGATACAGAAGCATTGTTAGTATCACAAATACAGCAGATAATCAAGAACTTAGGCACTGACACAGAGGGATATGGATAAAGGACCACTGACCTCTGGAAAATGTTTTACATGGAATTAGAACATACTTTCTATAAACAAACATTCGTGAAATAAAAATGTTTTGGTCTTATTTGCCACGCATATTGTTCGGCACAGGGGCTGCCGTTTGCCCCCTTCACATTCTCCCCTGCAGCAATCCTCGTCCATCTTGTTTAGCTGGAGCTTGCAATATGCAAATATGTCACTTCTGGGGTGGAGCCATTACACAGCTGGGCAGGGTCCACTTAAAACATGAATGGGGAGCCTTCAGGCAGAAGTACACAAGATCAATCTCCATAGCAGGAAAGGAGGAGTACTTTCTAAAACATATAGAAATGTAATGCATACTATTGTACATCACACATCTCTTCCATGAATAAAAATTGTATGTATAAATTCAAATATTGATGACTGGTTCAAAACTTTATACATATTAATTTTTAATCATGGTGCATGTGTGTTAAACAAGTGTAATAATGCAATTCATTTCCATAGCAGAAAAGCACTTTAACAGCCGAATGAAAGTCCTATCTGCTATGTTGATGGGTCTCTCCATACGCTGTTTGATCCCCTAATGAGAATGTGAGGAGGGAAATGGCTGCCCCTAACCGAGGAATACGAGTGGCAAAATAAAGTAACGACAAATAATTTCACTGAAACATTATTATAAAAGATTTTGATAAAGGCTAAAGATTTTTCCAGAGTTCAGTGGTCATTTTACTTATTAATCTAAAGAAGCAATGTCCCCTACTAAAAACTAGAGGGAAAACTCCCAAAAGGAGGAGTGACAACCAGGTCTTTTCACCAGAGCAAACAATTTAGGCAACAGACTTTTCACGAGGTATTTATGTCACTGCCAGAAGGCAATAAATAAAAGAAGGAACATCACTATGGTAAGACCATGGTGGCTGTACTCCAGAAAACCTCCACTTAGGCAATGCGCAAGGGAAAAAACTGCAATGTATTTAAAAGGATTCCAAAAATATTTATATGCAGGAAATACATTTTAGTAACTGCAGAGAAGCTTATTTTGATTGAACATGAATGTTTGGAAAATGAAAGTGGTGTTGCCATGCACTGCCCATAACTTTCCATTTGTATGGATCCAAAGCAACCAGTTTTGAACAAGGATTTTCTTAGGGAGGGGGTCAAAGGAGTGTGCATCATGCTGCTTCTTAGAAAAGTTGAATCATGGACTCTCTGGATTTTCCAACTCCAATCCACTTAACTGTGAAAGAAGGGACGCACAAAATTAACCCAAAAAAAACATTTCCTATATTACATATACATTTTCCTTAACATGTAGTTTAAAATAGGAAAATTGAGATCATAAAGTTACAACTAAAAGGAAAGAGTGTTATTTAATACTTACTAGGAACTCCAAGTGCGATTTCTATAAATTGAACATATTTCTTTGCATTTTCAGGCAGCTCATCAAATGTTCTGACATTGGACGTGTCTGTATTCCATCCAGGCAGTGTCTCATACTCGACCTCTACTCCGTTTAAAACTTCTTGATTTGCTGTAAAAGGTTTAAAAAATATATATATTATATACATACATACATACATACATACATACATACATATATACATACACTTATAAAAACGAAATTAAGTACTAAAAGCAAAATAAACAAATATATAATATTCAACAATTTAACCTGCAAAAAATAAAAAATGTATATAATCAACGACACTTTACAGTCCTACATACACAGTAATAGGTATATTACAATCTTTGTGAAAGGCAGAAACCTTCCATGTCCTTTAAAAATGTTGCTTTCACTATAGCCCAACTGATTATACTTAAGAAAATAGGTATTATATAAAATACTTCTAATATTAGACAAAATTGTAGCAGAAAGGATTAAAATGAAAAAAAATGCAGGATTCATCATGCTATTTTCATCTTACCTGGAAAATGAGGTATAGGCTTGCCATCTATTCTGTAAGACACACCAACTTTGATTTCGGTAAATAAGTCCAAAATATCAAGTTTTGTAAGGGCCAACCTAATTTAAGCGACAATTTAAAAAAAAAAAAGGGATAAGTGAAGATATACATTACAAGTAAAACAACCAGCAACAGATTTTATGCACTTATTCATGATCACTTTCAAGAGAAAAATTTGACATTCAGCAACTTACGCAGTGAATCCATTTATCATGTGAGCATATCTGAGCAAAACTAGATCCAGCCATCCACATCTCCTTTTTCTGCCAGTGGTAACGCCATACTCATGACCACGTGTTTGGAGCATTTCTCCAATATCCTGATTGAAAAAAAAAAAAGTGTGTGGGGGGGTGGGGGCGGGGAGATAAATAAATAAATAAATAAATAAATAAATAATAATATAAAAATAAAAAACACCAAGTAGGGAAGATGCTACTTTTGAATATCACATAATAGTTATCAAACGGCGAGACGTCGTCACACTTTGCGTGGTGCGTACATGTTAGGCGATGAGCGCTTGCGAGCCTCGCGAAGCGAGGAGAGCCGTTAACAAAGGCGCTCATCGCCCCTGCGAGCCTTGCATAGCGAGGTGAGCCGCTAAGGCACAAACACGATGTTGCAATGAAACACGCGGGACTTCGCCACAAAACACTTCCTAAATGCGGGATCGCCTTGGCCTGCAAGCGGTTGACAAACGCGGGACAGAGGGGAAAAAAAAATATGAGACGCAAAAAATTACGAGATTATTGGACAAACTGCGAAAATAATAAAGAAAAAAAAAAAAAGGGACACAAAAACACCCACTAAAAACACCCCAAAAAAATTACAAAAACATCAGACAGCACGGGGCAACAGCCAGGATGTCCAAGAGTGAGGTGGAACGCAAATTTAACCAGATTTAGACGATTTTCGCCACTGGAAGAAAAAAAAAAAAACAGTTGTAGAATTTAAAGGTGTACCTTGTTCCAGACAGAAATTCCAAGAGAGTTTAAAAAAAAAAAAAAAAAAAAAAAAAAAAAAAAGCAAGCATTTATCTTAAGGGTAGTAACCACATAGTTTAGAAAAATAGTGGGCAAAAAAGTGATCGTAAATTTGAATGTCTAAAAGTAAAAGTTTATTCCTTGCTCAGAAATCCGAGAAATAGCGTTACTGCACTGCACTCTGGGAAACTGGGCAGGCACATGCAAATGAGTGCACAATGCATTTTCACTTTATACATGGCGTTACATAAGCATATGCCTGATGTATTGAACAGCTTTAAAAGCATAACATAGGATGGATTATGCAAGAGTTTGGAGAACTACCCACAGACAGCAGTTATGGGTAGCAAGCTTTAAGTATGGGATAGCAGAACTATAGAAAGCATTTAAGCAGTACTTACATTATTTTGTTCTGTAGGAAAGGCACCAATCCCAACTCTTGTAGTGTACGCCTTCACAACGCCATACACTTCCCCAATGCTCTGAGGTGGAATACCCAGACCTGTACATACTCCTCCAACAGTACAATTTGAAGAAGTCACAAATGGGTATGTGCCTTATAAATGAAAAAAAGATTGGAGAAATGTTACTTTAAAATTGTGTGCAGTTCATTAACAAAAAAACACTGTTAGGTATAGTTGATCATGCTTCTCTTTATTGTACGATATACATTGGGTTGCGATGTGATTTGCAAGAGTATACTCCATCTCTCACACTGACAGAGTATTTACATATGGTTGGAACCAACAATGGAACCAGATTATATTCTACAAAGCTTTGTGCTTTTAAAATTAGCATTTACACACAGGCCACAATAATAAAGACATCTTAATGGGTTATAGTTAACTTTATTATTCTGGACATGAAGCCATGCATTTTAGTCTTAAAATTAAATCTAGTTTCCTCCAAAACTTTTTTCTAATTCAAACCACATCCACAATTAAATAAAAAATGTAAGAGTCACAATTGGCAAATATTACTCACCAAAGTCAATATCCAGAAGTGCTGCATTAGCACCTTCTACTAAAATGGTCTTTGATGGTCCATTTAAAGCTTCATATATAAAATAAACACCATCTTTTACCATAGGTTTAACTCTTTCTGCGTATTCCTACAGAAAACAAAAAAAAAAATATATATATATATTTTTATACATATGATCATGCATTGGTGTCTGCAAACCTCTTCAATCTTAAGACATCTAATACAGGTAAGCATAATAATCATTATGCCTTTTGCACCATAAAAGTGTTTTTTTTTGGGGGGGGGGGGGGGGGAGAAATAACAGATCTTTACAAGAAGCCTATTTTAACCTGGTGAGTAAATATATATTTAATATCTCCATAAATATACATCAAAGCATGTATTCTGAAATACTGCAACTCACTGCATGCCTTGTAAGTTTTATTCTTTTTAAAAACAAGAGATAATTCATAAAGCTATAAAAAAAAAAAAAAAAAAAAAAAAAAAATAATAAACCATGTTGAAAAGCTGAATAGGAGTATGCAGAACATTTAAAATTTGGTAGAAAATACAGGACAATAAGCATCCATTATACAGTCCTGGAAGCCAGTTACAACATTCAGAAAAACAAATTCTATAGGATCATATAGAAAAGTATAAATAAATAAATAAGCTTCATTATTACCTTAAGCTTGTTTAGTTCACCCTCAGTATCAATCTCTAAAGAGGGGTACATAGATTTGTACTGGTTAGCCAGAAGTTTAAACCTACAAAAACAGAAATACATTAATTAAAAATAAATTAGGAAAGAATAATAAAAATAATAAATATAAATATAAAGTTTCCCCATTTTTACCTTTTTCTAATCTAACACATTCGCTTATATCAGAAACACACATTACATAGAGTCCATACAACTACATGGTTTCCACAGCGCCAGGGGTGCTTGCATAGAAATCTGGTACCTACCAATGGAAACATTGCATTCAGGTAAGTTTTTTTTTTTTTTTTTATCCCTATACTAACCTTCCAACCAGTAGCAGCACAATGCAGATAAACTTGGTTCCCAAAACACACCACAATGTCACTCTGGATATAGAGACTACAAATCCAATGCTTTGCTACAGAGACTGTTGTGCCAGCCTCTGATTGGCCAAAACAAATTATGAATGTTTGCAAACACTTTTTTTTTCCCCCATGGAAAAAACAAACACTTACATACATTAACGATTCTCTTCTATCAAATGCATTCATAATCCATGAATCTTATGAACCACACACTAAGTCGAAAAATGCTCATTAAAAAAAAAAAAAAAAAAAAAAAAAAAAGGAACAAACCTTTGAGAGAATTCATTAAAATCAGACACAAGGTCACACATCCTAAGTCCACTCCGAGCAGCTTTTGAGGAATATACAGGTCCAATACCTTTCTTTGTGGTCCCTAAACTTTAGGAAATAAAAAAATAAAGTCATTTTCTCTAGTTCAGGGATTTGCAATGAAATATATATCAGTAACTGTGGTATACATTTTCATAAAAGCAGAATGACTATAGACATTGCGTCATTTCAATTCAAGACTGTACACCTATTATGGTAACAGTAATGAAGGAAGAGAGAAAAGAAAACATGTTTGATCCAGTTCAACGCTCTTCAAATCCTGGTATGTGTCATTTTGAGCTGGGTTCTTGCATAATTCAATTATATCATTAAATATTACACTTTATAATATTTTCTTCTGTTAATACATTAAGAAAAGGCATAGACCTTATTTACTCATGCATTAGGTTTTAATTTTTTAGTACAGGTGCTGTATATTTTGCCATTAACAGTCCTCCCTTGAAAAGCAAGATCTTCATCTGCAATATGGGCCCACATGTGCCCATCCACCTTTGCCTGTGAATCACCAATGATATAGTACAGTGAGATACATAGAAATTTGCTCACATGGACATATGCTATATATGAATCTTACTTTCCCATTTAGTAAGATGGGATCCTGCAGTCAAGGAAGAACTGCTAAACAAAAATAGCTGTACTCAGTGTAATTTACAAGCCTAAATTACAAGTGGTAACAGCTGTTCCCTTTTCAAAGTATCTACCTACCAGTGCTTGGACTCAATCTATACACCATATTGATGTCCTTAGATAAAAAGTTTGCCCTTCTAAAATCAATAGTCCCCTATAACAAATAAGATGAAACATATAAGTGTTCTTACGTAAAACATTCAATATGTCAACATTATTTGAGATATCATTCTTTATAAAGGCACAGGTAATACAAGAACCTACAAAAAGGTAAGGTTAAGTGTTCTGTGGTGAAAAATGTTAATAGCGTCTCCTGAAGAGTTACACCTGAAAATAGGAAACATCTTTAGAAATATAAAAATTACAGGCTGTATTTTTTTCTTCCTTACTTTTATATGCAGAAACTACTATTTTAGTTTTCAGTGATTTCTTAGTGTTGGATGTCTAGAGCTGCATAGTGGGGAATTTGACATATACAAGTGCCAGTGATTTAAGTAAGACTGCTCATTTGTTTACAAGGATACAACCTGCTGAGAGAAACTGCAAGAAGCAAAAACCGGAAGCATGCAATAAAAATAAAATTGTAAATAAAGTGAGATTAAAAAAGGGCTATGTTTTTGTTTTAGCTTTCTAAGGATAGTTTGCCTATTCAGATTGTTATTTCAAAATAATATAAAAATAAAAAAAAATTTGGCCATAGTGGTCCTTTAAAACATCCCTTTATTAGAACTGGGCTTTGCTGCATTTCTCATTTGTAGCAGTACCTACATCTCCTCACGCTCTCATTTCTGGGATGTGGGAAAGATTTATCTCCACTATTATTTTCGACCCAAGGCTTACACTTTTTTTTTTTTTTTTACAAGTCCCATCACAAACATTAAACCATGATTATACTCTTTAAAAGTGGGTTGAACAGCCATATCGCCCCTACTAAATTAGCAATATTTGATATATTCCTCTGTTCCAAGCTTATTGAATGTGGTTCTTAAACTTGCAAAGGGGCCTAAAACACTGTATTTTGTTATGTGAAAGTGCATGTGTACTATAGAGCAAGACTGTCCTTTCTTTTGTATCCACTGTATAAATCTGCATCGAACAAAGATAAATCATTTCAGAACTTTTTCCCACCTTTAATGTGACCTATAAACTGTACAACTCCGTTGAAAAACAAACTGAAATCTTTTAGGTAGAGGGAAGAAAAAATACAAAAATAAAATATGGTTCCATAAGTATGCACACCACTAATACTTTGTTGAAGCACCTTTTGATTTTATTATTACAGCACTCAGTCTTTTTGGGTAGGAGTCTATCAGCATGGCACATTTTGACTTGGCAAGATTGGCTCACTCTTCTTTGCAAAAACACTCCAAATCTGTCAGATTGTGGGGGCATCTCCTGTGCACAGCCCTCTTCAGATCAACCCGCAGTTTTTCAATTGGATTCAGGTCGGGGCTCTGGCTGGGCCATTCCAAAACTTTAATCTTCTTCTGGTGAAGCCATTCCTTTGTTCATTTGGATGTATGCTTTGTGTCGTTGCCATGCTGAAAGATGAAGTTCCTCAGCATGATCAGCTTTCTAGCAGAAGCCTGAAGGTTTTGTGCCAATATTGACTGGTATTTGGAACTGTATATAACTCCCTCTGTCATGACTAAGGCTCCAGTTCCAGCTGAAGAAAAACAGCCCAAAAGCATGATGCTGCCACCACCATGCTTCACTGTGGGTATGGTGTTCTTTTGGTGATGTGCAGTGTTGTTTTTGCGCCAAACATCTTTTGGAATTATGGCCAAAAAGTTCAACCTTTGTTTCATAACACCTTTTCCCACATGCTTTTGGGAGACTTCAGATGTGTTTTTGCAAAATGTAGCCTGGCTTGGATGTTTTTTTTTCGTAAGAAAAGGCTTTCGTTTTGCCACTCTACCCCATAGCCCAGACATATGAAGAATACAGGAGATTGTTGTCACATGTACCACACAGCCAGTACTTGCCAGATATTCCTGCAGCTCCTTTAATGTTGCTGTAGGCCTCTTGGTAGCCTCCCAGACCAGTTTTCTTCTCGTCTTTTCATCAATTTTGGAGGGAGCTCCAGTTCTTGGTAATGTCACTGTTGTGCCATATTTTCTCCACTTGATGATGACTGTCTTCACTGTGTTCCATGGTATATCTAATGCCTTGGAAATTCTTTTGTACCCTTCGCCTGACTGATACCTTTTAACAATGAGATCCCTCTGATGCTTTGGAAGCTCTCTGTGGACCATGGCTTTTGCTGTGGGATGCGACTAAGAACATTTCAGGAAAGACCATCTAGAGCAGCTTAACTTTATTTGGGGTTAATCAGATGCACTGTACATGATGGCTGATGTATGCTGACTCCTATTTAACACGATTTGGAATGTGATTGCTTAATTCTGAACACAGCTACATCCCCAGTTATAAGAGGGTGTGCAGACTTATGCAACCACATTTTTATTTTTCTTCCCTCCACCTAAAAGATTTCAGTTTGGTTTTCAACAGAGTTGTACAGTTTATAGGTCACATTAAAAAGGTGGAAAAAGTTCTGAAATTATTTATCTTTGTCTTTACAGCACAGAAACCTGACATTTTAACAGGGGTGTGTAGTCTTTTTATATCCACTGTATCTGCATTGAGCAGCTTTTTTTTTTTTTTTAGTACAGTCTTGATCTATGCACTATTATTGGGATGTTAAACTTTAAAAAATATCTCTACAAAATGAACTTTGCAGCATAGGTACACATTTACACAGCAAAATAACTTCTTATTAAATAGGGAATCAGTTTAAATCGAGAATTATACACATACTTTTTTCCGGCTTGCTCTTGTCGCTGTTGTTCTTGGATGCCATCGGCAGCTTGGTGGAAGTCAAAAACTGATATCAAATAATAAAAATAAAAAAAAATTGAGTCATGGTAAAGGCAGAATGTTTTTATACTTTCGTTATCAAAGCAGTATATCAAATTGAGATACTGAAGTTTTCAGATCATCGTTTGTTGAATGTATACAGAAGGAGCCACAAAAGTGCAATATTTAAATTTGGAGTGTGTGTGTGTGTGTGTGTGTGTGTGTGTGTGTGTGTACACATATATACATACATACATATACACACACACAGTATTTATCGGCGTATAACACGCACCTCATTTTAAGAAGGAAAAAAAAAAACTTAAAATTTCAAATAAAGAACTTTGAAGCATAATAAGTGTAGCTCAGAACTTGTATTTATCAATATTATTAACACTTATAAGGTAAATAACGTAAAATGACAGTAAAAGCACCCAGTATATGCTAATGACGTGGCGCGCATGTGACGTCACATGCGCGCCGGCCGGTTCAAGAAGGAGCGGAGGCCGGAGCAGAAGCAGGTAAGTGAGGGGAGAGGGGGAGGGAATATCGGCGTATAACACGCACACATCATTTGCCCCCTATTTTCAGGGTGAAAAAGTGCATGTTATACGCCGATAAATACGGTATGTATGTATATATATATATATATATATATATATATATATATATATATATATATATATATATATATATATATATATATATATATAATATATATATATATATATATATATATATATATATATTTTTTTTTTATATGGAGGGATGACTTCATAATTTTATATATATATATATTTATATATATATATATATATATATAAAATTTGAAGTCATCCCTCCATATAAAAACTACCTCTTTGGATTATGTTTAAGCATTCTGTGGGAGGCATGTGCACTGTTCAGCTACTGCAGAAGAAAGGATGGGGTAAAGGTGGGTGACATGACAATCTCATCACATCAGGGCACAAAAAGCTTCCATGTCCCTTCCTAACTTTAGCCCAGTAGGTTAAAATGTGGTATGGGTTGTATTTCCGCTGCCTAGAGTAGCTGAAGTACAACTAATTTTAAATTTAATAGATTGTAACTAAACTGAATCAACCAACTTTCATTCAGCAATATCCCCATGTCATTTACTTTATACATAATTCGTATGAACGTATATTAACTGTAAATTGAAAAGGATTCCAAAAAATAAAAATTACATTTAACAAATTAGCCTATATATACTTCTAGAATTATTATTAAAACATAATTTCAAGTCCATTATGGAGTGCAAAAAGGGTGCAGCTTGGTGACCAATTTTGTTCAAACACAAAGTAAAGGTTATGGAACAAATTTTGGCCTGCTTCAGTACTGCTACAGCCTGTCTAATCTATATTGTTGTACACAAGATAGATAGAGACAGACAGACAACTTACCAATATGCGCTCTGTCAGAAATATTTAGCCTTTTCTCCCAGCCAGCTAAACCTAGAGTTAAAAAAATAAATAAAATCAACTGCTGAAACAAATGAACATATACATAATAAGCATAAACAAATACAGATTTGTATCATAAAGACACAAAAACATGTTATCTACAGCATACTTAAATCATACCTTGGCCTTTTTTCAAATTCTTCTCAGCTTCTTCAAATAATCCAGGCAGATGTATTACTACACCATTTCCTATTTAAAAAGAAACATAATACTCAGTCCCATCACATGTATTAAAAAAAAAAAAAAAAAAAAAAAGGAAAAATATCACAGCAGGTATTAAAACGAGGCTGAAAAATATCATAGATTAATCAATATTAATCATTTGGATTTGTCCCAAGAGATTATTTTTTATATATATATATATATATATATATATATATATATATATATATATATATATATATATATATATATATATATATATATATATTCCTGTTGAAGGATTGCAGTGACAGCTTTGATGATAGAGAATCTGGAATCCTAAGTTTAAATAAAATTATTGACATACTATAATAATTTGGTAAAACACCTTTTTTAATCCGTTTTCTGCATTTCATTACTGTCTGGATATACAAGGGTTAAAGGATGTCAAGTCCTAAAATAATTGGATTGGTCTCACACTCACCATCATACCTAGTTTTTTTTTTTAATGCCTCTTATTTAAAAGTATATTTTTTTTTGTTTTGGGGCACTAAAGATTTATTTACACAGCACCATTGTGGTCTCTGCCCTCCCAGTTTTGTTTTTGTTTGTCAATTTCTTTGAAAACCCTACTTTCTTTGCCCGGTTTTATTTTTTATTTTTTTTTAAATAGCAGGCCCACAATTAAAATTTTTAAGTTTAATTTTTGTTAGGCAAGTCTTCAAAGCTAGGTTATTTTAAGTGCGTTAATAGCAGTACCATACCTATAGCCATCAGGAAATTTAAAGTGCAACTATTTTGAGTTGTAATGTCAAGGGTGCTCTTCTTAATAGTGTTCAAAAAACAATATTTAAAAAAACAGTTGAACAAGTTGATATATACTTGTGTAAGGAGGGGGGAGATCTCTGACATAGTTAAGACTGCTACATCAGCAAGAACTCCATGTCCTTTGCAAAAGTAGTTTCCAAACACATAGTATAGTACAAAAATAGATTGTGAATGACACAAAATAGAATAATAATAATAATAATAATAATAATAATAATATATCCTTGCAAAAGTATTCACCCCCCTTGACTTTTTATCTATTTTGTTACATTACAGCCTTAAGTTCAATGTGTTGTTAATCTGAATTTTATGTGATGGATCAGAACACAATAGTCTAAGTTGGTGAAGTGAAATGAGAAAAATATATACATAAAACTATTTTTTAGAAATAGAAAATTGGCATGTGTGTATGTATTCACCCCATTTGTTATGAAGCCCATAAAAAGCTCTGGTGCAACCAATTACCTTCAGAAGTCACATAATTAGTGAAATGATGTCCACCTGTGTGCAATCCAAGTGTCACATGACCAGTCATTACATATACACACCTTTTTTAAAGGCCCCAGAGGTTGCAACACCTAAGCAAGATACACCACTAACCAAACACTGCCATGAAGACCAAGGAACTCTCCAAACAGGTAAGGGACAATGTTGTTGAGAAGTACAAGTCAGCGTAAGGTTCTAAAAAAATATCCAAATCTTTGATGATCCCCAAGAGCACCATCAAATCTATCATAACCAAAATGGAAAGAACACGGCACAACAGCAAACCTGCCAAGAGACGGCCGCCCACCAAAACTCACGTACAGGGAAAGGAGGGCATTAATCAGAGAAGCAGCACAGAGACCTAAGGTAACCATGGAGGAGCTGCAGAGTCCCACAGCAGAGACTGGAGTGACGACAAGCCGTACTCTCCATAGAGTTGGGCTTTATGGCAGAGTGGCCAGAAGAAAGCCATTACTTTCAGCAAAAAATAAAATGGCACGTTTTGCGTTTGAGACTCCCAAAATGTATGGAGGAAGGGGCTCATTGTCTGATGTAACTAAAATTGAGCTTTTTGGCCACTAAAGAAAACACTATGTCTGCCGCAAACCCAACACATCACATAACACAAAGAACACCATCCACACAGTGAAACATGGCGGTGGCAGCATCATGCTGTGGGGATGTTTTTCAGCAGCCGGGACTGGGAAACTGGTCATAGTTGAGGAAAAGATGGATGGAGCTAAATACAGGGATATTCTTGAGCAAAACCTGTACCACTCTGTGTGTGATTTGAGGCTAGGACGGAGGTTCACCTTCCAGCCGGACAATGACCCCAAACACACTGCTAAAGCAACACTTGCGTGGTTTAAGGGGAAACATGTAAATGTGTTGGAATGGCCTAGTCAAAGCCCAGACCTCAATCCAATAGAAAATCTGTGGTCAGACTTAAAGATTGCTGTTCACAAGCACAAACCATCCAACTTGAAGGAGCTGGAGCAGTTTTGCGAGGAGGAATGGGCAAAAATCCCAGTGGTAAGATGTGGCAAGCTCATAGAGACTTATCCAAAGCGACTTGGAGCTGTGTTTGCCGCAAAAGGTGGCTCTATAAAGTATTGACTTTAGTTGTGGGCATGTACTGTAAATTAAATGATGCAAATCCTCAAACAATCCATGTTAATTCCAGGTTGTGCAGCACAAAAAATGCCAAGGGGGTGAATACTTTTGCAAGGCACTAAATGTATATACATACGTTTACAATCTGTTTAGGCAGCAATGGAAATAAGAACCTAAATTAAAAAGAGAGGAAGTGTTTGATATAAAATCTTTGTGCAAAAGCTATAGACAACTGAAAAATAATACTAAAATGTATTTAAAAAAAAAACCTGAGTTGCCTCTCCAAACATACCTGACAACAGGCAAGCTATTGGTCTAAAATGGAATCCCCATGCTATAAATGAGTCGGCGCAAATAAAAGCATTTTATCAAATATCTTACATTTCCCCCATCTTGCTTAACTGTTAATATGGTTTGTTATACATACACACACCAGAAGTTTTTACTAAACTACAAATTGCCATGAAAACCATGAAATTGCCATCTACCAAGGGTATGCTGGTCCAAGTTTTCTAGAGCTCTGGCAGATTCCCTGTTTAAGTGACACAGTGGTGGTTCCAAATATTGCAGAATTTAAAATTATAAGGTAATTACAAGTACTTGCATTTTTCCTACGGTTCAACATTAAAGTTTGCCAATTGGAGACGTCCGTAATCCTTCAAGAACCACCCACAAAACAAGATTTTTATCTTTGTTAAAAAAAAACAAAAAAACGACGACTTGTGTATTTACAAGCACATCACATATAGGTTTTCCTTGTCAATTTAAAGTGGCAAGGTTCAGCATTTGTTTACCGTTGAAAACAAAACCATTTTTTAAGCATATAAAAAAGGAAGGTTACAATAATTGTTCTTGTTTAGTCATTCAGTCATGTTTGACTCTGTAACCCTATGGACCGCAGAACGTCAGGCACAATTATGTCTCTGGTTGTGCTTATCCTTAAGTTTTACTTTTCAAAGATACTGGAGTTTGTTGCCAGTTTCTTCAATTGTCCTTCACGGTTTGTGTTCGCACTTACCTATGAAAGCAGTTATTCTTGGATTTATGATTCCACTTGGCAAAAGGTGAAAGTCATACTCGACAGAATCCACAACTACTGTGTGACCTGCATTATTCCCTCCCTGTAAGAAAAGAAGATAAATCCATAAATAAAAAGGGTAAAAAAAAAAATAAAAAAAAAGTTAACCAGAGTCAAATACACCAAAAAGAAGTTAAGTGTAGAAGTTAATATCTCCCTAAAAATCCATATTATATAGCAGAGAATAAAAGTAAGTTTCATTATATTTCTTAAAATAGTTTTAAGAGTCTAATTGTTATTATTAATACCAGTGTCAGCTGTGGACTTTATGCAACAAGAATCATGTAATCAGAGACCGGTACTGTAAGAAACAATCCCATCTTTAGAAAGGGCTCGTCACAGAACAAATAAGAAGCAGAAGCTTTGACCCATTGCAGTGTAAAGTTTCTAGACTACTATGCCACGAAATCCACACTGACAGTCTAGAGGAGGAGAAAGTGTAACAAGTAAGATGATTGCATGATTAGGTTTGTATTATAAAAATAAGACAGAATATAATATCTTTAAAAAAAAATACATCATACCATAGACTGAGTCTTACATAATCCTTGTTGGACAGGTCACATATTCAGGATATGCCTGTGACCACAGAGGTAAGCAATTCAAATGGATTGAGCCACTGATTAATCCATGCCACATGTTCAGGATAATTAAATCTTTAGGTATTACAGTGACCAAAGAACAAACTACTTAACAGTAAAGACTGGCAAAGCCAACATAAGACACTTCAACGCAGTCAAATACCCAGCTTCTAGGTGCTAATCCAGAAATATGCCAGCCATTTGACATCTATATATCCTTCATTCAAAACTAAAGCCATTAAATAGCAATACATTTTAGGGAGTCAGACAAGGGAAATGAAACAAAATACTGAATATTTGTTTACTTAAATGTCAACTAGGCAGCAAAATATTAGGCCTTGCTTTCTAAAATCTGGCAGAAAAAAATAAATAAACAGGAATAGATATATAACTACCCAGATAAAGAGGACTTATTGTCTAATTCAGTAATCCCTTTATTTCCTCTTAGTTGCATGAATTAGACAGATAGTCACTGAGAGGGATTAACAAGAGTAAAAGTATTTTTCTCCCAGAGGCTTCAGATGTCATGAGATTTGAATGGTGGTGTCCATTATGTAGACTTGACTTAGTAGCTGTTCTAGAGTAGCCAGAGTCATGTTGCGAGCGAGCGTACGTACATGTTGGGTTCTCTGCTTCTGTAGATATTTGGAAGAGACTAAAAAAAAATAGAAAACAAAAAAAAAAAAAAAAATCTGATTTTCTCTGAGAACCACATTTTTGACACAGGTGTTGGGAAAAGCTTTTTCCTGGAGGGATAAGGAAAGAAAAAAAAACAAAGAACTACTTCAGGATTTGTTAGCAATATGAAGAAACGTTAAGAATAAAATTCTTAATAGGTTGAAGTCCTACACTTTTGCACTCACAGCTGTGGCTCTGTAAATCTGTGGTCCCCAACCTTTTTGGCACAGGGAGCCCCCCCAGCAGCCCCTTTCCGCCCCCAACCCCCAGTAGCATCATTCAGACCTCACAGCAGTCCATGGTCCGGTTGTCTCAGTCAGAGGCTGGATATCCTTCCCCTGCCGGAGCTTCATACTGCAGGGTCACATGACTTCATTAGGAATTTCATGACCATGCAGGTCAAAGATCCGGCGGGGGAAGGATATCCAACTGACTAATGCGACAACAGTGAACAAGTAAGAGGAGTGGGCTGCTGGGGACACACATACGGCCCGGCTGAACAGCGGCCACGGACCAATTGTGGTCCGCAGCCTTGGGGTTGGGGACCCTTGCTGAAGATAAGTCTGATACATCACCATCAAGACTGTCTATTGGCTTTACCTGAAGAAGAATTGAAGTTCAAACACTAAACCATGTCAAAGACGGCAAAATTATGTTGGGCAGGTCCTACTTTAGTTCCCATATGAAAATGGGAAGCAATATTCTTAGACAGTTCCCAATGGCTCCGATAAACACTCAGTCAGGGAGATGGTCCGGTGTATTGTCGTGGGTTTTGAGAGCAAAAAGAATACCACATCCATCTATTTACATTATACAGTATGGTTGTCCATTGGTCTTGCTACTACCGCTGTGAAAACAGACACATTTATGGTATACTCTTTAACATATGAAGCGTTAAAACATTTTTCTGTTAAAATGAAATACAACTCCAAGTTGGTAAATATGTTTCATCAAACCAAGACCTGGCCAGGCCAAGTCTTAGACATTTACACATGTGTAATAAAGACTCCACAAGATGAAACCTTGTGATTGTCTCAAGATAGCATGTTCTGAGACATACGCATCTCACTTCAATACTCCATTGTCCCAAATAAATATCATCAAGCAGGTGTTAGGCTTAAGCGTACAATGGCCTAGTCGAACCAAAAATACTTGTCAGTTAATATGGGACAGAGGTCACACATTAATATTAATCCAGCTGAATAATTTGTACCAGAGTGCCCTCTAGCAGATAGTAACAGATATACACAACATATTTATCAATACATTCTAATTTATACATATACATGCAAATGGAGAGTAATTATTTGTGATTGGTGGAAACCAACCTTGTGAAGATGAGGAAGAAAGATAGACAGACAGAAGGTGCTGGGTCTTTGGTCTTTTGCTGGTCTTTCCCAGAGTCTTTTCTTCTGTACTATTTTCTGTCTGGTCTGACAGTTCTGTCCGGACTGTCATCTTTGGCATAAACCTATGCCCCCTTCATATCTTCCGTAAGAAATCTTAATATATCTATCTGTCTATATCCAACTCTATCCCAACTCTTTCTAAAGAAAAGATCCAACACCACAAAAAAGGGATTACTTCAGACTATCTTGAGAAGGGATCCTAAAATGAGACAGGGGTTATCCTGAAATTCTATACATGGTATGTATAAACTGGTTTAACTTTTTAATTTGTAGTAGAGTTAACAATTAGCCCAATATACCACGATCCTTTTGTGAGTGGTCACAGAACCAGACTAATTAGCCCCAGCATTAGGGACTATAGGTGTTAAGCAATGTATTTCAATCTGTGCACATATTCCCTACAACAGTACGATTTACTTTATTCAATAATATAACTATTTAACTCAGTTACAAAAACATACTTCGCAATACTCAACACATATAATCTGTTATCACACAATCTACAAAAAACGGTCTTACATCATTGAGTGAATTGACCGATTTGATCAATTAAATGTAATCAATTCTGATATAAGACCGGTAACTGAATAGCTTGCCCATACATAACCACAAAAGGTCATTTAGCTTGCAACTTCACATACAATATAACCAACTTTGGTACATACTTTTTCAATACATATTTCTATATTCTAACTGACATGTAAATTGTTATACCATATTGTACTGCTTTCATAGAGTAGCAGGTTATATTGCTAATTATTAATATCATATATACTGTAACAAATAGTCAGCCAATTGTTTGACTCTGCGTATCATTTCTGTATTGCACTAACCAAATATAGACAGACTGTTCTAACCGATTATATACACCGTTTATATACTCCTATATTGAACCAAATATAGATTGTATTAAAATAATTTGTTAATCCACATTTGATAAGTTTGTATGCACTGCTTATTGATCTCTGTATTGATCTAACCAAATATAAAGTGTGTTAAGACTAATTGTTATCCAATCATCCAAAAGAGATTGCAATATATCACAACATACAATCTACCAGATGTCTAACTAAATATCAAAGCTTACAAGTGGAAACACTTATAATTTGTTTATCCTTGATATTTACCACTATACAAATAAATGCTATTTCTGCACACATTGTATACTTGTTGATAAATTTATCCTCAAACTCAATTCATCTATATACAAACACACTAATATTTTAAGAAACCATAGTAATCTATACAGTATAATATTTGTCATATCAATTGCATGAAAGTATGAAAATTAAAGAAAGATGTCCAGTGCTGTCACTGGAATCTGGGTAAAAACCTTTAGAGCAGATATTCCCAGACTGTAGACCACATTTATGGATTTAAAAATAAATAAAAATAAAAGTGATTGGTCCACAAATACTCTCCATAATTCTTAAGTGGTCTGTCAGTCTGGGAACTACTTTTTTTTAAAAGAAGCATTTCTGTAGAAATTCCAGTATTTGCTTATACTTGGAGATGCTCTCTCAGGTTCATAACAGGATACAAATCGGTCAGGGAAGTAAAAATGTTAGAGTAAACTATGTTCCTAAAATGAAGCAGGTTCTTAAATACGTCCATTTACACATAGTAAGTGTAACGAAATCCCCTATTTTACAGGCTTCACGAACCCACCTGTTCGGTTATTGGAGGAGTTACAATGGGCTTTCGTGGAAATAACTAAGACAAACTTCAGTCGACGATTCTGAGAACTGCGTTTGTGGGATCTGAGCACTATTCACCTAGAATATGCACTCAGATCTTAGCTATCTGGGGATATGTGGAACTTCAAGTTTACATTGTGTCAAAACAAAGTTATATATTTTTATTCTGTTTTATTAAAACAAACAAAGAAGCCATGTTTCTTTCTTCCTGGAGATAATTAAGGCTCTCTGTGCTACCTTAAGTTAATTATCTCCAGGATAGAAAAGAGAGGGAGTGATTTATGTGTAAGGGGAGTGCTTATGTTATAGCCACTGTGATTGGCTACTGTTTTTCCTTTGTCCACCAGGTGGAAGACCTGATCATACTGGGCGTGTAGCCCACAGTAAAAGAGATCATGTTTACCCCTTCATGAAGTTTTGACTCATGTTTGGGGGATTGGGAACTATAATCACTTCGTTTCAGCTGGAGTTTCCGAAGAAAACGCAAGGATCCTTTACAGTAAGCATCATGAGATTTGGATTTGAATGGCATACCGAAAGTTGATTAAGGAGGTACAGACGTCAAGAAAGTATGAATGGATGAGACATAGAAAGACAGACACACACACACACACCCCAATACATTTTCACCAAGACGAATCCCCCCCCCTCCCTATATATATATATATATATATATATATATATATATATATATATATATATATATATATATATATATATATATATATATATATATATATATATATATATATATATGGGGGGGGGGGGGGATTCGTCTTGGTGAAAATGTATTGGGGTGTGTGTGTGTGTCTGTGTCTTTCTAGGTCTCATCCATTCAGACTTTCTTGACGTCTGTACCTCCTTAATCAACTTTCGGTACGCCATTCAAATCCAAATCTCATGATGGCTTACTGTAAAGGATCCTTGCGTTTTCTTCCGAAACTCCAGCTGAAACGAAATGATTATAGTATATATATGGGGGGGGGGGGGGGGGGGGGGGGGGGGGTGATGTGACATTAATATAGACACCTTTCAGAGACAAAGACAGAAAAAGAAGAAAGGAAAGAGAGAGTCACAAGTTTGTAGAGTTCATCATGGAATCATAACTGAAGTAGGAAAGGGAATATAACCTCTGCTCTAGACACAAGTCAGAGGCACACATGGAAATACACAATGTTATACCCAAAATAGAAGGCAAGAAAATAGCAGAGGAGCAACGTTACAGAAGCCACAAAAGGCAGAGGCTTCTCAGAAGAGGAAACATTAGTAGAGCAGATGCAGAATAAATGCAAGAGTCACATCAGAAAAAAACTGGACAACAGCTTAAAGGATTCAGTGACAAAATCAGTCTTGCTGTGCTGAATAAGAAGCGTACAGTTACAAAATTATTTTTACCTCTAGTTAACAATATAGTAAGTTTCACTTAAAGATATATTAAAGAGAGTTGAGTTGTGACTGCATCTGATACAGGAGAAATTATAGTCTCTGGAATTTTTTCATGCACAAATTTTTTTCAAAGTAAACAGTTAAACCGTTAGACTGAAGTTTGCTCATTTTCTTGCTTTTGCAAATAGTATTCTCTAAATGTTGACACCTCCAGAAATTCCCAGGGTTAATTAGCATAACCTTTACCATCTATCTTGTTTGCCTGGGAATTTAGCAGACATGCTCAGTTAGGACCTGTAGTCTGCCCTACTGTGGGAAGTCACATAATCTCAGACACTTTCCTTTAGATTTCTGTCAAATATTCACAAATTGTTTTATCTACATCCCCCCCCCCCCCCCGCCAGCGATATGCCCCATCACTTCCCACAACCCCAGAGTATTACGCGCACACACACTCTTGCGCTGCGCTCTGCTTGATCCGCCGCCACCGCACCCCTGCTATGCTCGGATGTGTCCGGCAGCAGCGGTGATTTCACGGCTAACGTCACTGCTGCTTGGCTCATTTGCCAATCAGTATGCACATGTGCTGCATAAATGGATATCTCCTTAAAAATAAGATATCCATTATGCAAATTGCAGTTGCAATCACCCAGCACATTTTTTATTATTTTGCTAGTTGTGTTATGATGCATTCATAACCCACCTCACATATACCTTTAAAATTATTATTATTATTTTTTAATTGGGTGTACATTTTCGTGCCAGGTATAGTTAGTGTGGCAGCCCTGTAATAATTGTGTGCGCCTAACAGTTTACCACAAAAGATATCTGGGGGAAAAAAACAACACTTTATCTTGGGTGCAAGACTGGAGACCAAGATAAGATAAAAGCTGCCTTTTGCAGTGCTTACGATATGGAGAGAGACAACCAATCATGTGACAGAATGACAAAAAATGTAGGTTGTCTATCCTTCAGCAGAGCTTCTCCCAAATAAAAATAAAAAAAAGGGGGGGGCGGGGCGGTCTGTCAACTACCTTGATATACTCTAAAAATCATCCAGTACCTCATGGAGAATATGGACAGGAATCTGAAGAATCAGATCATGACAGATAAATCAACTGAAACTTCAACATAAAATCTTAGCTATCCTTTCACCCCCCCCCCCCCCCCAATGATGAGGATTTAAAAAAATACAAAATGTTCAGTACTGGAGCCAAGAAATAAAAAAGTGTAATCTGAGCTTATGTAGTCTATGGCTGTATGATCTGCATACAACCAGGTGATAGCCAAATGAGACTAAGTTAGCACAGGCCTTGACAAATTTGTTAAAATTCAGCACACACACACACAGAGAAATGTTAAAAACATGAAGCACAGAATCATAAAATCTATTAAGTGGTGCAGTGGTCCCAGCCGTGAACAAATAAAAAAGGGGTCTAATGGTGCTAAGTTACAAGAATCAATGGGTGCTTTATTATCTAATATGTTATACTTTGTGGCAGAAAAGCAACAATTTATCCTTATTTTGTATCCAGGCAGGAAGGGAAATTACATTGTAGTAAGTAGCTAAATGTGAGTGACCTGGGTCCTTTCCATCTTCACCATCTCAAAATCTGACAGCTGCAGCTCCGCCGCCAGAAGACAGCGCTGCCATTTTAGCATATAAGGAGCCCCGACAGAAGAGGCCTTGAGCTATGAGAGGTGCGCCAGAGGCCCTGGGGGGCCCTGAGTGCCCGCGCTGAACATAGCGATGGCCTTGCTGTCGATTCAGTGCCGTCGGGATGCGCCACGTCGGAGGGGCGAATAGTTCTTTGCCTTCCCTGGAACTTGATGGCGCCCAAAAACTCATAGCGCTCTCTGGAGGATGGCACCTGTACTGCAGCTGTCAGTGCTGCAGAAGAAATGCGCATGCAAAGAGGGATAGATGCGTGACCTGCAAGTGGGATTTTGCACCCTTTTTCACAGATGCCCAGAATGAGGAAGGTGTATAGGAGGAAAGGAATAACCTACCTTAACAGTACCAAACATGGTTGTGGCTAGACTGGTTTACCAAAAGCCCATAACCCTTTTTGGGGGAGGGACAACAATAAAAGCAAAAAAAAATTAAACGCAAAAATAGAACATTAGAAACAGGCAGTTGAAGGGGGAACAAGTAGTGGAGAGAAAAAAAGTGGTCACAGAGTGCTGATGTATCTTGCCTTCTCCCACTAGATGCAAGGAATAAAAAAAAAAAACACACACACACACACACCATTTCCACTAAAATGAAGTGGTCTTGTAAGAACAAGCTCAGCTCATTATCACTTAGAGGGTTAAACCTGCTAGAGGTTCATGTTACTCAAAGATGTGTCATCAATCACATGGAAAAAAATGAAGTGCTTGCAGCATAGTACGCAAACAGGCTATTTCTCTGCTCATAAAAAAAACCTCACACACAGCAGTAAGCATTTTACATATGCTACCAACACCAAAATTTCCTTTGCCCTCCTTGTTTACAGATCATATAGTATTTGGATCTTTTGATTTATGCAGAACAGTTAATAGGAAGTTTTGGGGGGGGGGGGGTGAGGGTTGATTTTAGATTGGTGTACTACTTTCTGGTTTTAGAAAAAAACTTTATGTACAGGCGGACCCTGGGTTAAGGGCGAGATCTGTTCTTGAGAACATCTTTAAAACTGAATTTGTATGCAACTCAGATCTATGAAAATAATAATAATAATTATTATTATTACAGATGTACTGTTGTAATAAGTTAAAGAAATTAATGTATTTTCTCTGTCATATCAAACAGAACATAAAAACAAACTCATACAAAAAGACTTGAGAGCTCATTCTTAAGAACCAGTCGTCTGTAACCCGGGTCCACCTGTATGCATTTTGACTAATTGATCAAAAAAAAAAAAAAAATGATACATTGATTTTACATTTTTACTAGACAATAAGCCTGATACAGTCAAATAGGACAGCCTGACAGCCATAATAATGGATTGTCATTTACCGCCAAGGAGCACAGAATCTTCAAGATTATATATATATATATATATATATATATATATATATATATATATATATATATATATATATATATAAATACACACACATGTTTAGACTCAAATAATGTATCTAATAAAACATAACTCATTGGGGTCCGAGCAGGACGGTCTTGTTTTGTTAAATCACCACATGGCTTATCCCTGGGTGTAATTTATTATTGACATGTGCTGCCTCCATTGGCAATATACAGCAATATGTGACTGGAGAAGAGTTGATTGACAGGTAAGTAAGTGCAATGCAGGACAATGCTAGCAGTAGTTTTAATGACATCCTATTATAGATAATATCACAAAGCTGAGATACAACAAAACATGTCACAAGCCCCGTTATGGCAATAAGAGATGGTTTATTGTCTTAAGGCGCCCCCAAGTCCCACACAAGGAAGGCGTTTTCCCGCCTTGCGGTCAAGTTCAGGGTGTGCGTCACAAGCTGCATTCAATGACCGGGTGCAAGTAAAGGAGGAAGAGGAAGCACATGGCTGCTCCCAGTCAAGGTTACTGCAGTGCCAGATCCACTGGAATGGGCGGAAATCTTAAATAAAACAATACCGGCCATTTATTAATGGCGACCATGTTTACTACACAATACAGAGCAGAGTTATGTCCGGCACTATCACATATAGAGATCTTTAACACAGTTACCCACGTGTTTCTACGAATGAATTCATTCACCCCAATGACCGCCCGTCAGTGCAATGCATAATACCATAGAGTGTCTGCCAATGCTCGCAGGCATTTCCGTTATACGGATCTCGCAGCGCAACAACAAAGAGTTAATAATATAAGGATCTGTACAGATCTATGTATATACACACACACACATTGTCATTTATATGGCGGCAGGGCCACTCACCTGACAGCGGCACACAATGTCTGCATTCTGGGCCAGCAGATCCACCACTTTGCCCTTTCCTTCATCGCCCCACTGGGCTCCCAGCACCACGGTCACCTTGTTGCCGCCTGTAGGGTGCCTTACGGAGGAGTGCCCGGCCGAGCAGCAGCCTCCCCCGTTGGCGACACCAGTCTGCAGATGGGAGCTGCTATCAGACGACATGATGTGGGCTCAGATAGAGATGGCCGCGGGGTGACGGGAGGCAGAGCAATGTAACGCTATGTACTTCCTGTGGCAACCTGGCAAACAGCTCCACACAACACCAGTAACCCTGCCCACCTCAACAAGTCTCGGCTCGAGTCTTTTTTGCGCGTTTTTAAAGTATTACTAAAAAATTATGTATCGCCATCTGCTGGTTTTATGGAATAAAGGCTGTGCAGTTTTATGGTTATGTCAGTGACGTTATTACCACAGGTGTCTGACAAATGACTTCAGCAGAATGACTGAACGCTGGGGTATGTGGAGAAGGGGTCTGTCAGCCCATATTATGTAGGTCACTCTATAAAGATGGACCTGGGTCGTGCATACGTCCCAACATGTCAGGGAACACAGACAGTGGGATATCTGTATTCATCAGCCCCTATAGGACCTGGGGGGTAGGAGATCAGAATGGGGGAACTGGGAGGAGGTAGGAGATCAGAATGGGGGACCTCTTTCCCCCTCTGTGACTCTTCCCCCTCCCTCCCCTGTGGCTCTTTCCCCCCTACTCCCTCCCCTGTATCTCTTTCACCCCTCCTTCCTCCAAGGCGCCTCAAGCCGCTCATTTGCACTCAGTGTTCTTGCGCTGCTTATGCTGGGCATGCACAGATGACACCTCACTGGCAATGCGCGCATGTGGCTAACAACCGCGCGCTGTGCTTTGCCTAATAGTTTTCATAGTATGCATGCACTCCTGCCTGGAGCGTTACACACTATGAAAACTATTACAGTGGATATACAAAGTCTACACACCCCTGTTAAAATGTCAGTTTTCTGGGCTGTAAAAAAAATGAGACAAAGATAAATAATTTCAGAACTTTTTCCACCTTTAATGTGACCTATAAACTGTACAACTCAATTGAAAAACAAACTGAAATCTTTTAGGTTGAGGGTAGAAAAAAAAAATAATAATATGGTTGCATAAGTCTGCACACCCTCTTATAACTGGGGATGTAGCTGTGTTCAGAATTAAGCAATCACATTCCAAATCATGTTAAATAGGAGTCAGCATACACCTGCCATCATTTAAAGTGCCTCTGATTAACCCCAAATAAAGTTCAGCTGCTCTAGTTGGTCTTTCCTCAAATTTTCCAAAGCATCAGAGGGATCTCATTGTTAAAATGTATCAGTCAGGAGAAGGGTACAAAAGAATTTCCAAGGCATTAGATATACCATGGAACACAGTGAAGACAGTCATCATCAAGTGGAGAAAATATGGCACAACAGTGACATTACCAAGAACTGGAGCTCCCTCCAAAATTGATGATTAAAGGAGCTGCAGGAATATCTGGCAAGTACTGGCTGTGTGGTACATGTGACAACAATCTCCCGTATTCTTCATATGTCTGGGCTATGGGGTAGATTGGCAAGACGAAAACCTTTTCTTATGAAGAAAAACATCCAAGCCAGGCTACATTTTGCAAAAACACATCTGAAGTCTCCCAAAAGCATGTGGGAAACGGTGTTATGGTCTGATGAAACCAAGGTTTAACTTTTTGGCCATAATTCCAAAAGATATGTTTGGCACAAAAACAACACTGCACATCACCAAAAGAACACCATACCCACAGTGAAACATGGTGGTGGCAGCATCATGCTTTGGGGCTGTTTTTCTTCAGCTGGAACTGGGGCCTTAGTTAAGATAGAGGGAATTATGAACAGTTCCAAATACCAGTCAATATTGGCACCAAACCTTCAGGCTTCTGCTAGAAAGCTGAATATGAAGAGGAACTTCATCTTTCAGCATGACAACGACCCAAAGCATACATCCAAATCAACAAAGGAATGGCTTCACCAGAAGAAGATTAAAGTTTTGGAATGGCCCAGCCAGAGCCCAGACCTGAATCCAATTGAAAATATGTGGGGTGATGTGAAGAGGGCTGTGCACAGGAGATGCCCTCGCAATCTGACAGATTTGGAGTGTTTTTGCAAAGAAGAGTGGGCAAATCTTGCCAAGTCAAAATGTGCCATGCTGATAGACTCCTACCCAAAAAGACTGAGTGCTGTAATAAAATCAAAAGGTGCTTCAACAAAGTATTAGTTTAAGGGTGTGCATACTTATGCAACCATATTATTTTATTTTTATATTTTTTCTTCCCTCTACCTAAAAGATTTCAGTTTGTTTTTCAATTGAGTTGTACAGTTTATAGGTCACATTTAAGGTGGAAAAAGTTCTGAAATGATTTATCTTTGTCTCATTTTTTTACAGCACAGAAACCTGATATTTTAACAGGGGGGGTGTAGACTTTTTATATCCACTGTATATGTGATGTATCATATTTGGGACTGGCCGTGAATTGTGCAATCGCGGCATGTGCTGCGAATTGCACATGCACGGCTAACACTGTGCTGACACCGCACTGCGCATTTCCTAATAGTTTTCATAGTGCGCATGCGCCCCTGCCTGGAGCGTTACGCCCTATGAAAACTATTATATGTGATGTATCATATTTGGGGCTGTGAACAGATTATTTCAATTTTAGCTCATTCCTGTGGAAAAAATTGATTCTATATTCATCCGATTCAGTATCTGTCCATCCCTCAGAAATGGATTCATGACAAATATAGAGGTTCCACTGTTTCAAAAACTTTAAAAACTATGCACGGTTAGTGTTAACTGTATTCTGTTCAATGAGATACAAAATATGTGCACAATGGTCCTTACAGACATATATTCTGAACACCTGAGAATAGGCTTCTATTCACGGGCATTTTTAGGTTTTGTGCTGAACTAGGCTTATTTAGTCAAGTAACATGAGCTTGATGGAGCTTAGATGGACAGTGGCTGACAGATGTGCTTGTCATGCTGTAGCCCATAGGGTCACAGAGCATCAGACTTGACTGAATGACTAAACAACATTCAGACTAATGCACCGCAGCTCCCCATTTACTTGAGTGCACTCAGGCCCCACAATAAAGTTTTTACCTCACAAATGCTCTTTGTTGCTCAGTTGTTCAGTCAAGTCCTACTCTCTGTGACCCTATGGACTGGAGAACGCAAGGCACAATTATGTCTCTGGTTGTGCTTATCCATAACGTTTTCATGGCAAAGATACTGTAGTGGGTTGCCACGATTTGTCTGACTTCTCTGCTATGACCTGCCCATCTTAGTTGAGCCTACATGGTATAGCTCACAGCTTGGGTGACCCTTCATGGTATCACCACAACAAGGTAGTAATCCAGATGGGACATATCCCTTTGGTATATCTCAAATTAAAGTGTTAGGTACATTTACAGACTTAAATATCACTACAAATAGTATTTGTGTGCTTATGCAGCCATTATTCTATGATACTACTGATAATATACATATTGCAGGTAACTGCGATGAGAAACAAAAAACACATTTTCTTTCAGTATACTGAAGTTTGAGGTTATCGCCTGTCAGTCAGCCTTTCTGATCCACTCACAAATAGACATCTCTTCTTGTTGTTTAGTTGTGCAGTCATGTCCAACTCTTTATGAGCATGCCAGACACATCTTTTGATCTTTTGCTGGTTGTTATAATCCATATGGTTTTCCTTGCAAAGATACTGGAGTGGGTTGCCAGTTCCTTCTCCAGTGGACCGCAATATGAGATTTGACTGACCTCTCTGCTATGACCTGCCTATAATGGGCCAACCCTACGTGGTGTAGCTCACATTGAAGTACTCAAGCTCCTTCCCCACAACAAGGTAGTTATCCAGAAGGGCTTTCTTTTGTTAAGGGAAGGTCATTTCCAATAATTGTTAAGTATGGTTAGAGGGGTTCAGACTCTAATGTCTTAAGTAAAATACATGCAAAAAGGGTGTGCTCCTGTTGATAATGATCTTCCACTAACAAGATATATGACTCTGAATGGATCAGAAAGGCTAACTGATCTATGAAGGCTTACATTTCAAACTTTAATGTTAGCTTACTGTAGCAAAATTCAGTTTTCTTTCATAATTTTCAACTGATTAAAGGGGCTCTGGCTAATAATGACTGGCTAGTGAATCAGTCCTGAGAAATTCCATGCTGTTACCACCTTTATATGCAACTAGCGAATTGCCCGTCAAAAAATGACGGCAATAGAATTGTAAGTCAAGGAATGTTGTTTGGGCCAGACATACTTTTTTATGGTGGTCTGAGATCTTGGCGCTGATTGCGAGGCTCGCGCTGAGCGCCTTCGGCGGCGCTCATTGCGAGGCTCTTGGTTGTTGTATTTTTTTATCAGAGGCGCTTTTACTGTCATTGTAAGGTAGGCGCTGATCTGGTTTTTGCGCTTATTGCGAAGGCTGTACCCTGGTGTAGTTTGTGTGCCGTGAGCAGCGTTGGCGCTCGTTGTGAGGCGCGCAGTGAATGTCTTTTGCGTTTATTGCGATATTGTTTTTTTGTTTTTGTTTGTGTATATGTATGTTGTGATGCTAATTAAATAAGTAGTACATTTATAAATTAATATACTTTACCTATTTGTAAGTAATACATGCAGGAAGCATTGTGCTGAAGAGCTGAAAATCTGTTTTCATGTTCCTGCAGTATATAATGTAGGTTTGCACTGTTGTGGAGCTGACGTGTAAGTGTCAGCAATGTGTGAAGTGTGTAGTGTAAATAGGCTGCGTGTGCGAGAGGAAGCCGTTAGTGTAGCTGGGTACTTCTGCATTCTGTAAGTTAGTGTTGTAAAATGGCTGCGATTGTGTATGTGGTAGGCGGGTTTGTATGATGAAGCGTCCTTGCTAATGGTGTATATTATAGGTCGTATTGGTTTTTGTAAAAGCCGTATTTGCTTTGTGTAATTTAGCGGCTTTAGGGGTCGTGTAGCCTCGTTGGCTAAACTTTGTAAATTTGACAGAATTCAAGGTTTAATCTGTGTTGCAGAGGTCCTGGGTGTCCCCCCTTGGTGTGGGTAAGGCTTTTATCTTATTTTTGTGTGTGTTTTTTAATGTATGCCGCTGTGAGCAGTTTGTCCGTTAAGGTCGTATTTTTGCGAGTCCGTAATGGATTTTTTCTAAGTTCCGCGGCTCGTATATTTTTGTGTAAGTCCGTAGTTAGTCATTGCGTGTTTATGTGTTTTTTTCCCAAGTCCCGCTTGTGTGGTCGTTTGTAACCGATTGTGAGGCGCCGTAGAGCCTCCACCTCCGCTGTCATAAAAAATGTGAGCCACACACCGGTTCTTCCATCACAGAGAGGTTGGGGTCTCACTAGAAACAAGAAGGGGTTTCTTGTCGTTAAGCCATTCAGTGGCAACAGTTTATGGCATTTTTATGATCCAGGATCCGTATAATTTTTGCTATGAACCTTTTTTAGTTATAGTTACTGGGAGTACATTTGTATGCACATCTGGAAAACAAATATACTGTATACACTTGAGTATAAGCCGACCCGAATTTAAGCTGAGGCACCTTATTTTTTTATTTTTTTTATTTATTGGTATCAAAAGTAGACAATTACAATATAAATATATAAAACAGAATACACAACAAAAAAAAAAGACAAAAGAAAAAGACAAGACATACATTTACAATACATATTGTGAACTTGTACCAGAAATTATAATTGCTGGGAGCTAAGTCCCAGAGATATTAAAACTTAGATCATAACCGAGAAAGATCTTTATTTTGATCCCAAATTTTCCATTTGTAAAGTTTTATTTTTATAAGACCTTGCTCTTGAAGAGATTTTTCAAGATTTCTGTTTCTATCTACCATATATGTGATTTCACCCCAAGAGGGAACGGAAGACTGACCCCATCTCCTTGCTATCAACAGTTTAGATGCCATGAATATCTGAAGTAAAAACGCAATTACGTCCAGAGCAAGCTGATTCGAAAAAATGTGAAATAAAACATTTTCTACAGAAAAGGAAATGGTAATGCCCAAAATATTCCTAATATGCCCAAAACAAGTTTCCCAAAATTGTTGAATTATCGGGCAGCTCCACCATATATGGGCATGTGAACCCACCAAACCACAGTTCCTCCAACAAAACTTCAGATTATCTTTTTTAGTAATCTGAGCCATTTTTGTTGGAACATAATACCATTGAGTACTTAATTTAAAGTGTAGCTCTCTGTATGATGTATTTTTAATTATTTGATCTGTGAGAATAAATGAATCGACCATTCTTCTTCTGACCAAGAGAGATTAAAAGAATGTTGCCAAATTTTAGATTTGTTAAAAGGGCATTTATCCATTTCCTCCCGCAAGATGTTATAACAATTAGATATTAAGTGCTTTCTATCTTCTAGAATCATTAGTTTTTCAAAAGAAGTTAAAGATCTAACTTTAAAAACTAGAATAGATTGAATCTCTGAACGCAGCCAGAAGTCTATTATATTCAAGCCAACTTTTATGAGGAAGCCCAAATTTTTCCTTCAAGTCTTCAAAAGAAGCCCAAGAGTTGCCAATATATAAGTCTCTCAAACAACAAATGCCAAATGCTCTCCATCCACCCAAAAATGATAAGTTCAATTCTCTCTCTAATAATAAAATCGGAAGGATAGGGCTAGGAAAAGGCATTAATTGAGATCTCAATTTATGTTTATCCCAAAATTCAAGTATTTCACGAACAATATCAGAACCATCTAAAAAGAGTTCTTTTTTTAACTCCTTCCTAAACATCAACCAGCCTAAAGAATCCTTAACTACTGAACATCTTTCAACCTGCAGCCAACCTGCCACTTTCAAACTTTCTATACATTTGACTGCATGTGAAAACATTGTAGCATCATGATAGGTCTGAATCATTGGGTATGCTAGTCCCCCTTTTCTAAATGTTCTGGAAATTATAACTTTATTCTGTTGTTTTTCCCCTGAAAGATAAATTTGTCTATTATTTGTTGTGAGGCACCTTATTTGACCACAAAAAACTGAGAAAACCTATTGACTCGAGTATAAGCCTAGGGTGGGAAATGCAGCAGCTACTGATAAATTTCAAAAATAAAAATAGATATCAATACAATTACATTAATTGAGGCATCAGTAGGTTAAATGTTTTTGAATATTTATTTCAAAGAAAAACAGTAAACTAGCTGTGTAAGTAGAAAATAGAGTCAAGAAAAACATATATTATGAGCCCTAAGCCCCCCTCATCCTCCTCCCCCCTCAGCCTCCTCCTTTCCCTCTCATCCTCCTCCCCCCTCATCCTCCTCCTTTCCCCCCTCATCCTCCTCCTTTCCCCCCTCATCCTCCTCCTTTCCCCCCTCATCCTCCTCCTTTCCCCCCTCATCCTCCTCTTCCCCCTCATCCTCCTCTTCCCGCTCATCCTCCTCTTCCCCATCATCCTCCTCTTCCCCCCTCATCCCCCTCTTCCCCCCTCATTTCCCTCTTCCCCATCATCCTCCTCTTCTCCCCTTCCCCCATCATCCTCCTCTTCCCCCCTTCCCCTCTCACCCTCCTCCCCTCACCCTCCTCTTCCCATCCTCTCATCCTCCTCTTCCCCCCTCACCCCCCTCCTACCCCCTCATCTTCCTCTTCCCGCTTATCCTCCTATTCCCACTCTTCCCCATCATCCTCCTTTTCCCCCCTTCCTCTCTCACCCTCCTCCCCTCACCCTCCTCTTCCCCCCTCATCCTCCTCTTCCCCCCTCATCCCCCTCTTCCCCCCCTTCCCATCATCCTCCTCTTCCCCCTCTTCCCCTCTCACTCTCCTCTCCCCTCTCCCCCTCCCCTTCCCCCCCTTCCCCTCTCCCCCTCCTCCCCCTCTCACCATCATCTTCCCCTCCTCTTCCCCCCTCCTCTTCCCTCCTTATCCTCCCTCCTTCCCCCTCTCACCTCTTCTCTGTAGCTTCCGATCAGCTCCTTCTGCTGATCGGAGTCCCGCAGCGTGTCTTATGCCTTTCTCTGGAACCAGCATATGCTAATGACGTGACGCGCTTGTGACATCAAGTCATTAGCATATGCCGGTTCCAGAGATAGGCATAAGACGTGCTGCAGGGCTCCGATCAGCAACAGGAGCTGATCGGAGGCTACAGAGAAGAGGTGAGAGGAGGAAGGGGAAGGAGAAAGGGGGAATGAGGAAGGAGGGAGGAGGAGGATGGGGAAGAGGAAGGAAGACGAATGGTGTGCTGTGGGACCCTCCCTCGAGTATAAGCCGAGGGGGGCTTTTTCAGCATAAAAAATGTGCTGAAAAAGTCAGCTTATACTCGAGTATATATGGTATATTGTTTTTTCAGTAGAAGTTCAGATTTTGCTGGTATAATTGTTATTATGTAAAATGGAAAATATACAATGCAGTAAATCTAGTCATAAAATTAAAATATATCATTTCTATGCAGATTATGTTTTTTTGTACTTTTAATAACAATAATATGTTTAACAATACATTTATTTATGACAAACAGAATCACTAACTAGCAAGAACACACAATACATTACTTGCTTATTAAATCTCAAGTGCATTTTTTAAGACTAAACAGGTAAACATCAACATAATCTAAATTAAGAGACCCTAGAGCAGGGGTCTGCAAACTATTATTATTAAAAAGCCAAAAAGATCAATGGACCAAAAAGAACCACTGTCTAAGACTATCTGCATCACTTAGATAGTCTTATATGAAAAAGCTCACTGACACATGGTCATTATTTTTATGTAGCTTGCCTATTTTGTGCAAACTAACAGCTCAGGGTAGCAAATTTGGATTTGACGGAAGAGTCACATGCTGACCTGTAATTAGCCAATCTGTCTGTAGTGGTATAGGACTAGATCGTATTGCACTCACTAAAATGCTGTTAAGCGAGCTTTGCTCATCATGTGACAAAGCAAGACATGAAATGCCATCTTATTATAGACCTTCTTGTTATATAACATTCATGTAAAGAATTCTGCCTCACTAGTTGGTTAAAAGCAAGTGTTGGATCTTAGTGAGTTTTAGGAAAGGAGGTCAGTTTGCAGCAAGTAATTTCATACCCATAATACCCTTTATACATGTTAATTTAAAACATAGCTGATATATTCACAAAATAAAATGAGCCATAGTCCATTTCCCATACCCATGCCCTCTACCATATTGCCCATCTCTTTACCCCATACCCATCAGTGTTTGTGAGAATAGAATTATGCAGGAATTATTACAATACAGCATTTATTCTAATGTCTTATCCATCTACACAACTCTACCTTCAACATACAGTATGTAAGAAATGGCTGTGACATCACACTAATCCATGTTCATATCTCTCCAAACAGGTATGAATTACTACACTGAATCTCTACACTGAATGTTACCTATTTTCCCCGTTTATCATTATTCTGGTATGAATTACTACAATGCTTTGTTCTTATACCTAACCAATCAAATTTCTGATACACATAGGCCCTCATTCAATTGCAATTTGGCCAATTGAATAGGGCTCTAAATAAGCACATAGCATATATTTTTACATAAGTTTTTAGTTAGTGAAAAACTTGCCTTTGGATAGATGTTCACTAACTAAAAACTTATTTAAAAAATATATGTTATGTGCTTATTTAGAGCCCTATTCAATTGGCAAAATTGCAATCGAATGAGTGCCATAGAATTTACTATCTGACATTTGAAACAGATATGAAAACTGAACATATCTTTCCCTGATAAGGCACAAACATTTCAATTTCAAGTCAATTTGGCCACTCTGTGAATTGCAAATTAGATTGAAAACATTAAGAGAGAAAAGACACCTTATTTTCAGCAATTAACTCCTCTTGGAGATATAGATTATACACACAGAAATAGAAATTTCATTATTTTTAATAAGGCATTCCTTTTAAAAATTAAAAAAATACAATCCATACTGAAGTATATATGTATTATTTATATGTTATCTAACTGTGCTCTATTTCTTGGATTAATATGATCCAGAATTGTGCACTTGTAAACTATCTTTAGAGACATTATATATTGTATGATAATAATTGGATTTGTATAAAACAAATGTACAAAATTAAAATAAGTGACACACATTAAGGTGGACGATGATGGTTTTATATATTTTGAATCTACATATTTTTTTAAATTTTTAAAGCACAATTCCTTAATAAAAATAATGACATTTATATTTCTGTATGTATAATATATATCTCTAAGAGGAGTTAATTGCTGCAAATAAGGTGTATTTTCTCTCTTAATATTTTCAATGAAGTTTATTACACCTTTTCAGCAATAAACTTAGAAATAATAAATATTATTATTTTAATATTTTACAAATTAATTTAATAATTAATCTAAGTGTCTCCTCCAAGGAATACCCTAAACAACTTTGTTTCCTTAAGAATTGCAAATTAGGCCTAACCTTCCACAGCGGACTGACCAGCCCCTATAAATCTAGAGTTTACCTGGGAAGGCATTTGCAAGATGTAACATCTTTTGCAAAAGTTCACATATCTTAAGTGAACATTCTGAAGTGTAGCAAAACAGAATTATACAGGATTTGAAAACACTTAAACTTAATATCACCTCAGACAAGAACAATTAAGGCAAGCATATCTTCCTTTATTTATTCTATTGTATTTTGTTTATAAAGTGTTGAAATGTTTTCTCACACCATCTTCTTCATTATAACCTCCTTCTTCTTACTCAGACTCTCCTATACTGTCTCTACACACGACATCTCCAATAATATAAAAATCTCACCTTCCCTAATTTCCTCTCCTCTTCTCTGCTCCCATGAGCTCCTCTCCTTCCTTCAGTCACAATTTTATCCCTCTGTTTTTGTAAGCCCTACTCTTATCTCATTTTACTATCTCTCCTTCTTATGATGGCTTGTGGCAACATATCCCCTTACCCAGGCCCCTCTCTTATCTCTCTACCTGATGTCAGCCACACAGAGTCCCTAGGACAGCTAATACCCCAAACACCTATAATTTAATACCCATCGACTTTGCAGTTTTCCTGTGCCCTCTGGAATGCAAGGCCTGTTTGCAATAAAGTTACCTTCATTCATGATCTTTTCATTTCCAACTCACTCAATCTACTGGCTATCATGGAAACCTGGCTCACTCCATCTTACTCTGTCTCACCTGCCCCACTCACATATAGTGTCCTACATTTCAGCCACACTCCTAGAGCTGGGAGAAGCAAGGTGGAGGTGTGACACACCCACCTCCCCAACAACCACAACGTTTTTTGCACTTACCTCTTCCCTTGGCCTCTCACAATGGACAGTTTCCCCAATTCACCGTGATGGACACTCCATTGACCTTATTTTTACCAATATCTTTACTATCTCCAACCTTGTCATCTGCCCACTTCCTCTATCTGACCACCACCTAACTTGCAACCTCACCTCACCTTCTTCTCACCACCCTTCTTCAATCCCTGCCACCAGAACCTGCAGAAACCTGCAAGCACTTAACCCACAACATCTTTCCAATGTGCTAAAACCCCTTCTCAGCCCTTACCACCCTTAACTGTCCTGTCATCGCCACTTCACAGTACAACAGTACTTCTCTGCCCTCAATCTTGCCGAACAACACTACTTCTCATCACTGATATCACACCTGTCCTCCAACCTCAAAAGTTTGTTTGCTACATTCAATACCCTCCTCTGCCCAGCCCCACCTCTTGCCCCTTCCTGTCTCACAGCTGATGGCTTTGCCAGCCAATTAAAAAATAAACTTGAAACCATCCAAAATGAACTCTCCTTCCAGCTTGGCCCTAACTCACCATCCTCTTAACAAACTGACAACCCGTCCCCTTCCCCAATGCCTCCTCCACTATGGACTCCGTTGACCCTGTAACTGAGGATTAATTATCTACTTTATCAACCTCTCACCTTACAACTTGTCTACATGATCCTATTCCATTACAGCTAATCCCTCCCCTCTCTACCACATTTATCCTAGCTCTCACACATTTTTTTCAATCTCTCCCTGGCAAGTTTCCATCCTCTTTAAAACATGCCATAATTACACCCATTTTTAAGATGCCCTCATCGGATCCAGTTTCTGCCTCCAACTATCGCCCTATCTCTCTACTTCCCCTTGCTTCAAAACTGATTGAGCGGTTTGTCTACAATCGTCTCACTCAATTTATTTTCTCCAATTACCTTCTTGACCCCTACCAATCTGGCTTCCAGGCCCAACACTGTACAGAAACAGCCCTCACAAAAATCACCAATTACTTGCTAATTGCCAAATCATAGGGTCACTTCTCTATTCTAACTCTCCTGGACCTCTCTGCTGCCTTTGATACAGTTGACCACCTCCTTCTAATCCAAACTTTCCGCTCTTTTGGCATCCATGACACAGCTCTTTCATGGTTCACATTATTGTGTCAGTGCTTTGGAAAAAACACAATGTACATTGGATTTTAAGCTCAAAAACAGGGCCCTCCATTGTTTGTAAGGTATTCATTTTCCTGCCATGTACTTAACCCCTGTATAGCTCTGTCATTGCTGTAGCATGCCAAGGCACCAGCTGTGCAATACCTTACAGACTGATGCCCTCAGCCTTATAAGATAGGCTTATTGTGCCAGGGGAAAGGGGCCCACTGAGATAGTTAGCATTGGGGACATTGTGTATTATTCCTTGTTATGCCTGTTTAAAGCATAGGATAGGGAAATTGCCTGGGTACCACTAGGCTTATACTATGGTATCCATGTTTATAGTTGGGGTGTGCATAAGAACTTGATTGGAGTAATGGGATGTGTGTTTATGTTGTGCTTTGGGGGGGGTAGCACTTACAAGGGAAATATTGTATATGCCCAATAATTCAAAGTACTGGACTAGTCCCTTATTAACCAGAGTAGGGAGATAACAACCCCTAGGAGTCACAGATCACAAGCCCTTAGTCTGGTGTCTCTATGCCTATTGTGTGTAACTACCCCCCACCAAGAATACAGCGGGGGAAAGGGAAAACAATGGGTGATTCCATTAGACTTTCAGGTATGGGTGATAACGTGAGCTAGAAGGTGATTGGGGTAACCATGGATGCACATTTGAATTGATTGTTATTTTGTTGTTAAGACTGTGGTATAAATATGTCTGTTGTTTTAATACACTGGTTCACATAATTAATGTGTGAATTTCGTTATTGATACTGGAATTCTGGTTGCTGAAGAAAGTTCTTTTCAGAACTTAGAAATATATTTATGCTTTACAAGACCACAGACATCTCACAGTCTAACCTAAGGGCTGAAAGTTCTTCCTGTTGTACAGAGGTAAAACGAACTGGGCACACCTGTGGGGAGAGGTTTGGGCAATAGGCTCTTATCATACTCCATGCAACAGACAATTTGTCACATTTTGTTGGCAGCAGCACAACCTCTGGAACAAGATACAGAAAGGATGGCACAGTATGGAGAGATGTCTGTGACAGAAGTAAGAAATATTTTTCAAGAGAAGGATTCGCCAAAGTAACAGGGATGACCAAAGCACTTATTGTTGAGCTACTTTTGCGGGATGATGAACGACATATGGAGGAAGAGGATCCAGAAGAGGGGGTAAGCAGAGTATCAAGAACCCCAATCTCACGACCCAGACTGGAGCCGGGGGAGACAGATGACAACAAAATCACCTGCAGGTTTCAAAAATGGAAAGAGATCATCCCAGAGGGAATGACTGTGGAGCAGGCGGTGAACCTCAGAGAAAGGATAAGTCAGGAGGTGCAGGAGGAATACAATAGAACCCACCAGCAGGCTAATTCTAGGCCAGCCAAGAGGAATGGGGGTATGCTAATTCAACTAAAGGTGGCATATCAGAGTTTTAAAACTTTTGTAGAGGCGAAGGACACTATGGATGGGTTCCTGCAGGAGTTTGAGCGACATTGCGACCTGCATGATATTCCACCTACAGAATGGGTGAAGTTGCTAGTTAGCAAACTCACTGGGAGGGCCAGTGAGGCGTACAGAGCTATGCCCACAGAGCTGGCTAAAGATTATGCACAAGTGTACCAGGTGCTATTGGCAGGGTACGCTATCACGCCAGAGACCTTTATCAAAACATGTGACAGCAAAGGGCCAGGGGATACCTATGCTGAGGTTATGTGTAAGTTAAAGCACACCTGTCGGAAATGGTGGGCAGCTAAAGGAGCCACCACGGTAGAGGCGATTCTGGAGGAAGTGGTAATGGAACAGCTGCTGCACCTGTGTCCATTACGCGCTTGGCTCCAGGACAAAAAAACAACCACAGGGGATGAGGCAGCAAGTATGGCATATCATTTTGTGAATTCTAGAGGGGAAGAGCTTGGTCAAGGAACCCCACCGGTGCCTACTCAAGGGCGTTTCCAAACAGGGGGGCAGCAGGAAGTAAAGCTGGAGCCCTGCGTCCTGCATTGACCCAGACACCAACAGTTCACCAAAGCAACAGACATTCTGGGTGGGGCTCTCGAGCTCCCCTTCCGACATCTTTTATGCGTCCGGTCAGCAGGAATACCAGAGGGAAGTGTTATGGTTGCCAGCAGCCAGGGCATATGCTCAGGGATTGCCTTTAACGACCATCTAGACGAGTGGAGACCACTGCTAGACCAATGCATTTTCTGGATGAGTGGGACCTAGCCACAGGGCACTCCAACGCAGCTCTGCCAGAGCCAGAAGCAGCTGAGTGGTGTGCCCACCTCAACACTCTCCAGAGGGAACAAAAGTACCATGAGGGACAGCATTTGCAACCTGTTTGGGTACAAGGGCGTAAGGTGACTGGCTTCAGGGATAAAGGAGCCGCAGTCACGGTCGTACAGCCTGATTTTGTTTCACATTCTGCAAAGACATGATGGTGATGGTCGCTGGAGGGGAGAAATTTGACATCCCAGTTGCCCGGTTGCATTTGGATTGGGGCACTGGGAAAGGGATCCAGGAAGTGGGGGTGATGGAAGGGTTGCCAGCTGAAGTTTTGTTGGACACTGATCTAGGACACATGGAAAGAAAATATGTGCACCCTATCACCTGGGCTCAGGCCAAGATAGCATGGAATACCACTGAGAACCAGGATCAGACGGAATATCCAGACCCTCAGGTAAGTCCATTGCCTGCTACAAATTTGGGAGGAAGCTGGGCTAGCATAGAGGAACTAAAAGCAGCATTAGCCCAGGATGAGACGCTGGCTGGGGTAAGAGGGAAAGCAGAAATAGGGTCAAAGAGAGATAGTTATAAATGGGACAAGGGATTGCTATATAGGATGACTGCAGTAAGCCTATTTCTCCACAGCATTCAGCCATAGAGATTCCAAAAATAGGGAGGGTAAGCAGGCTATTGGGGTAAGCTCCCCCCCCCCCCCCCCCTTTACTCATTCAAGTAATATTGTTTGGATAATTGGATAATATAAGAGTTTATTAATGGAGAAATGTAACTGAAATACTTGATATGTTTTTTTCCATACACAAAGTAATTGAGTGAAGCACCTATATTGCTGCCTTTCAATATTTATTCTATTTTTGGAATCTCTATGGCTGAATGTTGTGGAGAAATAGGCTTTATAATAACATAGTGGCCTTTTCGTCACAATTAAGAATAAATAGAGATCCAACAAGAAAATTATCATATGCAACATTAGACAGATATCAGTTTAATCAACTAGACTGATGCTGCCTTAATAGATTATTCATATTAGATATTATACCTTTCTGGGGTCATTTATAGTAGCTTACATCCCATATAATAGCCTGCTTTTTAGATATGTAAATATCTTATATCTTTTTAACGTCACTATAATGTTTTGTAATTAATAACGTTTTTTTCTTCAGTTTGTTGCTACACAATTATAAAATAGAGTCTTGGATTTTCTCTAGTGTCCTGGTGAGCTTTATTGGGGATCCAGTTCACGCAAAAATCCACAATTTATATTGTATTATTTACTCTATTTCATTTAGGGATTTCATATGTTTTTTTCTTTTATTAAATATAACATCCTATGTACCAAACACCAATCAGGCAAACTTCATGACAGATGTAAAAGACCATTTGTTTTTTACTTCAAAGAGGTCTATTTACTTCATAAATGCTCATCCAACCCGAGAGCCGGACTGCTCTAAATCCAAATTCAGTGTTCCACATCCATAATTTACACTTTTTACTCACACCCCCACCAACTGTACACAAGAATACGTGTTTTTAAATCAAATCTCAGACCATTTAAAATATACAAAGATATTGCACATATAGCTTCAGAGATCAATAGTACTGTAAAACTGCATCTCTTAAGGTTCAGTAGGAACTATATTTTATAGTTTATGTTCAACTAACTAAAACACAAAATCACAGCACTGTACAATGTATAATTTGCTTTAAAAATGTTTTTAGAAGTTGTGGTGATAATACATATACAGTCTCCCTACTGGTAATAGGAGCAACATATACTTAAGCTATTATAGACCTAATGTATCTTATTTCTATAGATTTAAATAAGCTTTAATTGCTTGTGAAACTCTCAAACTATATATCACACTCTGTCTCTTTAAATCATTACTATGTAATTAAGTCCCAACTGAATGATATAGCCTTATCACATAATCAGGCAGAGACGGGAGGTGCTTAGGGGCACCTGCATGCACAGGTGGCCATTTTCCATTTTACTGAAAAATGTGCTAATTAGAGGTTCATATGGTGCACAGGGCTCTATAAGGAAGTTCTAGATGTCTTGTGGGGCAAAACTAATAAAGCTCCTCTCTGATTGGCTGAATTGTCCAGTTCTTCAAGACTTCCACTACATTGTGGTTGGAGATGTAGTCCTGTAATAATTTCAGTTAAATTAAATGAAGCCTCCCCCTGTAACCCAACCCCCCCCGCCAGGCAAGGGACTAGGAGCAGTCGCATGGTGAAAGGGGGGGGGGGGGGTATTATGTGTCAAGGCAGAGGAGATTTCACCTTCTCAACAGCAATCCTCAATGAAGATCTATTTGTTCAAGTGTTAACATAATCTAGCCTGGCTATAGAGTAGAGGATCATTGCCTATGTGATGGTGATATTTTGTAAGCAGATGGCTACCACATGGTCTAGTGCTACCAAATAATGTGAGTGAAATATATACACAGCAGCTTTTAATTAAATCCTCCCAGCAGAATGATTTCACACGCCATTAAATAATCATATATCATATTTAATAACATGTTTGTTGTTAAGTTTAACTTATACCAAGCAGATATGGTGTGGGAAGTCCGACAATGGCCTGTTTTTCCAAGCCAAGTTAATACACGCGGGCAGTATGATTATGTCAGTATTTAGAATATTAAAGCGGTACATTCTAAAATACTGACATAATCATACCGCCTTTAGTAACCATAACCCCTTCCCCCTCTCCACCTCCCCCTTATCCTCCTCCATTTGCCACCTCATCCGCCCCCCTTTTCCACCTTAGCCTCCTCACCCCCCGTTATCCTCCTTCATCCTTCCTCCTCATCTTCCCCCTCATATCCTCCTCCACCTCCCCCCTCATCATACTCCTCCCCCCTCATCCTCCTTTTCCCCATCATCCCCCTTCCCCCCTCATCCTCCTCCTCTTCTCCCCTCATCCTCCTCTTCCCTTTCATCCCTCTTCCCTCCCTCACCCCCCTTCCCCCCTCATCCTCCTCTTCTCCCTCATTCTCCTTTTCCCCCTCATCCCCCTTTTCCCCCCTCATCCTCCTTCCCATCCTCCTCCTCCTTGTCCTCCTCCCCCTTTCCCGCCTCTCTTCTCTCCTCTCTTCCTTCTAGCCTCTGATCAGCTCCTGTGGCTGATCGGAGCCCTGCAGCTCGTCTTATGCCTTTCTCTGGAACCGGCTTATGTTAATGACGTGTCGTCACACAGAGAGAAGAGGGGGTGGAAGGAGGAAGGAGGGAGGACAAAGAGGGAAGAAGAGGGAGGAGGAGGATGAGGGGGGAGAGGAGGATGGGAAAGAGGGGGGAAAAGGAGGATGGGAAAGAGGGGGGAAAAGGAGAATGGGAATGAGGGGGAAAAGGAGGATGGGAAGGAGGGCAGAGGAGGAAGGGGGCCCAGGCAAATCCTCCCTGCAGTAACCCCGAGCGTAGCCAGGCTTGGGATTATCGGTAGGAGGGTTAAGCAACAGACATTATTGCTGCTGACCTTTGTCTCCTCTTACTGTTAATGGGTATGTGATCATACATCATGATATCCTAACAATCAGTAATAATCTGATAACACCTGTATACAGGATGAATGTGATATCCATGTGGATAAATAACTCATGGTGATGGAAAGTGATTTCTCATGACAGGTACAGAACAGTTTGTACTGCTCATGGATGAAGTTCAGGTAAATTGTTTTATTTTTAGTTACAGTATTTACCACTGTACTGTACATACAGATTGTCTTAGTTTTACTCCTCTGCCTTTTTTAGATTATGATAAAAAAAAAAATCATTTTTGATTTTCTGAACACACTGTATGTGTGTAATTAAATTGGATTACATAATCCATGATTTAAATCATCTGTGTAATGAGCAAATTACCCTTAGGGATTAAGAAGTATAGGGGACTCCAGACGTGGACCCCTTGCTCACTGTGCCTTAGGGGGTTCAGCCACACCTCACTGGCGAGGCCCAATGAAGGCTGAAGCGTACATCTGGGGTTTTCTGTTTCTCCTGTTCAGGGTAGAATTGCCTGGTGTTTCGGCTGGGTCACTCTAGTTAGTGGGACCCGACTGTTATACTACAAGATATTTTTCCCTGTGAAGGGCACAAGTGAGCGAAAAGAGGTTGCTCTAAAAGTGTGTTATCATATCCATAGAACTAACCTATTAAGGTTAGTTTGTTCTCTGATTGAGCACATCTAACTCTGTTGTTTTGTTAATGGAGCAGATGAAGACATGATGTATGTGCTATGTGCATTACTGGTTACCGTACTTCTATTATATGGAGTTGTAACGGAGCAGGAACACGCAGTCCAAAATCTCCGCTGGTATACGATAAAATACCCACGAGGCACTACAGTTTCACCATTCCCGACCTCCCATATTGGACGACACACAATTTGGGAGTCAAATGAATACTGACTTTATTTTGTCATTGCAGAACTATATATACATCTCTTTGGCCACAGGCAATACACATGCCCATATTTGGCTACACACAATACACACAAAGAGAACAATAGGGGGGTCACACCTCCCTGGCAACTTTGATACAATCAGACACTGATTCAATTACACCTCTTTGTTCTTATCAGAGAATTAAAACACTTTGGAAAATGCAAGGATCCTTTACAACTTTCTTATCTCTTGAATCTCTGTAATAGGATTATCTATTAGCCTAGGTCTGCAAAAGTCTGGCTAATATTCTGCAGAGCATCAACCAGCATACATATTGTAGGATCATATTTTAACCAAGAATAATCATAAAACAGGGTAAAACAGTGATGGGTTCCGCTACACACCTCCCCCGTGACCATAAGCCGGCATACACGGTCTGATCCCAACGGATCGGCCTGGGGATGTCCGGACAAAAGTATTTGTTGGTCAATTCTCTAGTTTGACAACCCATTAGCATTACTGCAATTCACATTTACTCACATTTCCCATATCCCCAGATAGCTGGGATCTGAGCGCACAAAACCACCGAATAGCTCTCAGATCCTCTTCACACAGTTCAATTGCCATGTAGCTAAAGTCTTTCCCATAGTCTTTCATCATATGAATGGGCTCCATGGCATAGCTATCTGGGGTATCACCGCTCCCACAGGGCAAGTACAGAATGACCCCCCTGTATGTAAAGGGCCAGAATGAGTGACTTACACTCTGGTATGGCCGAACACTGGTTCCAAAGGGCAATATGTACCAGGGCCATAGTCGCAGGGCAGGAGGCTGGCAAACAGTCCTCTCCAAGCCAAAGTGGCGAAGGGCACTTCGTCACACATCTCCCCTTTGGGGGGAAGTCTAACCAGGCACCTGGATATTTCGCTGGGGTGATGGTGCAACACGCTGAGGGGACTTGAGGGGCAGAGGCCCGCGGCACTCTGCCCTGATGCCAGCTCTTCTGCTGGTATAACCTGCAGGACCTCCTGCTCTGTACCAGGGACAAAGGGAGGGCAGAGGCCGACTGCACTCTGCCCCGCTGTCAGCTCTTCTGCTGGGGTACTTGGGACATATTGCGGCTCAATAGCCAGGGAAACGTGGGGGTCAGTGGGGGTTAACATTTCCTCTGTTAACCCTGGGGCCACATTAGAAGTTAGCTGGGGAGGGGAGTTTGTACTTACCCCCCTCCTCCGGTTGTCCCAGTGACGGTAGTTGGGGATCTGGACAAGCTGTGGGCGCAGAGACCACGGTCCCATCTGCGCCGTCTGGGAGATTGGTGTCTCCCCTGGTTAGGGTAAACTGTCGCTGGGGGGGAAGGATGACACCTTCTGCCCCCTGTGTTTCACACTGCCACTGGGGGGGAAGGACGACACCTTTGGCCCCCTGGAGTACCCACTGACGCTGTGGAGGAAGGTCGACACCTTCTGCTCCCTGGGGTACACACTGCCGCTGGGGGGGAAGGACGACACCTTCTGCCCCCTGGGGTTCACACTGCCGCTGCGGGGGAAGGACGACACCTTCTGCCCCCTGGGGTTCACACTGCCGCTGTGGAGGAAGGTCGACACCTTCTGCTCCCTGGGGTACACACTGCCGCTGGGGGGAAAGGACGACACCTTCGGCCCCCTGGGGTTCACACTGCCGCTGGGGGGGAAGGACGACACCTTCTGCCCCCTGGGGTTCACACTGCCGCTGGGGGGAAAGGACGACACCTTCTGCCCCCTGGGGTTCACACTGCCGCTGGGGGGAAAGGACGACACCTTCTGCCCCCTGGGGTTCACACTGCCGCTGAGGGGGAAGGACGACACCTTCTGCCCCCTGGGGTTCACACTGCCGCTGGGGGGAAAGGACGGCACCTTCTGCCCCCTGGGGTTCACACTGCCGCTGAGGGGGAAGGACGACACCTTCTGCCCCCTGGGGTTCACACTGCCGCTGGGGGGAAAGGACGACACCTTCTGCCCCCTGGAGGGCCGGTAGAGAGACCTCGGTCCCATCTCTACCTTCCATCTGGAGGTCATCCCAGGACCAGTCAATGAAGTCTGGTTCTGCTTGTCGAGTAGGTTGGGGCTGCACAAGGCTGAGCAGGTGTTGGTAGTCCTGCTCCAGCTCCCACTCTCTCGTTACCAGGTGGGTCATGTCTTTGCTCACCTCGCCTTCGTCATCCCAGACATACATGCCCATCCGGTAGTCGTAGATGTCCCAAAACCTAGACCCCTCCGTGCTGCCAAGATCAATATCGTCCTCCAAGGCATCCCATAATAAACCCGGGCCATCATAATCATCCCCCTCCGGTAAGTCGTGTTCAGCCGTCCAGGGGGTAAGTCGAACGGTATACCACCAGAGGGCCTGGTATGCGTTGTCTAGCCAGATCTCTCGCCATACCAGGGTCTCTAGTCTTGTCACCCACTCATCCAGGGGCTGCTCTCCCAATAGATACATCCGCATCGCCACACGCTTCTGTAGCCGCTGCTCATCACTGGGGAGACTCTCACCTCGCCGCCATTGGGCATCTTGCAGGGCATCATACCAGAGTTCCATTCTGTCTGTCTCCCTGTAGTCTGCGGCCTCCTTCTCATCCTCATCATGGAACGCTGTCCAAAAACTAGCCGGTTCCATCCTGCTGTAGCCAGGGGCGCTGTACGGATACTAGCGTTGCCCTCAATTTGTACTCCACGGAATGGTGTCTCCTGTAGCTGTCCTTCTGACCGTGGGAACAATTCCACCACTTGCCAACAAATGTAACGGAGCAGGAACACGCAGTCCAAAATCTCCGCTGGTATACGATAAAATACCCACGAGGCACTACAGTTTCACCATTCCCGACCTCCCATATTGGACGACACACAATTTGGGAGTCAAATGAATACTGACTTTATTTTGTCATTGCAGAACTATATATACATCTCTTTGGCCACAGGCAATACACATGCCCATATTTGGCTACACACAATACACACAAAGAGAACAATAGGGGGGTCACACCTCCCTGGCAACTTTGATACAATCAGACACTGATTCAATTACACCTCTTTGTTCTTATCAGAGAATTAAAACACTTTGGAAAATGCAAGGATCCTTTACAACTTTCTTATCTCTTGAATCTCTGTAATAGGATTATCTATTAGCCTAGGTCTGCAAAAGTCTGGCTAATATTCTGCAGAGCATCAACCAGCATACATATTGTAGGATCATATTTTAACCAAGAATAATCATAAAACAGGGTAAAACAGTGATGGGTTCCGCTACAGGAGTGTTGAATGATGAGATTTTTATTCATCTGATGGCTACTGTGATGTAATGACCACATGTGTCTCTAGTAAATGAAATGCATCATTATTATATTACAGTATTACCTTTACCCCTTTAAGTATTTTCCATAACAGCCACTTTTGTCTTCCCAGATCCGCCCACATCCATATTAATGCACAGTCAGATATGTTTATGACTGTGCTCTTTGTATATAATAAACAATGATATTCTTATACCGTTATCCATGTTTTGGTATGTTTCTCATGGTTAATGAGTTGGGACATCAACATACATAACAATTGTTTTAGTATATGGTCATTATCCTGTATACCCATACATTCATGCATTGGCTGATTCCAGAACATTCCAGTGACACAAGCGTGGTTTTCAAGTGGGGCTCACCATTCCACTGAAGGGTTGTTAACAATATGACATGTCTAATTTATAATTAATTGATACATTATGACTAGTACTAGTTGTCACATGATCATTATTGATATACATGTTGCCACATTAACAACACCAATGGCGTTGGACTTGTCAGACAGGTGTGTCCATGATTCTCATTGATGGAGATGTGATTCCTTGTGCTCCATGTGCCCCTCCACAGCCCCCTTTTGTGTTTTGTAAACCTACCTGAACAGCTTCGGGACATTAATATAATCCCCTTGTCATGATATGTCCCTATATGCCCATGTCCCTGTGCCTTTAAGAGCCTGTTCCTTACATGCTCCATGTGAAAATCCAGTGCCTGGCCAGTGATATCTATTGATGTACCTTTTGCCTTCACCTCCCCCATTTCTCCACCATCGTTGTCAGCCTCTGTTTAAGGCCTTATGCTGCCCATGATGACACATCTCCCTGCACCCTAAGTGACTGAGACCCCAGGTTGTTGTGTAGATGACATACCTTGCCATGGATGTGACATAGCTGATCTCTGTGTTGTGGTAATGATCACTCCCACCGTTACTCAAGTTCGGTCCTGGAGGGCCACACACATGCCTGCGCACAGGTGTGTCAACCACTTCTTCAGTCATCCTGATTGACTCACCTGTGCACAGAAATCCTGACTTGTGTGTGGCCCTCCAGGACCGATCTTGAGTCCCCCTGACCACTCCTGTGGCTAAATATTTTGTGTGGTGTTTTTATGCTTTAAATAGTGGGTACCTTACAGCAGCTGCTGTGGTCCATGTGTGTTTGCTGATTGGTATTAAACTCTTGCGTACTGTGGTCTATGTTCCCCTAGACATTGTGATAGCTTATGTGGAGATGTGATATTGAAATATGTGATGAGTCAAACATATTAATGGCTCATCACATATACAATTTTTATTGATTTTTATTTGCCACATTTGTGACTCAGTGACTGTAACATTACAATAGATAAATAGAATAGAGCTTTGGTGTTAAAGTGAAAAGTAGTAACTTACAATATTTCAGCAGTGCAAAAACCAATGGAAAAGTTTGCCGGAATTTGCTGCTTTGTCTTGCCACAGTCGTAATAATTATCTTGCACGGTTTCTGCCATGCATGAATAGAATAGTTAGGGAAATCGAATAGGGCTATATGTATATATATATATATATATATATATATATATATATATATATATATATATATATATATATGTGTGTGTGTTTAGGTATTTATATCAAGATATTCCTATAAATTGTATATACCTGAACAAAATTTAAAGAAATATGTTTCCATTACTCATTGAGAATTCTGGACAAATTATTATATAATTATATACATACAAGCACTCTCATGTATAAATATTTACATTTAATATATAGGTTGACTACATTATTTTCTCTTGTCTAATTAACACAAACCTTTACATTAAAATACATGTGTGAATATAAGGGGGCACACCTGATGTGTAAGCCAAGGGGCACTTCAGATATACATCTGTCCCTCCACATAATATGATTTTTTTGCAATGGAATTAGAGTAACAATTATTATTGTATACTACCGACTTACCCGTCCATAAATGACGGTCAATAAAATTGTAAGGCTGGGAATGCCGTTTCGCACACAATGTAAGGTTTTGCTCATCTGAGCACCTTTGGCGCTCATTGAGAACCTCTCCCCTGGTGTAGTTTTTCTCCTCTGAGCACCTTCTGCACTCATTGTGAGCCCCGCGCTGAGCGCCTTTTTGATGGTACAATATGCATCAAAGACTAAAATCCATCTACCAAGAGATCTCTAATAGATGCTGAAGCAAAATGTTGGTCAGTGGTTCGAGTATGAAGCAAGCAATAGAAGTAGACACTAAAAAGATCATTGACTTCTATTAGAAGGCCTCAAGCATACAGCATCATTAACGGCAGTCTTCTTTCGACACTTAAAAATAAATTGTGCATGCATCCTGATCCACAGTACTGGGGAAACAAAACAGAACAGTACAGGACTGGACTGGATAAAGTAAACAACACTTTAGAACGTCTAAAATATATTGGAGAAGGAAAAGCTTTACAATTTGAATATGTCAACGACCCATAACGCATGACCACACATGACCTCCATTGTGCAGGTGGGCCAATGATCTTGATTCAAACTATAATCTAAACCAGTGGTGGACAATAAGCAACCCAGGGGCCTAATGCAGCCCCCTGTCTGTTCTCTAGGGTAAGAGAGCATGTCCTTCTTCAACAATAGTCCATTTTATCTCTCCACAACTAGCAAATCACTATTACACTGCAAACATATATTCTTTATTATTTATACCTCTATTACCAGTTAATCTATCTCTACCTCTCTCCAACAGTTTGATATGGGTAAAACAAAAAGCTAATAACTTATGTGTGGCTCTTTTATGGACTTGGGGACAATACATGTGGTCCTTGAAGTTAAATAGGTTGCCACCCTTTGACTGCCAGCAGAATTCCAACGTTTTCTGTTCTGCTTGAACATAATAGCAGGTCGGTGAGAGTAAAGAAAGTACTGTATATACTTGAGTATAAGCCAAGTTTTTCAGCCCTTTTTTTAAGGCTAAAAAAGGGCCCCCTCGGCTTATACTCAAGTCACCTGTGTCTCTCCACTCCCGTGTCTCTCTTTCCCCCCGTGTTTCTCCACCCCCATGGCTCTTTCCCTCCCCCTCCCTTATCATCCTCCTCATCCTTAACCCCCATCCTCATCCCCCCATTCTCATCCTCAACCCACCATCCTCATCCTCAACCCCCCTCCTCACTTTACCCCTATAATTACCTCCCCCTCTCCCCTCTTACTTACCTTCCATCAGCAGCTGCTCCTCTGCGCGTCTTCCTGCTGTGTGGGTGTCACGTCATTAGCATTGGCCGGGTCCCGACGCAGCCAGAAGACACTCGGAGGAGCAGCTGCTGATGGAAGGTAAGTGAGGGGAAAGGGAGAGGGGGGTTGAGGAGGGTGATAAGGGAGGGGAGGGAAAGAGACAGGAGGGAGAGGGGAGGAAAGAGACACAGCGAAGGGAGAGGGGGAAGAGACACAGGGGAGGGAGAGGGGGGAGACTCTGGGAAGAGAGAGGGGGGAAGAGACAGGGGAGGGAGAGGGGAAGAAGAGACACAGGGGAGGGAGAGGGGGGAGAGACACAGGGGAGGGAGAGGAGGGGAAGAGACTCACGGCAGGGGGAGGTTGGGAGAGACACAGTAAGTAGTAATGAGTTTTGGCGTCCATTACCTTAGCGAGACATGAGTTATGAATTATATCTCTAGAGCTCATGTCCAAGAATGAATATTGTAGACTATTACAGTTATTGAGCTTTATTATTGTTTAATTATTATTTCTTACGAAGTTTATCCTCTGTTGCAGTTATTTCATAGATACAACAAAATATTGTGACAGAGGTTCAGAGAAAACAAACACAGAGCCAACTGTTTCACAACATAGTTTATTTATTTAGAGCAAATGATATGGAAAACGTTAACTGTTGAAAGGAGTTGCACATCCCATGATGAATCACATGTTGAAAGATATCACCCTTTAGAATGTAAGTTTGTGAGTTTTTAATCTTGTAAGGTGCTTTAGGGAGAGCACTGTGTATATCTGATTGAAAGCTCAATAACAGGATCTTCCATTATTTTCATTGTGAGGAAATTGTTTATACTTGTACCCATGGCCGGATCACTGATTAGGCAGAATAGGCACCTGCCTAGGGGCACATCTTGGAAAGGGGCACCTCATTTATATATTAAAAACAATTATTTATTACTATAGTATGTGTTTTTAAAACATAACCACTCCCCTTTCGGCTTTCTGTGACCGAGCACTTAGTGCAGGAAGAGGAAGTAAGCAGGTTACATCACTGTGATGTCATGTTGCTCCACCTCCATCACACACGTTCCTGTGGAGCATCTTTCATCTACCCCCAGGTTTGTTTTTCTGACTTACTGTCTACTGCTGAGACTAAAATGAAAACCTGGTGCTCCCTCTAAGTCGACGGGCTGGCTCCCTGGTTCTTCTTCTGTATGCTGGCTCCAGAAGTGTGGAGGTTATGCTGCAACACTGCTACAACTAGCTACTGGCAACTACTACTGGCAGCTACTAGCAACTATAGACTAATCTTTGCCAAAGTGATAAAACTAATTCCTTTCCCTCCCTCTAGTGGAAACTCTTGACCCAATTCCTCCACCACTGCAGAAGTTCCACAGAGACCCTGTAAGTAGTAGGACCTCTAACGTAGCAACGTGAGACGCGTGTTAGTGACGTAATCGTAAGGCGTCCTAACCGCGGTCTCCACGCCAGTGTGCTGCTCTTTACTCCATGGACACAGTGCAATATAGAATAACTAAGACAGATATTTAGAAATGATTCCATAAGAGGCCTAGCAGCATTATCAGGCTCTAATTTACGAGATTACTTAAGATCAAAAGAATATAATTTAAAATTGTATCAGATATTTAGTATGTGCCAATTTGCATAGTAGGTTATATTGACATAATCCCTGAAAGAAATGCAGCATCTGAATACATTTTAAAGATTTTAGCTACCGTAAGTTATTAAAAGCTAAGTTTTATTTACCTATTTGTGTCTCTTCAAGACAATTGGGAATAAATAATAGGTGTGCACTAAAAGAGGGAACCTTTGTCTTAGTTTTTTTTATCTGTCTTTTTGAACCTCAGTGGCACCCTATTAATGGTTAATTACAAATAAGTCTACACCTAGAGCCACCAAACCCCCCCTTTTTTTTGTAAATTGTCGTGCAACCTGACTCCCAGATGTCGTGCCTGTCCCCCAGTGCGGTGAGTGGTGTTTTTTTTGTATCTTTGTTAATTTTGGTGGTGTTATTGTTGTTTTTGTATGTGCACGGTTCGGCCGTTAACATCCTATTTTTTTTACCTCGTTTTTTTTCGAAGTGCCGTGGGTCATATTTTTGTTAAGTGCCGCTTTTTTTAAGTGTTACGGGCCGTAATTTTTCCATGCGTTTTTTGTCAAACTGCTATGAGTCTCGCATTGTGAATTGTTTAACTTTCCAGCAACTGCAGCCCTCGCTACGCGAGCCCGCAAGCGTTAGCAACAACCCATATTGCTCACCTCTATATATGTGATATATATATAACAACTTTATTGAAATAATAGCAGTTAAATTAAACAGCAGAAGTGACAGGGAAAAAAAAACAGGAATTTAAATAATTTATGTATTTTTCTATAGGTAAAATTGACAGATTTGGTGAACTAATTTTTCTTTCTGACATAAAATCTTAACACATATATAAACAAAACAACTAGCAATAAAAAGCATTATCATTTTTCAGCTCCAGAAACAGCGGAAGTGGTGATGGGTGTAATGTGTCTGTGATGTGTGTAGTGTGTGTGTGATGTGTCTGTGATGTGTGTAATGTCTTTAGTGTGTGTAGTGTCTGTTTAATGTGTGTGATGTATGTAAGCATGTACTAAGCAGAACATGGTAGTGCACTACATATGCACAGGGGCGCCTTAGAGTTTACCTAAGCCCTGTATAGCGCTACGTAATATGTTGGCGCGTTACAGATAAAGGATAATAAATTAATAATATCTAAATCTTTTGGGTTAAATAGATCTGAATTTTAATGTCTATGTACAATAATGCCGTTTACACGTTCCATTGACTGTATCTTGAAAGTAAAAATAAATAATTAAAAAAGTAAAGGAAGAAATTTAAATTGAATCATAATAACAGTACAGTTTATCTAATGAAAGAGAGCAGGAAAGGGGAAGGCAGCAGCACATGGAAATGTGTTACTCTGGGGACTTCTTAAAAGAAGCTAGCACTTACTCTGTTAGCTATACAAACAAATGTGGAATATAAACAAGCAAAATGGACACTCTGCTATCTAGATAAAATTAAAGGGATTACAGGTCAGCATGGACTGATATTAAATTGCAGCCTAGCATAGAACATTCCCTGAATGCAATTGTGTAAGCAGGCCTCATTCAAATGCGATTTGTTCAATTGAATAGTGCTCTATATAAGCACATAGCATGTTTGTTTACAGAAGTTTTTAGTTAGTGAACATCTATTTAAAAGCAAGGTCTTCATTAACTAAAAACTTCTGTAAAGAAAATATGCTCTGCGCTTATATAGAGCCCTATTCAATTGGACAAATCGCATTTGAATGAGGCCCTAAGTGTGTAGTTTATATACACTTTTTTTGCTCCCTTTTTTCAGTGGAATGAATAAGCCTGGCCTATAACAGTGCAAATAACTTCACCATTTGCCAGTTTTATAATTCTTTTAGATTTTTGGAGGACAAAAGGTGTAGCATTCAACAGCTAGCACTCACTCTCCAACTAATATAATAACAATGTAGGGATTAAATACATCATAGGATTAATATGTTGTTGCAACTTTTAGAGTACAGTGTGTCTCCTGGTGGTAAATCGTCTCAAAACTGATTGTACTAAAGCCAGATATATAACAAACTAAACAAGGGGCTGATATATAAACAACAGCCAAGAAGGGTGGGAAATATCCCTAAAAATATAGTGGTACATAAGAGTTGAGTGTGTAGTTTATGGACAATGTGTTTCTTGATTCCTCTATTGGTGGAGTTTAATTCATTTTTATCCGGTGCATGATTAATAAAGTTTATATCCTATACACAGACATTTTTGTACATAGATTGGCACCTAGGAAAATGGGTCCCATTTTGTACTTCATAAAAGTAACCAAAGTGTAAATTTTATATAATTTATTATTTATATGATATTTTTTATAATTTTATATAATTATATTGAGTAGGATGAAATTAATTAGTTAAACTAGTTAAAACATTTATATAAAACTAAAATAAAATCATGAAAAGTTGCTTTAAAGGCATATCTAAGTCAGCTGGATTATGAATGCATCTGATAGCGGAAAATTAGTAGTATATGCAAACATGTTTTTGCATAATAAACATTTAAACACTTACATTGAGGTTAGCAAAATCTCATGTCATTTCTGACAGTTGCGAATTAGGGTTAACAACCTCCAAACCAAGACTAAATTAGCATCAAATTTAAAATGATTTGTTTTGGGCCAATCAGGTTAGCTGAAACATTTGATTTAAACTCAGGGGTTCCTGTTTGTGATGTAAAGCAGCCTGGGATATGTAGTGTATCACTGATATGTGCTATGTATTGCTGCTGACATGAATTGGCTGAGCAAGCAAGAGCAGGTAAATAGTGGATTAATATTGCTCCCCTGATGCTGCATGCTAATTGGGGGGGGGGGTCAGATGCCTGTGTAGACACCCTCTGGAGGTGTCAACATAATCATTAGAGGGATTTTTAGATTGTAATACAAATAAATTGTTTTATGATATGTGCTGCATACAAATAAGCTGCTTTTTGCCTAAGGACTGCAGACATGTATTAATCCATGAAACTTTGATATACATTTACTACAATGAATAAAATCTATTTAAATAAATAATGAATTAAAACATATTGGTTTATTAAAATATTTGTAAAATATAAATATTTGAAATAAATATAAGCCTTCAGCAAATCTATAGTACAACTTCTGATAAACGCTGAAGTGCATATGACACAGAGGGCACAATGTCTCAAATATGACAGACCTGCCCCCATAGCAAGACTTACTGGCTGTCAGAGATCCCTCTAGCATCCATGCTTCCACTTACTTTGCCTCCTGGCATCTGGGCTCTAGCCACAGTAGCACACTCATTGATCATGCACGCTAGTGTACAGTGTGAAGAGACAGCACTCCTTCCTGCAGCTTCTTGCAGATTTAGCCTAATTATTATCCAGGCAGCTGCTGCAGGTCTTCCCTGCCTGTTATTTATATCTCTAGGGTCAAAGAGTCCTTCAAGTCTGTGTCTTCTGACTTCTGCAGTTTCCAGCTCTCAACCTGACTCTGTCTGCAGCTTCCAGTGTTAACCTGTATCTTGTGGCTCCTAGCTTTGGTATCCTAACTTCTGCTTTTACCACCATAGAGCATCATTCAATTGCAAACACGTAATTACCTGTAACCCGACATTTATGATGCAAGTTAAATTTCTTCTAAACATTTATATGTATTCAATTGTCTCTAACCTATACTTATAGGCTCACTGCCTGCACACTCAAAACATGAACTAGTAAGTCGTATTTCAAGGGGCATGATCATGTGATCTGACAATAATTAAGCAAGCCCGTATGTTACTTTTTAGACAGAGACAATAGTAAATGAGTCATCATAACGTCAGAAAAACATGGAGGTTACAATTAACCTGCAATTGTAGGTTAACCATTAATACACACAAATAAGTAATGTTTGCCAATGGGGTTGCACTCAAGCAATCTTGAAATACATTAAACCACCTGTTTAAGTCCATGTGGGTGTCCTGATATGTATTATGTTAAAAATAATATTTTTATATTGCAGGTTGAGTTTGTTGAAACTGTTGTGCAATTCATTCTAATGTCTTTCGGTTCTCTTCGGCTCCAGTTCTCATCTTGCTCGGAAGTCGACGCATCATGACACCCTGCATCCTGTCTCTCAGGAAGTGAAATAAAGTTCAGTACCGTGGCATAGCGTTGTTAGTGCCTACAAGAGCCCAACAGCAGTCTGTGCAGTAGCCCAAGAGTAGTTTGTGCCTGAAAGAATGAAAGTGCAGCCTGTGCCTAAAATTACCAAAGTGTAGACTGTGCCTGTAAAAACCAAAATGCACTCTGTGCCTATAAGAACCAAAGTACAGCCCGTGCCTATAATTACCAAAGTGTAGACTGTGCCTGTAAGAACCAAAGTGCAGTATGCGCCTGTAATAACCAAGGTGTAGCTATTGCTCACAAGAACCAAAGTCTAGCCTGTGTCTACAAGAATCAAAGTGTAGCCTGTGCCTATAAGAATCTCTCAGTAAAGTACAGTTAAAGTAAAGTTAATTTCTCTGTTATTTAGTGTAATTATTGTTTTTTAATTTTATTGTTTTTTAAAGGTTTTGTATCCAAAAACAAGGCCATCAGTTCAAACTAAAATGTGAAAAATCTAGGGTCCAATACGGATTATTTCAATTTAAATAGATTTCTACGGAAAAAGCTTATTTGGAACTCATCCTGCCGTCCTGAACGGATTAAGGATAAAACCGAGGTACCACTGTATATGAAATTAGACTAAAAGAAAATATTATGTCATATGATCTGTTGATAATTTTAAAGGAAAGTTTGCAGATTATTGTTTATCACCATATAGTTAGAAAAATAGATTTTGATATTAAAGAGACATTTCCTTAATTCATTATTCATTACCTAACCCTACCTTTAAAGAATATTGCTCTGTTCACCAGTATACAACTACAGAGTAAGGGGACAATCATAATAATAAAAGCTTTCACAATACGGAGGTGAAGAAGTTTGCTCTTTACTATCTGTAAAGTTACTTTTCTATTGGTGTACAAACTTCCTCTGCAAAACACTGCCGAGTTGTATCTACTTCCTAGAAGTTTCTCTTTCACTGAACTGTCATACCTATAGGATACGCAGCTTGTTATCTATGAACAAAGCAGGGACGCCACCTAGTGTCTTTTTCAGCTCAGTATAAAGCTACAAACTAGTAACCAATTCTCATTCCACTCAGCTGAAGCCCTACCACAGAGATTGTTGTATAATTAATTACATAAAAAATACTCTTTGAGTCGACAATCTCCATTACGATAAAACACTAATAGTGTCAGCCTAACTCAGAACTTATGATTTAACTCTGCAGATTTAACTCACCATGCCTAAAACGTAAATAATCTCCACCACAATAGTAGTGGTGAAGGTAGTGTAGACCCATTTTGTTGCAGTGTCCCAATCACTAGTAACTCCCTTGAATATACACAAGAAAATAACTTATTTAGCTCATCTGCCTTTGTTTAGGTTTGGAACTTGTAAAGTGTTTTATTATTCTGCTAGCAGCTGGATTGATTTATGCAGCTAAATAATTTTACTATATTGTGTTTTGTTCCCAGGGACGCAAGAGGAGAGAGAACCATGGATCAATTGGAGTTGAGCTTCTATGCAAGAGTTAAGTGAGACCCAAAAGGTTTGGATTTTAGGACCGTACCACCACATGTGTAAATAGGTTCTTTCTGAGACACAAACTTTCAAACATAGAGAGCGAGAGACCTGTCTCACCTTGTAAAATTTGACTGGTATAAAATTCCAAAGAAGGAGTGTCTTATGTGATTGTTCTTTAAAGTTGGAACATATGGAGATTGAGTTTTGATCTTCAATATATTTTACCAGTATTCTGAGTCTATGGTTCCCCTAGATTGTTTTCCCATTTAGCTATGTATGAAAGAGGGTAAGTATTTTCTGCTGTATACAATACAACTTTTTGAAGACCTATCACCATGTACTTTGGCAAGAAGATGTCATCCCAAATGGATTACCAAAATCCTTGTGACTAAAAACATCAGCTACAGATAGGGTCACCTCTTCCACCTGATAGCCACCAAACATGGCATTATATAACAATACTTCAATACTGGGATCCCTTTACATGGCCTGCATGGGCAAATGCCTCGAATAACCAAGATCGCTCAGCTGAACAGTGTGTTTCTTTGGAGACTCACCCTGACATTAACATGGGCCCTAGATTAGCAAGACCTTCCTAAAATGTTTACCTGGACATTCTCTATGCCGACACTATAATTTATTACCGATCCTACTATTGTTGCTGAAACACTGTTTTTCCTTATTCTAGCTCTAGGACCTTGTTCAACTTAAACAGTGACAATTTAAACAATTCAACACTTCCCCTCCTTTCCCTCTATTTTCCCTCCTGACATTTTGAGTGATCAATAGACCAGACCTGACCTCACTCCGATGAAAGGGGGATCAATCCCTTTTAAATCTGAGGAGTTAACAACCCTTAGATTTTACTTTTCCACTTATCTTCCCCTCCCTTATGCACTCCTCTTCCTTCCTCCTCTCTCCTTTTTTTCGCTTCTCTGCTAGCCACTCTTTAATATTCTCTCACCTTGCTCTCTTCTATTCAAACCATCAAATTATATGTATCAATGCAAAGGCCTTAATACCCCATAGAAGCGAACACAAGCCCTTCGAATTTTTAGTAGCCTGCATGCTGATATTGTCTTTATTCTGGAGACATCTTTTGTGTAACAACATACTAGACTTATAAATAGAAAATACCCGCACTTTTAACATAGCTCTAATGCATCTAAATCTAAATGTGTCGCATCTTGTTCTATAAAAATATTGTTCATACCGTCTAAACTCAATAAACAGATAAAAATAGCTTTAGGTCTGCAGGTATTGATGCACTGGACCACTTTTATTTCCTGAACATTTACAATCCTAATCAAAACAAAGTAGATTTTATTCAACATACTTTGAGCTCATTCTTACCTAATTCTGGTTCTAGTAAAGATTCAGCCTCCCCTGAGAAATCGCCCTTTTCCATGCACCCATCCATGATTTGTAACTTTTCACAAATTATTCCCTCTTTCAATCTCTCCAAGGCCAAGTGAGGGTCTATACTTTCAATTCTGCCACCCACAAGACCTATTCACGTCTTGATTACCTTTCTTTCCTTCATAATGTATTCACATATTCATGTGATCACATGGTCAAACCATGGCCCGATAGAGATGAAATTGCGGGAGTCATCTCTACCCGTATTCCATTCTCCTGGAGACATAACTATTCCCTACTTTCTTAAGACTACCTATTTAACCAATTAGAAATACACCTTACCAACTATTTCCACAATAATGATGGTACTACTACTTCATCCCTGACGGAATGGAAAGCTCCAAGACAGTGGTGGAGCTAGTGCATGGGGGGCCCCGGTGCAAAAAGAATGCTTCTATCACTTACCACCACAAAGTGATAGCTACTTTTACATCTCTCTTTAGAATCTTAATAACTCCCATTCCTTGAGAAACTTTAATACCTTAGATATTGACAGTTTCCTGTGGAAATGTTTCTCCCTGGCCTATCCTCTGATGATCTTGATGCTCTGAATTGAGATTTTTCTCTCTTAGAGTTGCAGACCATTATTAACTCATTCAAATCCACAAAAACACCTGAACTAGATGGTTTTACAAAGCTCTATTATAAAAAAAAAATCCTAAAGGCCTAAACTCCTTGATATTTTCAAATTGGTTCTCAAAAGGGAGCCATTTCCATCCTCAATAGGATTGCCACTTTTAACTTAATAACTAAAAAGGGCAAGGACACCCTGCTTTTTCTGAAATTACAGACTGATTGCCCTGATCAATACTGATTTTAAGAAATGTAGTAAAATGTTAGCAAAGGCAGGGAACAAAACCAGACAACTTGTCAATATGATTCAGCAGGCTCAAGGTGATCTCAATGGACTCCTTTTTATAAGTCTAGATTGCAGAAAAAGCATTTGATCAAGTCCACTGGGGTTACATGGAAGCTGTCCTTATAACATTTGGTTTCAATGGTCCAATTTTACAGGATATACTCTCATTCTACAAGTCTGCTTCCAGGGTGCTTAGACTCCCAGGGGACAATCACCAACCTTTTCCAGTCCACAAGGGCAACTGTAAGGGTTGCCCACTCTTACCCCTCCTATTTGCATTATTCATGAAACACCTACAGTGAGGGAAACGAGTATTTGATCCCCTGCTGATTTTGAATGTTTGTCCCAAAAAAATAAGAAAAATGCATGTCAAAAAAGTTATAAATTGATTTGCAGGTCAATTAGTGAAATAAGTATTTGACCCCTTTGGCTTAGTACTTGGTGGCAAAACCCTTGTTGGCAATCACAGAGGTCAGACGTTTCTTGTAGTTGGCCACCAGGTTTGCACACATCTCAGGAGGGATTTTGTCCCACTCCTCTTTGTAGATCCTCTCAAAGTCATTAAGGTTTTGAGCCTGATGTTTGGCAACTCAAACCTTCAGATCCCGCCACAGGTTTTCTATGGGATTAAGGTCTGGAGACAGGCTGGGCCACTCCAGGACCTTAATGTGCTTCTTATTGAGCCACTACTTTGTTGCCTTGGCTGTGTGTTTTGGGTCATTGTCATGCTGGAATACCCATTCACGACCCATTTTCAATGCTCTGGCTGAGGGAAGGAGGTTCTCACCAAAGATTTGACGGTACATGGTCCCATCCATCGTCACTTTGATGCGGTGCAGTTGTCCTGTCCCCTTAGCAGAAAAACACCCTCAAAGCACAATGTTTCCACCTCCATGTTTGACAGTGGGGATGGTGTTCTTGGGGTCATAGGCAGCATTCCTCCTCCTCCAAAGACGGCGAGTTGAGTTCATGCCAAAGAGCTCGATTTTGGTCTCATCTGACCACAACACTTTCAGCCAGTTCTCCCCTGAATCATTCAGATGTTAATTGGCAAACTTCAGATTGGCCTGTACATGTGCTTTCTTGAGCAGGGGGACCTTGCGGGCACTGCAGGCTTTCAGTCCTTCATGGCGTAGTGTGTTACCAATTGTTTTCTTGGTGACTATGGTCCCAGCTGCCTTGAGATCATTAACAAGATCCTCCTGTGTAGTTCTGGGCCGATTCCTCAATGTTCTCATGATCACTGAAACTCTACGAGGTGAGATCTTGCATGGAGCATCACACTGAGGGAGACTGACAGTTATTTTGTGATTCTGCCATTTGCGAATAATCGCACCAACTGTTGTCACCTTCTCACCAAGCTGTTGGTGATGGGCTTATAGCCCATTCCAGCCTTGTGTAGGTCTACAATCTTGTCCCTGACATCCTTGGACAGCTCTTTGGTCTTGGCCATGGTGGAGAGTTTGGAATCTGATTGATTGCTTCTGTGGACAGGTGTCTTTTATACAGGTAACAAGCTGAGATTAGGAGTACTCCCTTTAAGAGAGTGCTCCTAATCTCAGATTGTTACCTGTAAAAAAAAAGACACCTGGGAGCCAGAAATCTTGCTGATTGATAGGGGATCAAACTTTTTTGACATGCGTTTTTCTTGAGGGGGGGGGGGGGGTTCTTTTTCTGTCTCCCACTGTTAATATATACCTACCATTAAAATTATAAACTGAGATCTTGGAGGTGGCACACAGCCTAATTAAGAGGCCCAGCGCTCTGGAAATACCCCGGGGCCCCTCAGGAGACATCGGTGGCGGGGTAAGCCTGAAAGAGCCCTGGCCAGCAGCTACAGAGCAAGCTAGAGAGGCAGCAGAAGAGAGCCAGCCAGTGATAGGGAGGCCGCCATCTTGGCTCAGCCATGCGGCCTGTGTGCTGAATCAGACCTGCAGCTACCACATCCCAGGGCTACCATACCATATGAGGTGGTAAAGAAGACCAAAAGGTACCCGGACGGCGGCTGGTCTGACTGCATCCCCAAGGGACTCAGTGAGTACAGAAGGGCTGGGGAAGAAAGGGGCTGGAGCGGCCATTTTCCCTCCTCCTCCTCCATTAGTGCAGGCACATAAGCACATGAATCCATGTGACCTGTGGACACAATATACAAAAACAACACCCCTATACCCAGCGCCAACAGCATACAGAATATATATTTATGTGAGCCTTGGCTTATCTCACAGTCTCCCTTTCATCAGCAACAAGTTTATAACTTTTACACAAAATTAGTGCATCAGCTACAAGCTGCTGGAACCTTATGCTGAAAGAACTTTGGCCTATAAAGAGCTACCTACAATCTCTGCACAGCACCCGGTTTTTGTCATAGCCTGATTAGGCAAGTTGGGGTGTGGGAGACCTACACTCCGCCCGGCGGGAGTACCTGCCCAGCGGAATATACAGCAAACTGACTATACTACTACCTGCGGGTCATTGTTGGCCGAATAGCAATTTAACCATGTCTCCCTAAGATCAAGAAGACATCCCGGGGGGGGGGGGGGACACGCTAGCTCGTGGAGAATGTTGATGTTGTGAGCATATATTACCAGACCAAGCTGGGCGAGAAGATATAATCCAGGGGCCCTGATAGACGATCCGGCCCATTCCTTCTCCCAGACCGAGTCTTTCAAGCACAGCCGGGTTCTTGGGGGTGCAAGCATGAAGATGGGGAAAAATAAGAAGGGCGCGCAGGCAAAACGCATTATAACGGACAACTTTGGACATTCAGGAGCAAGCTCTAGCCCGCCCCATGCTTCTCACTCGGAACCGTCCGAAAACTCTGACTCTGAGGGGCAGCCAGTGGCCCTACCACAACAACACATGCATCTCTCGCCCGAATCATTGGCAATGATTGAGGAAATGTTTTTGGCCCACCTCACAAAAACAGTAGACTCTCTTAAAAAGGACATTGGTGACCTAGGGCAGAGAACCCACCTACTCGAAGAATCCACAGACCACATCGTGGAAGCGCAAGAGAGAGACAGGGCTGAGATCGGTCAGAACTCAACACGCATTTCTATCCTCGAAGAAAAATTTGAGGACCTGGAAAATCGCTCCAGACGTCATAACCTGAGAATTAGGGGTGTACCTAGAGCAGTCCAGGACCTGATGCAGTACTTGAAAGCAACCATCAGCAGCATCTTACCGGACGTCCCAGAATCGATCTGGGAGATGGAAAGGGCCCACAGAGCACTAGGAGCCTCAAAGAACCAGAACTTGCCAAAGGATGTGATAATTAGATTTCTGAGGCAAAAATCAAGGGACCTCATATTATCGGCCTCAAGGAAGATGGCAGTCATTAAGGGCCCGGACAACTCGTAACTCCAAATCTACTCGGATTTGTCTCCCATCACTTTGGCCAGACGGAGAGAGATGAAGCCAGCACTGGAGGTTCTGATCAGACATAAAATACAATATAGATGGAGCTTCCCATTTGCCTTGTTGTTCCAACATAATGGTTCCTCTTATTCAGCCAGCTCACGGGAGGAGTGCCAAGAGCTTCTCAAACGCCTCCACTTGTTGCCCGTAGAGGAATCAAGCGAGGCTCAAGCTAATATGCCGATGCCACTTCCTACCAAGCAATGGCGGGAAGTAATCCGCGTTAAACAGGCAAAGGAGCCCTCTTCAAGGGGAGACATTCTCTCTCTGCGCCCTTCACAGGGCGGACCATCCTGGCAGAGCCCCTCCGCTTCGGCAGACCCTACTTGAGACTGTTTCTTGGGAGTCCTGGAACGTTTTTTTGCACTTGTATCTTCCTCTGGACGGCTGCTGACAGTTAACTGTTTACTCTGTTTGTTTTAGAATGTTGAGGTTTAAGGAAGCTGAACGGCCTATATTCCATAGCCCTAATCGGTGCACTAGGACTGGGTCTGGAATAAGGAATGTGCCGGGTACTGAAGGGACCTTACGAGAAAAGTACTAGGGCCCTTAGTTGTACACTTTAACCAAAATTAGTAGGCCTTTCTACCCCGGCACTACAAGTGGTCATTAGCCAGGTCAGCACCAGTCCTCATAGCGAGGCCCTATGGGTCTTATTCTCCCCCCTTCCCCGACTCATACTCCAACTGTTTCTAGTACCCCTCCCTTTGAGGGTAGTTTGGAGGTATGGTCAGCCCAACCTCCACCCCTGAATCTGCCACTGCAGTTAGGTGGCTAGGGAGGTTCTGTTTATTATGCCCATTAAGTGGTTTACTCGTTTGTTTTTTGTTTATGGCATCATATGTGAAAACTGAAAGTCTAACGTTATTATTACTCTTCTCTCCTTCCTTTGTTCTTGTCTCACCATCTCCTGGCGGGAAATATCTCCACTCCGCTCTACCTCAACACGCTCGGGCTCACAAGCTGAGGTTGTGGGCTCCGTCTGGTCTCCCCGCCCCGCGGGGCCTGGATCCGGGGTTGGGTGAGTCAGCAGCTGATGAGCACTCCTCACTTCAACACGGTCATGGCTAGTGTAGAGTATACATTTGTGACGCATAATGTTCAAGGCTTCAATTCCCAATTCAAGAGGAGGAAGGCTTTCCTTTACTATAAAGAGATTAGGCCATCAGTGCTCTTCTTGCAAGAGACCCACTTCTCCCGTAACCATATCCCTAGCTACTTACACAAAGACTACCCGGTATTTTTCTCAGCGACACAACCTACTAGGAAAGCAGGCACCTCAATACTCATCCACCGAGAGTTCCCCTTCATTTTGGAATCAAAAAAGGTATATAAGGAGGGACACTATATTATCCTAAATGGCTCTGTAAATGGCCAGCCCATAACTCTAGTCTCCATATATGCCCCCACCACATCCCCTCATAAAATTTTGTTAAGGATCTTGAGGATTCTAGAAACACAGGCCAATGGGAGGGTGATAGTGGGGGGTGACTTCGACCTAACTCTTGATCACACACTTGACAGATCTAATAGTTTAACGAATGGGCGCTTCTCCAACAAAATAAAACAAATTAATAAATGTCTGGACGGGTTGGGACTGGTGGACGCTTGGAGGGGACATCATCCCAGGACGAGAGAGTATACATACTACTCACACACTCATGGGTCTTATTCGCGCATAGATTCCCTACTAATAGACTCGTCCCTTTTTGACTCCTCCAAGGAGGCTAAAATTCTCCCCTGCACTTGGTCGGACCACTCGGCTGTTCTTATTACCTTGTATTTGGGATCCCAGCTTAAACCCCCTTATGCATGGAAGTTGAACGAGCTACTTCTCACAATTCCCTCCCTGCATGAACAAATGGCCGGTGACTTGCAACTATTCTTCGACCAGAATTTGTTCACAGACGTGGGAATTGGTTGGACCTGGGTCGCCCATAAGGCATTTATGAGAGGTACTTGTATAAAGCTAGCATCGGGCTATAAGAAGCAATGTAGGCTGCGAGAATCGGAGCTTAGAGAGGAGTTGAGGTTACTGGAATGTCAGAACCAACTTAATTCTAAGGCCCAGCTGCGCCAAAAAATTGATACTTGTAGACTTGAATTAGATAACCTCCTGAGCGATAGAACAGAAAAGGCCCTCCGGCGCACTAAACATCTATTTTATGCTAAAGCCAATAAACCAGGCTCCATGTTAGCAAGGAGGCTTAAAACAAAATCTGTCAAAACCACTATCTCTAGAGTCAAAACACCTTCTGGTGGCATTACGGTGAGCCAAAATGAAATTCAGAAAACTTTTGCTGAATTCTACCAGGATATTTACACCTCAAAGCCCAAAAGCAGTGCAGAAGCCATACAATCATATTTGGATAAATACGACTTCCCATCGGTGTCAGACCAAAATTTAAGCAAACTGAACTCGAATATCACAGAGGAGGAAGTTCAAACGGCCATTAAGAACCTTAAGACGGGCAAAGCCCCTGGGCCGGACGGGTTCACTAACTCATATTACAAAAAGTTTGCGGCCCAATTATCCCCCTTTCTCTGTAAACTATTCAATTCAATTCTTGATGGTGACTCGATGCCCCCAGAGCTTAACAGGGCGGATCTGGTCCTCTTTCCCAAAGAGGGTAGGGACCCTCTCGAGGCCAAGAATTATCGACCGATCTCCCTTATGAACGGAGACATTAAGCTCCTGGCTAAGATAATGGCGGGCAGGGTCTCGGACTTCCTACCAGATTTGGTGCATAAGGACCAAACAGGCTTCATCCCCTATCGACAGACAGCAGATAATATCAGGAGGACGCTGAATGTCTTGCATTCTGCGCAAGTAGCTAGCACACCTTTGTGCGTTCTCGCGCTGGATATCGAGAAGGCCTTCGACACGGTCGAGTGGCCTTATCTCTATTCAGTCCTGGGGAAGTTTGGCTTCGGGGGACGCTTCATTATCCTAATTAAAACACTTTATCATTACCCAGCAGCCAATATTAGATTACCAGGAACAAAGAAAGTGGATATTAAAATTCAGAGAGGGACTAGGCAGGGATGCCCACTCTCTCCACTATTATTTGCTTTGGCGATTGAGCCCCTTGCCCAGGCCATCAGGACCAGATCGGACATCCAGGGCCCGGAGGTGGGATTTCAACACATTAAATGTTCGCTATTCGCGGACGATCTTCTCTGCACTCTGACAAATCCAGTAGCATCGATTGCCAATCTTATGCTGACTATCGATGAGTTTAGCTTACACTCGGGCCTGAAAATTAACTGGGATAAGACTGAGGCGATGGGCGTGGGGATGCGGCAGACGGACATCCAGGTTCTGAAACTTAGGTACAAATTTGTCTGGCCGTCAGACGGCATACAATACCTGGGGGTCAGGATCACGGAGAGAGTCTCAGGGATGTATAAAGCAAACTACCCCCCACTGTTTCGGAAACTGTTAGACGACTTGCAAAAATGGTCTAAATATAATATATCATGGACAGGGCGTATCGCTACTATTAAAATGAATGTGTTACCTAAAATTCTTTACCTATTTAGGACGCTGGCCATCCCAGTAGAAACCCGAGATCTCGAAAGGTTGCAACAACATATTTTTAAATTTATTTGGGCAAACAAACCACCGCGGATAGCTAAGCAGTTAATGTACAGGCACAGAACCCAAGGGGGTCTCTCCTGCCCCAATCTTAGGCTGTATCTAAGAGCCGCCCAACTAGCTTTCTTACCTAGAGCCCACTCAGTCAAACACCAGCCTACCTGGGTGTTTATGGAGAATCAAGATCTCAAGCCCTGGACGTGGGACACTATTATATGGCATCCAGGGTCTAACCAGCCTCCTCCTAAATTTTCCAACCCAATGATTAAACTAACTCTCTCGGTATGGGACTGGGCAGTCAAGAAGCATCAGCTGTCAACCCCGCTATCCCCTCTAACCTCCATTAGTTCCTTCCCAAATTTTAAAGACGTTTTTCACGCAGAGTCCCGTCAGTGGTGGGCTCTTGGACAACTAGATAGGATAAACACCTGGTTCTCCAATGATATAATGTACACACATACTCAAATGCTGGATAAGTACGATATCCCGCCAAGAGAAAATTGGCGCTACCTGCGTCTTAGGCACTGGTTAACATCGTTGGTACAGAGTCTAGGACCCCCAAGATCAACCTGGTTCTCGGTGGTGTGTAAGAACCTGCCTCTGACAAGGGGTACACTGGGAGCCCTGTACTCCTTTTTTAATAGGGCTGATAAAACTCCTAAACCCCCCTTTATGCTCAAATGGGAACAGGACCTGGGAAGGGGACTAGGGCCGGCGGAGTGGAAGGAGGCCTTTACCAATCTGTCTAGGGGCTCTATTACATATAATATTCTGGAGGTGTCGCTTAAAGTCCTAGACAGGACATACCTCACCCCCGCTAGAATGCATTCTATGAACGCACAGAACAACGATAAATGCTATAGGGGCTGTCATCAGAAAGGGGAATTTTTGCATACTTGGTGGTCATGCCCAGTGGCTAGGGACATTTGGGAACAAGCTATGAGTCTTGGATCCAAATTATTTGGTAGCCCAATTCGACCCTCAATTGAAAATTGCCTTTTAGGAATGCATATTGAAGCCTTGACTAAAATACAAAATAAGTTATTGCAATTTATTAATTTAGCAGTTAAACAGCATATAGCTAGAAAATGGAAATCCCCAAGGCTTAGCTTAGGTGAGATAATCACCAAGGTTAACTTCATTATGATTAATGAAAGATTAACCAGTACTTTAGAAGATCAGTACCCCCAGTTTTTAAAGATATGGACCCCTTGGCTGGACTCCCAACATAGTATACCGATTAGGTAAGGCACACTAGTCTCTCCTTTGTGTCCCTGGCCCCGGGGGGGGGGGCGGAGGCCGGATGGAGCATAGACCGGAAGTGATCATGAGTGAGGTAACTAACCAGGAGATGTCTTTTATTCCTTTTTCTTTCTTTCTCTTTCCTTCCTTTTTTCTCTGTGTATATTTTTTTATTTTTATTTTTTTACGTTTTTTTTATTTTATTTTTTTCTTCTCTTCAATTACAGTTTCTGTTTATACTAGATGCTATGTTAAGTTAATTAGTTGCAATTACCAAGTTATATTGGCTAATTTCAGAGTTCCTCGGTATTTTATATATCGAGTAGGCTAAGTTTAGATTTGAGGAGGGAACTCCTCAGTAAGTAAATCACAGAAAATTATTCAAAAATGTGTGAAGACTGCAGAAAGTTTTCAAATCCGACACTGTGTTTAGGTTTAACATATAATGCTTGGCAATGAAGAATCTGTCTATCTGATCTATCGGTACATGCAATGATTTACCTTTGGTCTTCAATAAAAAGATTGGAATAAAAAAAATTATAAACTGATCATTTCTTTGTCAGTGGACAAAAGTTCAAAATCAGCAGGGGTTCAAATACTTTTCCCCCTCACTGTATGTGCAATTGTTCAAGACCACCTGAACATCACTGGTCTGTACATAGACCAAGAACACCACAAATTGGCTCATTTTGCCGACGATGTCAAATCTACCTTAACTAATCCGCAATCTTCCCTTCCAGGCCTGATGGGAGTCCTGAAAAATGTCAGGCAAATTTCTAACTTTAAAATCAATTCAAACAAAACAGAAGCCCTCAAAATTAATATACACTTAGCAACTATCTCCATTCTTAAACAGGCTTTCCTGTTCTTACCAAACATTATACAAGTTTAATATTCCTAAACTAGTTGATGACATTAAGAAAGATCTTCTTCAGTGGGAACAATATTATACTTCCTGGATGGGGCATTTGCAAGTTTAAAGATGAAGTCTTTCATATGTTTTCCAAAAGCCGTCTGTCCACCTCCCCCACCAGGTTTACTTCTACTTCATAGACTATTCTATTATCAGATGGGTATACCAGATCATCTCATGCACCTCCTGAGGAATCTGTATGTGGACCAAGAAGTCACGGTCAGAACTGAACATGGAATCGAATGGTTCAAGATCGGGAAAGGAGTGTGACAAGGTTCTATATTGACACCTTATTTATTTGTATTATTTATATGTATAACATATCATCCATTAGACCAGACTGGGTGAATCCAAAGCCAAAATTAATATTGCTGAGAAAAATATCAACTACCTCAGATATGCAGATGATACCACCCTGATGACTGAATGTGAGGAGGAACTAAATGCCCTATTGATGAGTGTGAAAGAAGAAAGTGCAAAGTCTGGCCTGTAGTCATAAAATTTAAAGACTTTCGCTTCGGTGGAGGAAAACTATGACAATCCTGGAGAAGCTATTAAAAAGTAAAGACATTACATACACTATCTACAAAAGTCTGCATAGTTATGACTATGGTAATCCCAATAGTAACTTACGATTGTGAGAACTGGACCATAAAGAAGGCTGAGCTTCATAGAATTGACACCTTTGAATTGTGATGCTGGAAAAAAACAGCTTAGAGTCTTGGACTGCAAGAAGATTCATTCAATCAATACTACATAAAATCAAGCCTGTTCATTTTAAAGTATGATCATGTGGATAAAGCACACATATTTTGGTCATATCTTGAGAAGTCAGGATTCGCTACTGAAGACTCTGATGCTTGGAAAGGTTGAAGGCACACGAAGAAGGGGACATTAGAGGCAGTGATGTATAGATGAGCTCATTTAAGCAATGAGCATGACCTTGATCGAGCTCAGAGGTGCAGTGGGTGAAAGATATGTCTGGAGTGCTGTGATTCATAGGGTCACATAGAGTCAGACATTGCTGAACAACTAAACAACATCCATAAGATATATCGCTTCTCTTTTCCTCTCTGTTGGAGGCAATGTGGTCGGGTCAGTATCTCGCCCATATCTTTTGGGCTTTCTCATATGTACAATGATTTTGTTCACAGGTCTCTAACTTTATAACACCGATCACAGGTGCAACCATACCACTCTATCCATTGATCTTGTAATGACATAAGAAAAACTCAGGAAATATATATTAATGGCAGACAGTTGTGCTTTATCACCTGTCTTGAAGAAACAGAAATTTGCTGCATTAACTCAAATTTCAGATAAACTTCACCATATCCACACAACAGAGAAACTTTCTTTTACACATTGACAAAGCTTTCAATGGAATTGTCGCGGTATTTATAGCGTAAATATAAAAAATTATATTTATAATTTATAGTTCGAGTAACGACAATTCATAGGCAAATATTGCTTTTAAAATAAAACAGTGTTTATTATCAACAACACAATCTACTTTGTACTATTATAAAATTATTAGCAGTGTATAATTATACACAAAGTAAGTAATTTGATTAAATTATGACAATAATATTATGCTTAATTAATATGGAAAAACAAGCTATCTTATCGTATACCAATAAAATCGTCCTAGAAAATATTAAGATACAATGAGATACTCTTAATTAATATCTCCTTTAGCTATAATAGAACACTAAATCGATCAACATATAACAATTTAAGATATCTGCCAGTATCTATTTTCATACATCAATAACACTATAGCATAATAATGGACTAATATTTTTAGTATAAATCACTTATAGAAATATTGTAAATGTTATAAAAACAGAGACAAATTTATATTATCAGGAGTTAAAATAATTTGGTAACTCCTAGGTATATAAGCAATGATAACAGAGTAAATAGATCTGTAGAGTATGACAGGTAATGATTTAAGTATGTTTCTAATATAATTGATATAATAAGAAATACAATAAATACATTTGGTATTTACTAGTTAATTGGATGAAGTCAATATAGCAAGATCAAAATAATAACAATAAAGTTATAGGATATCCCCTGATTAGGAGTTTTTAAACATTAAATAGTCTAGATATATATGTATATATTAATTATCAATTATATTGCAAAAACATTTAGTTATGTCTATACATTACCAGGTCAACCCAATTTGACGTAAAGCGCCTGTCCTTATAAATCCCCAAATCAGGAACCAAGATTATCTGTTTTCTCCAGAGTGTCTAAGAGAGTACTGTGTATACTCGAGTGTAAGCCGACCCGAGTATAAGCCGAGGCACCTATTTTACCACAAAATACTGGGAAAACTTAGTGACTCAAGTATAAGCCAAGGGTGGGAAATGTGCTGCCCCCAGTGTCCCTCTTGTGCCCTCTGTGTCCCTCTCTTGTGTGCCCTCTGTGCCTCTTTCTTGTGTCCCCCCTCTCTCTCCCCTGTGTCTCTTCCCCCCTTTCCCTTCCCTGTGTCTTTCCTCCCCTCATGTCTCTTTCCCTCCCCCTTCATTATCACCATCCTCAACAGCCCTCCTCATCTTCCCTTCTCATCCTCAACTCCCCTTCTCATCCTCCGTACTCATCCTCCCTCCTCAAACCCCCTCCTCATCCTCCCTCCTCAACTCCCCTCCTCAACCTCTCTCCTCAACCCCCCTCCTCATCCTCTTTCCTCAACCCCTCTCTTCAACCCCTCTCCTCAACCCCTCTGCTCAACCCCCCTCCTTAACCCCTCTCCTCAACCTCTCTCCTCAACGCCCTCCTCATCCTCAACCCCCTCCTCATCCTCAACCCCCCTCCTCACCCTCAACCCCCTCCTCATCCCCCTCCCCCTCCTCAACCAGCCTCCTCATCCTCAACCTCCCTCCTCAACCCCCTTCCTCATCCTCCCTCCTCAACCCCCCTCCTCACCCTCCCTCCTCAACCCCCCTCCTCATCATCAACCCCCCTCTTTAACCCCACTCCTCATCCACAACCCCCCTCCTCATCCTCCCTCCTCAACCCCCCTCCTCAACCCCCTCCTCATCCTCAACCCCCTCCACGCGTCTTCCGGCTGCATTGGGACCTGGCCAATACTAATGACGTGATGCGCATGTGACGTCACGTCATTAGCATATGCCAGAAGACGCGCGGAGGAGCAGCTGATGATGGAAGGTAAGTGAGAGGAAAGGGAGAGGGGGTGGTAATTAGAAAGGGGTAAAGTAAGGAGTGGAGTTGAGGAGGGGTGTAGACTTTGAGGAGGGGGGTTGTGGTTGAGGAGGAGGGATGTGGAGGGGGGTTGTGGAGGGGGGTTGAGGATGAGGAGGGGGATTGAGGATGATGAGGGGGATTGAGGATGAGGAGGGGGATTGAGGATGAGGAGGGGGGTTGGCAAAGGATAATAAGGGAGGGGGAGGGAAAGAGACACGAGGGAGAGAGGGGGAAAGAGACATATGAGAGGGAGAGGGGGGAAGAGACAAGGGGGAGAAAGAGACACAGGGTGACTCGAGTATAAGACAAGGGGGCCCTTTTCAGCCTTAAAAAAAGGGCTGAAAAACTCTTAAAGCTTATATCTGTGGTGTAGGAATCCTCAGAGTGTGGCCTCAGTGTGCCAGGATAGTGTCACTCAGGGTGTGTGTCAGACAGTGTATATCAGAGTCTCTTTTCTCAAAATAGTCCCAACTTAAATAGTAGCAAATCACTATTTAATAGTACTGTTTAATACCTCTTGGGTTTCCTTTACGGTGAGAAAAAGTATACTGAAGTATTTCCCTAGTAGGTCATCTAATTATTGGGACAATGGGAATGATTTGCATAGCTGTGTTTTTAGAAAAGTCTAAATACACCTGTATGTGAGTTTTGGATAGATGTCTGATATTTGGATTCCAGGTAGTGAAGCTTGCTTCCCCATTGTTTCAACTCAAACAGAGATATACAAATACTTTAATGACTAGCCATTGTCTAAGTCTCAGACATGTTTGAAGGAAACTTGAGCTGAGTTACTGCGACAGTTGTATCTACATTGTCTTCTAATTAACCCTACCTGAATACACAAAATGGTTTCACAAAGGCAGGTACTAAAACTGAGAGATAGAAATATATTTCTTTATGTAAAATTTTAAAAATCAAATTAAAAGGATTAGGTTAAAATAAATGTCTAAAATCATATATAGATATGAAAAGCTTAAGACATACAGTGGATATAAAACGTCTACACACCCCTGTTAAAATGTCAGGTTTCTGTGCTGTAAAAAAATGATTGACAAAATAGGTGGGCGAATTGTGATATACTTTACTTTATTAGTTTAATAGAGACAACGACGATTAAAAAACTTAAAAAGGGAAAGGTATAAAACCAAACTGTACAAATTCCTTTGGACAGAACAACTGCAAACCTTATTGCCACTAGACAAATATCAATCATGAAGTGGGGTTTTAGCAGTAATGTAAATGAGAAAAAGAGAGTTGCAAGGGTCTGGCTAAAGTTACTATAAACTGAAGGGTTGTATATGGTTAAGTTATTTAGCCAAGAGTTACTATATACCATATATAAATATATATGCTATCTGTAAATACTATCCCTTAATCTTGGTATGTGAACTGGTATGTCACAGACTCAGGATAGCATGAATGATAGTGTAGTGTAGTGCTTAGACTTTGTCATGAGGGTCCTGGAGGACCCTCATGGCACATATAAGGTTAATCTAGGGGTTAATAGACCCCTTTTGGACTGAGGGGGTTAATTGGCCCCCATGAGTGATGGGGTTAATTTTAGGTGCCAGGGGGGTACTTATAGTACCCACGCAGCTTGGGGGTAACCATTAGTGTGCCGCGGGCCCTTTAAGGACCTGCGGCGGGAAATTCAAACCCCGCAATTCTCCGGGATTGAATTTTGAATTCAAGCCTGCGCCGGAAAATTTATATCTCGTAGATGCTGCGGGGTCCCGATCGGTACCCTCTGCAGCAAGGCAAGGGGTTAATGTGGGGAGCCTGCAGGGGTCCTGTTCAGGCCCCTTGTTAGATATTAATTTCCTCATTATGAAATAATTAGGTAAGAATATCATGATTATAAAAAGTATATCAGCTTGTTTTTCCTCTTGTATATTACTAGAATGTTTAAGTGCGTCATCTGTAGAATGTTTACGTTAATGTTCTTTAAAACATCTGTTTCCTGTATCCTGTCTTTGTTTCAGAAACTAATGAGATGAGATATCTATAGGAAGCCGGATTTTGCTGAGTTAGACAGAAACAAAAAGACACTTGCTTGCAAATATGTATTTAACACTATTTTCAACTAGCTGTGACGTGTGTTATGCTATATAAGATTCTGCCGCCCAAATAAATTCAGAGACTATTCTGATGGCACTCTGACTTCTGTGCATTATTTTCTCTCATTATATCTTGGTGCCCAGATATAATTGATACACACATCACGATACATGATTACTCACTAATCTGATCCTATCATTTTGGTCCTTCGAGCCGGAAGTTGTTTCCCTTATCATTCCTCGGACGGAGCAAAACGCCTTTTACCGTGCACGGGGGGGTAAGTCGCTGAGGACTCCCTTACCTTGAGAAAGACCTCAGGCCTGATATATACGATCAGTTGGACCACAGAGGCAAGGTGTTTTCCGAGGGATGACAAGGCACAGCTTACAGCGAACTGACAGTGAGTATATGAATTTCTGCTGCATTTGCATGTGTGTGTATGTCCCAGGTCCTTGCCTAACAGTGATATTAGGTAAAAGAGTTGTACAACTAGGTTTCTAGCCTAGTAATAGGTAGAAGGGTTGACACTTACCCACAGAGAGGTAAAAGAGTCATTATCCTGAGGAAAAGACTATAAAATAAGTTCTCCGTACGTAACGTTATTGAGAAAGCTTACCATGAAAAAGGGGTAAATGAGTCCGACTTTCAAATGAGCTCTTGCAAGAAAATATGTATGTGTGTGCATGTTACCATTTTGTATGATTTAAATACCGGTACCGGGTGTATGTATGTTTGTGAGGGGTGTAACACGCATAACAGATTTATTGGTTATTGTATATACCTGTCAACATTCTGTATATTTCTGTGTACTTGTGAGTGTATGTATATATATACATGTATTCTTTTGTGTTGTTCTCAAAATTCTTACCTGAAACTATCCACTTTTGGTAGTGAGTGGTCACGCATTACCCACCTAGTCTCCGAAGGGCTAATCCTGTGACTTGCCTGTGTTTATGGAAGACGCACAAACCAAAATTTGTGGCAGTTGAGCACGACAGGCATCTAACTGCTTGAATTTCCATCTTTCTCATTCTTTACTTGGTTATACAATGTTGAAATATTTTGTCTGCAGTTTCTGTGTATTCATAACTTCTTACTAAAATACTCTGTAAGATTGTGTGTATGAAGCCCTGGGTGGGAGCTATACTTGTAAGGGATACGTCCACATAGGCACCACACGGTATATGGTGAAGTTGGACTTTGAGTGGTTTACCTGTCGGCCCTGAAGGTTGGGTGGCAAGGTTTACACTAAAGGGAACTGCACAACAAGACTTCCCATCAGAAGCTACGGGCTTTATGGGTCCTTGATGTGCCGAGTATATGTGGTGGTGTTTGAGGTGTAGCGTGCGAGAGGTAGCGTGAACGACTCTCTCTCTATGTGAACCAGGTTTCCACACTCGGGTGTGGAGAAGGCGGATGGTCCAAGGTGTGGGAGATATACAGATTATTTCTGGAAAATGTATAAAAGGTCTGTTGGTTGTTGTATGTATATGTAATGCTATGTATATTTCCATGTACCTGTGATATTATTTTTTGTGTATATCTATTAACTTTAATTGATACTATAGGAGTTCAAGATATGTATATATGTGGGTATATATATATGTATATGTGTATATATATGTATATGTATAGGTGGATAGGCTCTCAAGGGCATAAATCGCACTGCCAGGAGTGTGGTTTCTAGACCCTGCAGTTTTCAAGGTTATCTCTACAGAAATGTTTAATATGCAAAGGGTTTCTGGTGTGCATCTGTAACTTATGTCTGGTAAAAACACACTTATGTGTGGGAATTGTGAACACTGTATTCTAGAATTGTTTTCTTATGTGTATTTGTGTATATATATAAAGTTTCTATGTCTTTGTAACTTTACTCGATGCTTGACCTTTGGGCAGGGAGGTGACTGATCTGCATTATGTGAAGATGTGCAGGGTCTGGCCAACCCCACACATAGCAGACCACTCCCCTTTCCTACTCTAATTTTTTCCTCTGTGTGTGTGTGTGTTAGTTTTTATGTAAAATATGTCTGTCTGTAACCTCGAGGGAAAATAGCAGAAGGGAGAAAGTGTGGTTGCTGTAAAGAGAGACAAAGGCATGTTATTATAACCCCTTTTAAGTGATGACAATGCTCACCGCACCCACTGGATACGCAGCATCTACTATACTACCTCTGCTGGAATCAGTGCCCTGTATCCACTACTTCTTGGCAATATTAATCCTTATTACAAGGAAGGTATAGGACACGTTCAAACTTTATTAAGCTTTACTATACACAAAGAAGTATACGAAAGTAAAAGTAAACGCAACGTTACTTAATTAAGGAAATAAAAATAAAAATAATAAAAAGTAAATACATTTTTTTATACTAAAAATAAAAAATTGTTGAAGATGAAAACAAAAAGGCAATTGTGTATCACAATGACGGTGCCTACGGGGGGAGGGACATGTAATGTTAACCACCTGTCTCCTTCGAAAGAGGATATGTTTATGTTTACACAGAAAAGACTTCCACGACTGACCGCCCCTCCAACTCCTGGGAATATGGTCACTTATAGTGATGATGTAGAGGACGAATTTGATGATGCCCGCAAATACCTGCTTGCCGCCACCGCTCCAAATCCACCTCCTCCAACACCACCACCTTCTGAAGGATGGCCCGCCAGAACCAGGCGGGCACCAGATCGTCAATACGGAGGTAAGGGAATAACATCTGTGCCATTTTATCCCTTAATTGAGGTTCCCAATTCTAGAGGGGGGAAATGTGTTGCCGCCCACAATGCTAGTATACCGAGCATGGACAGATGCAGATGTGAGGAGAGCTGTAGAAGGAGTCCCCCACCCAAATGACAATATGGGAATTTCAGACTTAAGTTCCAGCGATTGCAGCAAAGTTTTAAATTAAATGGTGTTGAGGTTGCAAGATGTCTTAGGCAGATATTAGGGTCCGATTGGATCCTTAGTGAAGGTGACTGGAATCCACTGGACCCAAGGGGGGAGCCATTGCAATATGGATCACAAGAACTGACCCAACGAGTAGACACTCGAATAGGCAGAATAGCTGACAGACACAGAGAACACGCAGACTGGACTAAGATAAACGAGTGTGTACAAAAAGATGATGAAAGTGTGGAACAATATATGGGGAGGTTGCTGGACCATATGCTCAGCAACTAAATGACTTTGTGATACAACACCAAATTACTTACAAAACATGTCCCCTTAGGGAAACCATAGAATATGCTAGACATGCCGAAGAGCAGTGTAAGAGAGCAAATGAAAAGAAACAGATAAAGCAAGATAGTAAACCAAAGGAGGTGTATTTGATGACTTCTGTTGATGGGAAAGCGCAACCTATAACTTTTTGCTTTCTTTTCTGGTGATGGTGGAAATAACCAAAAACGTGGAGGGAGAGGAGGTGGACGTGGACGAGGTCGAGGTGGAAGCAGAGGAAACATTTTATTGAAATTGTTACGTATGTGGCAAGGCCGGCCACTTAGCACGTTCCTGCAGAAACAGAAAGTACCAGGAGAAAGAGGGAGCGGATGACGATGACCAGACTGACAAATGACTAGAACCAGGTTGTACCCTTCCTTTACAAATATTTGCTGAACAAGAATTGCTTGAATCTGAATTGTATGAGTATGGTAATAATGATGCAAATTTGCCAGAAATAAATGATGTGTTGAATTTAGAATCATGGATAGACTTAATGGCTCTAGCAGAACAACCAGTCATGCAACTAGATGTAGAGGGGGTAATGATAACATTTTTATGCGATACAGGAGCATGTAGGTCAGTATTGAGCGATGATGGCACATGGACTAGTTACACGTCGTCACAAAACATACTGGTTAGGTCAGCAGCAGGACAGACAAATAGCGAACCTATATCATGCCCACTCACAGGGAGATTGTTCAACGGCCAAACATTTGAGCATCCTTTTATACTCTCCCCTAGATGCCCGATAAATCTCTTGGGTAGAGATCTGATGCTGAAATGCAACATTAGAGTGGTTTCTACAGAGTAAGGCATGAAAGCATACATGGGGACATACCTGTCGATGTAAATGTAGTGCAGGGGATGGGTGAACCACATTACTTCTACACATTAGACATGGTGTCGAAAGGGCCAGGACAAGTATCCAGCACTTTGGTAGCCATGGCTAATGACCTAGCTCCATCTTCCAGTGTAAAACAAAGCATGGGGTCATTACACTGCACTATGAAATTTGAAAGTACACCGGGGAGGGATGTGGACTATGAAAAACATTTTTCAAACACACCAATACCAGAATAACCTTGGATTACATATACTGGACAGAAAATGGGTATACAGGGGTGGGAGTAAAATTGAATGATCAAGACCAGCTACTCTATGCCAGCTGGTGGAAGGTGGGTACAAGTAGGAGGGATGGTAGAAGAGGCTCAGACAGATAAAACACCATGGGAGTACTTACCCTATGACCTCGGAGTGCAGTACTCACCGAGCACAAAAATATATAGGAAAAGCCTGAACTGAGGAACTGAGACAAAGTAAACATACACATTTTTCTCTTACACAGCTACACATCTGTGTATCTCGTAGACCAAATTGACAAGAGTATTCAACAGCAAATACAGACAGACGTACCCTCACAGGAAAAAAACATACTGGTTGAAGAAAGGGAGTAAACTGAATGCTGATAATATTTATGACCGTATAGAAGGGAAACCAATTTTACCAAAATCACTATTCAGATATGCAGCTATGTTGAGCCATGGCATTAGTCATGTCTCAAGAGGGAGTATGGTAGACATGGTCAGCAGAATATTTTCAGCCTATGGATTAAACATCTATTTTAAAAATGTTTGTGCAGGGTGCCTTGTTTGTGCACAACACAACCCTCAGGGTAACTATCACCCCATAAGAGGCACATTCCCAGAACCAACATACCCCTTCCAGACAATATGTATGGATTTCATTTAACTAACAAAGTGTGAAGGGAACAAATATTGCCTAGTGATACTTGATGTATACTCTAGGTGGGTGGAAACTAAACCATGTGCACACCCTGACGCAATCACAGTGGCTAAAACCTTAGTGACACAAATAATTCCTAGGTTTGGTATACCAGAGGAAATATATAGCGATAACGGCACACATTTTGTGAACAAAATTATCGACTACTTGAGTAAAGCATTACACATAGAGTTGAAAAACCACTGTGCGTACCACCCACAGTCAGCTGGATTAGTGGAGAGAACTAATGATACCATTAAAAATAGATTGAGGAAAACGATGGCAGCGACAGGGAGAAATTGGCTTTACTGTTTACCATTAGACATGCTAAACATGCACATGCTTCCAGGCAGGAAGAAGTTAACCCCGTTTGAAATATTGTATGGGAGACCATTCCTACTACCAGAATTTAGACCATTTATCTTAGAAGATGAGAACATGAGTGAAAACTTAGCAGACTATATGAGAAAAATGTTAAGTAAGAAAGATATTATCTCCATCTCTCTCTCATCCACAGCAACAGCAGGGACCCTGCTTGGTACAACCAGGCCAGTGGGTCCTAATTAAAGTAATCAAGCGAAAAAATTGGGCATCGGCCAGGTGGGAAGGACCGTACCAAGTTCTGCTGTCAACACCCACTGCCTTGAAAGTTGCCGAACAAGCCACCTGATTACACCTGACTCACTGCAAGAGAGTAAAAGTGCCAGAGCTTGAGCCGGTTGATTCCTAAAACCTGCTAGCTGACTCATTGCGAGTCAGGCTGGGCTACAAAGGGGGGGAAACTCGTCTCAAACCCAGTGAAGAACCGAATGGTGCGGGTTTTGGGGTTCTCAACTGGCCCAAGAATATGTCCTGGCACCTATTCAAAAGACCTAACTGGTGTGGCCTAAGAATCTCACGGACATGCCTCATCTTGATAACTCTTTGCATAGTAGCACCCATAGACATATGGGAAGAAGTAACAAGACCCAGAGGCAACCAGATGCAATCTATTGGAGAGATGTGGATGCACAGAATGAAAAGAGAGATGATGGAAGTCAATTTAACTGGCCAAGTGACCCTAGTGTTCAAGGAAGAACAGATATGAACCAACCAAATAGACCTATGTCAAGTACTAAGATGTGGACTTTCTGGAGGAAGACGTAGTGGAAGGGTGAGAAAAGCGCCAGTATACTTGTGTATAGCCTCTCCGTATGGAAATGAGAGATGTCCTAGCTGGAAACTGGCCTTATGGAATACAGGAGCTGACTGGGGTTACTCCCCACCTAATCACATGAAGTGCAAAAGTACAAAGAGACGCTTAAAGCTGACACGGGGTGTGGAGCCATTCTCCTGCAGCCAAAATCAGCTATACAAAAGTGTGATGAAGGGAGACATACTTTTGGAATCTACACCTCAGGCAGAGGTAACAACATGGAATATTTGCATATTCAGGTACTGCAAAAAGAGGAGCCCAGAGAGACTATTGATCTCACCAAGGTGAGCCCTGTGAATAGGACTGTGCCCCCACAGATCATCTATTTGGAACCTGTTCCACTGCCAGACCGTCAATGGCAATGTTACCATTTAAACTGAACCTTGCTTTAAGACCTTTGTTTAATACATTTATAAGAGGAGGGACTGTTAGATATTAATTTCCTCATTATGAAATAATTAGGTAAGAATATCATGATTATAAAAAGTATATCAGCTTGTTTTTCCTCTTGTATATTACTAGAATGTTTAAGTGCGTCATCTGTAGAATGTTTACGTTAATGTTCTTTAAAACATCTGTTTCCTGTATCCTGTCTTTGTTTCAGAAACTAATGAGATGAGATATCTATAGGAAGCCGGATTTTGCTGAGTTAGACAGAAACAAAAAGACACTTGCTTGCAAATATGTATTTAACACTATTTTCAACTAGCTGTGACGTGTGTTATGCTATATAAGATTCTGCCGCCCAAATAAATTCAGAGACTATTCTGATGGCACTCTGACTTCTGTGCATTATTTTCTCTCATTATATCTTGGTGCCCAGATATAATTGATACACACATCACAATACATGATTACTCACTAATCTGATCCTATCACCCCTACATTACAGGGTTATATTAGGACACTGCAGGGGGTCCGAATTATGGGGCTAATGTATGGACACTGCAGGGGTTACAATCGGGTCCCCTGCAGCCAACGGGGGGCTTAATTGGAAGGTACGCAAGGGCTTCACAGCCGCCCAAATAAATTCAGAGACTATTCTGATGGCACTCTGACTTCTGTGCATTATTTTCTCTCATTATATCTTGGTGCCCAGATATAATTGATACACACATCACAATACATGATTACTCACTAATCTGATCCTATCACCCCTACATTACAGGGTTATATTAGAACACTGCAGGGGGTCCGAATTATGGGGCTAATGTATGGACACTGCAGGGGTTACAATCGGGTCCCCTGCAGCCAACGGGGGGCTTAATTGGAAGGTACGCAAGGGCTTCACAGCCCTTGCGATGGCTCCTGGGTGGAAGTAAGCTGCAGACGTTTTTTGTTGTTTAGCGGGCTTGAAGGGAGGGTGATTGGAGGATTTGAATAGGGATGGGTGCTTTCATGCTGCCGAATCTCTTGCGGCGGCGTGAGATTAAAGGCTTTCCCTGCAGTGAGCTACGGCGGGGGTGTCCGCAAAGGGACGCAGGGCGCCAGTGGCAACCCGGTCGGAGCCTTCGGCAGCAGGGGATTAGAATAGGAAAGTAGCTTGTGGCCACGCAGCTCCTATGGCCAGCATTAGAATGAGGCCCAGAGAAAGGAGTTTGGTTATGAGATACTGTAGGTTGAATCAAGGGTTGGCTCCTTGAATAGGAGATCTGGAGAACTTTTATTTATTTAATGGGTAAGTATTAGGATGTGAGAAAGAGAAGAAAAAGGCGGAGGGGTACAAAGTCCCATGTATTACAATTTAAAGAGGTTGTACACAGCTTGTTATAGAGAAACAAGGATTTCCAGAGAGTGAGAAGTTCTGCAACTCTTGCCATATTCTGTCAGGGTTTTCACATACCTAAATCTAGTAATCATATTTTTCGGATTAAATATATCCTTTTTTATAATTTTAATTAATACATCTATACAAATTCCTAGAATATAGCAGTGTTTCATATCATTGGATAGGATACAGTGGATATAAAAAGTCTACACACCCCTTTTAAAATGTCAGGTTTATGTGCTGTAAAAAAATGAGACAAAGATAAATCATTTCAGAAATTTTTCCACCTTTAATGTGACCTATAAACTGTACAACTCAATTGAAAAACAAACTGAAATCTTTTAGGTAGAGGGAAGAAAACATATACAAATAAAATAATATGGTTGCATAAGTATGCACACCCTTAAACTAATACTTTGTTGAAGCACCTTTTGATTTTATTACAGCACTCAGTCTTTTTGGGTATGAGTATATCAGCATGGCACATTTTGACTTGGCAAGATTTGCCCACTCTTCTTTGCAAAAACTCCAAATCTGTCAGATTGCGAGGGCATCTCCTATGCACAGCCCTCTTCAGATCACCCCACAGATTTTCAATCGGATTCAGGTCTGGGCTTTGGCTGGGCCATTCCAAAACTTTAATCTTCTTCTGGTGAAGCCATTCCTTTGTTGATTTGGATGTATGCTTTGGGTCGTTGTCATGCTGAAAGATGAAGTTCCTCTTCATGTTCAGCTTTCTAGCAGAAGCCTGAAGGTTTTGTGCCAATATTGACTGGTATTTGGAACTGTTCATAATTCCCTCTATCTTAACTAAGGCCCCAGTTCCAGCTGAAGAAAAACAGCCTCAAAGCATGATGCCACCACCATGCTTCACTGTGGGTATGGTGATCTTTTGGTAATGTGCAGTGTTGTTTTTGCGCCAAACATATCTTTTGGAATTATGGCCTAAAAGGTTCAATCTTTGTTTCATCAGACCATAACACCTTTTGCCACATGCTTTTGGGAGACTTCAGATGTGTTTTTGCAAAATGTAGTCTGGCTTGGATGTTTTTCTTTTTAAGAAAAGGCTTTCAGCTTGCCACTCTACCCCATAGCCCAGACATATGAAGAATACGGGAGATTGTTGTCACATGTACCACACAGCCAGTACTTGCCAGATATTCCTGCAGCTTCTTTAATGTTGCTGTAGGCATTTTGGTAGACTCACAGAAAAGTTTTCTTCTCGTCTTTTCATAAATTTTGGAGGGAGCTCCAGTTCTTGGTAATGTCACTGTTGTGCCATATTTTCTCCACTTGATGATGACTGTCTTCATTGTGTTCCATGTTATATCTAATGCCTTGGAAATTCTTTTGTACCCTTCTACTGACTGATACCTTTTAACAATGAAATCTTTCTGATGCTTTGGAAGCTCTCTGTGGACCCTGGCTTTTGCTGTGGGATGCGACTAAGAACATTTCAGGAAAGACCAATTAGAGCAGCTGAACTTTATTTGGGGTTAATCAGATGCACTTTAAATGATGGCAGGTGTATGCTGACTCCGATTTAACACAATTTGGAATGTGATTGCTTAATTCTGAACACAGCTACATCCCCAGTTATAAGAGGGTGTGCAGACTTATGAAACCACATTAATTTTATTTTTTATTTTTCTTCCCTCCACCTAAAAGATTTCAGTTTGTTTTTCCATTGCGTTGTACAGTTTATAGGTCACATTAAAGGTGGAAAAAGTTCTGAAATGATTTATCTTTGTCTAATTTTTTTACAGGCAAAAAATGTACTTTAGGGGGTAGGGACCATTAGTGCATAACACTCTGGATATATATATGACAAAATAGGTGGGCGAATTGTGATATACTTTACTTTATTAGTTTAATAGAGACAACGACGATTAAAAAACTTAAAAAGGAAATGTATAAAACCAAACTGTACAAATTCCTTTGGACAGAACAACTGCAAACCTTATTGCCACTAGACAAATATCAATCATGAAGTGGGGTTTTAGCAGTAATGTAAATGAGAAAAAGAGAGTTGCAAGGGTCTGGCTAAAGTTACTATAAACTGAAGGGTTGTATATGGTTAAGTTATTTAGCCAAGAGTTACTATATACCATATATAAATATATATGCTATCTGTAAATACTATCCCCCTAATCTTGGTATGTGAACTTGTATGTCACAGACTCAGGATAGCATGAATGATATAGATAGCGTGGTAGTATGCTTAAAAAAGACAAATCTATTTGCATACAAAAATTATATGGTTTGGCTCTTAAATAACCAAATGCTTCATTCCCTCTTTTAGAGTACAGTGCCACAGTTATTTGAGTGGTACATGTACATTGTAGGCCATTCCAAACACGCTAAACTCTCTATATACTCATATGTAGTGTCTCAGCGTCTCCCTGCGCTGGGGAGATTCGCGCTTCCTAGTTGCATTGTGCGTAATGACGTCACGTTACACTAGCCAACGTCCTAACATGTTTCTGCGTATTCAACGTCTTTCTCAAAGGATTAAGGCGTGTGTAGGGGCTGGGGGCTATTTAAAGCGTATGGTAGTCATAGTTACCTGTACTACCTTCATTGCTACACCTAGATTAACCCTATAAATAAATGAATGTATAGCAGGAATGTACTTAATAAAAGAAGGGATAGTTCATCTATTATTAAAAATACAACACATTGTAAATGGAATTAGGCATCGGTAAATGTGAAAACCTATATAAAGTACAGATCTATAACATGTATTTGACCAATTGATGTTATAAAGAGCATATATAATGGTATGTCATGAAATATAATTAGTATAAAAATGTGGTAAGGTGCATAATTAAAACAGTAATAAAGCTTAATAAGTACAAAAATCCACATAAGTGGAAAATAAAATGATTGGAAGAATAAGTGTTCCAAAAAGACTATATATTTGAATGTGTCAATAAATATATTGAAGCTGCATGAAAAGTGTAGAGGACCAAAGGGTTGTGGACCATAGTAGTAAAACATAAACATAACTAGGCCACTGTCAACTACTTGTGAGACCATAGTGTCAAGTGTCATAGTGCATACATAAGGACAATAAAAGGATAAAAATTCCTATATAGCCATATATGATAAGGACTGTGAGCCAGCGTGGTTAGATGTTGTAAACCACTAGGCCATAGTCAGAAAAAGTGAAGCCAAAGTGTGAAGAATAATAATATTTGAGGTTAAATGTGACGCATTATTGGGCCACATCCACCTGTAAGTGAAGCCAATGTGTGAAAAATCGTATATAAAAATTGGTTAAGTGCATATTCCATGATCCTGGTTAAGGGAATACTTATCTATACTTCTGAAATAATCAGAGGGTCCAGAACCAAGACCCAGATAGATGCTTATATAAACGTCTATTATAAGATGAAATTTACATATAAGCTAAATGAAGGCTGTATAAGAAAAGCCTTCATTTAGGCCATTAGGTACTTGTGCTCTTAGTTTGTAAATCCATCTTGATTCACACTGGAGTAATTGTTTTGGGAAATCACCCCTTCTAGGTCCTGATTTCACAGAATCAATAATACAAAATTTGAGTACTTACGGATTATTATTATGACAGTATTTCACATGTTTTGCTATGGGAGTATCATATTCGTTCTTGATAGAATATATATGTTCTCCCAATCTCCAACGGAATTCCCCTGCAGGTTTTACCTACATAAATCTTGTTACATAAACAGGTAGCTATATATATCACTCCTGATGATTTACAATTGAAAAAATTATCAATATCAAAATTGGTACCATTTATCGGATGTGTGTAATGTTTGCAGGGTCTTACAAATTTACAGAATTTGCATTTCCCACATTTATACATTCCTTTTAATGGTTGGAGCCAAGTTTTAGGTTCAACTTTCTTATCTATGTATACACTATGAACAAGCATATCCTTGATGTTCATTCCTCTTCTATAAGTAATACTTGCTTTGGGAGTAAGAGTGTCTTTAAGGTCTTTATCACTAGTAAGGAGATGCCAGTGTTTAGAAAGAATATTTTTAATCATTTCAGAGTTGTGACCAAATGTCATCTAGTTGTCTTGGATTCATTAGATATAATATTTTTGGGAGTACAGATTTGACCTTGAGCCTTGCTGTTATGTGTATTTAGCAAATCGGTTCTATTACAGTTCATAGCATGTTTATAGGCCAACTTTAGGCTTCTATTGGGGTAACCTCTTGCTTTAAAACGTTCCCTAAGTTTGTTTACTTCAATTTTAAATTCTTCATCTGAACTGCAATTTCTCCGAATCCTGAGGTATTGTCCCTTCAGAATTTAATATTTAACTGCATTGATTCCAGAACTGTGTGGAATACTGCTGTATAAGGCCTGAACATCAATACATACTAGCCAGGATTCAAAAGGTACACACCGCTATATTCTAGGAATTTGTATAGATGTATTAATTAAAATTATAAAAAAGGATATATTTAATCCGAAAAATATGATTACTAGATTTAGGTATGTGAAAACCCTGACAGAATATGGCAAGAGTTGCAGAACTTCTCACTCTCTGGAAATCCTTGTTTCTCTATAACAAGCTGTGTACTACCCCTTTAAATTGTAATACATGGGACTTTGTACCCCTCCGCCTTTTTCTTTTCTTTCTCACATCCTAATACTTACCCATTAAATAAATAAAAGTTCTCCAGATCTCCTATTCAAGGAGCCAACCCTTGATTCAACCTACAGTATCTCATAACCACACTCCTTTCTCTGGGCCTCATTCTAATGCTGGCCATAGGAGCTGCGTGGCCACAAGCTACTTTCCTATTCTAATCCCCTGCTGCCGAAGGCTCCGACCGGGTTGCCACTGGCGCCCTGCGTCCCTTTGCGGACACCCCCGCCGTAGCTCACTGCAGGGAAAGCCTTTAATCTCATGCGGCCGCAAGAGATTCGGCAGCATGAAAGCACCCATCCCTATTCAAATCCTCCAATCACCCTCCCTTCAAGCCCGCTAAACAACAAAAAACGTCTGCAGCTTACTTCCACCCTGGAGCCATCGCAAGGGCTGTGAAGCCCTTGCGTACCTTCCAATTAAGCCCCCCGTTGGCTGCAGGGGACCCGATTGTAACCCCTGCAGTGTCCACACATTAGCCCCATAATTCGGACCCCCTGCAGTGTCCTAATATAACCCTGTAATGTAGGGGTCTGAACAGGACCCCTGCAGGATCCCCACATTAACCCCTTGCCTTGCTGCAGAGGGTACCGATCGGGACCCCGCAGCATCTACGAGATATAAATTTCCCGGCGCAGGCTTGAATTCAAAATTCAATCCCGGAGAATTGCGGGGTTTGAATTTCCTGCCGCAGGTCCTTAAAGGGCCCGCGGCACATTAATGGTTACCCCCAAGCTGCGTGGGTACTACAAGTACCCCCCTGGCACCTAAAATTAACCCCATCACTCATGGGGGCCAATTTACCCCCTCAGTCCAAAAGGGGTCTATTAACCCCTAGATTAACCTTATATGTGCCATGAGGGTCCTCCAGGACCCTCATGACAAAGTCTATGCCCTACACTACACTATTAACCTTAACTATACCCCATTAACCCCTTAAACCTAAGTATACCCAATTAAACCATTCTAACCCCAATTTAACCCTAACAGGGCCTATTAAACCCCTTCTAGACCTATTTAACCCTAACTAGGCCTATCTAACCCTAAGTGGGTCTATCTAACCCTAACTGGGCCTATCTAATCCTAACTGGGCCTATCTAACCCTAACTGGGCCTAATAACCCTAACTTGGCATATTTAACCCTAACTTGGCATAGTTAAGCATAAGTGGCCCCATCTAACCCTAACTGGCCCCATCTAACCCTAACTGGGCCTATTTAACCCCTTCTAGACCTATTTAACCATAACTGGGCCTATTTAACCCCTTCTAGACCTATATAACCCCATCTAGCCTATCTAACCCCTTATCTCCTTCTAGGCCTATTTAACCTCATACAGCCTAATATTAACCCCATAAGTGCCATAAGGGTCCTCCAGGACCCTCATGACACTGAGTACAAACACTACACTACACTATTGCCCCCAATAAACCACTAAATCTAAACTAATCCCCCTCTACCTTAACCTATTAACCCCTACACTACCTACCTAATCACCTATTAATCCCTCCCATCCCACTAATTACACAAAATAAAAAAGGAAAGTTACAAAAACCAAAAAAAGAACATTACACAACCCCCACACTACAAAAAAGAAAAAAAGAAATATGCACCTGCAAAGAAAATACATACACAAATACACATAACATTACAGAACATTAATAAATACAGTGCAAATATACCCCTAACTACTTACTATTAAACCCCTAACTACAATACATGTCCACCTATCTACAGTACATATCCCCCTCACTACAATACATTAACCCCTATCTATAAAACGTTACCCCTATCTACAATGCATTAAACCCTAACTACAATACATTACCCCCTATCTATAAAACATTACCCCCTATCTATAAAACATTAACCCCTATCTACAATACATGAAACCCTATCTACAATGCATTAACCCTATCTACAATACTTTTAACCCTATCTACATTACATTAAAACCTATCTACATACATTAAAATCCCTAGATCCAACCTAAAATAGAATAAATAAGACCACTTATGTCCCTTCAGCGACGGCGGTGTTCCTAGCAGAAGTCACACTCCCTAAAAACAAAAATCACATTAGTAAATAATAAACACAACATGAAAAAATTCGAAATATTAAACTTACCTTTTCGCAATGTCCCCGTCCTTCTCCTTGTCTTCTCCGGCTGGTGCCCCTGGAAAAAAATAAACATTACATTAGTACAACATTAAGCACAAAATAAACAATAATAAATATAATATACATTAAACTTACCATCGTGCAATGTCCCCGTCCTTGTGCTCTTCTGCCCCGGCTGGGCCCTTGAAAAAATCTGCCGGTCTAAAAAAGCGAGGAGCTCCCCAACGCTAATGAGGCTTTTAGTGCTTCTTCCGGTAAAAAAAACGGAATGGTGCCTTCTGATTGGCTGAAATGGCTGTCAATCAAACTTCAGCCAATCCGAAGGTGCCAAGGTGTGAGCCAATGAGAATGGGATACACCTCTATATCCCATTCTGATTAGCTGATGGACCTATCAATCTTTTTGTAACCAATCAGAAAGCACTATTGCCTTCAGCCAAGTAAGGGATCACAGAGAAACGTCTGTTTTGCAAACATCATTTGAATGAGGCCCTCTCTCTGATTCGTCTACTTTTAAAATTCTATATTGAATAAAACTAGTGCTAAAATTGATAAAAATTAAATTATCAGAGGAAGATCTATCTTGTATAAAGAAAGCAATAACTTCTGAATTACAGCTAGCATTATCTGCTTTAAAGCCTTTACAAGACATCTGGCCAAAATGGGTTTCCTGTATCTTATTAAAAAATAGACAAAGCATCACCTATTCTACTGGATTTTGCAATAATCTGATGAAAAAATATCATCACCCAAATATTTATGTGTAGCAAATAATATTGTAATATATAACAATGGAAACGATCCTTTGTAATGTGAATGTATAAACACCTTTCTAATAAGTTCTGATTTGAAAATGCAAAGAAAAATATTTTCTTTACGACTAAATAAAAATATTACATATTCATCCAGACCAAGTCAGATTTATAATCAACAGGGAGGAATATAAATGTAATAGTTTACATACAAAAAAAACTCCCGATATGTAATGAGTAGAGGATGAGAAGTATTTTGATTGAGATTATCTCTTTTACATATTGCATTCTTTTGATTTTAAAAATCACAACAGTTTTGCTCTGACGTCTATTTATGATATATCCTTATGCATATATCATACATTGTGAATATCAGTCTAATATATATATATATATATATATATATATATATATATACTAGCGACTTGCCCGTTAAAAATGAAGGGGCAATAACATTTTAAGGCAGGTAATGCTGTTTGCCCCAGACATTAATTTTTTTGGTGGTCTGAGATCCTTCGGCACTCATTGTGAGCCTTGCGCTGAGCGCCTTGTAAGGTCGGCGCTGATCTGCTTTTTGTGCGTATTGCAAGGCTGTCCCCTGGTGTAGTTTGTGTGCTATGAGCAGCGATGGCGCTGTTTGTGAGGCGCGCAGTGAATGGCTTTTGTGTTTATTGCAATAGTGTTTTTTTTTTTGTGTATGTACTTTTGTATGCTAATTAAATAATTAATAAATTAATATACTTTACCTATTTGTAAGTAATATATGCAGGAAGCATTGTGCTGAAGAGCTGACAATATGTTTTGATGTTCCTGCAGCATACAATGTAGGTTTGCAGTGTTGTTGAGCTGAGGTGTAAGTGTCAGCAATGTGTGCAGCGTGTAGTGTAAATAGGCTGCGTGCGCAAGGGGAAGCCGTTAGTGTCGCTGTGTATTTCCGCATTCTGTAAGTTAGTGTTGTAAAATGTCGGCGAATGTGTATGTGGTACGCGGGTGTGGATGATTTAGCGTCCTTGCTAAAAGTGTATCTTGTACCTCGCACAGCTTTTTGGAAAAGCCGTATGTGCTTGGTGGTGTTTTGCGGCTTTAGTGTCCTGTAGCCTCGTTTTCGTTTTTTTCAGCGGCCATTTTTTCTCTCGCTTAGTAATTTGGACTTAAATTGAGGTGTAACAGGTCCTGGGTGTATTCCCCCCCCCCCCCGCCCCCTTGCTGTGGGTTAGCTTTTTATGTCATTGTTTTTTTTTTTTTTTTTTTTTTTTAATGTTTTCAGGAGCGTGCGGTTCGGCCGTTAAGGTCGTATTTTTGTGAGTTTGTAATGGGTTTAGAGCCTCCACCTCCGCAAATGTGGCCCCTTCGCGAGCTTGCAAATCGTGACAACGATTAGTAGTTTGACAACTATTATATGTGATATATGTATCCCATGATTTCACATTTTAAATTTTACGTGCCATTTTTCTAATTTGAATTCTATTATTATTTTTTTATTTTTTCCTTATGCTTTAGCTTTATTTTAATTTACTTACTATTTCATTTCCACCTTCACTTTTATTCCCATTATTTTTCAAGTTTCAGCAGTTGCAGTTAACTACATATTTGCACTAAATATAACAGAGACATTTACCATTTTCTCTGACCCTCTGAAAACTAGTGACTATCCATCATTAATACAGTTTTGTCAAAACTACAAATCAAGATTTTAATGCAGGGCTCATAACACTTCCTCTGGGTTCTTTCAAGGCCCTAGTTTCAAATCCACAGAAGCTGATCCATAAAGAAGGAAAAGGAGACTTATTTTTGATCTATTTGCTCCTAACAACAAGCCTATTCCAAGTATCATTTCCAGCATTACAGCAGAATAATATACATTACAATTACAATTTAGGTAAACATGTCTGTTAGACAAAAATCCATTCACAGAGGTTGACAAAAAATATGAAAAAGCTTAAAAACAAACAACATTTTATAAGAGTCAGATAGGTTGTTTTCTAAAAGCCTAGAAGGAAGCCATCAGCACAAAGTTTAGGAGCCACAGCACTCAGGCTCCTGGAAAATGTCCAACACTGCTTCTACATCTAGTATTATGGTATCTTCACAACATTAAAAGGAATGATCTTTATTACATTTGTCACTTGTAGTAATTTAATTTCTTTGCAGGAGCCTTAAATTGGTTGCTACTCTGAATATTTCAAGATGCCCTATAGTGACCTGGGTAATTTCTTATTAATCCTCATTCAAACAATCCTTCCAGTCTCTCCATTCACTAGACCTCTGTGACACAGTCCTGCCTTGGTTTGAGTCATATCTTTGTAACCACTCCTTTAGTGTCAGCTACCGTGGCACCTCCTCTCCTCTCCTGGCAAACTATTCACCTCTTTTGTATTCCAATACTATCTATATGCTGACCATACCCAAACCAATGTCTTATTTCCAGATTTATATCCCTCCATAGTACCTGGTATAATGACATGTCTTTCTAGCATTTTTCCTGAGAGAGTTATTTGTTTTTTCAGTAACCTCCTCCACCTCTAAATCTAAAATTTCCCTTTCTGTATGCATCTCTACAATCACCCCAAAAGAGCAAGTCTGTGTCACCTCTCACATTTTCTGACTCACCAAATCCCTCTGTCTACAACTCCAGATTATCTCTAAAAGCCATCTATTGCTCACCCAAGATACTACAAAAACACTAACTAACATGGTTATTATATCCCAGCTTCACTACTACAACTCCTTTTGTAACTGAACTTCCAGTAAGCCACCTACTACATTCACTCAAATATATCCTGACTGCTTTAGCCAGGCTTATCCACCTCAGTCAACACTCATCATCTGCTATTCCCCTCCACCTGCCCCTACATTGGTTCCCTGTCTTATCAAAAATAAAATTTTAAATCCTAAACCTAATGACCCTCAACTGTATCTCCTTATATCTAAATGCTCATTTACAGATACTTTCCAACTCGCTCTCTCTGCTCTGCACCTCTCATTCCCAATGATTTGTGGGCAAAAGTATGAGTAAATTCTACTTGCAAATCAATTTCGAGCTGTCAATAAACACACCTAAATCAAACCTACATTAAAAAATTTCTGAATGTCCGTAATTTACCTAAAATCATAAGCTATTCCATTGATATGTTCTAAAATGATATGACATGGCTCCAGCAGTGAGATCTGAGCACTCGGAGGATTACTCTTAAGTCCTTACGGGTGTTGCGATTTTGCAAAAATCCTACATGGACTTTCACCCACCCACAGAGGCACAAAAAATGCCTCTGAGGAGCCTAGATGCATCAAATCTGAAGCTAGCAACAAGCTAACATTTTAATTGCGTCAGATTTAAGGCTTAATTTATCAAATATGACACAGTTACGGGGTTAATATTGCTACCACCATAAGCGTCAATACCTTATACCTACTATGAACATGGGGATTTCCAGGGATTCCCCCTTCCTACCTGCTACCTAAAATGAAGCAGTGTATCCCCTGGAATTCCTACTGCCCACCCTGTATGAGCCCAGGGATCACCTGGGATTCCCTCTTCCTATGCACTAGCCCTTATGACCCAAGGGATCCCCCATCTAAAGTAGCTACACCTACAATTAGCCCCCTTAACACAGAGGTCTTTAACGGATCCCTTGGCAATCATATTGTGTTGGCTCACCTGGCTCTAAGCAGGTAGAAAGGGGGAATCCCAGGGAATCCCTGGCTCATAGGGTGTAGAGAGTCATAAACAGCTTGCACTATTTTTAGTATTATTTAACCGCTTCCCTGACATTAGAAGTGGGTTTATATAATATAAAGGAATGAGGGAGGATGCTAGGGTTATAGTGTGTTCACAATAGGTATACTGATGAAGTGTCAAGGCCATTGCGCACTCTAGCCTGGATTTTCCTGCTGAAAATGGCATCCATACAATATTCAAGTCTCCACACAGCACTGCTGACTACGTCTATACTACAATTGTGTGAATTATTATAAGGAGATACACAAGGATCTACATAACCTCGAAGATGTTATGGTAAACACACTTTCCATAAATGAGAAGGTAAGCATATGGAACTCAAACATAGAAAACAGAAAGTGTGGTTCATGGATGCTCCCTCACTTGGCTTCATTAACTCTGCTGTACTGCCAGAGCCAGGCACATCTGTCAGCTCCAGTGCCCCACATACAGCAACGTTTTCAGCAAAACAGAACAGGCCTGAGAATAGGTCAATACTATGAACTGGAACCTTCCCCATCAATATCAGAAATTATGTGGTTATACTGTATGTATACATTTTGGGTACACATGCTGACAACTTCTCTGTCTGATCCTGCTATTGTTTCAGCTTTACCTGCCAAATAGAAATCCACATTCAGTGACAATTGGTCTAAGTCAACCTGTATTTTTACTCTATAAGAACCCAACACTAAATATGTAAAACTCTATAACACAGACATATCCTATAATATCCAATTCAGAGAAAAGTGGATAAATAGAACAACCCTGATTATAATTTTCTGGGATAGAAATTACCATAAACTTGCTTTGAACCAGGGTGTCCATGAAAAAGTGGTTAATACACTACCAGATCTCAGATCACATCACTATTACATTTGCCAAATTATGTGGATGAAATCAAAATATACTTTAAACACATCATTATTGGTCAGCTATACAACTATTTTTCTATTTACATATTATGGGCCTTATTAAATTAGCTCTCTTAGTTCCCTCAGTCCTCGCAAAAGATATTTTTTTGCTGTTTGCGAGGACCGATTCCCCAACACGTCCCTCGCAGCCTGCTTTGCGAGATGACACCGAAAAATGGCCAAGAATAAGCTCCGAGAGAGCTACGTAGTAAAACGCAGCCATAAATCTATGAGGTGAATCTCGCACCTCGGAAGAATCCCTGCGGGCACAAAAAAGTGCCAGAAAGGGCTCTTAAAGCCTCTTCGTGCTGCCTCAGAGCTGCCCGATACCGCCGTATGATGCTCCCCCCTGCTCCCTAAACACATCCCCATGCTGCAGGAGTCCCTATAGAGACCCCTGCAGCTTTCCCACATTAACCCCCCGGCATCGAACCGGCCCCCGCTGCATTTAAAAATTTCAAATTACCCATAAAGGGCCCGCGGAACACTATTAACCTATCCCGGCCGCGCAACCAAAAAGTTAACCCCCCTATGCTGGGGGGCCCCATCGGGACCCCCAAAGTCTCCCCAATATTAACCCCTTCCTGCAGGGGTCCATAGGGACCCCAGCAGCCCCCCCCCCCCCCCCCCCCTGCTGCATTTAAAAATGTCAAATTACCTGCCGCGGGTCCTTAAAGGGCCCTCGGCACACTATTAACCTATCCCGGCCGCGACCCCCAATGTGTCCCCACATTAACCCCTTGCTGCAGGGGTCCATGAGGTACCGGTACCGATCGTGACTCTGCTGCATTTCCAATTTAAAATCCTGAAAGAACGCACGCTAAAAAAAAATTAACCCCTGTTGCGGGGGTACTATAAGTACCCCCCCAGGCAACTAAAATTAACCCCTATCACTCATTGGGCTCTAGAAATACCCCCATAAGCCCTTAATTACCCCATAACTCTTGTGGGTCAATATAGACCCCCATAAGCCCATAATTAACCCCATAAGTCATGGGGGTCAATACAGACCCCCATAAGCGTTTAATTAACGCCATAACTCATGGGGCTCTATACAGAGCCCTATGAGCACTTAAATTAACCCTATAACCCATGGGGCTCTATACAGAGCCCTATGAGACTATAATTACCCCCTTCAGACCAATAGGGGTCTATATAGAACCCTATAGGACACTATTTACCCCTAGGTTAACTCTACAAGTGCCATGAGGGTCCTCCAGGACCTTCATGACAAAGTCTAAGCACTACACTACACTATTAACCCTAACTATACCCCATTAACCCATACTAAACCCTAGGTAACCCTAACTGGGCCAATCTAACCCTAATTGGGCCTATTTAAACCACTCTGGACCTAATAACCCTAACTGGGCCTATTTAACCCCATCTAGCCCTATTTAATCCCATCACATGTGAGGGTCTATACAGACCCCCATAAGCCCCCATCTAACCCCATCCCTTATGGGGGTCTATACAGACCCCATAAGCCTCCATCTAACCCCATCCCTTATGGGGGTCTATACAGACCCCCGTAAGTCTCTAGTTAACCCAATCAGTCCCATAAGGGTTTATGAAGACCCTCATAGGACAACTAGAAGCCTATAATTAACCCCATAAGTGCCATGAGGGTCCTCCAGGACCCTCATGATACTAAGCACAAAACACTACACTACACAATTCCCCCCCAATATACCATTAAATCTAAACTAACCCCCTCTCCCCTAACCTATTAACCCCTACCTACCTAACACTACCTACCCTCCTATTAAACCCCCCAACCTACTAATTAGATCAAATAAAAAAAAAACTAAGGTACACAAAATAAAAAAAACTAGGGTACACAAAATAAAAAACCTAAGGTACACAAAATAAATACGTTACAAACCCCCTCACTACAAAAAAAAAAAACATCACAACCCCCCCCCCCCCCCCCCCGCCACTACCTAAAATGTTTAAAACATTACACACCAGCAAAGGAAAAGACATACACAAATACACATAACATTACAGTCATAAATACATTATAAATATACACCTAACTACAATACATTTCCCCCTATCTACAACTAAGCCCCAATCTAAACATCACCCCCTAGCTATACCTAACCCCCAATCTAAACATCACCCCCTATCTATACCTAACCCCCTAAATCTAAGCAAAAATAGAATAAATAAAACCACTTACCTTTGCAAATGTCCCTTATGATCGCACCCCCAAGGAAAAAGATAAACATCAGATCATTAGAAAAATAAACATTACATAGAATTAATAAACATTACAAATACAGTATTAAACTTACCTTTCCAGCGTGTCCCCGTCCATCTTCTTCTGTTCTCCGGCTCGGCCCCTGGAAAAAAGATGCATCACATTAATCACACATACATCAAACACAACAAATAAATAAAATATAAACATTATAAATTGAAAACGTACCTGTCCCCGATGTCCCCGGCCTTCTTCTCTTCTGCCCCGGCTGGGCCCTTGCTGAATTGGCGCTCTAAAAAAAAAAAAGGTTAGGTATAGATAGGAGGTGATGTTTAGATTGGGCTTAGGTATAGATAGGGGGTGATGTTTAGATTGGGCTTAGGAATAGATAGGGGGTGATGTTTAGATTGGGCTTAGGTATAGATAGAGGGTGATGTTTAGATTGGGGTTAGGTATAGATAGGGAGTGATGTTTAGATTGGGGGTTAGGTATAGATAGAGGGGTGATGTTTAGATTGGGGGATAGGTATAGATAGGGGAAATATATTGTAGTTAGGTGTATATTTATAATGTATTTATGACTGTAATGTTATGTGTATTTGTGTATGTCTTCTCCTTTGCAGGTGATTAATGTTTTTATTTTATTTTATGTAGTTGGGGGGGGGGGTTGTGATGTTTTTTTATTTTTTGTAGTAAGGGGGGGTTGTAATGTCCTTTTTTATTTTGTGTACCTTAGGTTTTTTTATTTTGTGTATCTTAGGTTTTTTATTTTATCTAATTAGTAAGGGATGGGGTTAGATGGAGGCTTACGGGGATCTGCATAGACCCTCATAAGTGATGGAATTAAATAGGGCTAGATGGGGTTAAATAGTCCCAGTTATGGTTATTAGGTCCAGATTGGTTTAAATAGGCCCAATTAGGGTAAGATGGTTTAGTATGGGTTAATGGGGTATAGTTAGGGTTAATAGTGTAGTGTAGTGCTTAGACTTTGTCATGAGGGTCCTGGAGGACCCTCATGGCACTTGTAGGGTTAACCTAGGAGCAAATAGTGTCATATAGGGGTCTATATAGATCCCTATTGTACTGAGGGGGGTAATTATAGTCTCATGGGGCTCTGTATAGATCCCCATTTGTAATATGGTTAATTAAAATGCTCATGGGGCTCTGTATTGAGCCCCATGGATTATAGGGTTAATTAAGGGATTATGGGGGTCTGTATTGACCCCCATGAGTTATTGGGTTAATTAAGGTTTATGGGGGTCTTTATTGACCCCCATGAGTGACAAGGTTAATTAAGGGATTATGGGGGTTTGTATTGACCCCCATGAATGACAGGGTTAATTAAGGGATTATGGATTCCTGTATTGACCACCATGAGTTATTGGGTTAATTAAGGTCTTATGGGGCTCTGTATAGAGCCCCATTAGTGATGGGGTTAATTTTAGTTGCCTGGGGGGTTACTTATAGTAGCCCACGCGGGAGGGCTTAATTTTTTTTAGCCTTTAAGGACCCACAAGGCGAGACATTTGAACTTGATAATGCAGCGGGGTCACGATCAGAGACCCCCGCTGCAAAGGGGTAATGGGGGCGTGCTGAGGGGGTCCCTATGAACCCCTGCAGCAAGGGGTATTGTGGGGGGGGGGTATTGACACTTTGGAGGGTTACATTTAGGTACCGCGGCCGGGATTGGCTAATAGTGTGCCGCTGGACCTTTATAGAGCCGTGGCGGGTAAATAAAAAAACGTAAATGCAGCGGTGGCCTGATCAATGCCGATCGGGGACCCCCCGCTGCAAGGGGTTAATGTGGGGGGGCTGCGGGGGTCCCTATGGACCAGATCAGATCAGATCCAGGCTGTCTCCTTATGTGGTATGTGATTGGTGCTTTGAACAGGTGTGCTCAACTTTTGTTATCTTATTCAGGTTGCCAGAAGCGTCACAGACACTGTAGAGCCTGAAGATAGCGATCAAAAAACAAATTAGTGGCAAGAAGAACAAGAACATGTCATGCAGATATACCTTGTCATCTTATTAATAAAAAAGAATAAAAAAGAAAAAAAAGATTAATAAACTTGTTACTCTGTCGAATTGGTCTTATGGTTTATTATAAGGTGGCTCTATACATACATACCTTTGTTTTGAACGTAATAAATAAGCATTTGGTGACCTCTGTTCAATCATAATATAAATTATCTGGGACAAATTACTATTACTGTATGAGTATCTGATAAGATTATAAATCAGTTAAAATATGAACATATAAGAGCAGTCTACTTAACGTAGTGGCGTAATGCTATACAAATAGGTGGTCCCATGAGGTTATACACCGGGTAAGACTTTTTATACACATATTAAAGAGATTATTGCTGAATGTCATATCTAATCACATTATATATATATATGTAACGGAGCAGGAACACGCAGTCCAAAATCTCCGCTGGTATACGATAAAATACCCAAGAGGCACTACAGTTTCACCATCCCCGACCTCCCATATTGGACGACACACAATTTGGGAGTCAAATGAATACTGACTTTATTTTGTTATTGCAGAAATACTTATACCCATCTTTTCCCACAGGCAATACACATGCCCATATTTGGCGACACAATACACATAAAGAGAACAATAGGTGGGTCACACCTCCCTGGCAACTTTGATACAATCAGACATTGATTCAATTACACTTCTTTGTTCTTATCTGAGAATGAAAACACTTTGGAAAATGCAAGGATCCTTTACAACTTTCTTATCTCTTGAATCTCTGTAATAGGATTATCTATTAGCCAAGGTCTGCAAAAGTCTGGCTAATATTCTGCAGAGCATAAACCAGCATACATATTGTAGGATCATATTTTAACCATAATAATCATAAAACAGGGTAAAACAGTGATGGGTTCCGCTACACACCTCCCCCGTGACCATAAGCCGGCATACACGGTCTGATCCCGACGGATCGGCCTGGGGATGTCCGGACAAAAGTATTTGTTGGTCAATTCTCTAGTTTGACAACCCATCAGCATTACTGCAACTCACATTTACTCACATTTCCCATATCCCCAGATAGCTGGGATCTGAGCGCACAAAACTCCTGAATAGCGCTCAGATCCTCTTCACACAGTTCAATTGCCATGTAGCTAAAGTCTTTCCCATAGTCTTTCATCATATGAATGGGCTCCATGGCATAGCTATCTGGGGTATCACCGCTCCCACAGGGCAAGTACAGAATGACCCCCTGTATGTAAAGGGCCAGAATGAGTGACATACACTCTGGTATGGCCGAACATGGGGTTCCAAAGGGCAATATGTACCAGGGCCATAGTCGCAGGGCAGGAGGCTGGCAAACAGTCCTCTCCAAGCCAAAGTGGCGAAGGGCACTTCGTCACACATCTCCCCTTTGGGGGGAAGTCTAACCAGGCACCTGGATATTTTGCTGGGGTGATGGTGCAACACGCTGAGGGGACTTGAGGGGCAGAGGCCAGCGGCACTCTGCCCTGATGCCAGCTCTTCTGCTGGTATAACCTGCAGGACCTCCTGCTCTGTACAAGGGACAAAGGGAGGGCAGAGGCCGACTGCACTCTGCCCCGCTGTCAGCTCTTCTGCTGGGGTACTTGGGACATATTCCGGCTCAGTAGCCAGGGAAACGTGGGGGTCAGTGGGGGTTAACATTTCCTCTGTTAACCCTGGGGCCACATTAGAAGTTAGCTGGGGAGGGGAATTTGTACTTACCCCCTCCTCCGGTTGTCCCAGTGACGGTAGTTGGGGATCTGGACAAGCTGTGGGCGCAGAGACCACGGTCCCATCTGCGCCGTCTGGGAGATTGGTGTCTCCCCTGGTTAGGGTAAACTGTCGCTGGGGGGGAAGGACGACACCTTCTGCCCCCTGTGTTTCACACTGCCGCTGGGGGGGAAGGACGACACCTTTGGCCTCCTGGGGTACCCACTGCCGCTGTGGAGGAAGGTCGACACCTTCTGCTCCCTGGGGTACACACTGCCGCTGGGGGGGAAGGACGACACCTTCTGCCCCCTGGGGTTCACACTGCCGCTGAGGGGGAAGGACGACACCTTCTGCCCCCTGGGGTTCACACTGCCGCTGGGGGGAAAGGACGACACCTTCTGCCCCCTGGGGTTCACACTGCTGCTGGGGAGGAAGGACGGCCCCTTCTGCTCCCTGGGGTACACACTGCCGCTGTGGGAGAAGGCCGACACCTTCAGCTCCCTGGGGTACACACTGTCGCTGGGGAGGAAGGACGACACCTTCAGCTCCCTGGGGTACACACTGCCGCTGGGGGGGAAGGACGACACCTTCAGCTCCCTGGGGTACACACTGCCGCTGGGGAGAAAGGACGACACCTTCAGCTCCCTGGGGTACACACTGCCGCTGGGGGGGAAGGCCGACACCTTCTGCTCCCTGGGGTACACACTGCCGCTGGGGGGGAAGGACGACACCTTCTGCCCCCTGGGGTTCACACTGCCGCTGGGGAGGAAGGACGACACCTTCAGCTCCCTGGGGTACACACTGCCGCTGGGGGGGAAGGACGACACCTTCGGGCCCCTGGGGTACACACTGCCGCTGGGGGGGAAGGACGACACCTTCAGCTCCCTGGGGAACACACTGCCGCTGGGGAGGAAGGACGACACCTTCGGCTCCCTGGGGTACACACTGCCGCTGGGGGGGGGGGGGGGACGAAACCTTCTGCCCCCTGGGGTTCACACTGCCGCTGGGGGGGAAGGACGACACCTTCTGCCCCCTGGGGTTCACACTGCCGCTGGGAGGGAAGGACGACACCTTCTGCCCCCTGGGGTTCACACTGCTGCTGGGGGGGAAGGATGACACCTTCTGCCCCCTGGGGTTCACACTGCCGCTGGGGGGAAAGGACGACACCTTCTGCCCTCTGTAGGGCCGGTAGAGAGACCTCGGTCCCATCTCTACCTGCCATCTGGAGGTCATCCCAGGACCAGTCAATGAAGTCTGGTTCTGCTTGTCGAGTAGGTTGGGGCTGCACAAGGCTGAGCAGGTGTTGGTAGTCCTGCTCCAGCTCCCACTCTCTCGTTGCCAGGTGGGTCATGTCTTTGCTCACCTCGCCTTCGTCATCCCAGACATACATGCCCATCCGGTAGTCGTAGATGTCCCAAAACCTAGACCCCTCCGTGCTGCCAAGATCAATATCGTCCTCCAAGGCATCCCATAATAAACCCGGGCCATCATAATCATCCCCCTCCGGTAAGTCGTGTTCAGCCGTCCAGGGGGTAAGTCGAACGGTATGCCACCAGAGGGCCTGGTATGCGTTGTCTAGCCAGAGCTCTCGCCATACCAGGGTCTCTAGTCTTGTCACCCACTCATCCAGGGGCTGCTCTCCCAATAGATACATCCGCATCGCCACACGCTTCTGTACCCGCTGCTCATCACTGGGGAGACTCTCACCTCGCCGCCATTGGGCATCTTCCAGGGCATCATACCAGAGTTCCTTTCTGTCTGTTTCCCTGTAGTCTGCGGCCGCCTCCTCCTCCTTATGATGGAACGCTGTCCGAAAAATAGCCGGTTCCATCCTGCTGTAGCCAGGGGCGCTGTACGGATACTAGCGTTGCCCTCAATTTGTACTCCACGGAATGGTGTCTCCTGTAGCTGTCTTTCTGACCGTGGGAACAATCCCACCACTGCCACCAAATGTAACGGAGCAGGAACACGCAGTCCAAAATCTCCGCTGGTATACGATAAAATACCCAAGAGGCACTACAGTTTCACCATCCCCGACCTCCCATATTGGACGACACACAATTTGGGAGTCAAATGAATACTGACTTTATTTTGTTATTGCAGAAATACTTATACCCATCTCTTCCCACAGGCAATACACATGCCCATATTTGGCGACACAATACACATAAAGAGAACAATAGGTGGGTCACACCTCCCTGGCAACTTTGATACAATCAGACATTGATTCAATTACACTTCTTTGTTCTTATCTGAGAATGAAAACACTTTGGAAAATGCAAGGATCCTTTACAACTTTCTTATCTCTTGAATCTCTGTAATAGGATTATCTATTAGCCAAGGTCTGCAAAAGTCTGGCTAATATTCTGCAGAGCATAAACCAGCATACATATTGTAGGATCATATTTTAACCATAATAATCATAAAACAGGGTAAAACAGTGATGGGTTCTATATATATATATAGGTGAGAGCAATTGTACTCAACATATATGAATACTGTAATTATAAAAGGGTGGTCCCATATTGGTTATACATAGGGTCAGCCTTTTTATACATTAATTTTAGTAATTTGTGGTGGTATGTAGGGTCAGATTATTTGTACCTTATTGTAATATGTCAACATTCAAATAATGATTAACTCAATTAGCTAGTTTAATAAATTAACACATGGCCTAATGGATTGTATATTTAATTAAATCTAATGGGCCTAGATATTAATCCTTTGAAAAACAGCTCTCCCTGTACACTACTATAGTCCCAATCGAACTCAAGGAACTAGGGTGATCTGTAACCAGTGTAAAAGAGTACAAGATTAGATACATGTTTGAATATATGATGACAAATAGGGTAGCTGATGTATACATGAATTGTTAAATAGACCCTCTACAGATGAGGGACTTGGATGGACTATTTTGCTTCTAAAAAATTATAAAAGAATATGTATATGACATAACACAGCAATTAAGCTATAAGTTATCAGATGGGGGAACATGGGCCTGTGTTCCATAGAACAAATTAGTCTTTGAGAGGAAATATAACAGCAGAAGGCTTGACAATCGGAATTTAAAATAATGAGGTTGGAGAGGATAAACTGGCAAGTTTGTGCAGATCCAAATATGATTTTGACTTAAAGGTATACACTGAAATAATGTGCTTAATTTAGTCCACATGGTGCCACAGTGTTCAACAGGGCTATGCATTTGGTCTCAGCCTTCGGAAGCTCCAATTCCAAGTTTCCTTTTCTTATCCCAAGGCTAATTCTTTGAAGTACCCAACATTTCAGAGTGGGTGTTGAATCATGTTTTTCATGAAAATTTCTGGCAACAGATGTCAGTGTTTTACCTTTAAGTGTATCTGTGTCCCTGTTACCTATGTTACCAAGGTGCTCTCCAAGGGCCTCATTCTATTATCGGCTGTAAATCGGCCGTAAGGCTGCGATTCCTTGCGGGGCTTCAGTTAACTCGCGAATCTATTATACGGCCCCGCAAGGATCTCCTTTTACGGCCGGCCGCATATCTTGGAACCGGCCGTAATCTCAGAAATATAAAAACTCAAAAATAAATTCAAGCCTGCACTGTACAGCTCTGTAAATGCTAGGGATCATATTGGGGGACATGAGGATTAAAAGGAACCCACTCTCAAGCTTGCACATCTGCCCAAACCCGAGTTCAAATTAACTGTTTATTTTCCGGCTGCGGCGTGGGGGTGTCTGAGGTGCTCCAAGCACTCTGGACTTTTTACATGGATATTTTACGGATATTAAAAATAAAATATTTTACGGATTTGAGTATAGGATAATTATGTGCTATTTTTTCTAACACCTAAAATCCCTTTATAGTCTTCTCAAAGTGCAGGATGGCTTTATTTGAGCTATTTTATGTGCTTAATTGGTGCTAGCAGGACCTCTTTCCTGCAAGTAAGCAGCGGCTCGCTTTTAGCCTTGCAGAGAGGTTTCCCGGAGCAATTGAATTGCAAAACTCTTGCGGCCGTTTTAGATCAAAGGCTTTCCTCCGGCGCGATCGGCCGCAAGAGATAGCAAGGCACCGGCCGCAAGCCTGCCGGAGCCCCCGGCCGTAAGGGAATAGAATAGCAGAATAGCTTGCGGCCGGTCCTTGCGGCCCCGCAACGGCTGCGGCCGCTAATAGAATGAGGCCCCAAGTCTTCTTATTATTTCTCTGCTAGTAATACCAAAGTATCTAAGTAAGCATGGGCATTCAAGACAGTAAACTACTGCCTGGGTTCCACAGTTGTACAAAACTCTCAGGCGAATGACTTTACCTGTTCTGTCCACTATCTGTTCTCTTTTGGTCCTATATGGACACAATTTACAGTGCCCACATTGGAAAGTCCCATCTGGTAGCGATCTGGATGTATTCTTTTTACTATGTTTCACTAAAAGTTATATTTTACATATCTTTGAACTTGAGTCCCTTTTTGTACTACTACTTCTGTCCGTTAAAAATTAAGCTGATTGCATTTGTTGCGCTTACCAATTGGGACATTAATGTTCCCTATGGACTAATTCACTGATCTCCCCTCCTTTTTTCTTCATAAAACTAATATTGACACTCGACCAGTTCCCCCTGATCAGACAATAAAGAGGAAGTTGCATCAATAGATGAAATCACAGCTCTCCAAAAATGTAAATGCACCCACAACTTCCACCTACATATCATGGATTCCATCAGAGTCTAGTAGAGGCTGGGACGGAGCTTGCGTCTGAACAAGCCAGACGTGTCTGCAAGAGCTCCCAAAGATTACCCCTAGGGGTGCAGAACTCCAATAAAAAGTTGCGGGAACACTAGGAGGAGATCCCAGACCCCCATGGACCCTCCGACTGACAATTCCACCCCGCCCTGGAGAAGGGTAGCAACTGCCTGCAGCCTAATCCAGCGGCCTATCTACACTGATGGGGACACTCGTTGTATTGGCACAGACAGACTTAGCAAGGTGTCTGGCGGAGGCTGGTCCCTGCCGGAGGTCTCTGACAGATGCCTGACATATGAGATAGGGCACACCAACAGTATGGCTCTTTCCGCCCCTCTCTTTGGCTAAGGCAAGGGAGGATTCTTTGAACTCTGGGCCAGCCATCTGGGGAGACTCTGTTTTTTTTTTCCATATCCTCCTACTGCTAAACCAGTTTACTGTGGCTAATCCTGGTGGCTAGCCTGGGGGAAGGACCTGTGGACTGACCTGTGGCAGCACTGAGCTCTTCAAACTGTAGTTTGTAACTCTGATGATAAGTGTGCCAGCTACCTCTGAAAACTGACACCCTGACCACACAACTCACCAATTCGAACTTAGAAACCAAAGGGAGGAGATCAGAATGGGGAATCTGGGAGGGGGAGATCAGAATGGGCGACCTGGGGGGGGGGTCTGTATCACACTCATTCTGCTTCTATATCATTCTTGATCTATATGGTGGTAACTGTACTAATCCCCCTTAAGAAGACAGAGCCTGTGACAGACAAGTGGGAGAAGTGTACAGCAGTTCTCACTCCTGCAGTGGCTGGCGCTGGTGTAACAGACCAGGTCCCTGCCAAGTCTAGAACACTACAAGCAACGGGTTAAACCCAATGCTAGAAGCACTTTCACGTGATTGGTCAGTGCACTAGCTTCTCTTTCCTGTTATTGGTGCGTTATGACAACTCTGACAGCTCCTGTAGTTGTGTATTGCTATTGGTGGTTGTGGTGGCCCCGCCTCTTTCCTTCCTCTCCTGTGATTGGTTGCCTTGTTCCAGACCCCCTGTTGTCTCTGTGGTCACGCCGTCCTAGCTCTCACCATGTACCGCTCTCTCACTACACTCCATTTCCTCCGGCTCCGTGTCTGTAACCGGACGCTCCTTTCAGCTGTGTCCAAGTCGTCTCCCGCTTTAAATCCTGTCAGAATGGTAAGATAGCTGTGTCTTCGCCGGTACCGGGACGTCTGTGTGCCCTGGGAAGGTCACCTCTGCTCACTCTGTGACCCTGCTCCCGGTAGCCTTGTTGTATGGGCCTTTACTAAAGTGCAGCTACAAATACGGTTTATTGTACAGTAATGTTCTATACTATCTGCCATTTTATTTCTGTGCATTACACACTGTATCTTACATAGTGATTTCCCAGGATATAGAATAGGACTGTCCTCCAGTTACAAACCTGACTGCCTGGGAATGAATATGACCCAAATACTGCTTTTATCTTCTGTTTTAGCTGTTGCAGTGTTGTGATATGGAGACTACACTGATCAATAAGAAGGACAAATGAATAAAGTAACATGCTGTCTCTGTGCCAGTGTAAACTGAACTACAGGCCCTTGAACTGTACACTGTGCTGTTATCGGTTTATTTGAGGTCCATAGTTCTCTCTCAGGACATACTAAGTCATGTCATTTGCATTAGTGCTTTTAGATCCCAAATTTTGTAGATTAGTCATGTCTGACTCTCTGTGACCGTATGGACCAGGCACATCTATCGTTATGTCTCTGGTCGTGCTTATCCATAAGGTTTTTATGGCAAAGATACTGGAGTGGATTGCAGTTTCTTCTCCTGTGACCTGCTATTTGTCTGACTGATCTGCTATGACCTGCCCATCTTGGGTGACTCTACATGGTATCGCTCACAGCTTCATTGAGCTACATGATCCCCTTAAACACAACAAGGTAGCAATACAGAAGGGGAGATCCCAAATAGTGTTCTGCAAATGAAATATTTAGTGAAATCCTGAACTGTACTAAGTTGCTATTTTTGCCTCCTAGTGCAGGAGTGTGAAACCGTTGTCCTTTGAGGACAGAGGACACTGAAGTGTCTTATTCATAGCACCATCTGCAGTAGTTGCAAAGTGTTCTAACGTATTTTTAAATAAATAAATACAGACTTTGACTAACTGTTTTATTCACTTTTGTTGTAATGGCAGGAGATGTTTTGTCTTTCTTTTTTTTTTTTTTTTTTTTTCACCATTAGAAACCTGGGAGGACCCGTAGACTTAGATAAGATCTCTATTGAGTTCTGTTGAAAACTGCCTTTCCAAAATAGCACACTTGATAACAGAATGGAAGAGAGACCACATATGAAAACCCTTTGATATTTCCTGTTATTTGTCCGTCAGCTCATCAGCCTGCAGGTATCGCGCACTCGCACGTGTGCACAACTATTTTACTATTTGGTATCTGCCCCTGCCTAACCTCTACCCTTCTGGATCACTACCTTGTCGCGGTGAAGGGGCGTGTGTACTCTAATGACGCTGTATACTATACCATGTTGGGTCACCCAAGATCGGCAGGTCATAGCAGAGAGGTCAGACAACTGGTGAACCACTTGTATCTTTGCCAAGAAAACCTCATGTATAAGCACAACCAGACACAAGCTGTGCCTGATGTGCTGTGGTCTATAGGGTCACGGATGGTTGACATGACTGAACGGCTAAAAAACAACATAACCCCTAATTGAGTGCAGTGGCCAGCAGGTGCTGCGCCAGTGGCAGGCAGATAGCAGGAAAGATCCAAACTCTCTCCCTCAAGTTACAGACTGTCTGGCAGAAGCAGTCGGATAAACATTAGATTTCTCTACAATAATTTTATGTCACTGCCTTGTATAGATGCTAAAGTTGGCAGTTTGTTTTTACCACACCACAGTGACTCTTTAAACACTCAAAGATTATATTTATATTTACCCCTACCATCAAACATTGTTTTTTTTTTTTGGGGGGAACTTATCTACATTGAAACTGTCTTCAAATCCGTTTAAATATAAATTATTATTTTCAGTGTCTCCTGTAGTATCACCCGGTTCTGTATCTCAAAGGTGGCCACCATGAGCACTAGAATGTAATGTAGCTTGTTCCTGGTTTAAAAAAAAAAAAGGTTGCTATTTACTATTTTAAAGGGTCCTGGGGAGGAGTTATGTTTTTGAGTGAACTCATGGGCTGTAACACACCATGCCGATCCACTTGGTATTCATGGCAGAGATACCGGAGTGGGCTGCCAGTGCTTTCTCCAGTGAGCCACAGATGCAGGTCCTGGTATTCCTAGGTGGTCTCAACCAATCCTGTATGGCTTCAATGTGGTGTGACTTCTTGGTTCCCTGACTGGAATTGAACCCAGGTCACAGAGGTGAAAGCACCGAATCCTAACCACTGATCCACCAGGGAACCAGAAGAGTTACTTAGGGCCTTGCCATAGACTGTTCCATGAAGGGCATTTTTTAATTATTAGGAAGAGGTTGAGGAGTTCCATGAAAGTTCTTTTCTTTTTGAAAAGTGAAAATTACCAAGTTAAGAGTAGATGCTCACAAAATAATCAAATCTTGAATAATTATCTTGCACATGTGAAAAGTGGTCTGTTCTTTCTGGAGGTAATCATCTCCAGATCTGTGTTCTGATTTAAAGTGTTGAAATTATTTTATATGAATAAGAAAAATTGGATGCATTGATATTTGAACTAAATAGTTTGGGATCCAGAAGAATAGAACAGCAGATAAAAGAAAGCAAATTAAACTTTTTTTTCCATAAATTAACAAAAAACAATAGAAAACAAAATTGATTTAATAGTTAAAAGAAAGGGAACTTAGAATGAAGAAGAGTAAGAAGAAACTAAAAATTTAAATTATTATAAATTTAAGAAAACCGGTATAATAATTTTCTGGATTTCACTGGGTATATAATATATTATAACTATGTATCTCGTTACTTTTGTGTACTTTATTTTATTAGGAAGTGCCTAAAATCTTACAAGTAGCAAGCAATCATTGGCAAGATGCTGCAACATGTTACTTGAGAGCAGTCACTGACAGTCTAATTTGAAACTCTGCACTTCACAGTCTGTGTATTCATGAGTTGCATGACCTACAGAGGACAGACCCAAACAGATAAAAATCGTATGATTTTAAGCACTTATTAATAAAATGTCATAAAAGTAAATGGATACATATGTATATTGTATTCTAAGTGAAATCCAGAAATCTTTCATGTCCTTTAATCACTGGCCTGATACTCCACTAGTGAGCATGTGCTTTTGATTGTGCTGCTGCTTAGAAGAAAACAATTTTGATGATGTGGTGCCATCTGCTTACAATTGTAAGTGATGGCATGCTAATCTTTCTCCTATATCTTTACTATAGTTTTTCTCTACACTTAGTACTGGAAATTGAGTGATCTGTATCTGCACACATACAACTCTCCTTGAGAAATACATAGTTGTGTGTGGAAACGCACGTCGGGATTCACTAAGAGCCACAGTGTCAAAGCTCCAGACACTCATAAAGAGTCTTAGGGCCATATTCTATTAGCTGCTTGCAAATGCCTCAATCTCAAATTTATCTGCAGTTGTTTTTTTTTTGTTTCCTTTTGCTGTTTTTATTATTATAAATGTTTAGATGTATTCTATTGCCAGAAGCTCATAAATTCTGACCACAGGGCTGAACTCGTAAACCCTGACATTTTAAGTAGTATTTCAGGGGGCGTGATCATATGACCGGACAACATTTTAAACAAGCCTATAATTTACTTCTTAGACACAGCCAATAGTAGATAAAGCATGGAAGTTACACATAATCTGCAATCGGAGGCTACAAATTAATTTGGCCAACAAGTAATATTTGCATTGGATCATCTATTTTAGTCCATGTGGGTTTCATAACCTGTGTAGGAAAACAAGATTATCTCTTTTTTTTTTAATTAAAGATGTTTGCTCAGTTTAGGCAATACTGAAGTGTTTGCTTGTATCCATGTATTAAATATTATCTAAATATTATGATGGCAGAATTATTATTTTTTTATGAAACAAATTGAATCTTGCTATTTGTGTTCACAGGCTAGCTCTGACTCCTATAGAATTGAATCGGACACTTTTGGGGAACTTAAGGTGCCAAATGATAAATATTATGGGGCCCAGACTGTCCGATCCACCATGAATTTCAAGATTGGAGGTGTAACAGAAAGAATGCCAGTAAGTACTCTTATTAAAATTATCACATTTATTAAACTTTTTTTTTTTTTGTAATGAAAGTACATTTTTTCGGTGTACAGGAGGAGTATAAGATGTTGCTCATATTTATGATGTATCTCTGAATATATAAACAGGGTCAATATGTCTCAAGTGGAAAATATATGTCGTTTGCTGTTCATTTTTATGTAGTTTAGGCCCCCACTTGTATATGTATAATTAAAGGACATGCCACACCTAGACCATCTGTAGATTTCATTGGCAGACAAGTATTACTCATAGACCTATATTACTGCTCATTGGATGACGGAGTCAAGCCCCCAGATCAGTTAAACATTTGAATCCGGGTTTTTTCTGCTTTGAGAGCATTGTTTCAAAAAAGAAAATATGCAGTGGTGCATTATCAAATACCCATCAATGTAAGAAAAAATATGCTTTTAATGTCCTTTCAATAGCTTTGCAACATTCCTGTGTGGTAATTGAGAAAGCTAAATATTAGAATAATATTAATACTGGTCTACTGAATGCTGTTTTGCTTAAAATGTGCCAAATTTGGAAGCATATTGTAAAACAAAAATTAGCAATTAAAAAATAAATTGTCAGAAATGTATACAGGAATAGGATGAGGACAGAGAAGGCAGGCCTTCCATTCTGTCTCTATGTGGGTTTGTTGTGCAGTGTTATATTGTGAACCTTTGTGCTCTTGTCTCAGCCGGCGGGTATATAATGCAAACTACTTTTCACCACTGTCTTAAAACACAGATGGTATCTTATTTCATGAAAAGGGTGGGGACATTGACCCAAGGATGGAAAATAATCATATTATGGAGGCGAAGTACCAAAAAAGACACCAATGAAAATCCAAATAGAGTAGTATTCTCCTATAAGAGGATAGTCAATTTAGTCTTAGTCTGTATGCAAGAATGAGCTGTTATCCAATTTCCTGTAACATTTTTAGGAATAAGTATCATTCTCTCAGATCTTTAAATTTGTTTTGATTTCAGAATATACTATAAAAAAATACTATAAGATCCATTTTGAGGTGTATACGTCTGTTTCACACAAGTGCAACCAAACTGAAAAAAAAAAAATTACAGGTTTTTGTTCTTTTTTTTTTAGATCCCTGTTATAAGAGCTTTTGGTATCTTAAAAAGGGCAGCTGCTGAAGTAAATCAAGATTATGGACTTGATCCTAAAATTGCTAACGCTATCATGAAAGCAGCTGATGAGGTAAGATATTTAAGTGAAAACTGACAGATTGGCCAAACATGAACAAAAGTTACCTGCAATAACTGTTAAGTTTTGAAAGGCTGCAATGGTCGTATTTTTTTCCATATGGAAAAATAGCCTTTACATTTTACACTTTTTTATTTTTTTATTTTTTTTTATAAGCATTAATTCTTTACTGGATTCCGATTTTATTAACTGGGCTGCTTATTGTAGCTCCTGTCTCAGCATGTTATGTCCTCGTAGGCGGATGGTCTTTCTATTAGTCCTAATGCCACATTTCCATTCTCCAGGTACAAGCTTCCTGTGCATTCAAAGTCTTCTGCAATCTTAGGAAACTTCATTGGAAACTAAAATGGAATCCCAGAATGAGGCATGCTGTTCTAAATCTTTACTTATTCCTTGGCATCTAGATAAATTATTTTTGATTCAAATATCAACACTCAAAACTATCTTTCAGCAACAGGCCTATCAAACATATCTTCAATATCTTGAACACTGAACTCCTACTTCCCCCATTCCTACTAGTGCTTCCACATCTAAAGTTGCCCTCACCGTTGACAATGCCATTGCAACTCATACCTTTCAGGCCTGCTCACTTGGCTTTGTGTTGACATGATTCGGTTATCTTCACCTAAAAAAACATCTCAAGGATAAGCTTCTCACATATATCGCAACAAAGACTCTAATTAGGTCACTCATGATATCCTACCTCCACTACTATAACTCAATTCTTGTTTGCCACCTCACCACCTGCATATTATCGTTCCATTTGCTTCCAATTTATTCCAAAGTAAAGTTTAAAATCATTACTTAAACATATAATGATGGTACTGCTATTCTAAATTTGCCTTCGACCGTTAGAAGGTTTGAGAACTTAGTTTCCAGGTTCATCATGATCAAAGCAGTTGGCCTATAGACAAGTCTTGAACGTCTTCTTTAGCCGAAGTGTTGTTTTATCTGTATTCCACATGGTTTTCTGTTTTTAACCTCAATCTGGTTCTTAACCACTTTTAAAATATTTAGTTGCACCCACTAATATGTAACCAAATTGAATTACATATAGATGGATTTCAGACTTATAAATATTAGATCTTTTGACAATTTTTTTTTTTTTTTTTTTGCGTTCATTGGTCATTTACCTACAGAGAATGATTTGTTTAAATCCATCAACTTGTCAGTTTAATCAATATTTCACTTATAACATATTTTGTTGTATTAATACATTGTTAAAATAAACATTACTCAGGACTTAGACTCTCCATTTTTTATTTTTTATTGTTGGTGTAGCCATTTTACGATAGCGGGTGAAAGAGCACATCCCTGTCCCTGAATGGATGTTACTTTTGTCTTAGTAATAGTCTATGATTATTTTTTTGTGAGTATAAGGTCTTATTGCAAAGATACTGGAAAATATTTATAAGAAGCCTTGGAACCATATTTTAGTTTCTAGAACATAATATTCAGGGAATCCAATGCTTTGTTGGAATAAACCCCATCTGTTCTTTAAATGTTAAATTGGGATGAATAATATTGGTTCTTGCAGGAAATGTGTGTTAACAACATGTTAATGTCTAATAACTTTTATTAATACAGATAATAATTTTTTATATATTTTTCTTTGTAATTCACTGAGATTAAAGCCTGCATTATTTCATTTTGCAATAAGTTCCTATCCCATATACAGTGGATATAAAAAGTCTACACACCCTTATTGTGATGTAAAGCCAGAAATCAAGAAAAATAAGAAATGTTTTGGTCTTTAATGTGACCCTTTGCAACCAACAAAATTCTATTTTATGAGAAATAGCATCCATCTTGCTACCAAGGATACAGGACTATAGTTACATGCAAATATATACGGGACAATAGTTACATGCTAATTAATATTATTATCTTTTATTTGTAATGCGCCAACATATTCCATAGCGCTATGCATATGTTGTGATCAAGGCAAAGCAATATTAACGCATTACAAAAGAATGGAGGGCCCTGTCTTTGAGCTTAGAATCCAGTGTCCATAGTGCTTTCCTCAAAGCACATTGTAAGATTGAAAACTCGCAGACTTGTAATCTAAAGTAGATTAATAGAAAATAGTGACCAATACCTGCCAAGGATTACTGAGCTCTTTTAATGTTTCTGTATGCCTCCTGGTAATTTCCCTGATGAGTTTTCCTCTTGTCCTGCCATCAACTCTGGAGGGTCATCCTGATCTGGGCAATGTCCTTATGGTGGTAACTAATTTTTCCCACTTATTGATGATAGTTTTTACAGAGCCTCATGATACACCCAATGCCTTTTGATCTTGTTTTATACTCCTCTTCTGATCAGTTCCTTTCAACAATAAGATCTCATAGATATTTTGTGGACCATGACAACCACAGTATGATGCAACCCCAACATTTTCAAGGAACAGCTGTTCTATATTTGGGGTTAATAAGAATTGCTTTCATCGATGGCAGGTGTACGCTACTTTTTAGATATGGTTTTTAATGTGTCTGGTTAACTCTGAACACGCTCTACAACCACATTATAAAGAGTGTTCACACTTAAGCAACCAAGGTGTTTGTAGTTTTTTTTTATTTTTTTTTATTTAAATTTTTCATAATAGTTATCTATTTGTTTTTCTTTTTAATTTTGTTGGTTGCAAAGTTACATTAAAAATGGAAAATGTCTAACATGATGCATCAGTTTCTGGCTTTACATCACAAAACAAATGTAACTTCAAGCGAGTAAGGCAACATTTTTACTGTAGTATATGTTTGTGAATCAATCTGGGTCAGACAATTTTCTACTGGATAACATTTTAATTATATCAAGTACTTCCTTTACTGAAGTTAGCTTATTTAGCATTTTTTTTCTTTTTTCCTTATTTTATTTTGGTAAAACAGATCTGTTTTCCAACGTTCTCTGATTTTCTCAACAAGTAGTTCTCTCTGTATTGGGGCCATTATATACATCTATATGAAACTCCTTAATTACATCTTTTAATTTCTATTAATGTCTTTTTTTTTTTTTTTTTTTTTGTTGTTGTATTTTTTAAAAATATTTGAAGACTTTTCAATGTTTAATTTTAATTTATGAGCTAACATACAGGCTCCATTTAAGCACATAGCATATTGTTTTTAGTTAGTGAACGTCTATCCAAAGGCTGATAGTTTCCCTATTAATAAAATCTTTGTTGGATCCATGATAATGTTTTATTTTTCCCTTCTTGTTTTTTAGATTATATTGTGATTGTGATGGTCCTTTTTATCTCTTTTCTGAAAATTACTTTTTTTTTTATTTTTTTATTTTATTTTAAAAACCTTTGTTCACGGTTCTGATCAGGCAGTTAGTTTCTGGATTAGTGTCCGTTTTTTTATTTATTTTCGGTAAATAGTCTACCTTTTCAAATTTGTGAGAATTAAATAGTTGATAAAATTGAGAAGAAACAAAACAAATCTTAAACCATTAAAATGGAAGAGAAAACATAATTGAAAAAAAACATAATAGATATACCTTTTTCCTCTTACGTTTTATACTTTACTACAGACACCAACTTCAAAGTATTAAAAAAAAATATATATATTAGAATTAGAAGTGCATATAGCTTATATAAGTAAACAGTTTAAATAATATGTTAATAAGATTAATAGTAAGAAATAACACAATTGCTCAACTGAAGTATTGACTATATATAAATTTAATGTACATGTTTGAGAAATGTAATGACACACATAGATCACAGATTGACGTATATATCTGGACCAAGCAGTGTTGTAAAGGTTCTCTCCCCCCACTGCTTCCCATTGTGATATTGAAGTATTCAGTGATCAGATTTATCTTTATTTTATTTATTTTTAATTTCTCCAAGCCATGTAGCTGAATCATTATATGTAAAATATGTATCTGCATATTGTAAATGTATTTATATCTTTGGTTATAATATGATTTTTTATTTCTTTTTGCTTTTCATGCAATAGTCCTTAAAGGGTGAACATATTACCTCGACAGTCTTAAATGCAGTAGTAGAATGATTGCTTAACCCCAGGGAAAAATGCTGGCTCACAGCTTCATAACATATGTGCTTTTATTTTTATAGGTCTCTGATGGCAAGTTAGATGATCACTTCCCACTGGTTGTGTGGCAAACTGGCTCTGGAACACAGACAAACATGAATGTAAATGAAGTAATAAGCAACAGAGCCATTGAGATGATGGGCGGAAAACTAGGAAGCAAAGATCCAGTACATCCGAATGATCATGTTAACAAAAGTCAGGTTAGTGTAGTACTTCTTAATTAACATATCAAAAATGTCAAAGTCCCTTTGTTGCTGTCAAGTGACCCTATAAGTATTAACAACTTTAAAAACATTATTTAGCAACTCTAAAAAATGTTTACTGTAGGTAAAGTTAAAAAAAACAAAATTGTATTGACTCAAAAAAGGCCTTACGTGTATCATGACCACAAGGGGGCACTTCCATCGTAGGTAGCATCTCGGTTGCACACACCTCACATATTTATGAACCTATACAGCGTTACCTTGATTCTCAACCTTAATCCGATCCAGACGTCAAGTTTAGTACCAAAAAGATTGAGTATCAATCTCTCATAAGGAGTAATGTAAATTGGTTTTAGCAAATGGGATGCATACCAATGTAGCGTCATAAGTGCCAAGGTTTTTTGCTCATTCAGACAGGTTGAGTATCGAAAACATTGAGTTCTGAGGAGGATGAGAACCAAGGTACCACTGTGCAACCATTTCGAAACGTTAAATGGGATGAAATTTTAACCCATTCATGAACAGCGATGGGGAATATAAATACATAGCATCACACATGCTGTGACTAATTACATTGGCTATTACATCATTAAAGATATTAAAAAGACATTATCATATTACTGATGACTTCACAAAATACCCCTATGATGTCACTTTGGAAACTTTGTTATTGCACATTTATTTTTTACTTTGAGTCGCACAATAATGAAAACATACTGACACTTTCAAAATAAAAATCATTGTCTTGGGTAAGGTGTGGTACTGTGTTAGCCAGAGAACAATAGAAGACAGTTGGAGGGCAATGCACTCTGGACTCCCATACCCTTTCTTCTTCTGTCTTTTTTTTCTTGTAAATATTACATTTTTGTTGCGCCTGATGTTGTGTGGCTCCTAATGATGTACTGATTGGCCATGACACATGTTGCTGTCAATATGAACTGGTGTAAAGCCATGATTCAATTGAATTGAATATTGCACCATATTATAAAATCTGTTCTCAAGAATGTGTGTAATTTTGTTTATTATTTGCACCTACTTTATTTGGGTTTTCTTGTTTTATAATATGATTAACAGATTTGTTGTTCTTCGTTACAGAGTTCAAATGACACCTTTCCAACAGCAATGCATATTGCTGCTGCAAAAGAAGTCCATGACGTTCTTTTACCTGGCCTACGAAAGCTTCATGATGCTCTAGAGGCAAAATCAAAAGAGTTTGCATCAATTATTAAAATTGGCCGTACACATACACAAGATGCAGTGCCACTTACTCTTGGACAGGTATGGTCTATGTCTATACCTAACATATATTGCTTTAAGTTTGAAACCAGCAAGTTTCAAATGTCTTTTGTATAATTATTTAAGCACTCCAATTCTTAATTATACAAATTGTGTTAAATATTTGGATTAAAACAATATGAATATGGCTTTTGGTTCTGTTTAAGGGACCAAATTACTATTACAATGTATGGACAGTTTTTTAAACTAGAACGTTCTTCGGGTATTATGTCTTTTCTAAGTGGCACAATATGCTAATTTAATACCATTGTATTCGCTTTTCAGTTATATTGTGCAATCTGCGCCATACTCCTTCTCTGTACTATATTATGTATACTTTGGAGATATACACAACTTTCTCAAAGTTAACACTCTTTAAAAAGCTTATTCTGACCATTTTCTTTATTTATATAGTTATTTTCTATTTAGATTTGCAGGGCTCCCTTTGCATATAGATGCAAAGGGAGCCATAAGCTTCCAAAAAATGTTACACCTGGGTTCTAATTTGTTTGATTATTCAAAATAGATCTATGTACATACCCCTAAAAATAGACTGTATGGCTCCTCAGGTTTAATATAAGTTAATGGGTGCATAAAGGTTCAATCCATTGCCTCTGCTTTTCTTGATCTATAACCCTGTTAGTAAACATGACGATACCCATGTCTGTTTCTCCTCTAACCCTCTCCCATCATAAACTCATATATCAACCCTCAAATCTGACTTTTTTTTTTTCAAGTAGTATAACTAAACCTTTGAAATGTATTTACCATAACATCTGAACACTTAAAATCTTCCAGTTGATAATGCAGCCACACCAACATCCCAATTCCACTGCCTTTGTGCTCTCTCCTTCATCCATACTGTCAAATCGTTCAACCTATTGCAGTATCCACCTTCCAAAAAAAAAACAAATATATTTCTCCCCTCATGTCCCGCTTTCATTACTATAACACTCCAATATATCTCACACACTCAACAACCACTTACCAAGAATTTCAAGTTTTCCAAAACATCCCTTCAATTGTATTTAATCACAAGATCAGGGCTCTTCTTATTTGTCCTGCTTTCATTGTATAAGATATGTGTACAAAAGGGGTCATTTTACCATATATCCCCTACTCTAGAGCATCATTAATCCTAGTGATGTGTCCTTTTAATAGAGTACAGATTCTTCTAGTTAAATATTCACAAATTTAGGCATTATGTCACCTTGCAAGGGAGCACTTTAAGGTGATCCAAATGACCCACCGTTGTAGTAAACTTGCAGTAAAATGCTTAGCACCAGGTAATGGGATGCAGTACTGCAGTAAAATGCTCCCATTGTAATGGTGTCAGAACTTTATGTAGTGCAGTCAACAGTTTGCCATTTTGTTCATTAGATCTGGTATAATTGTTTGGGCTATCAAGGTTTTCAACAAACTTTTTGGAAATGACTGTGCTTATTAATTTAATTTGATCTTTTTTTGTCCAAAGGAATTCAGTGGTTATGTACAACAAATACAATATTCCATAAATAGAATTCAATCGGCAATGCCAAGGATCTATGAACTTGCAGCTGGTGGCACAGCAGTTGGCACAGGATTAAACACTAGAATTGGTTTTGCTGAAAAAGTTGCTGCAAAAGTGGCAGAACTTACAGGTAAACAAGTAATGGTGGCACAAGAAGCATGTGTGGTTGCTAAACGATCTATGTGTGTGAGAGATTGACACTTACAAACTGTGTTCAAAGGGTTTTGTCTAAACACATACTGGAGTATCATATGTTCAGAAGACTGTGTCTTTTACAGTGTTTTTCGAGTGGGCAAATAAAGCCTCTCAGCATTTTAATGTGACTTGTGAAATCCAGAAAACTTACATGTCTATTTAACAAAGAATAAAATATACCAATGCATCATATTTATTAAAACATACTAAGAGCTCTGTTGTTCTCCCTAAAAACGTACAATTTTTACCAGTTTGTGTCCGCCCTCTGTAGCTCCTGCAGCTCCTGAGTACACAGAATGTGAAGTGCAGTGTTTTTTTTTTAAATTAGCATGTTGCAGAATGTTGCCACTGATTGGTTGTTATGTTCCAGGGGCAGCCCTTGTACTTAGTACACTATCTTCATGAAATTAGTCCTTGGTCTTAGCAGAGGTATCCAACCTTCTCCCTCAAGAAGCACAGATGGGCAAATTTGAGAAACCGCATTAGAACCAAAGTATACAGTATGTTTATCTGTTCAAATGAGAAAAAATATTTACTATGAAAGAGAAAATTTCACTTTGTGTCCATCACCTATATTTTTAAATACATATGTTTCTCAGATAATTTCCTTTATGTTCTGTATTTCGCTTTTTATTTTTTGTGATCCATGTGAGATCTGAATCTTTGTTCTCCATTTATAGTATTAAAGGTTACATAGTTCCCATCTAATACTTCAAAGCACATTTCTGGAGAACTAGGCCTAACCTCAGAAAAAAATATAAATAAAACCAGGTTACACATGCAAAAGTACTTTTTGCCAATTACAGGATTTATGTGCAACTGCTTATTTCATTCCAAAAGTCTGATATACACTTCACATCCCCCAACTGCTGATGGGATTGTCATGCCTATGGTACTTAAGAATATATCTGGTGGTAGTGTCCACTTTATTCTCCATCTCTGAAAACTTGCAGTCATTTTCCACGTCGCTAGATGTTGTTTTTAAATTACTATGAATCTGATACATGTGCTTTGACATGCTTTAAATAATTTGTATTCAGATTTATGAAAATATACAAACAAAATGATAGTAATGTAACTTTTTTTTTTTTTTTTTTTTTAAATATTTATTTTGCAGGTTTGCCCTTTATCACAGCACCTAACAAGTTTGAAGCCCTTGCTGCCCATGATGCTTTAGTTGAATTGAGTGGTGCCTTGAATACTGTTGCTTGCAGCGTAATGAAGATTGCTAATGATATACGCTTTCTGGGTTCTGGCCCCCGATCAGGTCTCGGAGAACTAATTCTGCCTGAAAATGAACCGGGAAGTAGTATCATGCCAGGTTAGAAAATTATAATGTTTGTATTTTTGCACAGCGTTTTTAACATAGACATGGTCCCCTGCAACAAAGACTTTTGTTTTTATTCTTTGCAGGTATATTCTTCCTTGTGCTTTTCATAAGGAACAATTTTTATATACAATATTTTGGGAATGTAGTCCCATTTTACTTCAGTATAGCAAAGCAAAACTTGGTAAAAAATAACCAACTGTACATGTATTGAGATGGCATACATGAGATCATAGCACTGGCCACTCCCCTGGTGTCATGCAAATAGTACTTTTTTCAGTAGTCCACATAAACATCCAACATATTAGAAAGCTAACATGCCTTATTCATCAGGGACATCTTACCACAATTACTTTTGCCCCTTTCACACTTATCCCAACTCCAACACAAATCCATTCCTGGGTTGCCAAGACCCCTTATTGCAGACATTTGTTAAAATTGATTATAGAAATAAATACTGCAGATATATACTGTCCGACAACAAAGATAACCATGCAATTATCCTCACCCGTAGAGTGAGTGAGTGCAGCAGCATACAGGAGGTACAAAAAAAAGGAAAATACACATGAATATACGAACAAGGGGCACTTGGTACCCAAACCCTCAAAAACATTTCGCCAAAAGACCCAGAAAACGGAATGTAAATTTGTGTGAAGATATACAAAACATTGCAAATTCTATACAAAGGTTACCCCATTTCCCTGGTTCTTAACACCAAAGTACATATGGTGAATAATATGTCTAAATGCATAAAGGCAAAGATACTACTTAAGGCTAAAAACAGCCTATGTATTATTGTGCACATCAAAAATCAGGCTGCAGTGTGAGCTGTGTAATAATACAAAAGTATGTATAATTATTCAGAAACAAAGTTGCAAATAACACTGTTTAACCCCAAAAATGTACAGTAATCCATAAAATACAATCTGTGTTTCTGTGTTATCTTTTTCATTTTTACATTCACTTCATAAAAAGGAAATTTTAGAGCTGGTAAAGGTACAAAGGAGGGCAACAGAACTAATAAGGGGAATGGAGGGGCTAAGTTATGAAGAAAGACTAACCATATTAAACCTATTTTCTCTAGAAAAAAGGTGTCTATGATTACCCTATATAAATACATCCAGGGTCAGTATAAAGATTTGTCAACGGAGCTTTTTGTGCCAAGAGGTTTTCAACTGACGAGGACATCGCTTGAGGTTAGAAGTAAAAAAGATTGCACCTTAAATAAAGAAAAGAGTTCCTCACAGTAAGGGTGGTTAATCTGTGGAATTCTCTACCAAAGGAGGTGGTGACAGCGGATTCAAAACTTTAAAAATGGGGTGGATATATTTTTAAATAACTCTTAAATAAGTTATATTGTTTTTAGCTTTTCTCTATGTGCAGAATTGTGTATCGTCTTTTGTTTTGTTTTCCATAATCAGTATTTGCACTTGTGCAATTTTCTTGTAGTCATGCTCTTTTATGACTGTATCTATTTTGTGTCTTTAAGAATCACTTACTGTAAATCAATTTACATTTAGTATACATGAATTATGAATAACCAATTTCTTTTCCCCACAGGGAAGGTGAACCCTACTCAGTGTGAAGCACTTACTATGGTAGCTGCTCAGGTGATGGGGAATAATGTTGCTGTAACAATAGGCGGCAGCAATGGACATTTTGAATTGAATGTTTTCAAGCCTCTGATAGTAAGACAATGTTTTTCTTTTGTTTTGCCTTTTGAAGACATTTGATGTGTGCAACCAAAGGGAGATAAGCTAATAGATATACCCATAGATTTCCCAATTCTCTAATTAAGTAATGAATATAATTTTGTTAGCACCCTCTATGGTTGAAATTATTTTACAAATTTCAAATAATGATTTTTCTTCTATTCAGTATGCAAAGTATGAGTGTTGCAGTGGACATAACACACTAATAAATGGTTAGAGATTTTCAGTCATCTTTGTTTAACATGTGACCTAAAATAGTGAAAATATACGCAATTGTGCAATATTTCACTGTTTAACTAACCACACTTTGTAAACAGGTAGTCTCATATACTAATATGAAGTAATTCCACGCACCTCTTGCACAGCTTGAATTACGATTTCAGTCCGTTCAGATTCTCAGGTCCCTCCCAGTAGCCATCACATTGCACATGTGTAAGGGACTACAGAAGAAAGAAGTTAGTGTTTCAGAGTTCTTAATTATGATGTCACAATCCGGTGTAGCTTCAGTGAAACACATTAAATGGCCAATCAAAGACTCCTCTGTTGTGGTGATATCTTCAGGAGTCTCCCATAATTTTACAGCATGTGTATGGCCCGTTCAGGGTCGAACACATTAATAATATAAAAAATATTTGTAGTTCTATGCTGTCTAGAGATAAAGCCCAGAAAAAGAAAAATTGTGTATGTGTGTATATGTATATGTATATGTGTATATATATATATATATATATATATATATATATATATATATATATATATATATATATATATATATAAATCTGTCAAAATTATATTAATAAGATTGATAATAAATATGTACAAGATGTCACTGATGATATCACTGTATTTTATGAAAAGTATGGTCTGAGACTAAAACCATGTAAAGAGAACACACTAGTCAAATACTAAAAATATGTAATATAATACAAGTGTAAAGGTTTTCCATATTGGAAATCTTGTACCCTGCTTGTTGCCCCAGGGTCTGAGAGGGTGTGTGTAGCTGATGTGGGTCGCACTTCTATGTAATTATATTGTCATCAACCTTGTAGAAGCTTTTCACTAGAACTGAAACGGTCTTATTTGCATCCATTATCCCTCACATAAGACTAATCTATTCTTATTGCGGAAAATGATAACATTGAAAATAATAATTAAAAATAAAAAGCTGTGGATTTTATTTAACTTTCTTAACATTAACCTGTTATCAAGTAAAGCTGTGCCAAAGAGCATACTATAATTTTGACACTTCATTGGTCCTCTAATGTTCTGATCTAATTTCATGATATATTTCAGCGTGGTTACCTTTCTGCTAATAAGCAAACGCTGAATGGAAATAAAATACATATTGAATATTACAATTTTCAAGGTCATTCTGTGAATTTTAGGTTTTCTACTGTGGTGCACCTGGTTTGCATTGTTTCATAAAGTCCAGAGTTCTTCTGTGGTGGTGACATCACCCTTAAGGTTTGCAGATCATTTTGTCAATGGGTATCATGTGCCCTTCTCACCTAGTACAGTGAAGCTATTGCTGTTAGCTACTATTTTTATACATTAATGACCATGTTAATTTTATTATGCTCCCAATATAACACTACTAGCGACAATAACATTTGTTTGCCACACATTGCGGCGCCTTCGGCACCCATCGCAAGCCTCTTGAGGCGCTCTTTCCCCTAATTACAGTTAGACACATATATATAAAATGAATATATATTTGTGGGAATACTAAAAAGACCTGAGGTATAATGTCTTAATACAAACACACAATTGTCATAACCAATTATTAACACTAGCGTTGTATATAATAAGTTATATTTCTAAAATACACATTGAAGTCATGTTAAAAATTGTCTGTATATAAGCCATATTTTACACTGGCCTTGCGATGAGCGCCTTTGCCGCTCACCACTGACCTCGCAATGAGCGCCTTAGGCGTTCATTGTGAGCTTCTCCCTCCCCTGTGCCTCTCCCCCCCCCCTCCCTCCCATGTGTCTCTTCCCTCTCCCTCTCTCCCCTGTGACTCGCAATATGAAAACTATGATATGTGATTTTACTGTATTCACGTAGTAGTAGTAGGTTAAATATTTGTTAACTTTTTTTTTTTTTAAATGTCTTTTTTTTTATTTTTATTTTTTTCTAGGTAAAAAATGTTCTAAATTCCATCAAACTGTTAGGTGATGCTTCTGTATCATTTACTGACAATTGTGTTGTTGGGATAGAAGCAAATACAGAAAGAATCGACAAATTAATGAGTGAATCGTTAATGCTTGTAACTGCGCTCAATCCACACATAGGTAAGAACTTTTAACACTACATGGACAAAAGTTAATTATAAATATTGCCCTTTATGTAAAAAAAGGTATTTTCTCATACAATTATAGAATAAATAATTATCAGATATTTCTTGATTTATAACTTGTTATATTTTATTAAAACCATGAACCAGTCAATTAAAATGTTACAATCATTTTTATATATCTTTTTTCTTCCCTTTGCAGGATATGATAACGCAGCTAAAATTGCCAAAACAGCCCACAAGACAGGATCAACATTAAAGGAAACTGCCATTAAACTTGGAATTCTTACATCGGAGCAGTTTGACCAGTGGGTTAAGCCACAGGATATGCTTGGGCCCAAGTAAATTAGGAACTGACTTTATTAAACAGACAGAGAGAGGTTAAAATGTTCATTTATATGTGTTGAATAAAAATATATTTAAAAAAATATATTTAATGTTCAGAATTTTGTATTGACAATATCCTCCTATATTTAGTTTGCTGTCGTGCCTTTCCCTGAATTTCTAGTAGTTTCCAAAATTAAATGTGTGTGTGTGTGTGTTTTATATGTGTGTGTGTGTGTATATGTATATGTGTATATGTGTGTGTATATATATATATATATATATATATATATATATATATATATATATATATATATATATATATAGTAAATAAAAAGTACATCTGTGCTCACATTTGAATGTCTAAAGCAAGTTAAAAAACCTGCTTCCAGCTCAGAGTTCCGAGAAAAACAGTTATTGCACTGCATTCTGGGAAGTTGAGCTGGGACACACAAATATGCCCACAAATGCCTCGCTCTTCATTCTGTAGCCATCACCAAACATGGCTTCCTTTTTAAGCTTATGCATGCTGTATTACACAGCTTTAATGCAAAGCCAAGGTTGGAATAAACACAGGCTGAGGATCCAATCCATGTACAGCTGTTTCAAGCTTACTGGCTATCATCAGCATGGAGCGGGATCTCACTCTGTGTTGTGGAAATTATGAGTAGGTAGTTCACCACAACAATCATTTATATTATGGTGGGCAAAAGAGCGATAGAAGCCCTCCACCGTACAGTAGTACAGTAAATAAAAAGTACATCTGTGCTCACATTTGAATATATATATATATGTGTGTGTGTATATACATACATACATACATACAGTCAGGTCCATAATTATCGGGACATGGACACAATTCTAAACTTTTGGGCTCTATACACTACCACAATGGATTTGAAATGAAACTAACAGGATGTGCTTTAACTGCAGACTTTCAGCTTTAATTTGAGGGTATTTACATCCAAATCAGGTGAACGGTGTAGGAATTACAACAGTTTGTATATGTGCCTCACACTTTTTAAGGGACCAAAAGTAATGGGACAGATTAACAGTCATAAAACAAACTTTCACTTTTTAATACTTGGTTGCAAATCCTTTGCAGTCAATTACAGCCTGAAGTCTGGAACGCATAGACATCACCAGACGCTGGGTTTTATCCCTGGTGATGCTCTGCCAGACCTCTATTGCAACTGTCTTCAGTTCCTGCTTGTTCTTGGGGCATTTTCCCTTCAGTTTTGTCTTCAGCAAGTGAAATGCATGCTCAATCGGATTCAGATCAGGTGATTGACTTGGCCATAGCATAACATTCCACAAAAAGCTGAAAGTCTGCAGTTAAAGCACATCCTGTTAGTTTCATTTCAAATCCATTGTGGTAGTGTATAGAGCCCAAAAGATTAGAATTATGTCGATGTCCCAATATTTATGGACCTGACTATATATATATATATATATATATATATATATATATATATATATATATATATATATATATATATATATATATATATATATATATATATATATATATATATATATATATAATGTGTGTATATATATATATATAAATAATTTATTTTTATTTTTTTCTACAATACATTTGAGTTCTTGAGTTGTCTAAGCTGTTGTGTTTGTATGCAGGAAATGTACAGAGGATATACAACTGAAGTAACTAAATCCCAATTACAAATGCAGCTGAAAAGGTGACTTGTATTACATTTTTTGTCAATTAACATATGTGTCAACTGTAAAAGAGATCTGACAATTAGCATTTTGTTAGTTGCCTCATGTTGCTTTTGAAAACTCCCATATCTGAGTTCTAAAAAGACCAAATAGTGCACTAATTGTCTCAAAACCAACAAAATGATTTAGTGTGTAAAAAGTAATAGCATATACGAAACCTAGATAAGCTGCACTGGCAATGTTGAACCATTCCATTGAGCTTTTGGCCGATCCGTTGGTCCGTGAGGTCGCAAGTTAATTTGCTATACAATTGACCTCTTTTTGCGGGCTCCAAGTGGTTTACAAATTACAGCCTTGAAAATATTGGTTAAACCCGTTACTTACAGCTTCCTGAAGCCTTTGATCTTTCGCAAGAGTTACTATTGCTAAAATCGCAAATCGCTATTCAATTGCTAAATTTCCCCAAGCGCGCTAATGTTTTCACATCCGAAAATGGCAAAAGGAGAAAATCCAATGAGTGCTAGAGAGGATCCGCAAGGGGGTTAAACACCTATTTGTAGCACTGTAAATGCAAAAAAAACAAACAATACTGCACTGTAACTGGGAAAGCGATGAAAGACAGAATTAATTGCACAACAGTCTCAAGCTCACAAATCAGCAGGATATTAAATGTATTTTTAGGTTTCATTTCAGGGTTAAATCGATCTCTGCAAAAAAAAAAAAATACTAAGTCAGAGGTGCTCATCAGAGAACGAACTAACCTTAATAGGTTGGTTCTATGGCCATGATAAGCCACTTTGAGAGCAACCTCTTTTAGCTCACTTGTGCCCTTTACAGAGATAAATATCCTGTAGTATATCAGTCTGCTCCCACTCAGTAGAGTGGCCAAGCCCCCAAATACCAGGCAATTCTACCCTGAACAGGAGCAACAACAAACCCCAGACGCGTTTCAGCCTTTTTGGGCCTCGTCGGTGAGGTGCAGCTGCACTCTCTAAGGCAAATCGATCTCTGCCATCAATGAGTTAATACATAACAGGCCATCCATATGGACTAGAGCAGTATTGGAATTCATTTTTATAATTCTTTATTTTGCAGGTTTGCAAGTCTGATCGCATATCGGACCCCGTAACCTAATTGATTGACCTCTCGTTTTCTATTGGCTGATTCGATATGGGAGGTTACAGGCTTGCTTAATCATGTTCCTGCCCTGAACTGCTAAGACCCAATGCATGGTTTATGGTTTCAGCTTAGGGACAGTAACTTGCGGGCTTGAGCAATTCAATAGCATTGCAATCAGAAACTAACAGGAGCCCGCAACACACCCGCAGGCATTCGGCCGTCTGCCATAGAGTTGCAGGCTTGGAATTGAATGTGGCTTATAGTCAATAGTCAAAGCTTACCGATAGGGATAGAAGTGTCCAGGGGCGGAGATATCAGTAGCGCACTACCCCAGGACCCTAGCCTCTAGGGGGCCTGCTGCTGCCTGATGAAATTAACTTTATTATTTATATTTAATATTTTGAAACTAAGTGCAAATATACAAAAAAAGAGAAGCCGCCAAATGAACTGATGGATTGAATTGTTTTGTTTTTATTTTCAGATCATTGTTCCTTTATATTATTTGCAGGACCTTATTTTTATAGTCCTTGCAGAGCTCATTGACAAATAGAGACTGCATGGGTGTGCCCATTACCTGCTGCTGTACATAATTTCATGGAACCAAGTTGTGCATAAGACAGTTAAGGAGGAGTAGAGAAGAACAGAAATTCCTGAAAAATCCATTTTATAAACTCCTAGTGGTAAGCTGGAATAGAGCAAGGAAGTTAAAATTGCTGTGGGGACTGGTTTATATACTGATAATATGTGTATTTATTCATATACAGTGGATCTAAAAAGTCTACACACCCCCGTTAAAATGTCAGGATTCTGTGCTGTAAAGACAAAGATAAATAATTTCAGAACTTTGTCCACCTTTTTAATGTGACCTATAAACTGTACAACTCAATTGAAGAACAAACTGAAATCTTTTAGGTGGAGGGAAGAAAAAAAAAAAAAGTGGTTGCATAAGTCTGCACACCCTCTTATAACTGGGGATGTAGCTGTGTTCAGAATTAAGCAATCACATCCCAAATCGTGTTAAATAGGAGTCAGCATACATCAGCCATCATTTAAAGTGCCTCTGATTAACCCCAAATGTATTTCAGCTGGTCTTACCTGAAATGTTCTTAGTCGCACCCCACAGGAAAAGCCACACAGCAAAAGCCATGGTCCACAGAGAGCTTCCAAAGCATCAGAGGGATCTCATTGTTAAAAGGTATCAGTCAGGAGAAGGGTACAAAAGAATTTCCAAGGCATTAGATATACCATGGAACACAGTGAAGACAGTTATCATGAAGTGGAGAAAATATGGCACAACCGTGACATTACTAAGAACTGGGGCTCGCTCCAAAATTGATGAAAAGACGAGAAGAAAACGGGTCTGGGAGGCTACCAAGAGGCCTACAGCAACATTAAAGGCGCTGCAGGAATATCTGGCAAGTACTGGCTGTGTGGTAGATGTGACAACAATCTCCCGTATTCTTCATATGTCTGGACTATGGGATATAGTGGCAAGATGAAGCCCAGACCTGAATCCGATTTGAAAATCTGTGGGGTGATCTGAAGAGGGCTGTGCACAGGAGATGCCCTCGCAATCTGACAGATTTGGAGTGTTTTTGCAAAGAAGAGTGGGCAAATCTATCAGCATGGCACATTTTGACTTGGCAAGACTCATACCCCAAAAGACTGAGTGCTGTAATAAAATCAAAAGGTGCTTCAACAACGTATTAGTTTAAGGGTGTGCATACTTATGCAACCATATTATTTTATTTTTATATTTTTTCTTCCCTCTACCTAAAAGATTTCAGTTTGTTTTTCAATGGAGTTGTACAGTTGATAGGTCACATTAAAGGTGGGAAAAGTTCTGAAATGATTTATCTTTGTCTAATTTTTGTACAGCACAGAAAACCTGACATTTTAACTGGGGTGTGTAGACTTTTTATATCCACTGTATCTATCCAGTGCTACCTCTCTGCTCTAGACTGCCTCCCTGTACTCCTCACTAACTCCTCCCTTTAACCCAGTGCATCCTACCACCTTCCCTGAACCCATTTCCTCCTTTTACTCTAGTACTTTATACCCCTGCCTACCTCTACCACTAGCTTCCCCCATTTGCCCGTCCTCTCCCTACCCTGTGCTACATCTCTGTACCTCAATGTCTCTCCCTTCCTAACGCTTAGTAACTCACTGACCTCACTTAATATATCCACTACCCAACACCGCCTCCCTCTACCACACTACTTCCTCTCTCCCTCCCTTGTGTCTCCTTCCTTAATCTTCCCCCCCCCCCTCCCCCAAGTCACAATGCAAATTTGTGGCTGACACTGCGCAATGCGCAGCTCGTAATTGAAAGTGGTCGGGCACGCAACTTTTAACATTGCATGACGACAATTTGCAATACGACAACTATAATATGTGATATGAATAAAATGAGGGGGCCCTATATAGATAGATTGATAGATAGATTGATCTATAGATATAATAAGTGAATTGCCCGTCAAAAAATGACGGTCATAAAATTGTAAGGCAGGTAATGCTATTTGGCACACAATGTAAGGCTTTTGGTTCTCTGAGTACCTTCGGCGCTCATTGCAAGCCTCTCCTCTGCTATTTTTTCTTTTTTTTTTTTATAAATATAATAATTAATGGATTAATAAAATAATATACTTTACCTATTTCTAATTAATATAGCCAGCAATCAATATCCTGAAGAGCTAACAGTCTATTTTGATTTTCCTGCAGCATACAGTGTACATTTGGACTGTTGCTGACCAGAGGAGAAAGTGTCAGCAATGTGGCAATAGTGCACTATAAATAGACTGCATGCTCGAGGCCGAACCGTTTTAGTTTGGTAAAGCAGCATTTTGGAATGTTGTTAGTGTTGTAAAATGGCTGCGATGGTGTATGTGTTACGCAGGTCTCTATCATTTTCCATCCTTCCTCATAGTGTATTTTTTACCTCGTACGTTCCTGGGTAAAAGTCTTATGTGCCTGGCGGTGTTTTGCGTAGTTAGGGGTCGTGTAGCCTCGTTTTCGTTTTTTTATTTTTTGGGGGCTCTTAGGCGACTTTCAAGTGCCAAAACTCGGCAAATCCAGTTTCAATTTGCGTGCAACCTCAGTCCCTGTTGGCCTGGCTTTCCCCCCGTGCTGTGTGTAATGTGTGTGTTTTTATTTATTTACTTATTTTTTATTTATTTGTTGGGGATGTGCGCTGTTCTGCCATTAGCTTTGTATTTTTTCAACCTCAGATATATATATATATATATATGTATATATTTATATATATATATATATATATATATATATATATATATATATATATATATATATATATATATATATATATATACAGTTGCAAGCAAAAGTATGTGAACCCTTTGGAATGATATGGATTTCTGCACAAATTGGTCATAAAATGTGATCTGATCTTCATCTAAGTCACAACAATAGACAATCACACTCTGCTTAAACTAATAACACACAAAGAATTAAATGTTACCATGTTGTTATTGAACACACCATGTAAACATTCACAGTGCAGGTGGAAAAAGTATGTGAACCCCTAGACTAATGACATCTCCAAAAGCTAATTGGAGTGAGGTGTCAGCCAACTGGAGTCCAATCAATGAGATGAGATTTGAGGTGTTGGTTACAGCTGCCCTGTCCTATAAAAAACACACACCAGTTCTGGGTTTGCTTTTCACAAGAAGCATTGCCTGATGTAAATGATGCCTCACACAAAAGAGCTCTCAGAAGACCTACGACTAAGAATTGTTGACTTGCATAAAGCTGGAAAGGGTTATAAAAGTATCTCCAAAAGCCTTGCTGTTCATCAGTCCACGGTAAGACAAATTGTCTATAAATGGAGAAAGTTCAGCACTGCTGCTACTCTCCCTAGGAGTGGCCGTCCTGTAAAGATGACTGCAAGAGCACAGCGCAGACTGCTCAATGAGTTGAAGAAGAATCCTAGAGTGTCAGCTAAAGACTTACAAAAGTCTCTGGCATATGCTAACATCCCTGTTAGCGAATCTACGATATGTAAAACACTAAACAAGAATGGATTTCATGGGAGGATACCACAGAGGAAGCCTCTGCTATCCAAGCAAAACATTGCTGCACGTTTACAGTTTGCACAAGAGCACCTGGATGTTCCACAGCAGTACTGGCAAAATATTCTGTGGACAGATGAAACTAAAGTTGAGTTGTTTGGAAGAAACACACAACACTATGTGTGGAGAAAAAGAGCACAGCACACCAACATCAAAACTTCATCCCAACTGTGAAGTACGGTGGTGGGGGCATCATGGTTTGGGGCTGCTTTGCTGCGTCAGGGCCTGGACGGATTGCTATCATCGAAGGAAAAATGAATTCCCAAGTTTATGAAGACATTTTGCAGGAGAACTTAAGGCCATCTGTCCACCAGCTGAAGCTTAACAGAAGATGGGTGTTACAACAGGACAACGACCCAAAGCATAGAAGTAAATCAACAACAGAATGGGTTAAACAGAAGAAAATACGCCTTCTGAAGTGGCCCAGTCAGAGTCCTGACCTCAACCCGATTGAGATGTTGTGGCATGACCTCAAGAAAGCGATTCACACCAGACATCCCAAGAATATTGCTGAACTGAAACAGTTCTGTAAAGAGAAATGGTCAAGAATTACTCCTGACCGTTGTGCACATCTGATCTGCAACTACAGGAAACGTTTGGTTGTAGTTATTGCTGCCAAAGGAGGTTCAACCAGTTATTAAATCCAAGGGTTCACATACTTTTTCCACCTGCACTGTGAATGTTTACATGGTGTGTTGAATAAAAACATGGCAACATTTAATACTTTGTGTGTTATTTGTTTAAGCAGACTGTGATTGTCTTGTCTGTGACTTAGATGAAGATCAGTTCACATTTTTTGACCAATTTGTGCAGAAATCCATATCATTCCAAAGGGTTCACATACTTTTGCTTGCGACTGTATATATATATATATATTTAAGTCCCGCTTTCCTTTACAAAGTGTTACGGGCTGTCATTTTTCCATGCAAATTGCTACAGGTTTCACATTGTGAATTGTATAATTGAGATTTCTGTTGATCTGTAGTCCTGTGGGTTGTAGGGATGAGTGCCTATGGTGCTCATCTCTACTAGCAAAAGGAGCACCTTTGGCACTCCTTGCCTGCAAATGCGACCTTCGCTTCGAGCCCGCAAGCATTAGCAACAGCCAGGACCCTAAATTCACTAGCTCCACCACCAGAAGTGTCATAGTATAGTTACAAACTTCCACAAAAGCAAAGCCTGCAACAGAATGGAATAATCCCCTATGTGACCAAGTCTCAACAAAAACTACATCATAAGCTTCACAAAGGTGGAATTTATGGTTGGGCCATTCAGAAACTGCTAGTGTCCAAGAGCGACAAACCTAGACATATATAATCTAGTGTAAGGAGCACAAAATCTGCACCTGAGCAATGGAAAAAGTAATATGATCTGATTAATCATCTCGCACTCAATTTCAGAGGAAGCATTTGTCAAGAGGAGGGACCACCTGGACCTGCTGTTGAATGGATCCAATTAGTTACATCCTCACCTCCTAAAGGTTTTTGTGTATTGGTACTAAGGATTCCTATTTCTCTGAGCTCAAACACCTAATCTCATCCAGACAGCTAAAATTCATTTTGCAACAGTCACTGTTGCTATAACAATCCACAAAACCATAACACTTTACCTCCAAGATTCTCTCCCAAACAGGTCTTGCCTAGAGAGACCATCAACTTTCTCATGTGCTCTACCTTGCTTGTATTGTCTTGGGCATCTACTTGACTTCAGGTCCCTGAAGGATTTCTCACATTTGGTTGTCCACTGAATCAGCCTGCCATCTTTAGGGTGAGGTCAGTCAGTGGCTTTGCCAGTGTACTGTAATGCGGAATAAATCGCCAGTAATACCCTGCAGTACCCAGAAATGCCAACACCTGCTTTTTACTTGTTGGGGTGGCCAATCCTCTATAAAGCCTAACATGCCCAACCCACCCACTCCCTACTCTGTGCCCTAGCTACTGTACTTCCCCCTAGCAAAGCACTTGTCGGAGCGAATGATTAACCCTCCTTGATGTGTCCGACCCAGGACTGTGGCTAGGTGGTCCACATGTTCCTGCTAACTATGGCTGATTATGGCAATGATAGCTAGGTTCTCATGGGTAACCTACTGGCACTCATCTAGTTAGTGGTCTGCAAGCTGTTGAAACTTGGAAGGGGAATTTTTCATGCCAAAAGGCATAAGTGTAAACTGGTATAGCCCAAATGGGACGGTGAATGCAAACTTCTATCTAGTGGTATCTGCCAATAGCCCTTAGACAAGCCCAGAGTGCTCACATAAATTTCCCTTCCTAGCATATTTATCGGTTCTTCTACTCACGGCATACGATAAACATCAGTAGTCTTGTCATTTTGCTGCCTAAAGTCCACAAAAAAAAAAGAGTGTGGTGCATCTTTCTTAGGGATAAACACGACAGGGAACACCCTGCCTTGGTGACATTATAAGAGTGCTGCTTTATTGGGGAAGTGTTAGGCATAACCCCCTTGTGATCCAGTAGGATCATGCTACCCAGTTGGGTTGAGAATAAGTACATTAAGTCGTTCGATAAGGAAAACGGGGTGGTTCAGTAGGGGCAAGCATGTCTGGTAGTACCACATCCTTAAATGTTTTCCCCCTTCTGCTATTCATAATACAGTACAAGTGTGGAACAGCTGCCCGGCAAAAGCAAACAGACACTGGGGTACTGGGCTGACTCCCTTAAATAGTTCAGCTGAAAGTCTGAGTGATGGCACACCTGCTGCTCTTAGGTGTGCTAAGTCTTTAAGAATCCTGCTTAGACAGGTGCACCTGCCTTATTGGAAGACAAGTAAGGGAAGAAAAAGCGTGCTAGGAGTTCCTGGCACAGATAGGAAGGATTTGAACCAGCACAGTGTTGACCTCTTTCCAGCATTGAACACTGTAGACCAAGGATGATTTGTGTAGAACAGCCACCTTATCTCTTACCGTCAGTCGATCATTTGATGCACCTGAGCTTTTTCAATACTATGTGGTTTTCTGAATCCTGACTGTAATGAATCATCTACGCTGTTAGATGATAACCTGTTTTGCAGATAGATCCATGCACACTACAAGAAGGCAAATTGGGCCAAGATCCTAATTATAAGTTGCGGGATGGAGTAATTTGGTAATTTGTACAAAGTCTTCTTTACAAAGGGTATAGACCTGTTGTTGAGTTATTTAGGTGCTTAAAAGGACACTTAATTCGGTACAACGTGGAGCATACCACTGTAAAGAATTCTTAAAAGTGATTAAATCTGTGCTTACATGAGTCACTGACAAGCCCCCCAGACAAGACTTACTGCTGCGGTTTTGTGTAGTGAGCAAAAGAAAAAAATGAGTTAAACCTTCACAAATATATCTGTACAGAGAAAGGAGTGCTGGAAACACCTAAATAGGTTATGTGTGAGTTAACTGATTGCTGCTGCATTCCCCAATGCAAAGAAATAATTATTTGTCTTCATGGTTCCTTCACCCCACAGTGTCGGCATATGTTATTAATCACGGACCTGTAAGTGGGTTTGTAAACAGACCTAAGTCCTTACATTTTGTAGGTATTATTTGTGTAATGTAGAAAAAAAATAGAGCACAAGATTGCTTGTTAAAATAATTTCTTTCACACCATGAAGAACACTTATACTGAGATAAATGGCACTACAAGTTTGTCTGGTACTATTGAAGGGATTTTTCGGCTTGAGATGAAAGCAGTTGGCATTTATTTCCTTGGGAACCTTTCTTCCTGTATTAATACTCCAGTATAAGTTTCCAAACAAGATTCCTAGTTACCTAAGGTACAGTATTATTCTGACGTTGTCTGCCTCACACTTGCCCTAGTGCCACCAACCACCCGGATTACAACCTACCTAGACATTTTGCTCCTTATCTTGACTGCTGCCTGCCACTACCCTCCTATATGTACAAGAATATCTATGTGCAAATCGAACTTAGAATCAAGTTATAGGTAGCCAGTTATAGCACCCAGATATTCTACAACTGCAGGCTTAAAACCAGATACCAATCCAAATTCGAAATCCACATTTCCTGTTCCTCTAGATTACTCATATTTCCAATAGAATGTAAAGGTTCATAATTCAGTGGCAGATGTACTTTGATCTCCAGCCTGTGATAAATGTAACTCCTAGACCTATAGTAGCCTACATCATAACTCTTCTTAGTCCCTTGGCCTAGTAATCTCCATTATAGGCTCTGTTGCCTATATTGATAACATAAAGAAAATAGTCAAATGAAGAGTAGCTTCTGCTGATTCAGCCATATCACTTTAACAATGTCATTGTAGTATGAGTGACTATGCAAATCAGTTCTGCACCTTTGCCTTAGCTTTGTTTGGCCGACTGCTCTCTATCATCGCTTTCTAACATTGTCTACCTGATTCCATCAACAACTGGCCTACTGAGACATCTCACAGAATTTGGAAGGGATGATGATTTAGCTATGCCTCAACCTAGATCTTCAGTGGTTCACCTGACAACTAGGTTGTGATCATATTTAGCCCTCACATGCATGAGGGTGCAATTAAAACTTCTTTCAGTGAGGACTTGCACAGGTGATACCTTTCAGTGATTCTTTTTTTGTCTGTGAATAAAGTGATGTAAACACAATCCAACCACCTCTAACGCCACGTAATTACACAAAACTGGCTCTAGGGGGAGCAAACCGTTTAATGTGCATGATTTCTTGAAATTGTCAAACTGGGGCACGCAAGTATCTAAAAATGGCCTCTAGACCCCTATGGCAACCTAACATGGATAAGGAAACCAACAGATATGTATCTGTGCACAAAATAAGACACCATGGGCCTCATTCTAATGATGGCTGCAAGGCTGCGATCCCTTATGGGGTGCTGCCCGGGACAACGGACTTGGATGACCCCCACGGCAGTAACCCGTTCTCCAAGCCCAGTGGACTTGTGGCCACAAATGACAGTATTGGCTAGCGACTATGTGCCAGCTAGCCAATGTACTATATGTCATCCCCATGTCCCCCCTAATGTCCTCAATCAATTACAGCGCTGTACAGTGCTGCATTGAATATATATTTACCCCTAAAGATCCGCAGTGGCTCCTTAAAGGGACTGCGGAATACTAATGGTTACCCCAAGCCGTGGGGATACTGTATGTACCCCCGCAGGAACTACCATTAACCCCCTGTGCTGCGGAGTCGCCATCGGGACCCCCAGAGGGTCCTCACATTAACCCTTGCAGTTGGGGTCCCCATCAGGGCACCCATTGCATTAAAATTTCAAATTTCCCACCCCGCGCAGGTCCTGAAAGGTCCTTAAAGGACCTGCAATCAATAACACTTTTAACCCCTGCCCGCGAGTACTTTAAGTACCCCCCGGGACCTAAAATTAACCCCATCACTCATGAGGGTCAATATAGACCCCAATGAGACTAAAATGAACCCCCTCAGTCAAATAAGGGTCTATATAGACCCCTATACGACATTATTAACCCCTAGGTTAACCCTATAAGTGCCACAAGGGTCCTCCAGGACCCTAATGACAAAGTCAAAGCACTACACTATTAACCCTAACTATACCCCATTAACCCCTTAACCCTAACTATACCCCATTAAACCATACTTAACCCTAATTAAGCCTATTTAACCCTAACTAGAACTAATAACCCTAATTGGGCCTATTTAACATTAACTGCTCTTATTTAACCCTAACTGGGCCTATTTAACCCTAACTAGAACTAATAACCCTAATTGGGCCTATTTAACCTTTACTGCTCTTATTTAACCCTAACCGGGCCTTTAACCCCTTCTAGACCTATTGAACCTTATCTATGCCTATTTAACCCTTACTGGGCCTATTTAACCCATTCTATGCCTATTTAACCCCATCTCTAATGGGGTCTATACAGACCCCCATAAGCTTCCATCTAACCCCATCACTTATGGGGGTCTATACAGACCCCGTAAGCCTCTATTTAATCCCATCAGTCCCAGAAGGGTCTATGAAGACCCTCATGGGACAAATAGAACCCTAATATTAACCCCATAAGTGCCATGAGGGTCCTCCAGAACCCTCATGACTCTAAGTACACACTACACTACACTATTCCCCCCCAATAAACCACTAAATCTAAACCAACCGCCTCTGCCCATATCTATTATCCCCTACCTACCTTACACTACCTACTCGACCCCCTATTAAACCCCACCCCACTAATTATACAAAATAAAAAAACCTATGTTACAAAAATAAAAATGAACATTACACAAAGCCCCCTCACTACAAAAAATAAAAGGAGAACATTACACAACCCACCCACACTACAAAAAAGAAAAAAAAAACATTACACAACCCCACTACAAAAATAAAATAAAAATTACACACCTGCAAAGAAAATGCATACACAAATATACATAACATTACAAACAGTAATAAATACATTACAAATATACCCCTAACTACAAAACATGACCCCCTATCTATACATTACACCCTATCTATACAACAATACCCCTATCTATAAAACATTACCCTCTATCTATACATTACCCCTTAACTATAAAACATCACCCCCTATCTACATTACATTAAAACACCATAAATCTAACCTAAAATATAATAAATAAGACCACTTACCTTGCCTAGATGTCTTTTCAGTAATGATGGGTTTCCTGCTGCAGGTCTCGCCCCTAGGAAAAAAAGAAACACTACATAAACAATACACATTCTAAATATTAAACTTACAGTTCCACCATGTCCTTTTTCTTGTCTTCTCCGGCTGGGCCCCTGGAATAAATGAAACATTACATAAGTACACACATAAACATACACAAAACATGATAAACATAATATACATTAAACTTACCTTGTCGCAATGTCCCTGTCCTTGTCCTCTTCTGCCCCGACTGGGCCCTTGAAAAACCTCTGCTCTAAAAAAAAAATCTAACGGAGCTCCTCCCTGGAGGAGCTACCCAACGCTAATGAGGCCTCAAATCCTTTTTCCGGTAAAATAAAAAACGGAATGGCACCACCTGATTGGCTGAAATAGCTGTCAACCAATTTTCAGCCAATCATAAGGCGATAAGGTGTGAGACAATCAGAATGGGATGCACCCCTATATTCCATTCTGATTGGCTGTTGGACCTGTTAATCTTAAACCAATCCAAAGGCACTATTTCCTTCAGCCAATCCGATTGGCTGAAGGCATCTGAGCCTTCTGATTGGCTACTTGACAGTGACAACAGCCAATCAGAAGGTGCAGATGCTTGGAGCCAATCACAATGGGATACACCAAAACAGGGTGTATCTCATCCTGATTGGCTAAAGGGAGTAGCGCCTTTTGATCAGCTGTTGTCACTGTCAATCAGATAGTAGCCAATCAGAAGGTGCAGGTAGCTTCAGCCAATCACCCCATGGGGATGTATCCCATTCTGATTGACTGAATGCAATAGTGCCTTCAGATTGGTTTAAGATTGACAGGTCCATCAGCCAATCTCAATGGAATATAGGGTTGTATCACATTCTGATTGTCTCACACCTTGGTGCCTTCTGATTGGCTGAAATTTGATTTACAGCTATGTCAGCCAATCAGAAGGCGCCATTTCATTTTTTTACCAGAAAAAGCATTAGAGGCCTCATTAGCGTTGGGGACCGACCTCCTCCAGGGAGGAGCTCCGTTAGATATTTTTTTTAGAGCAGAGGTTTTTCAAGGGCCCAGCCGGGGCAGAAGAGGACAAGGACGGGGACATTGCAACAAGGTAACTTTAATGTATATTATGTTTATTATGTTTTGTGTATGTTTGTGTGTGTACTGATGTAATGTTTTATTCATTCCAGGGGCCCAGCCGGAGAAGACAATAAGATAGACGAGGACATGGTGGAAAGGTAAGTTTAATATTTAGAATGTGTATTGTTTTTTGTGTAGTGTTTATTTTTGACTAATTTGATGGGTTTCTTTTTTCCTAGGGGTGAGACCTGCAGCAGGAAACCCATCATCACTGAAGGGACATCTAGGCAAGGTAAGTGGTCTTATTTATTATATCTTAGGTTAGATTTAGGGGTTTTAATGTAATGTAGATAGGGGTGATGTTTTTTTTAGATAGGGTGAATTTATAGATAGGGGGTAATGTATAGATAGGGGGTAATGTATAGATAGGGATAATGTATACATAGGGGGTAATGTTTAATAGATAGGGGTAATGTATTGTAGTTAAGGATTAATGCTTGATAGCTATGCGATAATGTTTCATAGATAGGGGGTAATGTTTTATATATGGGTAATGTATTGTAGGTAGGGGTTAATAATATTGTAGTTAGGGGTATATTTGTAATGTATTTATAGATGTGTTGGGGTGTTGTAATGTCCTTTTATTTTTTTGGTAACATAGGTTTTTTGTTTTTTGTAATTAGTGGGGTGGGGGGTTTAATAGGGGGTTAGGTAGTGTTTGGTAGGTAGGGTTAATAGGTTAGAGTAGAGGGGGGTTAGTTTAGATTTAGTGGTGTATTGGGGGGGAATAGTGTAATGTAGTGTTTGTACTTTAGTGTCATAAAAGTCCTGGAGGACCCTCATGGCACTTATGGGGTTAATAATAGGGTTCTCATTGTCCTATGAGGGTTTTCATAGACCCTTATGGGACTGATTGGGTTACATAGAGGCTTATGGGGGTCTGCAGCAAGGGGTTAATATGGGGAGCCTGAAGGGGTCCCGGTCAGACCCCTGCAGTAAGGGTTAATGTGTGCACATTGCATGGGTCCCAATTGGCAGCCCTGCATTATAGGGTTAATGTGTGCACCCTGCAAGGGTCCTGTTCGGACCCCTGTATTATAGGGTTAATGTGCGCACCCTGCAGGGGTCTCGATCGGGATCCCTGCAGCCAGCGGGGGCCTTAATTGGAGCAGCCGCAAGGGCGTCACAGCCCTTTCGACAGCTCCAGGCTGCAAGTAAGCTGCGGCTATTTTCGGATGTTTTGCGGGGTTGGCAGAGGGGTTATCGGAGCATTAGGGATGGGTGGTTTCTTGCGGCCGAATCTCTTGCGGCCGCAGTGGATCAAAGGCTTTCCCTGCAATTAATCAATTATTGGATATAAAAGATGAAAATGTACATAATTATTATTATCTAATATTTATAATGCACCAACATATTCCACAGCACCACACATAGGATGAACACAAGGTAGAAACCATAGCAATACAGATTAAACGAAGAGAGAGCCTTGTTTTTGAACTTAGGATCTTGTGTATAGAGTACTTTTTCAAGCATCCTATACAATTAAAAACTCATAAACATACATATAAGGGATTTGAAATGTGATAGATACTTTGAGCATATTTAGGATGAAGGTGATAAGCTTAATTAAATAGACGTGTTTTTAGTGAGGTTTTGAAGTACTTGAGACAGGAGGAAAGTCTAATGGAGCGAGGTAAGGCATTCCAAAGAATTGGGGAGAAAAGAGCTGAAGGCGGGAATGAGAGGAACTGATAAGAGAGGAGGAAAGAAGAAAGAAATTAGCAAAATGGAGGGGGGGTGGGGGAGTATTTTGAGATGAGAGCTGAGAAAAAATGGGGTCCCCTATTGTTGAGAGCTTTATACATTAGTGTCATAATTTTAAATATATTTTTGTTTCATTTCGAGGTTATATCAATCTCGGGGATCAATGAGTTAATACATATCAGGCCACCCATACAGACTAGAACAGTATTGACATTCATTTTTATTATTTTTTATTTTGAGGGTTTGCGAGTCTGATCACATATCGAACCCCCGAACCAAATTGATTGACATGTAACCTTGTTTTGCTGGCGTCTCATTTTCTATTGGCTGATTCGAAACGGGAGGTTATGGTCTTGCTTAATTGATCATGTTCCCATTCCCAGTGCATGGCTGATGGTTTCGGCTTTGGGCCAGTAACCTCCAGGCTTAAGAAAATGAATAGCTCTGGAATCGGAGACGAACGGGAGCCCCCAACACACCCGCAGACATACAGCCTACTTTGCACGAGTTTCGGGCTTGGTATTGAATCGGGACAGTGACTGGAGGAAGGAGAGCAGCTCACTGGAGCATAATAGAGGACAGAAGGGAAGGAGAAAGCGTTATGTTGGAAACATGGTGTGTAGAAGATGTGGAGAAGATTAACACGATAGGAACTGACCAAGAGGGAACCAAAACAATAGCAACCCCCAATATATCAATTCCTTAAAGGACTCTATTTTTGATTTGTAGCGACATAAATATTAAATCTTTATTGTGATTTAAATTAAAAATATATTGAGTGAAATTTCACATAAAAATACACTGTATAAAAACACGCTGTTAAAGGCTGGGTAATACTTAAGGACTGCTGTCAGGGGATGATATTAACACCTCCTAGGTACAGGAGAGATATTCACAAAAATACAGTAGTATATTGGATAATAACCATCATCTCAATAGTTGGCTTGTGACAACCAAAAAGGCACATAGGCATATTGTGGAGAAGAGCCTGAGAAAAAGGCAGGAAGTTATGATGAAGAAGAAAGCATGGGGAAACCTTATGAGAGTGTGTAATGTAAGGGAATAATTGGGAATAGCTAACAGGACTTTCTAATTGATCAGGTGTATGTAATTTGGCAGAGTCAATAAATTAACACTAAACAGGGGTGGGAGGGGATAGCTTCTCGTTTATATACATAAGGTGTATGCTTGCTAATGCCAGAAGCTTGCCAGGAAAAATGGGAGAGTTAGAATTATTAGCAATTAATGAAAAATGGGATTTAATAGGCATTACCGAAACGTGGTGGGATGAATCTCATGAATGGACTGTTAATCTGGATGGTTATAACCTATTTAGGAAAGATAGAGGCAATGGTAAACGAGGAGGAGGGATTTGTCTGTATGTTAAGCCTGAATTTTAGGCTATAGTCAGAGAAGATATTTATGGTGGACCTAGTGATAAAGTTGAATGTTTGTGGGTAGAGTTAAATAGCGGAGCAGCAAATTCCAAAACAATATTAGTAGTATGCTATAAACCCCCAAATATAGCTGAAAGTGAGGAAATACAATTATTGTTACAGATTGGAAATGCAGCTAAGCACGGGCAAGTTCTAATAATGGGAGATTTTAATTACCCTGAAATAAACTGGATAAATGAGACCAGCAGTTCAGCTAAGGGGAGCAGGTTCTTGAGTACACTCAGGGATCATTATCTGGCCCAAGTTATACAGGAGCCTACTAGAAATGAAGCTATCTTAGATTTACTCATTACAAATAATATTGATATTGTATCAAATGTTGAAATAGGGCAACCTTTGGGAAACAGTGATCACAACACAGTCTCATTTGAGATTGAATTAAAAAAACAACATTTTAAGGGGCCAACAAAAACTCTTAATTTTAAAAGGGCAGATTTTAACAGTCTAAGGGCAGCAATACAAAGTATAGACTGGGACAGAGAACTGATAGGTAAAAACACTGAACATAAATGGACAACATTTAAATCCTTACTAAATATACATACACATCGGCATATACCGTGTGGGAATAAAAGTAAAATGAGTAAATCACAACCCATGTGGCTTAACAATGATTTAAAGATCAAGATACGGAGTAAAAAACAGGCATTTAAATTATACAAAAAAGAGGGGACAGAGACTGCTTTACGGGAATAAAAGGAAATCAATAAGGCTTGCAAAAGCGCAATTAGACTGGCTAAAATAGAAAATGAAAAATTAATTGCAAAAGAGAGTAAGACTAACCCTAAAATATTTTTTAAGTATATTAATGGGAAGAAGGCGAGGAAGGAAGCTATAGGAACATTAGAATGTGAAACAGACTGTCTGAAAATTAGTGACCAGGAAAAGGTAGATGAGCTAAATAGGTTCTTTTCTTCGGTATACACAAGGGAGGTACCAGTGGTTGGGACACTGCAACATAATGGGGCTACACTACCTTTGCCAAATAATTGGTTAACACAGGAAGTAATCCAAAAGAGGTTGGAAAAAATAAATGTTAATAAAGCCCCGGGTCCTGATGGAAAACATCCAAGAGTACTAAGGGAACTGGGTTCTGTAATAGCCAAACCATTATATTTAATTTTTCAAGATTCACTCAACACAGGGTCTCTACCAGATGACTGGAGAAAAGCTGATGTGATACCTATATTTAAAAAGGGAGCAAGAGCAAATCCGGGAATTATAGACCAGTGAGCCTCACTTCTCTACTGGGGAAGCTTTTAGAAGGGTTAATAAGGGATAATATACAAGAATATGTCTATTTGAACAGGATTATAAGTAGGAGTCAACATGGGTTTATGAGGGATAGGTCATGTCAAACTAATCTAATTAGTTTCTATGAGGAGGTTAGTAGGAACCTGGATCAAGGCAACTCAGTGGATGTAGTCTTTTTGGATTTTGCAAAGGCTTTTGATACAGTGCCACATGGGAGACTATTGGGCAAACTAAGGGATACAGGAATTGCAGTAAATATCTGCTCATGGATTGAGAGCTGGCTAAAAGACAGGAAGCAAAGGGTTGTTGTAAATGGAACATACTCCAATTGGACTAATGCGGTAAGTGGGGTTCCTCAGGGTTCAGTATTAGGTCCTCTCCTTTTTAACATATTTATTAATGACTTAGAGGTTGGATTGGAGTGTGGGGTCTCCATTTTCGCTGATGACACGAAGTTGTGCAAGGTAATTAAATTAGAAAATGATGTGCCTTCCCTCCAAGGGGATTTACATAAAATTGAGGAATGGGCATCTAAATGGCAGATGAGATTTAATACGAATAAATGTAAGGTTATGCATCTGGGAAGGAAAAATAGCCATGTAATTTATAATCTTAATGGAGCAAATCTAGGTGTATCAGATATTGAAAGGGATTTGGGAGTGCTTGTGGACAACCACCTAGGTAACAGTGCTCAAAGCCAAGCAGCAGCTGCAAAGGCAAATAAAATATTAGCATGTATTAAGAAGGGTATAGAAGCCAGGAAAGCAAATATAATTCTGCCACTATACAAATCTCTAGTACGCCCTCATTTGGAATATGGAGTACAATTTTGGGCACCACTTCATAAAAAGGACATTTTAGAGCTGGAAAAGGTACAGAGAAGGGCAACAAAACTAATAAGGGGAATGGAGGGGCTAAGTTATGAAGAAAGACTAACCAAATTAAACTTATTTTCTCTAGAAAAAAGGCATCTAAGAGGAGATATGATTACCTTATATAAATACATCCAGGGTCAGTATAAAGATTTGTCGGGGGAGCTTTTTGTGCCAAGAGGTTTTCAACTGACAAGAGGACATCCCTTGAGGTTAGAAGTAAAAAGATTCCACCTCAAAGAAAGAAAAGGGTTCTTCACAGTAAGGGTGGTTAATCTGTGGAATTCTCTACCAGAGGAGGTGGTGACAGCGGATTCGATAGATAACTTTAAAAGGGGACTAGATTTATTTCTAATTAAAAAGGGTATTCAGGGTTATCATGGATAATTAGAGAGACAGTAATGATCCAAATTTATTACATTTCCCCTTGAGACAATTGGCTAAGTCTCGCTTGTTTTTTTTTGGACTAATTAATAAAAAATAAAAACATTAAATAATTGATTAATAATTAATTAACAACTAATGAATTAATAGTTAATCCTCATATTGCAGATCAGAGGAGATCTTAAAAGGTTGAACTTGATGGACTGAAAGTCTTTTTTCAACCTTAAATACTATGTAACTATGTAACTATGTAATATCTGAATGCTGCGAAGAGCTGGTCACCTGTCTCTGCAGTAAAGTAGATGATAGTCTACTTTAAAAAGCTGGTCATAAAATAGCTTGTTTATTTTATTTTTATTTTACTTATTTATTTATTGCTTTCAAAAACATTTTGCTCATCAAATTTAGTTACTCCACGAACCATATAGAAACATCTGGCCATAGTGGTCTTTAACTATTACGCAGTTATTAAGTTTGGTGTTTTCTAGCTATCGGTATCTTCTGGGTTTTTATCTGCCATTCTGGTAAGGTTTTATGATCCAACTGTAGAGATAAGAAACTCTGCACATTTACAGGACTACTATGATGCTATATTTATAGTATACTTTTGTGAAGTTCTGGACTTGATAAGGCAGTTGTACTGAAATAACTGTTGTATTACATATAACGTTAGCAGAAATTTGTTTTTATTTTCCTAACAGGATTTGACATCTGAGAGGAATGGGAAGAACTTTATATTCACATCTCTACCCAGTTATATTGAAAAGACACCCCCCCCCCCCCCCCCCAAAGGCTCTAAGCAAACTGGGTAGTTAAGATGGAAGCCCCATGACACAAGCACAGTCTGCTACAAAAATATTTTAGTTTTCTAAAAGAGACTTCATGTTCACAGCGTATATAGCTGCTAATAATGATAGATTATTACATACGGTACTTTATAAGCATGTGAAGTTTTTGCAATACTACGGCAGTCATTAAATAAGCTGCAGATATTATGGATCAAACAATTTAGGCTATTCTGAGGGCTGGTGCGTTATGGCAGGGATTTTCCTGGTCAAATGCTTGTATGGGTAGAGGCAGGGCTTCTTTGATTATCCTCTCGTGTCGAAATTTAGCAGATGGGTAGATAAAAGACAGCAAGTGGTGTCCACATCTAGATCCTGGACCTCAAGGTAAAATGGCACAGGTGGATTAAAATACTACCCTAAATCAATCTGTAGTATTTTGGCAGCCTGCTGGCATGTTTTGCCTTGTTACAAGCATTATTTGGTGTATGTGTCGACATATCATTGCTCCCTAGTTTAAAGTTATATCAGTACAACTGAACAGTACACTGGTTTAATCACATATATAGTTGTCAGTGTTTGTCACATTGCGATGTTGGTCACGCAATGTTAAATAATTGAGGCCCTCGCAAAGCGAGGCGAGCAGTTGAGGCCTCATTGCAGGGCTCGCAATGAGCGCCGCAGGGACTTAGGCTACAATATACACCGAAGGAGCTTATATAAGGAGAGCTTACGGTGCTCATATCGAGGGCCGCAGCACTTAGGCTGCAATCAGCACTCATCTTGAGCCCCGTAGAACTTAAGACCAAAGCATGTAAACCGGTCGAAACATGCAATTGGAATCGCGAGCACTTTAGGACCAAAGCACATAAAACGCCTGAACCACTCAACTGGAAAGACCACCAAAAAAACACAATTATGCCTCAAATTCAATTACTCACAGCACAGGGGGACAGCCATGGAGCCTGTGAGTGAGGTTGCAAGTGAATTTGAGGCATATTTGAGGGTATTTCACGATCGAGAATCGCCTAAGCGAGAAATAAAATGGCGGACGAAAAAACATTACAGGATGAAAATAAGGCCGAAGGCAGTAAGACTTAACCCAAGGCAGTAAAACTAATCGCAAAGGCCCCTAAACTACACGGGGTGGGGGGAAAGGCTTGCGATGAGCGCCGAAGGTGCTCAAGCGCAAGGCCTATAAATTACACAGGGGAAGAGGCTTGCAATGAGCACTCAAAGCGCTCATTGCGAGCCACGCGATGACTGCCAGAGGCTCTTAGCTCAGGCCCGCGATGAACGTGCTCAGAGGCCCAAAATCCCTTACATTGTGTGGCAAACAGCATTGCCAGATTTACAATTTTATTCCCGTCATTTTTGACGGGCAATTTTCTAGTGTTATAATAATACTGAATGAACATGCATGCTATCTACTAGAGTGTCCCTTTCATGTCCCTATTAATACTTTATTAATTGTTATGTGAACAAAGAGGACAGTATTTTTCACATGAATTACTAATACAGGGTCGAGTCACCTTAATATGACCTTTTGACTTTTGATGTCAGCAGTGCTTAGCCAATGAAATACGGCAAGTGTTGTGAGCCCGTTTGATGGGTATATGAGGTGACATGTAGGCATTCTGCAAAAATATCAACAATCGCTGCCATTGGTAAAATGGACGATTTATCCGACTTTAAAAAGGAGTTGCAAGATTTCTGAAACAGTGCAGTTTGTGAATATTTTGCATGCTGTGGCTAAAGTGTACTGTGACTGGACAAATGTCACCAATGCAAATAAACGGTGTGGAAACTGCGGAGCACCACCTTCTCTTGATGTCAGAGGTGAACGTCGGCTGCGAAGGTGTGTGAGGGCCAACCGGTACGCTACAGCTTAGCAACTCAACGTCCAAACAAACCATTGTGGCTAACAGATGTGTCTTTATAAAACAACAGTACAGCAAACCCTATTGCATATGGGGCTCTGAAGCAAACGGGTGGTCACAGTACCCATGCTGTTTGGCAAAGGTTTGCCTTTTCTGATTAGTTGCATTTTCTGCTCCATCTACTGAATGTACATTGGCATGTCAGGTGCGAAAACCTCTGAGAACAAACACTCTGAAACCATTGCTGGAAAAATATAAGCTAGTGGCGGTAGCTTGTTCGATCACCATGTTCTCTGTATGGATCCTCCGCTACTCACAGCTGTCGGATGCACTGCCATCTAGCTGCTGTCCGTGCTGCACACAGTGGTTATTCGGGATATTAGTTGATGGTCATAATAATGTGACTGGACTGTGTATGCGTGAAATACTCATGCATATGTATGCGTGAAATACTCATGCATATGGGAAGTAATGTGCCATGTGGTATTGTTTATTATTACTCTTTGTGTATAAAGACAGAAGAGGGGAGGGGGGAAGAGAGCGCACAATCTCCCAGTGTCATGACATGGGGACGTGCTCCACGTGAGTCATGACATGATGGTGCTGGTCCGCATGATACTATCAGAAGCGAAAGTGAAACCAACACCAGTTAAGCGGATACCACAAATATACTTCTGGCTGCCATTACACAAAAGTACACTTAAATTAAACGCATATAATTCAGTTAAGTCATCCTATACAATAGGTGACATATGGCAAGTATTCTCATAATGGTACTGCCGAAGTTATGCTAAAAGGGAGGAGTAAAGTTGTGCTCAAAGGTTTGCATACCCTTGGCGAATTAGTAATATATGTACCATTTCTAAAGAAAACATGGGTGAGCAGACAAAACACATTTCTTTTATTTCTTATGAGTTTTATATTCAACTGTAGGTTATAACACAGTGGCACAATCATAAAACAACACATGCCAGCAAAGAAAAAAATTAAATGACCCTGTTCAAAAGTTTGCATACCCTTAGTTCTTAATACTGTGTATTGCCACCTCAAGCAATAATGACAGAGTGCAGTCTTTTGTAATAGTTGTTTTGAAGGCACCTAATTCTTGCAAGTGGTATAGCTGCCCATTCGTCTTGGCAAAATGCCTCCAAGTCATGCAAAGTCTTTAGTCGTCTTGCCTGAACTGCCCGTTAGAGATCTCCCCAGAGTGGCTCGATGATATTAAGGTCAGGAGACTGTTATGGCCACTCCACAACCTTCACATTTTTCTGCTGTATCCACTGGAGGATCAGCTTGGCCTTCTGCTTAGGGCAGGGGTGGGCAATTAATTTGCCAAGGGGGCCCCCTCAGCAGCACCATTCACCCCTCCAACCCCCTCAGCAGCAATATTCAGCCCTGAGCCCCCCTCAACAGCACCATTCACCCCTTCAACTCCCTCAGCAGCAATATTCAGCCCCCAGCCCCCCTCAACAGCACCATTCACCCCTCCAACTCCCTCAGCAGCAATATTCAGCCCCCAGTCCCCCTCAACAGCACCATTCACCCCTCCAACCCCCATAGCAGCACCATTCACTCCCAACACCCGTCAGCAGCACCATTCACCCTTTTAGCCTCCTCAGCAGAAATATTCACCCCCAGCCCCCCTCAGCAGCACCATTCACCCTTTCAGTCCCCTCAGCAGCAATATTCACCCCCCCAGCCCCCCTCAGCAGGACCATTCACCCCAACACCCCCTCAGCAGCACCATTCACCCTTTCAGTCCCCTCAGCAGCAATATTCACCCCCAGCCGAACTCAGCAGCAATATTCTCCCCCAGTCCACCTCAGCAGCACCATTCAACCCTCCAACCCCCTCAGCAGCAATATTCACCCCCAGCCCCCCTCAGCAGGACCATTCACTCCCAACACCCCCTCAGCGGCACCATTCACCCCTCCAACCCACTCAGCAGCAATATTCACCCCCAGCCCCCCTTGTGGTAACTTGTCTTCCTTGAATGGTAATGCAGGACTACTTAAACAGGCCTTTGTAGGAGGGCTGAGAATCTTTACTTCCCTCCCACAATTGCTAAAGGAAGTCATGGACAGGATGTGATGTAAATGTAAATTACATCATCTCAACTAAGGATATATCCAGGCAGGAAACTGGTGCTTTTTCCTGTTTGCTTGCTGGATGGTGTTGGTGATGGTTGATGGTGGTGATGATGGAAATGGTCTAACCGTGGGTAAGATAAAGCGTTTGGGAAAGGGGATTATTATATAGGTAGATAGATTTAAAAAGGGTTGGTGCTCCGTGGGTCTGGCTGTGTGTTTATAATACATTTATAGTATTGTGTTGTTGCCTTTTAATAAATACCTTTTAATGTAGACGAACCTTGTGTAATATTTATATATATTAATTTGGTGATACACCACATTTGGCGACCACGAATTTTAGACTTCTACAAAGGTTATTTATGAGGTAATATCACATTAATAGATAGTCAGATTTATTTTTTGGGGGAAGAAAAAGTACTTTGTCTAATTATCCTCTGCATGGGAAATCAAGTGCTGATTGTGTGTGGAGTCTAGTTTGGGCCTACATTTTAATATACAAGCTTGGGCATCAGGCCTCAATTTTGAATATATTAGCAGGCCTAGTAGTTTTTCAGGCCTTCATTTTTATTTTATTGTAATAGACTACCAGCATAGGCCTCAATTATTATTATTTTTAATCCTTTATATCGTATTAGCTTATTTTGCTACATAAAACAAATATATCATACAGGTTGTTTTTGTGGGTTTCAAATATCTGAGTGAGTTGAATATCAGAGTACAGGCCTAGCCCTGCATTTGAATACAATATGGTAGGCTCCATGCGGCTTTTTGTTGTATTTGAATGCTGATTTCCTTTGTATCCTAGTTTGGGTCTCCATTTTAATATACAAGCTTGGGCATCAGGCCTCAATTTTGAATATATTAGCAGGCCTAGTAGTTTTTCAGGCCTTCATTTTTATTTTATTGTAATAGACTACCAGCATAGGCCTCAATTATTATTATTTTTAATCCTTTATATCGTATTAGCTTATTTTGCTACATAAAACAAAGATATCATACAGGTTGTTTTTGTGGGTTTCAAATATCTGAGTGAGTTGAATATCAGAGTACAGGCCTAGCCCTGCATTTGAATACAATATGGTAGGCTCCATGCGGCTTTTTGTTGTATTTGAATGCTGATTTCCTTTGTATCCTAGTTTGGGTCTCCATTTTAATATACAAGCTTGGGCATCAGGCCTCAATTTTGAATATATTAGCAGGCCTAGTAGTTTTTCAGGCCTTCATTTTTATTTTATTGTAATAGACTACCAGCATAGGCCTCAATTATTATTTTTAATCCTTTATATCGTATTAGCTTATTTTGCTACATAAAACAAAGATATCATACAGGTTGTTTTTGTGGGTTTCAAATATCTGAGTGAGTTGACTATCAGAGTACAGGCCTAGCCCTGCATTTGAATACAATATAGTAGGCTCCATGCGGCTTTTTGTTGTATTTGAATGCTGATTTCCTTTGTATCCTAGTTTGGGTCTCCATTTTAATATACAAGCTTGGGCATCAGGCCTCAATTTTGAATATATTAGCAGGCCTAGTAGTTTTTCAGGCCTTCATTTTTATTTTATTGTAATAGACTACCAGCATAGGCCTCAATTATTATTTTTAATCCTTTATATCGTATTAGCTTATTTTGCTACATAACACAAAGATATCATACAGGTTGTTTTTGTGGGTTTCAAATATCTGAGTGAGTTTTAAATCTTATATATATATATATATATATATATATATATATTATTTCAGGCTTGCATTTTAATACACTATAGGCTTCCATACCTTCTACATTTTGGGTGTCTTGCATATCCTAGTTCGGGTATATCTCCTACCCTGCAGGCCTTGCTATTATATTTTAAGTTAATTAGCAAGTATTACCTTCACCATACTAAGGTGAGTATAATTTGCATTGTGGGACACCTGGCCTACTGAATAGTCATCAACTATTGTTGGCTACTCAGAAGCATGCTACTTTAGTCGCAAATTGATTTGGATTCTTACTTGGGTGAGTAAAAGAGTAGGAATGTCTTTTCAAGGGGCCAAATACTTTCCCACAGAAGTGCGTTAGTACTTTAGGAAACATATTCAAAAACATGATGGTCCATATGAGCTTCCAGAGCCAGCAAACCCAGACAGTGAAAAAGAGAAGAGATTAATAGATGTTCTAAAACAAATTGTAAATAACAAAAAGTATAGAACAAAAAAGAGAAAAAGTTTGGTCACACAAGCTGTTGTAGCCACAATAGGAGGCCTAATAGACTTAGTTGTAGAATTACGGCAGCATAATTTGGAAACAACAAATAAAATGGAGGAAGCAATGGACAAAAGGGATTGTTTAAAAATTGCAGCTTTGAGAACAACTACAATTGTGGGGGAACTAGAAAGGGAGTTAGGGGAAATAGAGGAACAGAGGGATGCTTATGGAGTAAAAATAACAGAACTTCAAAACATAATAATGGACTATAAAAATAAAACAAAGTTAGAAGGGATAAAAGGAGTCAGAGACATTGCCAAATTATATCCAGATCTGGATATGTTCGTGGCACAAAATAAAGAACCAGTGCCAAAAATGAACCAAGATAGAAAAGATTTCTTATGTTATTCTGTTCCACAAGTAGATACCATACCACAAGCACCAGTTATTGTTTCAGAATTATTTAATGCAAGGCAAACACCTACAGGATTTTCCATGCAGACTCGACCGATGTCTATGGCAGATAAAGACAATTTCCAGAAATGGTGGGGAAGTATGCCAACTAACAACTTTAATACGTTTACACATTGGTTTATGAGGGGAGCAGATAGAGCTAAAAAAGGAGGTCTTAACTTAGAGGAATGGACAGAACTGTTAGAATATGCTATGGGTCCTTTGGCTAGTAGACTATTGGGATTTAATAACAGTGTGTCTGATCAGGCAGGAAGAATTGCTGCAACAAATTTCTATCTACTTAGCATAGAGAAAGAAATAGCAAATATTACCATGAGGCCAATAGATGGTCCTAGAGAGGTAGCTCAAAGGATATTTTTTTGGTATACTCTACGACAACCTCAACAGCCTCTAGTGCTGGGCTCACCAGAACATATAGCAAAAGTAATGGAAGCCCTTCCCCGGGAGTGTCAAGAATTTATCAGGCTTTTTGATCCAACACCAACAGACTTGGAAATGGTACTAACTAGAGCTGATAAGTGGTGGATCAAGCATCCTTTCACAGAACAGGCCTGCTCTGTTTCAGCTGTAAGAACATTTAAGGTCGAGTCTGGTAGAGATATAGATGGTAATTGGAGAAACCAGACGTGGGATGTACCCCAGAACAAGAAGGATGATCAAAACTGGAGACCAAAACAGAACTTTGACAAAAGATGGAGAGATCCACCTAGGGACTATAGTAATAGGGATGGCAGCAACTGGAGGGCTAATCAGGAGGGAGAGAGAAACGGTAACATGGGCTATTGGGAACTCAGGAGACAGAAGGATAGGATAGAAGAGGAAAATCACATACTTAAAAACAAGGTAGCTGAGTCAGAGAGGAAATTGAAGGAAAATGAGGCAAAGATGATAAAAGAGGGACAGAGTAGAAGTGAGTCACAATGACAAATCCCAACCCCTGCGCCTCAGCATCTCATTCACTCAGCTAATTTAACCATGGATGAGGCAGGTCGGCCTACCATTTATACAGTCATCGCAGGGGTAGGGAAAAATATGTTGGTAGAAACAGGAGCAGCAGTTACAATGACCAACAGGGTCAAAAATGGGGATTCCTCAGTAAGTAGTATGGGAGTTACTGGGAATCCACAGGAGGTTAGAGCAGGTCCAATTGATGTAGCAGTTGGAGAAAAAACAATACAAGTAGAAGCAATAGTGGGTTGGCCAGAGGAAATATTGGGAATAGAAGCTTTAAAAAAAGGAAATTTCATTGTAGATCTTGCCAATTTTTGTTTGTGGAAGACAGAAAAGGTGAATCAGGTAAGTACAGAGTTGACGAAAGGGGTTGTGCTCCCAATGGCATATATTGTCTCTCCGATAAAAAGTCTGGAAAAAGACAAACTGAAACTAGACGGACAACCAGAATGGCTGCAGAAGCTAATCCAAGACATACCTGTTTGGGCAATTACCGAGATGATAGAAATGCTGGAGAGACGTGGAATAATTAAATCTGGAAATGGGTATGCATGTAACTCACCATGTTGGCCTGTGAGAAAAGCTGTGTTAAAAGGGAATGGAGATGAAAAAGCAGCCTCATCATGGAGACTTACCATTGATTACAGGGCCGTGAACAAACTTGCAAAAAGAATGTCCCCTGTTGTTTTTGTTATGTATATGTTTCTAATGATGGAATCTAGTGTTCCCACAGAGCAAGGCCGTATAAGAATGAAGATGCGTGTCAACAGAAGATTGTGGTGGATCCTTGTTACAGGATGGATAAGTATAAGCTGTATCACAGTAGGAATGGGGAGACAGGCAATAAGGCCAGAAGATACCGCAAATAAGGGAAAGAGTTTGAAAAGATTGGAGTTACATTATGTTCAAGCAGATAGATTTATTTGGCCCAGGGAATTGGAAGTAAAAAAGGGCGGAGGGTTACAAGTAAACATTATTTTGCCACATAATAGTACCAGGGGATTAGCTCTTAGAGCTCCAATAAAAAGTATAGAGGGACATAACTGGGAATGGGTTATAAGATATGGACAGATAATGAATACAGGAAACTTTAAAGGAAGGACTAAAATAACAACAAAGGTACAAGGGAGGGTTACAAATATTACAGTAGTAGTGAGTAACTTAACATTAGAAGAAGGTGGAGAATGGGACGCTGCAGTTATAGCTGCCCAGCCTGATCTAGAGGAATTCTGCAATTTTGATACTGGAAAGGGGTGTGTTCTAACAATAGATGAAGTATTTGTCTCGGTAAAGGAGCTGCAACGTTGTAAAGATCAGAAGAAGGTACCATGGCCAATAGGCGGATTGGTGGTGGTACCAACACATGAAACAGTTGTGCAAGGGGTTGGGTGGACTTACTACCCAATAATTCTAAATTTTAATAATTTTTCTATTCCTCCAAAGTGCCCGGAATCACAGCGGCAGTGGTTTAAGCAAAGTATACAAGAGACCATCATTGAGTGGACCGGAGCAGGGAGTCGAGAAAAACGGGACACACTTGCAGCCCTTTTAGGAGGAGTCGGAACTGGATTGGGAGTTTGGAATTCAGCAGACAACATTGGACTGAACAGCAGGATAAACTCCCTTACTGATGGCATGGGACATGCTATGAAAACAGGTGGAGTAGCTGACTCCCTTATAGTGAGTAGACTGACAGACAATGTTGATGACATACACACCATTGCCAACAACCTGCATCTAGTTGAGGAAAATATTGCTTCCATTGCTAACAGCATTAAGAATGAAATAGTGGGAACTGCCATTTTCTGTTCTATGATTGGAGGAAAGCTGTTGGCAGATTTAAAGGAAACTATTAAAGACATCCAGGAAAACAAGTGGGCAAGACAAATCAATGCAACAAGGATTATCACGTCATTGAAAAGAAAAGGAGTGGACATCACTGAGGACAATCTCAAATACAGCTATATTGAAGGCCCAGATCAATGGATGCCACATGGACTACAATCTGGGACAATAGGACTAATCCTGGCAATTCCCCGTTGGGAGGGACAGGCAGAGCAACTGAACTTTATACATAGCATTGCCACGTTAAGTGATGGAATCTACAAGCAACACTTCCCATCAAAAAGACTGGTCACTATTACAGGATTGGAGATGGATGAAAGCTGTTGCAGGAAATCTCAACACCGATGGCTGTGCAGTTGTGTTTGGGACAAAGGAGCTGAGGAGGATGGCTGGGTGCAGTTGATAAAAGAAAACCTGGTGCAAGAGGTGATCCGCATTGGGGACATCGCATGCTTTATCGGCCACTCTGAATATAGGACAGTTGATGAAATATGTTTGGTGGAAGAAGGGTCTTGTATCATGGTATTTCCATCAAGAAACCTTACCACTGAAATGATCAATTTTACTGCAAATGCAGATTGGAGAAATTTGACAATGAAGCTTTCTACCTTGGAACTTCATGAGTCAGAGACACATCCAGTCCTACGAACACTGTCGCTGGTACTCATGTTCATTCAAGTATTAACGACAATTATAATAATATACTTTTGTGTGGCAATGAAACAAATGAGGAAGAAACTTGCAAGGAGGATATATAATAATGTGTCTTTTTCCTCTTCTTTCTCTCTCTCATACATTCTTCAATAAAGTTTTACATTGCACATACATAAACATTTATCACACACTCTCACCTAAATTCTATACATTCTGTTTTTTGTGTAATATGTGGATTGACAGCCATAGGAAAGTACAGGAGAACTTATGTCGCTGAGGGAACTATTCCGGAGGGACGGTGGGTTGAATTTCTCCTGTATATCAGGTTTTTGCTCCCACTAGGTTCTACTGTACTAGAGGGATAACTAGAAAACTGAGCAACATAGAAGAAGAAAAAGTGAGGGAATGTGGTAACTTGTCTTCCTTGAATGGTAATTCAGGACTACTTAAACAGGCCTTTGTAGGAGGGCTGAGAATATTTACTTCCCTCCCACAATTGCTAAAGGAAGTCATGGACAGGATGTGATGTAAATTACATCATCTCAACTAAGGATATATCCAGACAGGAAACTGGTGCTTTTTCCTGTTTGCTTGCTGGATGGTGTTGGTGATGGTTGATGGTGGTGATGATGGAAATGGTCTAACCGTGGGTAAGATAAAGCGTTTGGGAAAGGGGATTATTATATAGGTAGATAGATTTAAAAAGGGTTGGTGCTCCGTGGGTCTGGCTGTGTGTTTATAATACATTTATAGTATTGTGTTGTTGCCTTTTAATAAATACCTTTTAATGTAGACGAACCTTGTGTAATATTTATATATATTAATTTATTGATACACCACACCCCTCAGCAGGACCATTCACCCCCAACACCACCTCAGCAGCACCATTCACCCTTTCAATCCCCTCAGCAGCAATATTCACCCCCCAGCCCCCCTCAGCAGCAATATTCACCCCCAGTCCCCCTCAGCGGCACCATTCAACCCTCCAACCCCCTCAGCAGCAATATTCACCCTCCAGCCCCCCTTAGCAGCACCATTCACCCCCAACATCCCCCCAGCAGCACCATTCACCCCCAGCCCACTCAACAACACCGTTCACCCACAACACACCCAGCCGCCCTCAGCATCACCATTCACCCCCCCAGCCACCTCACCAGCAATATTTACCCCTCCAGCCCCCCTCAGCAGCACCATTCACCCCCAACATCCCTTCAGCAGCACCATTCACCCTCTCAGCCCCTCAGCAGCAATATTCACCCCCAGCCCCCCTCAGCAGCAATATTCACTCCCCCAGGCCCCCTCAGCAGCAATATTCACCCCTCCAACCCCCTCAGCAGCAATATTCACCCCAGTCCCCCTCAGCAGCACCATTCATCCCCAGCCCCCGTCAGCAGCACAATTCACCCCTCCAACCCCCTCAGCAGCAATATTCTCCTCCAGTCCCCCTTAGCAGCACCATTCACCCCTCAAACCCCCTCAGCAGCATCTTTCACCCCCAGCCTCCCTCAGCAGCACCATTCACCCCCAGGCCCCATCAGCAGCACCAGTCTCCCACAGACTTACAAAGTGCAGCACACCAGGCTCCCATAAACTTGCACTGTGCAGCACAACAGCCTCCTATGGCCTTACACTGTGCATGGTCACAACATGCTCCCACAGACTTGAACTGTGCAGCACACCAGGCTCCCACAGACTTGCACTGTGCATGGTCACAACAGGCTCCCACAGACTTGCACTGTACAGAACAACAGGCTCCCATGGACTTGCGCTGTACAGCACAAGAGGCTCCAATGGACTTGCACTGTGCAGCACTACAAGAACCCATGGACTTGCACTGTGCGGCACACGAGGCCCCCACAGACTTACACTGTGCATTGTCACAACAGGCCTGTATTTCTCCTGAGGTGACCTGTGGATTTTTTCTTGGAATTACAAACAATTCTTCTGGCAGTTGTGGTTGAAATCTTTCTTGGTCTACCTGACCTTGTGTTGGTATCAAGAGATCCCCGAATTTTCCACTTCTTAATAAGTGATTGAACAGTACTGTGTGGTATTTTCAAGGCTTTGGATATCTTTTTATATCCTTTTCCATCTTTATAAAGTTCCAATACCTTGTTTCACAGGTCTTTTGACAGTTCTTTTCTGCTCCCCAAGGCTCAGTATCTAGCCTGCTCAGTGCATCCACATGAGAGCTAACAAGCTCATTGACTATTTATACACAGACACTAATTGCAATTTAAAAAGCCACAGGTTTGAGAAATTAACCTTTTATTGCCATTGTAACCTGTGTGTGTCACCTTGTGTGTCTGTAACATGGCCAAACAATAAAGGGTATGTAAACTTTTGATCAGAGCCATTTGGGTGATTTCTGTTATCATTATGATCTAAAAAAGAGCCAAACAACTATGTGATAATAAATGGCTTCATATTCTCACTATCCTTCAATAAAAGACATTTTTTTGAATGATCAGTCATATTTTTAAAATAAATGCCAAAATGTCACACTTTCTGCCAGGGTATGCCTTCTTTGAGCACAACTGTATATACTAAAAAGTTACCAATATATAGGAGCACAGCAAATTGGTTGGTCTCATTATATTGCTAATAATTGAATATAAAAAGAGACTCCAAATGCAAAGAAGTCCATTACAGGGGAGTCGACATATGATACTCTTACTGACTGAAAGAACAATTATTATTTTTAAATCGGACTAAATAATAACAATGGCAACACTATAAATATTGGTGTATGTGTAGGATGAAAATTATTATATATATATATATATATATATATATATATATATATATATATATATATATATATATATATAAAAGGGATTTGTATAAAAAAGAATAGTGAAATAAAGGGAGAAGAGAACCTCATCCAAGATGTCTCGTCACACATGTCTCTTGTGTGATGCTGGGACTAGTCATATAGTGATTAAACATATATAAAATAAATAATGAAAAATACTAAAAATACAAAAATTATAGCAGTCTACTAAGAGCCCTGAAAAATACTAAAATTAACTGTACGGGCATGAAAAAATAAATGAAGAGTTGAAAAGACCTATTATAAACCTACCCTTGTACAATCACATATATATCTAAATAGGTATGGGTGTGTACATTGACCCAGAGGTACCAGACCATGACCCCTTTTATTTACACATATGTGTAATGTATGTAGATAGCATGACATAACTTAGAAGTATTAAAAAAGAACGCTATATTTAATATAAATAGGTAAATGTCTATAAATGGCGACGTATGTATGTATTGTGGTACAAAAATTTTGCATAAAGTATCAAGGGTATTCAATAGGGAATTAACATTATTCCTTGATGAATGCAGCTGGATCAATGTCCATATTTAAACCTGATGGCTTATGGGTACCAAGCAAATGGATCCATTTGTTTTTTCTCTCAGTCTATTGCCTACTTACTTACCCACATTACATATATGCGCTCTAAATCTAGTTTTAATGGACGTACTACATAGTGCGTACTACATATTGTTTATGGCATTTACATGTTATAACATATACAAAGTGGTAAAATTTGCAGTTAGTTAAATGCCTAATCTTAATTTTTTTCTTCTTACTCGTAGATATGATCATATTTCTGGTATTTAGATGTTTACAAGTACTGCATCCCTTGGTACCACATTTGAAACTACTAGTTAACAGTTTTAACCATGTATTGCCCTTTCTATGACTACTAGTCTGTTTAAGCTCACTTCATTGTTATTTAAGGTTGACATTCTTCCTGAAAGTTACAGTGGGTTTGTTTGGTAGCACATCCTTTAAGAATTCATCCTGTTTTAGAATAGGCCAGTCAAAGTTTTGTGAATGGTCTTTGCTGCTACATTATATCTGGTGAAGAAACAACAATTTAATTTTGGGACGTTCCTGTCTTTCCTGGGTTGTCCTCCAGATTTATTCATCACGAGATCTCCATCTAATGTTCTTGCTCTATTTTTTACTTTTGTCGCTGTTGTAGGGTTATATCCTTTGGCTAGTAATTTGTTTTTAAGGACTTGTCTTAATCAAAGTCTTTAAGATGACAGCAATTCCTCCTAATATGTTGGAATTGGCTAAATGGTATGTTATTTATTCAATTAGGATCATAGCAGCTTGTGGCGTGCAGGTAGCCATTTGTGTCAGTAGGTTTAGTATATAGTTAGGTGGTAATCTAGCTATCTCCGCCCATCAGCATAACGTCCAGGAATGGTACTTCTCTGCAATCTGAGTGCATAGTGAACTTCAAGTTCATGGTGTTACAATTCACATAATCTAAGAATTTCTGGTTCTGTTTCCTCGCATATCAAACTAAAATAACATCATATATATATATCTTCTGTAGAATGATATTCTTTGAAAAGGTATTCCCAAATGTACCTGTCTATCCAAATACCCACATAAAAATTTGCAAAACTGGGGGAGGCGGATTTTGTGCCCATCGCCATCCCTGTTTTCTGCAAGCAGAAGTTATTTTCAAACAAAAAATTAATTGTGATGTAGGATGAACTGGATAGCATATAAAATAAATTCTGTTTGTGCGGGTTCTATGTTATTATATGCATCAAAATGATATCTAATAGTAGCAGTCCCAAAATCTTGGGGAATGGAGGAATACAAGGCTGCTACGTCTAAAGTGATCAAGCAAGAACTTTCCTTTGCTGGATTATCTCTAATAAAAGATCTTAGCATGGGGGGGGGGGGGGGGTACCATGGGTTTTAGAAATTTGTCCACATACTCTGAAAGTTTTGCCATCAGGGAGCCTATACCAGAGATAAAAGGTCTTCCAGGTGGATTAAAAGAATCTTTGTGGACTTTGGGGAGGTGATAAAAAAAAATCATTTTTTTTTGACAAAGTACATTTAGTTACATGAACTCCTGTTTGTGTTGTGTTGAATACCTTTTTCCTTAGTCTCCTGAATAAGGGAATTATATGCTTGAAGGTATTCTATTGTGGGGTCACCGTCCAGCACATTGTGAGGTTTTCTATCATTTATATTACATAGTTACATAGTAATTGAGGTTGAAAAAAGGGTTTTAGTCCATCAAATTCAACTTTTTAAGATCTCCTCTGATCTGCAATATGCGGATTAGTTGTTAATTGATCCAGAGGAAGGCAAACAGAAAAAAACAGAAAAAAAACAGTGAAATTTAGCCAATTGTCTCAAAAGGTGGAAAAAAAATGAATTCCTTCCTGACCCCAAATACTGGTGATCAGAGTCCACCCTTGATCAATATTCTTTTTCTAATGAACCAGGATAACCCTGAATACCCTTTTACATTAAAAATATATTCAGTCCCTTTTTAAAGTTATCTATCGAATTCGCTGTCACCACCTCCTTTGGTAGAGAATTCCACAGATTAACCACCCTTAGAGTGAAGAACCCTTTTCTTTATTTAAGGTGGAATCTTTTTACTTCTAACCTCAAAGGCTGTCCTCTTGCCAGTTGAAAACCTCTTGGCTCAAAAAACTCACTTGACAAAGCTTTATACTGACCCTGGGTATATTTATATAAGGTCATCATGTCCTTTTTATGAAGTGGTTCCCCAAATTGTACTCCATATTCCAAATGAGGATGTACTAGAGATTTGTATAGTGGCAGAATTATATTTGCTTCCCTAGCTTCTATACCCTTCTTAATACATGCTAATATGTTATTTGCCTTTGCAGCTGCTGCTTGACATTGAGCACTGTTACCTAGATGGTTGTCCACAAGCACTCCCAAATCCTTTTCAGTATCTGATACCCCTAGATTTGCTCCCTTAAGATTATAAATTGCATGGCTATTTTTCCTTCGCAGATGCATAACTTTACACTTATTCGTATTAAATCTCATCTCCCATTTAGATGCTAATTCCTCTAATTTATGTAAATCCCTTTGGAGGGAAAGTACATTATTATCTGATTTAATTATTTTGCACAACTTTGTGTCATCAGCAAAAATGGAGACACTACTTTCCAGTCCTACTTCTAAGTCATTAATAAATATGTTAAAAAGGAGAGGACCTAATACTGAAACCTGAGTAACGCCACTCACCACATTAGTTAAATCGGAGTATGTTCCATTTACAACAACCCTTTGCTTCCTGTCTTTTAGCCAGCTCTCAATCCATGACCATAAATTGACTGCAATTCCTGTATCCCTTAGCTTGCTCAACAGTCTTCCATGTAGCACTGTATCAAAATGCCTTTGCAAAATCCAAAAATACTACATCCACTGAGTTGCCTTGATCAAGAGTCCTACTAACCTCCTCATAGAAACTAATTAGATTTGTTTGACATGACCTATCCCTCATCAATCCATGTTGACTCCTACTTAAAATCTTTTCAAATAGACATATTCTTGTATATTATCCATTATTAACACTTCTAAAAGCTTCCCCACTACATATGTGAGGCTCACTGGTCTATAATTCCCCGGATTTGTTCTTGCTCCCTTCTTAAATATAGATATCACCTCTGCTTTTCTCCAGTCATCTGGTAGAGACCCTGTGTTGAATGAATCTTGAAAAATTGGATATAATGGTTTGGCTATTACAGAACCCAGTTCCCTCAGTACCCTTGGATGTATTCCCTCAGGACCTGGGGCTTTATTAACATTTATGTTTCCCAACTCCGTTTGAATTTCTTCCTGCGAAAACCAATTATTTGGCGAAGTTATTACAGTGTCATTATGTTACAGTGTCACAACCACTGGTACCTCTCTTATGTATAGAGAAGAAAATAACCTATTTAGCTCAACTGCATTTTCTTGGTCACTAATTATCAGACGGCCTGTTTCACATTGTAATGTTCCTATAGCTTCCTTCCTCGCCTTCTTCCAATTAATAATAATATTAAAGATAATATTTTACCACAAAATACTGGGAAAAATGAGTTTCCCGAGGGTGGGAAAAATGAGTTTCCCGAGGGTGGGAAATGTGCTGCCCCCTGTGTCCCTCTTGTGCCCCCCTCTTGTGTGCCCTTTTCTTGGGTCCCCCTTCTCTCTCCCCTGTGTCTCTTCTCCCCTCTCCCTCCCCTGTGTCTCTTCCCCCCTCTCTCTTCCCTCCCTCTCTCTTCCCTGTGCCTCTTTCCCCCTCCCTTATCACCCTCCTCAACCCCCCTCCTCATTCTCAACCCCCTCATTCTCAACCCTCCTCATCCTAAACCACCCTCCTCAGCCCCCCTCCTCACCCCCCTCCTCATCCTCAACCCTCATCCTCCCTCCTCATCCTCAACCTCCCTCCTCATCCTCAACCTCTCTCCTCAACCTAAACCTCCCTCCTCAACCTCAACCTCCCTCCTCAACCTCAACCTCCCATCCTCAACCCCCCATCCTCATCCTCAACCCCCATCCTCATCCTAAACCCCCATCCTCATCCTAAACCCCCTATCCTCATCCTAAACCCTCCCCATCCTAAACGCTCCCCATCCTCATCCTAAACCCTCCCCATCCTCATCCTAAACCCTCCCCATCCTCATCCTAGAACCCCCTTCTCACTTTACCCCTCCTCATCCTAAACCCCCCTCCTCACTACCCCTCTAAATACCTCCCCCTCTCCCTTTGCCCTCACTTACCTCAATCTGCAGCTGTTCCTCCGCTCTCCATGCTCCTTCCTACGTCTTGACCCCGCCAATGCTAATGATGTGGCGAGCATGTGACGTCACGTCATTAGCATATGCTGGGTCCCGACGCAGGAAGGAGCTTGGAGAGCGGAGGAGCAGCTGCAGATGAGGTAAGTAAGGGGAAAGGGAGAGGGGGAGGTATTTAGAGGGGTAAAGGGGGAGGGTTAGAGAGACACGGGGGGAGGGTTAGAGAGACACAGGGGGGTTTAGAGAGACACGGGGGGGAGAGTGACTCAAGTATAAGCTGAGGGGGCCCTTTACAGCCTTAAAAAAGGGCTGAAAAACTCAGCTTATACTCGAGTATATACAGTATTTTAAAAATATTATAGGGTTAGTCACTCTTTTGCAACAAATTTTTCATTTTCTATTTTAGCCAGTCTTTTTATAGCCCTTTTGCAAGCCTTGTTGATTTCCTTGTACTTACGTAAAGCAGTCTCTGTCCCCTCTTGTTTGTATAATTTAAATGCCTGTTTTTTACTCCGGATGTTGATCTTTAAATCATTGTTAAGCCATATTGGATGAGCTTCACTCCTTTTACATTTATTTTCACATGGTATATATTGATAAGTATGTATATTTAGTATGGATTTAAATGTTGTCCATTTATATTCAGTATTTTTACCTGTCAGTTCTTTGCTGCTCTTAGAACGTTAAAATCTGCCCTTTTAAAATTAAGAGTTTTTGTTCGCCCCTTACAGTTTTGTTTTTTTAATTAAATCTCAAATGAGACTGTGTTGGGATCACTGTTTCCCAAAGGTTGCCCTATGTCAACATTTGATACCATATAATTATTATTTGTGATGACTAAATCCAAGATGGCCCCATTTCTAGTAGGTTCTTGTATTACCTGGGCCAGATAATGATCCCTGAGTGTACTCAAGAACCTGCTCCCCTTAGCTGAGCTGCTGGTCTCATTTACCCAGTTTATTTCAGGGTAATTAAAATCTCCCATTATTAGAACTTGCCCATGCTTAGTTGCATTTCCAATCTGTAACAATAATTATATTTCCTCACTTTCAGCTATATTTGGGGGTTGATAGCATACTCCAACCAATATTCTTTTAGAATTTGCTGCTCCGCTATTTAACTCTACCCACAAACATTCAACATTATCGTTCTTTTCACCATAAATATCTTCTCTTACTATAGGCATAAATTCAGACTTAACATACAGACAAATCCCTCCTCCTCTTTTACCATTTCCGCTATCTTTCCTAAATAGGTTATAACCATCCAGATTAACAGTCCAGTCAGGAGATTCATCTCACCATGTTTTAGCAATGCCTATTAAATCCTTTTTTTCATTAACTGCTAATAATTCTAACTCACCCGTTTTTCCTGGCAAGCTTCTGGCATTAGCAAGCATACACCTTATGTTATGAGTCTGTAGTTCTGAAGTGCCTGCCTGTGTACTCTAGTTACTTAGTAATACATCCCTATTGACTATACTACCCCCCATCTCCTCACTCATGAGTAGTTAATTCATCCCTTATCCCCTTTACACTTTGTAACCCATTACATTCATCTAGCCCCCCCCCCTCACCTACTACTTAAAAAAAACTCCTCTAGCCATTCTACAAACCTTTCCCCTAGCACACAAGCTCCCTCATCACTAAGGTGCAATCCATCCCTGCTATAGAGATAGTACCCAAGTGAGAAGTCAGCCCACTGCTCTAAAAACCAAACCCCTCCTTAGTGCACCACATCTTTAGCCATGCATTAACCTCCCTAAGCTCCTTCTGCCTCCCTGGGCTAGCACGTGGCACAGGTAGTATCTCAGAAAATACTACCTTGGAGGTCCTTGTCTTAAGCCTGTTCCCTAGTTCTCTAAAATCATTCTTTAGAACACTCCATCTTCCACTAACTTTGTCATTGGTACCAATATGTACCAAGACCGCCGATTTCAGTTCCAGACCCTCCCAATAATTTATTCACCTGATCCACAACAGTAGAACTGTTCTCCCAGCTGTTAGAGGGAACAGTTCTATTAGGCATTGCCATTTCTGAATGGACATCCCCAACATTTTCACTTAATCTGGCAAGTCTGTTGGTGTTTGCCAATATAGAACTGGCCTGCCTCCTCTTCCTGATGCCCCTGCTTCCCCTTGTAACTGTAACTGTAACCCAGCTCAGTGGCAGAGGTATTCAATTAAGGGCCCCTGTGCAAAAAAAACATATTGGACCCCCTCCAAGATGTCCCATGCCTTGCTAAAGAAACTAAAGGTAAAGGTTATGGACTTGCCAAGCATGTCTCCAGACCTAAACCCTATTGAGCATCTGTGGGGCATCCTCAAATGGAAGGTGGGGGAGTGCAAAGTCACTAACATCCACCAGCTAGCTAATTTATACACATCTATAATATATATATATATATATATATATATATATATATATATATATATATTTGTGGGAATAATAAAAAGATCTGAAGTATAATGCCTTGATACAAACACACAATTGTAATAACAAATGATTAACACTAGATTTCTTACAGTTGTATATAATAAGTTATACAATACACATTGAAGTCATGTTAAAAGTTGTCTGTCTATAAGCCATATTATTACAGTCCCCACTTAGAGAGTGAAATTATTTTGTAAAAAAATTGAGCTCTCTAAAATAATACAAATAAATACGGCTTATTGTGTGTAGACCTACTGTGTGTATGATATTTCAAAGTAATACAGTTCACTGAGACAGGAATGATCTCATAACAACCAATACTTTCTACTAAATTTAGGGTTCTGTGAGGCAAATTTGGACTAATTATTTATGCACTCACAGTATGGATTTTATAATAGTTAAACTCCACTGGCTACTTTGTGTAAAAATCACATCACCCTTCCATAACTACTGTAGCTTCATTCACAAGACACAAGTCTGTTTTACACTTCCATACCAACTTCTGTGTGCCACTTTCCTACTTCCACAATTATGTCCTATATGTGACCCTTGCTGGATCTTATTGAGAGCTTCATGTTACACCTAGCTGGCTTGCTAGCTTGCTTAAGACTTATGTTGTCTTTAATATTGTGTATTTAAGAAACCACTCATTAAAGGACACTTTATTGTTAGCACGTGTGGAAAGAAAAAGTGTGTAGGTGATTATAGCACCTTATTAGGTACTTTAGTGAAAACATTAAATGTGACTCGGTATTCACTCAGGAAATGGAAAATGTGTGTGATAAACCGGGATCTCTCTGTAGCTTCAGGAAATTATAAGACCCACAACTACACGTAAAGCATGCAGCAGGATCTCAATGGAATCACTATGGTTGTTCATCTCACTCGTGTCTCAATACCTCCATATTACTCCCAAGTCTGGCTTTCTTTAGCAAGAGATACAAGATAATAAAAATAACAAATCATAATAACCCAACCTATCAACCATTCCTAAATTAGGGTGATCTAATTCTAAATTTGTTTGTGTCCCTAACAGAGATAAACAAATTAAAACAAGAGCTAAACAAATAACTGACCAATGGTGTTATCCTACTAAATGTATTATTTGCAGTACTAAATATATTCATATCAGTATTGTATATTTACATTTATATTCATGTAGCTCCAGAATGTTCTAGTTCTGAAACTATATGAATACTTGGTGAGGTTCCATTATGTGCCACACCTCCTTCAGAAAAAAAAACAATGTTTTTAAAAAAAAATAATAAAAAAAAATAATCCAGATTGAATGATTCCTTTATAGTTTAAAAACAGTCTGTCCCATTTCTTATTCCCCACTTAGAGAGCGAATTAATTTCCAAATAATGAGCTCTCTTAAATAAGTCCCATTATTATGATGACAGATTGAAAGTACCATCAAAAGAAAGGATACCATGCAATCTGTATAAAAATATTTTAAACACTTGCTGCCATTACAAAAAAAAAAAAATGAATGAGGCTTAAAAAAAACCCAAATAAGAGTGTTTATAACTGCTTCTCAAAAATCACAGTTAAAATACTCACTTCCATGTACAGTCCTCGTGGCAACAGTTAAAAAAAATAAGATTTATTCAGCAAAAAAAAAAAATGTTAGCTGACAGTGCAGGCATTTTAAAATCTGTGTAAAAATAATACACAAAAACTATAATTTAGAATTTGTCCCACCCACACTGTATTTAAAATAATAATAATAAAAAAAAAAAATATATATATATATATAGAGGCTTGTCCTTAAAAATAAAAAAATAAAAGCAAAGGTCCTCTATTATATATTTAGAAGAAACCTGTAGAAGAAATTAGTAAAGGTCATTTACAGGATCTCCTTTCCTTCCTTTTTCATTTGCCCATTTCTGTTTTCCTGTAAAAATAGAACTTGATAATCAGTTAGTTTAGGAAAGATTGATAAGTAAATCATTTTCTGTACTATATATTGATTTACACTGATTCAGTTCTAATCTTAGAGCTTCTAAATTTTTCTTGAACACATCTCTTTCCTGTTTTAGTGTAAAATTCTCAGCCTTGAGAAATTTATTTTGAGATTTCAGAACATGATATGGAATAAATGGAGTATTTGTATTTATTTTAGCTCTACCATTTGCTGTCCACCTGGTGTGATTCTGGCTATTTTCAATCTTCTGTGTCCATCTGTTATTATTGGGCCTTTTGTTTGAATTAGGGGTAAAATTTAGCATGTTTTTACAGAATCTGAAAACATGACCTAATTGTCCACAAGCATAGCAAGAAACACTATTTGCCTTAGAAATCAAATTTGTCTGGGGTGGGGTGGTCTTAACTACACAAATTTTGCCATTATTCCTATCTCTCTCTCTCTTAAAAGGCTCTCTGCTCTCTTTAGGTAGTTTAACACTTTTAAGAAGTGATTGTTGGCAGATACTGATAACCCAACAATATTTATAATTTCAGGCAGACATCTTTTTAGTAAGGCCTTCTTATAAATGTGATAATTCTGATTAGCCTCAGTATCAGAAGGGAGTGTGAGTTTATACAATATGAATAACCTATCACTATACTCTTGTACAGATTCTCCCATCTTCTGAGTACAGTTACCAAACACAGAATGATGATCCAATTCATTTAAGCCCAGTACATTTAAAATCTCTTTAACCAAATGCTCTTTAAATCTAGGCTCTGCAAAAACATCAGAAGGCAAACTGGATTTTAAGGATTGATCTAAAGAAGCCATAATCACAGCAAATACATCAGTCTCAGTTAAATTTGCATTCAATTTTGAAAACTTTTCAATTCTTATCATGATTTCAACAGGATCATCATGAAAACCAATACAACCAAGTGTTTTGCTCAGGACCTGAATTTCACTAATAGAAAGAGATCTATTAACAGTAGTTTCAGAAATGACCTGACCATGTGCTCCTCTCTTGAGCTCAGTAGAAACTGGCGCCATTTTAAAACAATCTTCATTATTCTTAAAAACATGGCAATCCACTTTCTGGACCTCTGTCTCTTTACATTCTGCTAAACATTGACTATAATCAGTGTCATTTTTACTACAAGTTAAACATCGTATTGCACTTTCTGCATCTAGCAATCTAGCTACAAGTTCCTAATTTTTTCTATGTAGTTGCTTATTTTCTTGCAATGTCTTCTGATTATCTAAACCCAAAGCAGATGCTGTAGTGGCAGTGACTGTAAGGCTTTCCAAAGCAGTATTAAGCTCACACACTTTAGTCTCTAAAGCTTGTTTCTGCACACATAAATGTTTATATTGTTCTGCAATCCAATGTGCAGCAAATATTAACATTGTTTTCCCTTTTGATTTAGACAATTTCTTGTCATTAATATCTGATGCTACTAGATTCTGGGCGTTTGACCAGGGATCAGAAGTATTCACCATAGCTCTAATTATAGCATCAGAGTTATCAACATTAGCAATCTTTTTCATTAAGCCCTCCATTATTGGATAACAAAACTATACAATTTTAAAAGTGCAGAAAAGCAAATATAAAAGAGTAAAAAAAAAAACCTGCTTTAGATTCCTGTATCTACCACAGCCAAATGTACCATACAAAAACGTTTCTACAACTTTCTATAACTACAGCACACAATAGGAAAATAGTACATTAATTTATGCAAAATATTATACTTATTAATATGCTTGATTATTACATTAATGTCCTCCTGGATCAAGGCTCGCCAACTGTAAGAAATTAACTAATAACTAAATAATTAATGTATAATTTCTACAAGTAATAAGTTCTTTTGGACAAATCAATAAACGAACATATGAATAAGTTTATAATTAAAAGATATATTTTACATAAATTAATATACAGTTACACAATGGGTTTTAGACAAAACAGATAACAGACAAGAAGTATTAAGACGATATTTACAAATATAATACTGATATGAATTCTACATTATGTAATATAAAGATACAGGATAATACCACTTGTGGTCAGTTTTGGAAGTTCAGCCTCCATAAGGTTTCTCTTTGGTCAGGATCAGGCTCTGTTCAGCTGGGCTCATCTGGCACTCTTCTCTCTGGACTGCATGAAGGCTCCTTCAACCTGGGCCAACCGGTACCTCTGCTGGTTGTCTGCTAGTTGCCTGCTGGTTGCCCACTGGTTGCCCACTGGTTGCCAACTGGTTGCCCCCTCTTCCATAGATTCTTGGCTTTTTATATCATGTTGTAGCTCATGACCCACCCTCTCTATACGTCATACATGGCTATAAGTTGAAATTAGACTGTTGGTGTCTATACAGGTGGTAACATTACACTCATATACACCCATCTAGAGTCTTGTATGCAGCTGTCTACAAATGTACACTTAAGACTTGCTGTTTTTACTGTTAATAAGACATTTGTGATTCTCTGAGTTATTTTGAGCAGGGCTACTCACACCTGTTGTCCTTTCCCACACACAGACTTGGATTTTAGCTAATTACACACACATATAGCTAGCTAATTTATACACATCTATAATATATATATATATATATATATATATATATATATATATATATATATATATATATATTTGTGGGAATAATAAAAAGATCTGAGGTATAATGCCTTGATACAAACACACAATTGTAATAACAAATGATTAACACTAGATTTCTTACAGTTGTATATAATAAGTTATACAATACACATTGAAGTCATGTTAAAAGCTGTCTGTCTATAAGCCATATTATTACACAGTGCTGGAAAACAAGGGTGGCAACATTAAATATTGACACTTTGGCCCAATTTGGACATTTCCACTTAGGGGTGTACTCACTTTTGTTGCCAACAGTTTAGATATTAATGGCTATGTGTTGAGTTATTTTGAGGGGACAGCAAATTTACACTGGTTTACAGGCTGTACCCTTACTACTTTACATTGTAGCAGAGTGTCATTTCTTCAGTGTTGTCACATGAAATGATATACTAAAATATTTACAAAAATGTGAGGGGTGTACTCACTTTTGTGAGATACTGTATACACACATTTGGGGAGCCTCCAACAAATGTATATATATATATATATATATATATATATATACAGTATATATATATATATATATATATATATATATATATATATATATATAGTTAATAATTAGTACATCTGTGTTCACATTTGAATGTCCAAAGCAAGTTAAAAAAAAACCTGCTTCCAGCTCAGAATTCCGAGAAAAACTGTTTTTACACTGCATTCTGGGAAGCTGAGCTGGGACATGCAAATGTGCCCACAAATGCCTCGCACTTTCAATCCATAGCCATTTTCAAACATGGCTTCCTTTAAGCTTACTGTATGCCCGCTGCATGCTTATGGCATTTTAGCTACCTAGTTCTCCTGTATTTCTTTTAGTCTCCTTCTTTTTACCAATGGTAAAGCTACAGCATTACTGTTGTTATTTTGACCCTGGTGCCCGTTGGTATTATTTGAAGGGTTAGTGTACTTTCTTTTGGCTATAGCCCCATCATTATTATGGTTGGTACATCATTCCCTCTCTGATAGTCCATCATGTCCCTATTAAATGTATATATTGTCCTTTTACTGATGTCTGATTCTAACTTCATGATTCTTACCTTAATATCCCCATCTATTTTCTGACATTGGTAAAACTCTATCATGCTGTCATTTTTGATGGGTAAGTCGTTAGTTTGTTTATAAAGAGCCAACATTTTCTGTAGAGCTCCTTACGCAGTAGAATAGCGTACAGTGGGTACAAATAGCAAAGGTATAAACAAATAATTTTGCAATGTGTCCATTCTTTTGCATTGTGTTAGAACAGTTTTTGCATTGCAGAACAGAGTACAGTGGGTACAAATTGCAGAATAATTTGGTTATACCTTTGTAATTTGCCATTTGTACCCACTGTACACTATTCAACAACGCAAAAACAACTGTAACACAATGTAAAAGAATGGACACATTGCAAAATAATTTGTGTATACCTTTGTACTTTGCTATGTGTCCATTCTTTTGCATTGTGTTACAATTGTTTTTGCTTTGTAGCTACAGAACATGTTGGCACTTTACAAATAAAGCATAATAATAATAATAATAGCAACTAGTGATATGATTTGCTTGTATGAAGATGCAGTTTCCCTTTCAAATACAATTCTAGTAATATAAACCATAGCAAATGTTTGATGGTATCTGTTCTAACATATTTTTGGAGCTTAGTGACTCATCTATAGAGAGCTGCAGTGACTCACCGCCTGCATCATTAGCCTCATAATACATCTTATTCACAAACCATACATAATACATGCAGGTATTGTTTCACAGAACACACATCATACTCATTCAGTATTTGCAAAGGCACAATTATTACATCTTTATAATTTTACATCGGTTTCATTTACCGTATTTATCGGCATATAACACGCACCGGCGTATAACACGCACCGGCGTATAACACGCACCTCATTTTAAGAAGGGAATTTCAGGGAGAAAAAATTCAAATAAAGAACTTTGAAGCAAAATCCTCAACCTCAACCTCCCTCCTCATCCTCAACCTCCCTCCTCAAACCCCCAATCCTCAACCCCCTCCTCCACCCCCACATCCTCATCCTCCTTCCTCAACCCCCCTCCTCAACCTCAACCCCCCTCCTCAACCTCAACCCCCCTCCTCAACCTCAACCCCCTCTCCTCATCCTCAACCCCCTCCTCAACCCCCTCCTCAACCCCCTCCTCAACCTCCCTCCTCAACCTCCCTTCTCAATCCCCCATCCTCAACCCCCCATCCTCAACCCCCCTCCTCAAACCCCTCCTCAACCCACCTATCCTCAACCCCCTCCTCAACCTCCCTCCTCAAACCCCCTCCTCAAACCCCCCCATCCTCAAACCCCCTCAACCCCCCATCCTCATCCTCCCTCCTCAACCACCCTATCCTGAACCCCAACCTCAACCCCCCTCCTCATTCTAAACCCCCCTCCGCATTCTAACCCCCCCTCCTCATTCTAAACCCCCCCTCCTCAACCTAAACCCCCCCTCCTCATTCTAAACCCCCCCTCCTCAACCTAAACCCCCCCTCCTCCTCAACCTAAACCCCCCTTAATACCTCCCCCTCACTTACCTGCTTCTGCTCCAGCCTCCGCTCCGCTCCTTAACCCGGTGACGTCACATGCGCGCCAGCGCGCCACGTCATTAGCATTTACTGGGTGCCGGAGGCCGGAGCAGAAGCAGGTAAGTGAGGGGGAGGTATTTAGGGGGGTTTAGGTTGAGGAGGGGGATTTAGGTTGAGGAGGAGGGGGTTTAGGTTGAGATGGGGGGGTTAGAATGCGGAGGGGGTTTAGAGTGAGGAGGGAGGTTGAGGATGAGGAGGGGGGAGGGAATATCGGCGTATAACACGCACCTATCATTTGCCCCCTATTTTCAGGGAGAAAAAGAGCGTGTTATACGCCGATAAATACGGTATGTGGAAAAATTACCAGAATAGGAATCACATTTACATCACATATATAGTTGTGAATCTTGCGATGTTGGTGACCCTTGCGAAGCGAGGCGAGCCGTTGAAGCATGTGAGACTTAGCCTGCAATGAGTTCCTTCAGCCTGCAGCGTTCATCGTGAGGCCCGGGCGTTACGAACACCTGACGGGGCTGCGATGAGCACCAAAGGGCGCGCATTTACATCACATATATAGTTGTGAATCTTGCGATGTTGGTGACCCTTGCGAAGCGAGGCGAGCCGTTGAAGCATGTGAGACTTAGCCTGCAATGAGTGCCTTCGGCCTGCAGCGTTCATCGCGAGGCCCGGGCGTTACGAACACCTGACGGGGCTGCGATGAGCACCAAAGGGCGCACATCACCCCCAGTACCTGGCTTCATGCCAGTGGAGGGCTCGCGATGGGCACCAACGCCAGCAATGAGGGACAAAACCACTCCTTGTGCGGCGCCTGATGAGCACCCAAGGCGCTCATCGCAAGGCCCGTAAAGTAGACGTAAAGCCTGTCTGCGCCTGTAAGTGCAAATGTGCAGCCTGTGTCTGTAAGGGCCAATCTGCATACTCTGCCTGTAAGTGCCAATGTGCGTCCTGTGTCTGTAACAGTCCAAGTGTCAATCTGCAGCCTGTGCCTGTAAGTGCCAATCAGTCTGTGCTTGTAAGAGCCAATATGCATCCTGTTTCTGTTAGAGCATAAGTGAAGCCTGTCTGTGTCTGTAAGGGCCAATCTGCAGCCTGTGTTTGTAAGTTCCATTGTGCACCATGCGTCTGTAAGAGCGCAAGTGAAGCCTGTAAGTGCTAATCTGCATCCTCTGCCCGTAAGTGCCATTGTGCATCCTGTGTCTGTAAGAGCCCCAGGGGCAGCATTTCTGTGCCTGTAAGTGCCAATGTGCAGCCTGTTTCTGTAAGTGCCCATGTGCATCCTGTGTCTGTAAGTGCCAATGTGCACCCTGTGTCTACAGGAGCCAATGTGCAGTCTGTGCCTATAAGAGCCAATGTGCAGCCTGTGCTTACCAGAACTAAAGTGCATACTATGCCTATAAGAATCAAAGTTCCAAGCAATAACCTCTCTTCTCCTCCTCTACATCACCACCATCCCATTGGGCCCTCAAGTACTCTCAGTATAGTTAAAGTGAAGTTAAATGCTCTTATTTTATCTCTGTACAATTCTATATATATATTTTTTTTATTTATTTATTTTTTGCACTAGGGCTCTCCATGCACTAGCTCTGTCACTGATAGGACTTGAACTTGCATCTCCCCAGTTTATCCAAAAATTTCACAAATTAGCAAAATGGAGTGTCCTGACAGTTGCAGACTGGCTGCACCTTTAGCAGAAAAATGAAAAACAAAATTATGAGTGAGCAACATTATCCATTTATTTTAATAATGTACAAGAAAATATTTTTTACAGTGGATTATTGTGTAAACCACCATTTTTTCCTCTGACTTCAGTGGTCCTTTAAGACATGATTTTCATAAATAGCCCAGATTTATGAAATAGGAAATTTGTTTGCACACACTCTGTGCTATTTACGAATAGCCCGCAATATGTGCAAGCCAAATTGTAAATGTAACAAAACTGTATTATACAGGTTTCTACAGCTGGCCAGCCTTCTGATCCTGTCATACTGCAATGTATAAGAAGCATTACATAGATGGCAGCACTGCCTGCATGATAGATCCAGTGGGTGGTCTCCTTAAAACCCAGCACTTCCCCCCACCTCTTCAGTGTTGCTTGCCTCTGTGTACAGAGGAAGCAGCTGGCTTGGTGTAATCACATCAGGACCAGAAAGGAAGAAACTGGAGATGTCATACAACAAAGGGCTTGAAAATAATGGCCACATAATACTGCAATGGATGGAATAGGCAGTACGAGATCTGTTCCTCTATTTCACCTGATATACACTGGGGCTTAAAGCACAGCAGCATGGATCCAGATTATGCATCGTTTGAAAGCTCTCTGTGTAATGATTTTAAAGACTTCTTCAAGAAGCTTAGTGATGCTTACAAGGAATTAAAGGAGGACCTGACACCGTACAAAGATGATCGGTTTTACAGGTACAGTAATATGGCCTTGGAGCATAAAGACAGTCATATATATCTTGTCTGCCAAATATTGTTAAAAAAACAGTAACCTATTTATAAACCAGAAGCAATTCCACCTTAGGGATGTTCTTGTCTGATACACCTGGGGATGTATCATCTGCTGTGCCCTGATTTTTCCACCTAGATAAATGAGTATATGCCAAGGTGTAAGCAGACAAAATGGAAAGCGATACATACTGTGTATGGGAAATGGCATCTTCATGTGTGTAACAGCACAGGTATGAGTGTCTGAATGGAGATTCAATCAGCTCCTTGCTTTATGCCCCCCCAATATCTGATGAATCCCTATTTAGCCCCCAGTGTGACTCCCCTACCTGAGTCTAATATATTGATTTTGTCATTTTTTGGAGACTGCAGTAAAAAGCAATAAGGTTAAACCATATTAACTATATGTGAAATGCGTCAAACCTGTTGGGTTTTATCTAGAAAAAAATTGTAAAAAAAGATTTTCACAGATATTATAATAATGGTTTTAATGCCAAAATGAGAAATGTTAACACTAATGATAATTGTATTAGCAGAAAGGCCTTTAGGAGGCTATTGGGGAAGGTGTGTATTCTCCAATCAAGTCTATATTATATAGCCATCACAGTGTATTACTTTGATGTGCAGTATTTCAATTAGTATTATTCAATAGTTACATTTTTCATAGAAAAATATATTTGCTTGTTTGTATTTAAATAAATAACTAAATAAAATACACACATTGGTAAAATAAATAAGCATTTGTCATATCAATTTGCAATAAGTGACATCCATGTTATCTATTTATTATCTGGTATTATGAGATTTATACAAATATATTAACATATAATTTAAATCATGTTTAACAGACAAAAATCAAGCTCACAATGTAATATTTAGATTAATATATTTAGATGTATATAGGTTTTTTTCCACTTTGCATTGTTTACTATGTGTGTCATTTTAATGAAATCACCCTAATGGAGAAGTGAGTATGTCTGCCTTGTTTGTCATTCAACTCATGTAATAAGCCTGAGCTAGTTGTATAACCCTCTACTGGGGCCATTGCCCATATGGTGTGAAACTGATTTCCTGTACATACTTACATTTCTGTAATATTTAGCTGAAAACCTAGACAATCTTGGAAACTGCAGTCTAATGTCCATTGATTTAAAGAATTGTTGCCCTGGTGCACATGTGGTACAATATGCGTCTCAATTGTTTTGACTGAGCCAGGTGCCTAAATCCGGGATATCCTGAAATCCTAGATTGGTTACAGCCCCTGGACACTGCAGTCAGCGTCGCTGCTTTAAAGAGCCACTGTAGTTCTGTGTTTCCAATATGCTCTTTTGAAACATATAAATAATTGCAAAAAATGCATAAGCACAGTGACTATTGTTATTTTCAATCATCATGTTTTAAACATTACAATAATTGTATTTTGGATGTAAAATATTAAGTAAAACATGGTTTAACTTTATTGAAACTAACAGAGAATGTAGAGAGCTTACTTTAATCGGTAGATCTCATTGGCTGACAGAGGCCAAGCCCTAAACAGCAGTTAAGGTTTGGTTTAGTAAATAAAAATATATCAGACTGTATGAGGTGTGTCTTGTAGAAAATGTGTAAATAATTGTAAATTGTGTTTTATATTTAAATACATTTCAAAGATTCCCAAGAACAGTTAAACCTCTGAATACCATTATTTGAAAAAAGAAAAAACACTGTGGCACTGTGTATCAAATGAAATGAAAAAACATATACAGTAAACACCCGGTTATCCGGCACCTAACCAACCGGCACCGGCATCAATTCTACATTTTAAATTTACTCCGGCTAAACCGGCACTATCCGGCAGTTCAATACTCAAAAAAAAAATGCTAACTTCTTTTCTAATTATTTTTTCTAGGCCTAAATAGTGCTAATGCCTTTTTAAAGGCATTTTGAGGGCTGTTTAAGGGTAGTTTAGACCCTTAAATTCGGGGACTCTTGATTAACCGGAAATCGGGGAGTTTCCTGTATATATATAGATACCGTATTGGTCCGAATATAAGCCGCACCCGCAAATAAGCCGCACCCGTAAAATGCAAGGGGAAAAAACAGAAAAAAGAAGTACTCACATATAAGCCGCACCCTTAAAATTGGAGAGAAAAAGACAAAAGTCAGATAGAAAAAGACAAAAGTCAAGTAGATTTAGGGAATAAATAGTGATTTTATCTTAACATATACTGTACCATATACGGTATCCAGTATTTGGAAAACATTATACTGTAACTCTTTAGACAGGTTTCCAATATTATGGTAACATCAACAGAAAGTTCAGGAAACATGAAACATAAGGTAACAAGTAAGGTAACAAGGAAACTTTTTACTATTCACAGTCATCACTGGTGTCACTACTGATTTTGTCTACAGTATTCGCTTCATCACTGTCACTGTCCTCATTCTCCTCTCATAGCAAGTTGTCCTCGCTACCATCCAATGCATTTGACACGCAGCATTTTTTGAACACCCTGATGATGGACTTAGATGATATACTGGACCATGAAGTGAGAATGCATTGGCACAGAAGTGTCACTGATGGCTTCTTAATCTTGTCAGATGGTGTGAGAGCATGATCCCCTTCCCGAAGCCAATCTGAATACTGCTTGCGTAGGTTGTCTTTAAATGGCTTGTTGACAATGACATCAAGCACTTGTAGCTTTGAAGTCATGCCACCAGGTATAACAACAAGGTCTGTCTTCTGTGCAGCAACTTTAGTCTTCACTTCAGGAGTGAGATGACCATTGAAAGCATCCAAGACCAGCGTGGCTCTCTTAGTGAGCAGTGCTCCATGTCTGCAGTTCCAAACTACAGACAACCAGTCGACCATCAGCTCAGTTGTCATCCAGCCTTTTTCCTGGCAACGAATCACTAGGCCATCAGGAATGCTTTCTTTGGGCAAAGTTTTTCGCTTCAGAATAACATAGGGGGGTAACTTTCCTCCATCAGCAGTGACAGCTAAGATCACCGTTATTCTGAGTTTTCCATTACCAGTTGTTCTTAAAATGACACTTTTTGCCCCTTTCTGGTTTACTGTTGTATTGCTTGGCATGTCAAAAAATACTGGGGTCTCATCAGCATTGCCCATCTGGTCTAATGGGTATGAGTGACACTGCCGCAATTGGATGACATACCTCTGGAAACTAGTCAGTTTCTCCTCAAAATCTGCCGGCAGTTTCTGTGCCAATGAAGTGCTTCGCCGAAGAGCGAGACCCTTTCTCCGCATAAAACGACGGCACCAACCAATACTTGCACGAAATTCCCTCTTATTGATTTCTAAGGTCTTTGCAAGTTCTAAGGCTTTCAGCTGGATTACTTCACAAGAAATTGGCATCCCATCTTTTCTCATATCTTGAATGTAGGAATAAACCCCAGCTTCAAGTTCTGGATATTTGCCTTGTTTTGGTCCCCTGAAAGATTTTCTGGTGGAAACTGATTTTTTCAATTTCTCCTGAGGCAACCCAACGTCGCACATTGGATTCATCCAATCCATATTTTTTTCCAGCCTCTCTGTTGTTTGTTGTCTTTGCATAATTAACAACTGCAATTTTGAAACTTGCATCATAATTACGCCTCACTCCTAGGCTTGATGATGCTTTTATATCCAAGTGATCAGCCATTGCAAGAAACAGGCTTTCTAACATGTACTGTAACTTCTTTTGCAGGTTACAGGCCTTACAGGATGCTAGAATCACTAAAACCGGAAATTGGTAATCAATTAATACAATTTAGTCACATGAGCGCAAATCGGCACCCTTAACTCGCAAATCGGCAGTGATTTTGCGATCGCGAATACGGTATAAGCCGCACACACGTAACTCAAAACTGGCAAATCGGCAGTGATTTTGCGATCGCGAATATAAGCCGCACACGCGTAACTCAAAACTCACAAATCGGCTGTCATTTTTTCACGGCCGCGAATATAAGCCACACCCTTAACTCGCAAGCTCAAAAATCGGAAAAAAGGTGCGGCTTATATTCGGACCAATACGGTATATATATATATATATATATATATATATATATATATATATATATATATATATTCCCATGTCCCTTTAAATGATATGCTATTCAATCAGAAGATTTTGAATAGACATATGTTTTTATGTGCTAGATTTGAAATATGCCAGTTCTCATTGCCAATAAAATGAATGTGAATGTCATTCATTTCCAAGACCCCTCTCTGTTGAGAATACAACTCAGTCAAGACAATGGCCACCAACATTAACCTTTAGAATTGTATATAATTGTTAATATATTAAATGTATTTATTAAATGTTTACTTTGTAAAATGTTGATTTGCACAATATCATGTGTATCTCTTCAAAATAAAGAATACTGCAAATATAGTGCTACAGTGGTCCATTAGTACAGTCTATCTATTGGAGCAAATGGGGTAGTCACAATGACTAAGTTGTTTATTAACTCACCTATGCTTAACTTGTTTATCCTTATAATCTGTCAATACATTCTACTATACTTCCCCAGTTACTGCAGAAATGAAAAATACACGTAAGAATAAAACTTGCAATTTTAAAGTTATAAGTGGAAGTGTCTTAAAATTGATAAAGAAGTGAGTTATTTATACATAAATTAATTATATTAAATACTATCCCTATGGTGCTTGACACCACTTAGATACTTCCATCAGTAAGTATTCAAAACAAGAGTACTAGACCATAGTTTAATCATTTTAGAAAAATTATACAAAAAATACTGCTGCTAAAAAATAGAGTGAACTCCATATTTTCTTTTTCAAAGTACTCAAAAATATGTTTTATACTGGAAGAGATTCTCAAATAGGGATAGCAAGCAAGAGAAGGCCTGTGACCTCGGTGGGTGCTCCTTCATGGAAGGCTCTCTAAGAGATGAACCAAATCTGGATGGACTCTATAATAGATACCAGGGAACACAGAAACTCTAATGATAAAAATACAAGGTTACAACACTAAAAGGCTAACCTCACAAATCTCTATTCCATTCACTCCATTCCACTCAATAAACCCACCTGTAGGCTATAACATAAAAAGGAGACACAGCTGTCCTATACCTATAAGCCTTACTATGGAACCTCACAAGTGTTTACTATCCATAAAGGGAAACAAAAAGAGTGTGAGAGGTAGCCTAGTATGCCCAGCCTTATGGCCGTTTCGTCACTGATGTGGCTTTGTCAAAGGCCATAGCTATATATTTTGTATAATTTTGCATAAATTAATTGAAACATTCAGCCACTGAGCTAATGGCCTTATCAACAGCTTTACTTTAGTTTAGAGACATTTACCATTGTTAAAGGACCACTTCAGTGTCAGAACAACAGACTTTTATTCTTTTACTTTTTTTAGGTAGGTTTTGACTAAAAAAGACTAGTATGTAAACTTATTGTCTCTGTATGTTAATTTCTTCAAGAAACAGGACTGTGTCACTTTATAATGAAGAATCACATATAAAACATCACTTTATTATTTAAAATGCGAACATTACAAAATATAGAAAGATGATATAAAGGATCATAAAATAGAAATCGCATACGTCAAGATGTTCCTTAATCAACTGTCTATTGGCCTTTTTGATATATATTAAACATTGGGTACTTTGTGAATAAGAATTAAAATCATTGTAATGTACAATCAAAAACAAGACTCTTATGGACTTGATAAAGATAAATTGGCACAGTCAAATCCATGTGTCCCCCAAAGGTGTACATCCTCACTGGAAGGCTATACTAATTATTATCCTAATAACTTACTTATACCCAAATGTTTAGACATCCTTATCAAGTTATATTCAACAACTAATTCTGATCTATATTAATATCAGGTAGATATTACATACTATTTAGTCTAGTTTGTCAACTGGTGGGTAAATAACCATTGCAGAACATAAGGTGGATAACCCCACCATTACATTCTACTTATACCCACAACACAATGTCTATAATCACCACATATATTGTACTACCGACTTGCCTGTCAAACATGACTGCATGATATAGTGTTATACATTGTGTTTTCTGTCTGTTTATGTACCATCTGCTATTTGTCTCTTTCCCCCCTCTCCCTGTCCTGTGTCTCTCCCCCCCCACTTCCTCCTGTGTATCTTCCCCCCCTCTCCCTCCCCTGTGTCTCTTCCCCCTCTCCCTCCCCTGTGTCTTTTCCCTCCCTCTCCCTCCCCTTTGTCTCTTCCCCCTCTGCCTCACCTGTGTCTCTTTGCCCTGCTCTCCCTCCCCTGTATCACTTTCACCCCCTCTCTCACCTCTGTGTCCCCCCCCCCCACTCCCTCTGTCTCTTTCTCCCCCCTCCCCTTCCCTGTGCTCCTTTTGCCATTTACAGGTGTGAAAGCATTTGCAGGCTTGGGGAAATTGATCAGTTTCCCAAAGCCCGCAAAGGGCTTCCAAGTTACGGCCTTGAAAAAAGTTAAGCTCCCTGCGTCCGTAAGTGAGGTTGCAAGCTAATTTATCTATTCAATTGACGTCTTTTTTGCGGCCTCCAAACGGCTTCCCTGTTACAGGCTTGAAAAAAAATGGCGGCCGTTAAACCCCTAAAGCAAGCCTTGCGGGTTTAACCGTCGCCATTTTTTTTTTCAAGCCCATTTTTTTGCAAGCCCGTAACTCCCCCCTCTACCTTGCGGGCCTTGGCGCTTATCATGGGCCTTGCAATGAGCACTTTTGTCACTCATTGCGAGCCTCTCGCCCCCCCTCTACTTTACGGGCCTCGCAATGAGCATCTTCAGCAGCGGCATGCAGGCCGCGGCATGCGCTATGCGCATGCGCAAGCCCATAACTTTGCAATTGTTACTGACAAACTCGCAATTACAACAACAATTCAAAATTTCGAAAAATACAGTTATTACACTGCATTCTGGGAAGCTGAGCAGAGACATGCAAATGTGCTCACAAATTTTATATATATACTAGGGAATTGCCCACCAATGACGGCAATAAAATTTTGAGCCAGGAAATGCCATTTGCTACACAATGCGAGTCTATGGCCCCTCTGAGCACCTTTGGTGCTCATCGTGAGCCCCCGCTGAGCGCCTTTGGCACACATCATGTGGCTCGCCATGAGCGCCTTTCCCCCCGTATAGTTTATGGGCCTCGTGATGAATGTTACTGGCTTGGGTTAAATGTTACTGGCTTGGGGTTCTTTTTTACTGCCTTCAGCCTCATTTTCATCTGGTTATGTTTTTTCGGCCACCATTTTTTTCTCGCTTAGGCGATTTACGATCGTGAAAAAATGCCAAATATGCTCAAATTAACTTGCAACCTCGCTCCCTGGCTTTCCCCCTGTGCTTTGTGTGAGTGTGTAAGTTATTTTGAGTCATATTTGGGCTTTTTTTGCTGTTCTTTCCGATTGAGTGGTTCGGCCGTTAAATTCGTAATTTCGTGCATTTACGGGAATTGGTCCTAAGTCGTAGGGTCCTCTCACGAGCCCTGCAATGAGCGCCTTAAGCGCTCATTGCACCCTAAGTCCTATTGGCCTTGTGGTGAGTGCCTTTGGCGCTCATCACGAGGCCTGCAATTTTTAACATTGCGTGAGGAGAACTTGCAGTACGACAACTATATATGTGATATAAAATCGCTATAATATGCCCGTACTATATGTCTGTACACTACTTTCTTGCCCTAAAAAATCCTCAGCTGTCCAAGAAATTTGGCCAGCTTGGAAGAATGGTAGCTAGGTTGTACATCTGGCTCTTTATCATACCTTTAAAATCGTGATCAATCATGTCCCACATTGATGGTAATATGATTACTAAATAAAGCGAGTGTAATATGGAAAGGTGGTTAATTATTCTGTGTACTTGCAAAGTTTTCCAGTGTAGGCTGCAATAATTTGATTTAAACATTCTGAGTAATTATTTTGTTCTGCCAGGATTATAATGAACCATATGGAATTTGTCATACAAGTAGGTTGCTGATGTAATGAACTATACTAAATGATTCATGGGATAAGTCAGCATGAACTTCAGAGAAGTCTTTAAAATTAAAAAAAAGAAGGAATAAATGGCCATATAATTAGGGTACACCCAGGGCTTCTAAACAATCACTATGCTAACAAAACATGCTACAAATAGAAAAAAATGTTATCTTTATGATGCAATTTCTTAAAACTAGCTGTTCATCTGAGAACAGAATCTATACCCCAACTGTTAAAATTGAATGGAAGAAAATGACATTAGGCACAATTTTGCTGGTAAGTATCGCCCTGTTTATACTCTCATTGTTCCTTCTCCTTTTGTTTTCTATAATGCTAGACAGTGGGTCCACTACCTATATTGTGAAAGTTTATATAATAATACAGATTTATATAGGTGTTATAGGAGCAACCATGGTAGAGGCTATTATCCTATTTATTTTGACATGTAAGCTTTTAGAAGTCTTTGTACTATAATGTATATCTTTATAACCAAGATCATTTTCCAGTAGCAAACTTAAAAGTGCATAAATGTTTCATTTTGGCATATCTAATAAATGTTAAAAATGTTAATGTGAATTGATTATATGGTCAAACAGTAAATTATTTGTATTTGTATCAGACACAAGTGCTATCAAAAGTTTAACATTAGTCTCAAGGTTTCATCTGAAATTGCAGTATGTAGCTAAATTATTAGCACTTGTCTACATTTAAACATTGTTTTGATTGGCTGCTTATTACATTATAAACTCTTTTATGTTGTGGATTCTGGGTCTGATATGGTAGCCAGCCCTGCACAACTATAATTCGTAACAGTGCCCAAATCTTGTTAGATCCAATAATACATTTATACTACAAAACAAAGAAAACATTCTGTTTTTCACTTGGAGGAACCAGAGAAATAGAGGGCCCTAGTTCAAACTTGAAAAGGGATTTTTCCTTAAAAGAGGTGACTTCCATAAAAAGGGTCATTTTGGTCCTATCCTGTTTTGTGTGCGCCGCTGTTCGCCGGAACAGCATGCCGCCGCCTACTGTTGGAACGCCCTCACGCAGCTATCTACTAATAAAAATGAGCTACTACGCCGGTAAGTGATTTAGGGTTAGAGGGTTAGGGTTGGTGGGTTATGGTTAGATGGTTAGGGTTACAGGGTTTAGGGGGTGAGGATTAGGGGGATAGGGTTAGGAAGTGAGTGTTAAGGGGTTAGGGTTAGAAGGTTAGGGTGTTAGATGGTTAGGCGGTTGGGGTGTACTACCTATTTTTCACCGCTAGATGGTGACGCAAGCGCGCCAGCGTTTCTACAGTTGGCGGCAGCACACTTCCACAAAGGCGCACACAAATCAATATAGGTCCGACATCTTGAATACTAAGAGACACAGGGAATATATCCTTAATAGAAGGACAGTCGATAGGTATCCTGTATATCTATCAATCATATCTCACTATTTATCTATATAAGGTACCTTTGGAATAACAAAGCCTCCACGTTGGAAACTGTTAGAGTGCATGCAATCAAGTTTTTTGACAAGCAAACATAAAATCCTTGCTTTATTTCAGATTATTATATCTTCAGGCTGGTATACAGCGGTAACAGTCCTACCTCATCTGACGCTTTTCATAAAAATTGATTTAATCAAAGGCTCTGTTGCCCACCACTGTTTTAGACATGTGTCTATTCTGGTATATACAGTATGTATTTTAGAACATTGTACTTATCTTTAACATACATAGCTTCACAATGTGGCCTTCTAGCTCGTCCGTTTCAGTGTCCATCTCTGGGCACTAAATATATCAAACCCCAATCTTAACATCTTCTGATTGCTTTGTCGCAATTCTAAACCCGTAGTCTTTCAGATTACAGGTTAGCTACATCCGAGACATTATGTCCCTGATCTTGAAACTTTTTACCAATGAAGAGACACTTAACTTGAAAGTGCTATTAAAGGGCCACTGCAGTTCAAGAAAACATACACTTGTTTGTCAAGTATGTACTAAACTTAATATTAGCAGCTGTGTACGCCATGGAAAACCTGACTTTCTGAAGTCTCTTTATGAGGGTAAGAATCCATTTTGTGTTTGTTACATCACATTGTGAGACCTGTTTGGCGTTTTTCAGTGGAGAGAGGGAACAGGCAGAAGTTCACACTCTTTGTTTGATAATAGGATAAGGGACCTTTCCTGTAATACGCCCGTCACACTGCTCGCGCTCCCGCAATCCTATAAGGTTAGTGTTTAGGGTAGAGGCAGATAACACATAGTAAAATATTGGTGCATGCAGCAAGTCAGCAGGTGGGTAGATAACAGGAAGGATCCTAAGAGAACACTAACATTTGTAACACACCCCTTCCCCTATTTTTTGTTATTGTTTTAACTGTATGGCTATACAGGTTCAAATTCCAAATAAAATAAAGTACAGCTATATTATAATTTTGTTTAGAATTATATTGTCTCCTATCATTAATCAGTAGTAAGCTGCTACTGCTTGCTTTTTCTATTGAAAATCGAATTATGTGTCCCTGATGCCTCATTGGTAGCCATAGTTACTTTTTAGTTCCAGAATCAAATATGGCTGCCAGGAAATGCCAGGCTTGATCACCTGATTTACTACTCCACCCAGTTTAGCTCTGTAGTCATCACTCTTTGAGGGCTTGGCTGTGACGTACGCGGAACTGGGCGGTTCTTTAAGGCAAGCGTTACTTTCTGTAACAGTGAGCTGGCAGGGGACTAGGAGCGCGCATTCTGGGGGAGACAGCCGGCTCGGGGGCGCGCCATGGAGCCGTAAGTTTATGGGGGTTCGGTGATACGTCATTTATTGCGTCATAAAGGCAGTGGAATGTTGAGGTGCTCGGGATTCTGCTCCCTAGGTTACAGGCTGTTGCATACAGGTAGAGAGATCAGTGGCACATTTCTACTCAATAGTACTAAGTAACAAATCCCATTCATGCAAATGGGAAGGGATGCATGGTGCAGCTTAGCTTCGGTGATGATATTCTCACAGAATAGCTTTCTAACGTATATTCACTAATGTCAGTGTCTATGTTATCCTATATCCCCTCACTGACAGAATGGGCTAGCAGTGCATTGCATATGAATTGCTGTCCTCTCATCCAGGGAAATGGTCAATCAATATATACATACAGTAGCTGGTGAATAGCTAGCTGTCCAGGATATGCATCAGGATTTATTGTTGTTGTTAAGTCGTTCAGTCGTGTCTGACTCTCCTGGCAGATCAATCATCATGTCTTTGGTTGTGCTTATCCATAAGTTTATCTTGGCAAAGATACTGGAGTGGGATGCCAGTTCCTTCCTTCTCTGGTGGACTGTGATTTGTCTGACCTATGACCTGCCCATCTTGGGTGAACCTACATGGAATAGCTCACAGCTTCATTGAGGTACACAAGCCCCTTCACCACGACAAGGTAGCGATCCAGATTTATAGTTCACATTAATGCATGATTATAGAAAGATAAGACTTGGTCCTTCCCTGTTTTATGCTACCACACATGCACGGCACTAGAAGCCTCCTGTTGCCGTGTGCGCTTGCGTCCCGCGTCCCAATGCACTCCCTAACCCCATACACCCCTTGCCGGCCCTAACCCTAACCCCCTACATCAGTTACTGGGCCTAAACCTAATTCCCTAACCCCCTACACCCTTTGCCGGCCCTAATCCTAACCTCCTACACCACTTCCTGGTCCTAACACTAACCATAAGGCCCTACACCCCTTGGTGGCCCTAACCCTAACCTCCTACACCCCTTCCCTGCCCTAACTCTGTAAACCTAAGCCGAAAACCACAAACCACTTACTGGCCACAAGGAGACTTCTTAATCGGCACAGGGCAGTGCTGCATGCGTATATGCACGTGTGGTAGCACAAAGGTCCTAATACTTTGTAGTTGGCTAGTCACTTAAGAGGGGTTCCCTGGACGTCCAGTGGTTAGGATTCGGTGCTTTCACCTCTGCGGCCTGGCTTTGATTCCAGTCAGGCAACCAAGCAGTGTTGGGCCATGGCCAGTACTTGGTTGGGAGACCACCTAGGAATACCAGGAGCTGTATGCTGTTGCCCACTAGAGAAGGAACTGGCAACCCACTCCAGTATCTCTGCCATGAATACCAAGTGGACCAGCATCGCATGTTGCGGTCCATGTGGTCACAGACAATAGGAAACGACTGAGCGACACAAAACAAGTCACTTAAGCCTTACTAGCAGTAAGTGAATTCTATTGCATCTGATAAATGATCACTAACACTGGTGATATACAGTAGTATCAGTGCAAAGAAATGCTCAAGTAACCTTTAACCTCAAACATGTCATCAAGACCCGCAGCCCTTTGTGATCATCTGAAAGTCCTGTGCCAACTTAACACTTTTTTTATTTGTTAAATCTATGCAATGGTCCAATGTCAAACCTTGAACTACACCATCCCAAGATTATTGTAAGGGTTGACACATTTTTCTGAAACTTAGAAGCCAGCCAGGTTAGGAAGGAGACAGTAATATGTATAATATCTAAAAAGGAGCCAGCAGTAATATTTTAGGAGCTCTTGCTCCTGGTATTTGTCAAGTCTTGCTTTTATGTATTATGTACTTTATTTTAAGAGGAGCAGTTTAACACCCTAATACTTATTTTTGTCCTTAATGCGTGTAAAGTTAGATCTATGCTGCCTCAGCCCTCTTCCAGGAAGGTATTGTACATGCTTCTTCTATCTATTTAAAGGACTAGTAAAGTATATGGACCAAGAGTTCACACCACCCTAACGCCATGCAGGGTTGGGCCTGGTCAGTACTTGGATGGGAGACCACCTAGGATTTCCAGGTGCTGTATGTTCTGGCCCACTGGAGAAGGAACTGGCAACCCACTCCAGTATCTGCCATGAATTCCAAGTGGATCAGCATGGCCATGGACATAAAGATATGCCTGGTGTGTTACGGTCCATGAGGTCACGGAGAGTAGGCAATGAACGACGCAGAAAAATATATATATTTGTGTATATATGTATGTATGTGCTACGTTATTTAGTAGTTCAGTCGTGTCTGACTCTCCATGGTTCTATGGACTGCGGCACGCCAGGCACATCAATTGTTATGTCTCTGGTTGTGCTTAACCATACAGTTTTCTGGGCAAAGATACTGAAGTGGGTTGCCAGTTCATTCCCCAATGGACTGCAACTTCTCTGACCTCGCTGCTGACCTGCCCATCTTGGGTGACCATACATGATATAGCTCACAGCTTCATTGAAGTACACAGGCCCCTTCACCACAACACAATAGATATCCAGATATCTATTATGAAGAATTTGAGTTGATAATGGTTAAAACATTTTTTTTATAGAAAGCAAAATAAAAATGCAGACATAAATTGTAACTATTTAATTTTGCTGTAGTGGAAACAGACAGTGGGAGGAACCTTACATTCAGATCACTTCTATATTCAGTTATATGGAAAAACTGCCACTATGAATATCCACTTGACAATAGGAATCATGGAAGAGAAAGTTTCAGTAAGATAAATCTCCCGATATTAGCTATTGAAGATGGAAGCTCTTGTGATACAGGAAATAACTACATTGTGTCTTGTAACATGTCCCAGAGACTAAACATCCAAGAGTGCCTGGTGTAATTGGCTCCATAAACAAAGCCCTTGAAAAGAAGTGAGAGATTGCCACTCAAGGAAATGTCATTGACAATGTGTTTGTTGTTTATTATTATTGTTGTTTTTAAAGTCTAGATATCTATTTTTTTTCTATTATTATTAATTAAGCTTGCCCTCTACACTCCGAGTTTTTTAAGCAACATTAGAGTTTGTTATGGCCTTTTAGATATTTTGCTGTGGTTGACCTGCTAATGGTCTTGTACTAATGGGGTGAGAATATGCAAATACTATGTCTAATAAAGCACTGCAGTGAAGTATATAGTGCATTATATGTGTAGTGTGCGGACACAGAATAACCACAAGTGTTACTTGGCTATATTATTGAGATTTTGCATGGTTTAGACATTTTCGGTATGCTGCTACATTTTGTTTGTGCTTTTTTCTTATTTCTTTATTTTAAAAGGAACTGAAATATGTTTATTCTTTGTTGCATCTTAAAGGGTATATGTGAATGTCACAATGTATCTTATTTAATATTTTTTTTTAACTATACTCCCAGGAGCCAGGGAACCACAACTCCCAAGATTTCCTTTTGCCTAGTAACCTTTTGAGTGATTCTACATTTCTCGGATCTATCCTGTTATGGTGTCGGGACAGGTCCGCCGCTGCAGTGCGGCCTCCAACCTCTAGATTGCACTGCTGATATTTTGCAGCGCTGACGATATGTGAGAGAAGTTTTCAGCTTATAATGTTAGCCTAACCGTTGATCTAAGCCTAAACCTCACTCTAACCCTCACTCTAATCCTAAGTGTTTACCTAAGCCTTGAATCTATGATATGGCATTGGAATATTGTCAGCGCCATCTTGCAGATGCTCACCGCCAGTGCACCGAAAGCGCTCATTGTGAGCCTCTCCCCCTGCTTTACTTACATCACCCGCCCTCCCCTGTGTCATTTCCCCCCCCCTCGCCCTCCCCTGTGTCATTTCCCCCCCCCCCTCGCCCTCCCCTGTGTCATTTCCCCCCCCCCCTCGCCCTCCCCTGTGTCATTTCCCCCCCCCTCGCCCTCCCCTGTGTCATTTTCCCCCCCCTCGCCCTCCCCTGTGTCATTTTCCCCCCCCTCGCCCTCCCCTGTGTCATTTCCCCCCCCCTCGCCCTCCCCTGTGTCATTTCCCCCCCCCTCGCCCTCCCCTGTGTCATTTCCCCCCCCCCTCGCCCTCCCCTGTGTCATTTCCCCCCCCCCCCCCTCGCCCTCCCCTGTGTCATTCCCCCCCCCCCTCGCCCTCCCCTGTGTCATTTCCCCCCCCCCTCGCCCTCCCCTGTGTCATTTCCCCCCCCCCTCGCCCTCCCCTGTGTCATTTCCCCCCCCCTCGCCCTCACCCTGTGTCATTTCCCCCCCCCTCGCCCTCCCCTGTGTCATTTCCCCCCCCCTCGCCCTCCCCTGTGTCATTTCCCCCCCCCTCGCCCTCCCCTGTGTCATTTCCCCCCCCCTCGCCCTCCCCTGTGTCATTTCCCCCCCCTCGCCTTCTTTCCCTCCCCGTGTCTCTTTCCCTCCCCGTGTCTCTTTCCCTCCCCGTGTCTCTTTCCCTCCCCGTGTCTCTTTCCCTCCCCGTGTCTCTTTCCCTCCCCCGTGTCTCTTTCCCTCCCCCGTGTCTCTTTCCCTCCCCCGTGTCTCTTTCCCTCCCCCGTGTCTCTTTCCCTCCCCCGTGTCTCTTTCCCTCCCCCGTGTCTCTTTCCCCCCCCGTGTCTCTCTTTCCCTCCCCCGTGTCTCTTTCCCTCCCCCGTGTCTCTTTCCCTCCCCCGTGTCTCTTTCCCTCCCCCGTGTCTCTTCCCTCCCCCGTGTCTCTTTCCCTCCCCGTGTCTCTTTCCCTCCCCCCCCGTGTCTCTTTCCCTCCCCCCCCGTGTCTCTTTCCCTCCCCCCCCGTGTCTCTTTCCCTCCCCCCCCGTGTCTCTTTCCCTCCCCCCCCCCGTGTCTCTTTCCCTCCCCCCCCCCGTGTCTCTTTCCCTCCCCCCCCCGTGTCTCTTTCCCCTCCCCCCCCCCCGTGTCTCTTTCCCTCCCCCGAGTCTCTTTCCCTCCCCCGAGTCTCTTTCCCTCCCCCCCACCGTGTCTCTTTCCCTCCCCCCCCCCGTGTCTCTTTCCCTCCCCCCCCCCATGTCGCTTTCAATGTTGAAGCATCCTCTTTTGAATGCATGAAAAAAGCAATTGTTTTTTATGCACCTTTTAATTACATCTTTTTGTAGGATGAGAGGTATCTGTCATCACCAGGTTTATCTTGCAGCATACCATGTGTTTGTGACATTAATGCAGGAAATACTTAAGTTTCATCCAGTTTCACAACTTTTACACCATTACTAGCCAAGAACTGAATGCCACAAGTCGTGATATCCTGTACAGCATGAAAGTTATTTGTCAAACTGTGGGACGGTGGAGTTTTGGACTGTGCTGTAATAAAAACAGTGAGATTACAAGACTTTAGATAACTTGTAATTTGTAGTAGATCAGGAGTTGGACAATTTATATAAAATTTAGCAGCCATCCAGCCATATTGCAATGGTGTCAGCAAGACTATTTTTACAAGTCAGGACGGTGTGTTTGCATATAGACAAAAACAAAATAACCAAACACATTAGGAGCCAGAAACAAGATTTTTGGAGCCAGTGGCTCCTAGATGCCTGGGTTTCTCCAGCCCTGTAGTTGGTGGTCCCATCAAATATTGCCTTCTAGGTTGAGCTTTCTAAGGAATCTTTTTCTGATTTTGTTTTAATTATATAAAACAATTTAAATGTATAGCCCCACATGTACTAAAAAGCAAAGTTCACGAGTGCACATTTGCAACCATTGTCTGTTTAGCCCAGGGCCATAATGGACAGCACCTAGGGATCGCCCAACGCTGTATAAAAGCTGAAAAACAAGATTTGTTGCTTGTAAATCAAGTGTCATACTGGTGTTTAGAGTCTTTGAATAGCAAACGTGGGCTTGGCTTGAATTTCAGCCCTATATTTTAGGGACAGGTGAGATTTCTAAAGATTTCATAGTTCTAGTTGGATCCATTCACAACTGTGTGGACTGGAATGACTGACAATTTGGGGAGCAGCTTGCATTATAATTATTGATGACTAAAAATCTGTACCCATCATGAAAACGGCACATGCCCACAGACATGCAAGGTGAGTGACCGAATCTGTACAGAAAACCTTAGAATAGCTTGTGTGCTGCATCTTGTCCTAGCCAGGGTTGATATTAGGCTTCCGAAGCCAGACCCATGTAGGTACTATTTGCTATATTATATGGAGTGCTTTTAAGGGCTTATCACATATAATAGTTGTCACGCTTTGCGAGGTGCGTACGAGTTAGGCGATGAGCGCCGAAGGCGAGCCGTTAAAATACGAGACGCAGAACTTTAAAAAAAAAATACGATACACGGGACCCAAAAATTTTAGCGGCCAAATGACAAAAAGTAAAAAAACCTGAAAAACACACTAAATACACCCCAAAAATTCCCAAGACATCACAGACAGCATGGGGCAAAAGCCAGGATGTCTGTTAGTGAGGTGGAATACGAATTTAACTCTCTTTAGATGATTTTCGCCACTCGAAAATCACCTTATCCAGGAAAAAAATGTCCGCCGACAAAAATGAAAACGAGGCTACACGACCCCGTGCCGCGCAAAACACTGCAAAATGCGCAGCACTTTACACGTCACACTACACCTACAAAATACACTTTTACAAAATCCTGAAAATGCTCACGAGACGCGTAACACATTAATAACATTACGAATATACAATGACGCTTTAAACAATAAGCCACGGCTTTACCTCGCGCACGCAGCCTATTTAGAATGCACAGTTCAAACATTCATTACACTTTGTAAGCAGGGCAGTAACATTCACAATGTATATTCTATGCAGACGCAAAATACAAACAGATTGTTAGCTCTTCAGCCTATTGCTCGCTGCATATATCAATTAGAAATAATTAAAATATATTAATTGATTTAAGAAATCATTCATTATTACTTAACTACATATACATAGAAATATATCTCTCTCTCAGAGGACCAAAAGTACACAACAGGAGAGGCTTGCAATGAGCGCCGATGGTCCTCGCAGTACAAAACAGTTTCAATTATGTGTTCAACAGCATTCCCATGGCTTCAAATTTTATTGCCCCGTCATTTTTGACGGGTAAGTCGCTAGTTAATATAATAATGTTCAAGAAGGTTAATAAATACTTTTGGTAATTATAATCATAATAAAATCGTAAGTCTGCCATGTACCTTTACCAATAATGTTTTGTCCATGGGAAACAAGTTGTGTCCTCACATTGTTGCAAAAGCCGTTACAGATTTATTTGATATGATGGAACATTTGATTTGAAATCAGGAGTATTTACAACACATGCGGTTAACCATGTCAATCATGGAATCCAAATGTGACCAATTGCCCAATTCGCAAAATTTATACACACACTTAAAATCACTCTTAATATTGCTACATATTCGGCAAATATGACTTATTGGCACAAATTAATTAATTCTTAAGTCCATAGAATGCATATAAACATTTATAAAAATACACCCAAAGCCAAATTTATGAGTTCACGGCATTTGCAAGTAGCTAATTGAATAAGGGTAATAGATTCTAACAGTTTACCACCCATTTTCTCATTTAAATTCAATTGAGATATATGTTAAACAATATAACCATAAGCTTTTTAGCTGAAATACAATTTGTAGTTGTATCTTTCATGTTTGGTCAGCCAGAAGACCAAACCATAATTTCTGTGAAAATATACAATTTATTTGTTTGTAAGTAGGATCGCTACCTTGGTATGGTGATGGGCTTGTGGATCTCAATGAAGCTGTGAGCTAAACCATGTGGGGTCACCCAAGATGGGTAAGGATAGCAGATAGGTCAGACAAATCACGGTCCACTAGAGAAGGTACTGGCCAACCACTCCATTATCTTTGCCATAAAAGCCTTATAGATTAGCACTCCCAAACGCAAGATGTGCCTAGCGTGATACAATCTATAGGGTCACAGAGAGTCGCACATGACTGAAAGCATGAACATCCCCGTAATACCTTTTTAACTAATGGCTATTTGTACTTTGCATACAGCAAAACAGTTGAGCTCTTCTATTCTCACACACATTTCCAAACATCCAGTATTTATGACCTGGTAGTTTTTCTCGGGGGGGGGGGGGGGGGTGGGGGGGGGGGGGAGACTGACTCATCCCAGAGAATTTGCAAGACAAGTCTACTGGATGGCGGGAACATTGTATGACCCTTGGAGCTTCCTTTTGCAGGTGACCTCTCCATGCATTGTTATAGTCAAGCTTTCTGGGACATTTATCAGGCTTATATATTTATGAAGAACATAATAATATGTATCTGGTATTGTGTCAACCAAATGTTTGGTGACATGTCCCTTACATGGCCCAATATCTTGTATTGCAATTTTTGTCTAATAATTTGTGGGTGGTTATCCAAACACTCATGTGGAGTTTTATTTTTTCTGCTAAATAACTCCTTATAGCTACTCAATAATGGGACAAGGTATATCTGAATGCTTATGATGACCCTCAGGGGCACTCATTACTTTGTAATTTTAAACCTTTCACTATTAACCTGTCACATTGCAGCCACTTTCCAGTTGGGGAAGTTCAGGGAGGGCTGGGGAAAGTACAGGGGAGGGATGTGGGAGGTGTGGGGAGGGCTGGGGAAGGTGCTTGATTCATGCCATACATATTTACAGTTATAGTATGAAACTATGTTAATTATTATTTTTTTTTGACCTTCCCAATAGTGGTCGGGTGCTCCAAATTGATATTTGATAATATCTCATATCAACATAGTTGGTAGTCTACTCACCATCTTGCAGCCACTCCACAGCCAGTTTTTCCTCTCATTTTTATGAATGCATTATATTGTGCAATATAATCTCTTAATATGCTTTTATATTCAAATAGTAAAGTTGGCTGTGGAGTGCCTGGATGGTGGTGAGTAGACCACCAAATATGGTGATGTGACATTTGATACTCACATATACATTTCCAGGATATCTCCCACTTGATAAGACAAAAGAGCAAACAGTCATGGGAAGTTTTATAAGGCATTAATGGAGTTGGCCGTGACTGTATATTTCTGCAGTATTAATACACTAAAGGTGTGTATCTCCTCCATCACTTGATGTTTGCTTGGCATCATTGGCCGTCGCTGCAGCTTATTTTATAGCCTGCCCTTCACAGATTACTTTGTTTGCTGGTACTACAAATATTTAATCCTGTTTATAATTTCTAGTTCGTCTCTCGTATTTGAATGCTTTGATATGTGGATTTAAAACCCGAACAAATTTAACTTTTTAAGTATTTTTTTTTTTTTTTTACTTTCTAAAAAAAAACATTTGGCCATTATCAGTTCTAGTTCTTCAAACCGCACTCTATAAATAAAGAGCACCAGTGTCTTTTTAAAGGACCACAGTAGTCATATTTTTCAATATTGTTTTTTTTAATAATAGGCAAATGCCTATCACTTCTTCAGTCATGCTGATTGACTCATCTGTGCACAAAAAGGAAAATCCTCCAATCCAAGCCTGTGTGGCCCACCAGGACCAATCTTGGACACCCCTGGTGTAGAACATATAAAAAGTAAATTTTACAAATATAACCACAGTCATATTTAAGTAGGTCCTTTAAGTTGAAGGGGTACATAAATCATAACTCTTGTTCAAGAAAAAACACAATTGTTTGTGAGGTATGTAAAAAAAAATAACAATATAAGCAGTCGTAGACCTAAAACATGGACATAAAGCATATTTTGGGACAATTAGTTTTTTCAAGTTTATGACTAGAACAATCCAGTTTGTTTTGTTACATCATTTTCTAAGAGCTGGATCATGTTTTTTTTTTTTTTTTATCAGTGAAGGAAGGGCTGGAGAAGGGACCAGGGAGGTGAGGATTTGTTGGTCAATTGGATCAAATTAAATTTGAAACTACACCTCTTCCCTTGCATGGATCCAGATGCAAAGTGCTTGTGTCAGGAAATGCAACTGGTTATGTCCAGAATTGTAAGCGCTCCTCTCAAACGTTCAGCATCCACCAATATACCAAGGATCCTCACAGGAGAGGCATCAGGACGTATTGATTTCTCCATTTTAAAACTAGCATTGCAACTTTTTTTTTCTTGCTTAATTATGCTTAGTCTGACACCAACATATATTTTTTAATTGTAGTGGGTGAGTGATTGATTGAATACTGTCTTGGTAGGGCTTTTTGAGGAAGTCTGGATTCTGCTTTGTTGGTGGAGGGCTATAGGAAGATGGTAAATATGGAGGTGGGGCCCACTCCTAGGCTTTGGGTGTGGATAGATGATCAGTGAGGGTCTTAAAGATTTGCCTGCAACAATGGATGAAGGTAGTTTTATTAGTTTGTTAAAAAAGTCAAATCTATGTCTGGGTTCTTGAGTTTAACATGTTCCAAATCATTTTAGTATGGTGACGGGGGAGGAATCCTCTTCAATAAAATGGTTAATTGGAAGTGAACTTTGAATGCCAGTTTCATGGATGAATCAAAGGCATTTCTTCTATACACTTGAAGCATGAAACACCTGTTAAACCAGATGAGTCCTTAATGATGTTATCAACCAAAATAGACTCCCCACGTACTTCTAGACATTTTGAATACCTGCTAAACCTGATGGTTTATGTAGGACACTATATCTCCAGGGCAGATAGTTCAAATGGAAGGCGTTGGTTTCCCCTCTGGTTATGCACAGTTTGAGATTAGTCAGCCCTACCTTAATGAACTCAAACTGGCCAAAGATTTGGGAATGTTCCCATAAACAGGGATAGAAATGACTTCTTGGAGTCGAAAAATTGTATTCACTAAACCTGCACTGTTCTTCATAAAAAATAAATAAATATATATATATATATATATTTTTATATAAGACCAGGTTATACAAAAATCAATCTTTTGCAGACATAGATTTTTCTGAAAAATTTAAGTTATAGTAAATCTTATCTAAAATAAAGCCAACTCAAAAAGGCATTGTCTGATCACAATTACCCGGGAAAGTAAATTGAAGCACAAACTCTCTAGAACAGGCATCAGAAATAAACTTGATCCACTGTTCTTTTCTGAAATTTGATGGCCTGTATTTCAACGGTTTCTCTGTTAAACCTTCTTTTATCCCATCACTGTGTTCCCTTATCTCTATTATTTGGCTTATATGTTGTCAGCATATATAAAAGGCACATCTAAGTTTCCTGGATTCTGAATGCATCTGATAAAGGAGAATCAGTAGCGTGTAAAAACATTTTTTAATTTAATTTTTTTTGCATGAAAAAATATCAAAATAAACATTAACAAACTCACCCGGATGTTTGCTAAATCTCTTGAGTCTGCAAGCTGTTGCCTTTGTTAGTTAACACCCATGAATATCTCGCTAAAATAGGCCTCCAAAAATTATGAATTTTATGCCAATCACAGGCAGCTAATACATTTTAATACGTTGTATTAATCAGTGATGGCAGTTTGGGCAGGAAGGAATTATGGTATGTGTAGTCCTCGGCAGGAGGAGCCAGACACTGATCTGTAGATCTCTGCATTGAGCTGCTGCTGCTGTCTTGAAGGTTACTAAAGGGTTCAAATGTGTACCCAAATGCAGTATTTCTATTGGTAGGTTCACTGTGCCTATGTAAGCAGCTTTGGGGGTGTGGAAAACAAGTTTTATTTTTAAATAAAATAAATGTGTATAGAATGGCTCGATGTAATGTGTGCTTCTGATATAAGTAGCATGTATTAGATTGGAAAAGTTAAAATCAGGGAAACCTAGATATACCTTTATTTACTAATTTATCATTATTCTGTGACCATCTTTGTCCAGGTCTCTGCAGACAAATATGGCTACTGTAGTGTGTAAGAAAATGGCTGCTAACTAGATCTACATTACTTGCAGTGGACCATATTAATATACACACTGCAGACCTGTTCCTGACAGCAGTTATATAAGAACAGTCACGCCATATGTTCTCGGACAACATTATCCTTATCTGGAAGTTGGTTTAATATCCGGCCCTTCACTGTTTTCCTATTCATTAGCTGGCACTGCAAATATTTACTCCTGTATAGGATTAACATTTAGCCTGCAGTATTGGAGAGAAGTGACTGGTAGGTTTGAAATTCAATTTGGCACCCAAAACAGATAGGTAACTTGATCATTTTTGGTAGTTTGTCATCAATGCTTTCAACTCAACCTATCGGACACGGCCATGTTTGTGCTGTGGGTGGAGATAATGACGCACCCAAATCGTTTATACAGTTTAGGTAAATTGGTCTCTCTTGTCGGTGATCATCAATGACTTCCAACTCAACTTATCAGACACTGCCATTTTTGTTTTGTATGTTACTGGGTGGAGATAATGACATACCCAAAGTGTATATACAGTTTAGCTAAATGGTGACCTTATCAGTGGGGTCCAGAAAATCCTTGGCAGTTGTTTCCTTGTTAGGGCAGTATGCCAGAATTCCAGTTTTTCCAGTTTCTGCTATTATTATTCAAGTGGATTAAGAAAACTACATTTGATGTCCAGTGCGAATAGTCATGTGGATCTTTCCTGTATTGACCACACATACCCTCAAGCTCTAACGAATACGCAATCATTTTGGGAGTTCTGGAAATCAGAGATTTGTATGTACAGTGAGTTTATCCCGCACAACGTGCCTAGTCTAGACATACAATTTATCCATTTCATCTTGTCAAAGGACACATGGTTAGTTTGTCTGGTAGAAATGACAACCAGGTTGAATAAGAACCACTAAACTAAGCAAAGTAAGGCAAACTAGGCAAGGGGAAGGTGGAAATCAATACGGGATACACTGTTAAAGAAGATTCTTTTTTATGGTAGGCGTCCATGAAGAAACAAGCTTGATAATGTTCAAAATGTTTTTAGAAAGCTTAAAATAAATGCAGCTTTTCAATTTTAACTATTCTATTCATTTTTGCTTTAATGGTAGCAGACATGTTGTCTTTTTCTTAACTGGAACCTCAGAGTAATGGGAGGAACACTAGATTCAGATGACATCTCTACTTCAAAGCCACTACATTATAGAACTGAGTAACAGAAATAATTTCAGCAAGATAGCACCCCGAATTAGGCTTCAGGCAGGCAAACCGACAAAGTAGAATTCTTCCTTGACATAAATAATATTTCATATATATATTCTCAGCTTGTGTAAAATCCAACCTTGGCTTTGCATTCAAGCTGTGTAATATGTTTGATAATGGCTATGGATTGAAGAGCGAGGCACATTTGCATGTCCCAGCTCCGCTTCCCAGAATTCAGTGTAATAACTGTTTTTCTCGGAATTCTGACCTAGAAGCAGGTTTTTTTTTTTAACTTGCTTTAGACATTCTAATGTGAACACAGATGTTCTACTTATTTACTATATATACACATAGATAGATGGATATGTGTGTGATGATATATAAATCATGCATAGTACATTTATAAGCCCATCTGAAAATCTAAAAACAAAGTTAAAAAATGTATTCCTACTCATGTTTCCCAGAAATCCAATCATCGTACTGCATTCTGGTGGGACTGAGTGGGGACATGCAAATGAGATACAATGTGCCTTACACTTTGAATCCAAATTGCTATTTTACACAAGACTCCTTTTTGAAGCATATGCTCGCTGTATCACACAGCTTCAAGCAAAGCTTATGATTGGATTTTGCACAAGCCAGAAACCCGCTAAGACGGAACTGTTTCAAGGTTGATGCCTCTAATAGGTGAGAGGTTGGATCTAGTTTTGTGCATTAGATTCTATGGGACGGGGCATACCACAACAATACTTTAGTTCATGGTGAGCAAGTAAGATAAGCTCTCCACTGCACAGAGTAAATCCTAAGCTTTGCTTGAAGCTGTGTAATGCATCAAAGGAGCCATGTATACAATGGTAATTTTGGATTATTTTTTTTTGTTTTGTTTTTTGTCACTTTGACTAAATAGTCTCACTTGTCAATTAATTCTCTTTGAACTCAACTGAGACTGTAAAGACCTTATTAAAATAAAATAAATTAGACTTGTGGGCACTTCTCGATGGACCAGTAACAGATTTGTATTCATGGAGAACATTACTGCCTTGAGAGAGACTTTCATTTTCCATTGCCTGTAAAGTGATTTAAATAAAAGCTCATTCACAGTAGTAATATGCTTGGTGAAAGATGAAGCAGATGTTCAAAGCTGTTGCTTTTGTGATATATATATTTTTTCCATGATGATGAACCGAATACCCAATGTTTGTTTAGTATTTATTAGTAGGAGATAGTAATACCCTTTATGCTTTGTATGTCTTTTGCCTACTGTTATTTAATTATATCCAAGAGGGGCAGTTCATAGCACAGAGGTCAGACAAATCGTAGTCCACTGGAGAAGGAACTGGCAACCCACTCCAGAATCCTTGCCAAGAAACCCTTATGGATAAGCACAACCAGACACAAGATGTCTTATGTAGATGGTGCGTTTTCCTAATGCACCTAACAAGATTGAAAATAGTCAAGCCCTGGATTACAAAACAAAATTAAGAAATTAATTGAGAATCCATAGAAAGAATAAAAGAAGTGCCTAGATCAATGACGGGCAACCGATTTCACTTGAAGGGTCTCGTGGCCCCCCGCCTATAGTAAGGCCTCCAAGACCTTTCAACTTTATTATTTTACCCATAGCAAAATAGTCATCTCACTGTAGGAAAGGAATTAAAGGGGCGTGGGAATATTTTTTTTCTTTGTTTATTGTTGATTGTGTATTATAGAAGAGGGGGGTCATGGGAAGTGTTGCATTTGTCCCCAGGCCACCTACTGTACACTACTGACGTAGGCACTAGATTCTTTGGTTCATAAGCACAGAGGAGTTGCCTGGTCTTTGTAAATGGGGTAATAAATATAGAAATGGGTTAATCCGTCTTTCTTTGGTGTATGATATGTGTGTGTTAACAGTTTGACTCCAAACATGCCATAATTGTATGAATCCTATGCCACCTTCTTATGTGTCTGTAGATTTTCTCTGAGTAGCAGCACACTCACTGTCCTCATTCCTCCTCCACTAGAGAGGGTAGGGCTAACTCCTGTGCACTCTGGCGTGACCCGAACTGAACACCCCGGACACGGAGCTAAAACTCATTGCCCATTGCTAACTGGCTTCTTGCAGCTGAAATTCTGAAAAGGAAGCAGACTGCACTTCAGGCACCAGTAAACATGTTTGGTCGACGTGGCAACCTGGTGCCCGGAATTTGTTAAGACCTGGGTTGTTTGGGTTAAATCTATAAAATCTATCTGTGCAGAAGTTTTTAAAAACTATTTAAAAAAGTAAAGTGTGCTTCAAATGAAAACATTTTTATGCTTTTTTTGTTTTTGAAATGTCCTATATGTTCGCGCAGAGCAGTGTTGAGGTGATGGGACATTTCCCCGTTTTTAATATTAAAATAAACTACCTAAGTGTGTGTGTGTGCATTTTTTTTACATAATTTTATTAACAAGTGCTTAAAAACTCTGTTTTTTTTTTTTACTCACTGAAACCTTCCAAACAGTCCCTGCCAAGGTCCACCCCCTGTAGTCCATGCATATAGATGCTAAGACACCGTCTGTAACGGACTAGTACATCTAGTGTTATAGACACATTGTATGCATTAGCGACAGGGGGCTGACTTTTGCACAGACTGTTTGGAAAGTTTCAGTGAGTAAAACCAGAGCTTTTAAGCACTTGCTAATACAATTCTGTGTGTATGTATGTATGTATGTATGTATGTATGTATGTATATGTGTGTGTGTGTATATGTATATATATATATATATATATATATATATATATATATTCTTTTGTCCGTCATAAATGACGGGATAATATATATATTTTTTTCCCGTCCCCTGTTTCTCTTCCATCTCCCTCCCCTCTGTCTCTTTTTCTCCCCGTCCCGTTTCATGTTCCTCTCTCCCCTGTGTCTCTTTACCCCTCCCCTGTATCTTTCCCCCATGTCTCTCCTCCCTCCCCTGTGTCTCTTTACCCCACTCTCTCCCCTGTATCTTCCCCCTCCCCTCATATCTCTTTCCCCCTCCCCCCTCCTCTGCAGCTAGAAGTCACCTTACCCAGACATTTGTTTTTGGAACAGTTACAACTAGGTGACTTAATTCTTTTTTTTTTTACAAAGCAAAGGCATCCTACATTAAACTGGAAGACAGGGTAAGGTCCCAGAAGGGAGAACATATTACTCTGTCCTATCCCAATTTTATTACACCATCATTCAGGAGAATAACATTAAGTCACCTACTTAAAACATTCGAAAATAGATCGACTAAAGAGTCACTATTAATGCACAAGCAAAGGCAGTTTTAAAAAAAAAATCATTTGATCGTTTACCAGCAGTCTCATAAATGTTTACAAAATGGTAGAAAATAATGGTGTTTCTCTTCTAAATTATATTTTTCTCATTTTCTTTCAGGTTGGCCCCAATGCGACTCTACACCCTGTCCAAACGCCACTTTGTTTTGGTCTTTGTTGTGTTCTTATTATGCTTTGGGTTGACCCTATTTATTGGTGTGGCCGGTAAGTGTCCATTTCATCTCTCTAAAAAAAGAGTGCTAAAATGTTTATTTTTTGTCTATTACTTTCACTTTAAAGGGCAAATAAAGCCAATTTTTGCTGCATTTGAAAGAGCAGGATATATTGCTTTGAATGTACAACTGTATTTGGGGGGTTGTCCCGGCCAGCCAATGCGCGGCAATAAAACTGTATGAGGATCGTGGATGCTCTCTGCTCACACAGAGGTATTTCCTGCTGTGGTATTTCCTGTTTGTTTCCAGTATGTTTAAACAGGTTTTACTGAATAGTATTTCATGAAAAAAAAAAAAACTTTTTAATAATGTTAAAAACATGCTTTTTTCAATGCGTGATGGCAAAATGTGCATTACATGTCCCTTTAAGTATGTTTTGAATATAATTACTTGTTTTTTTATATATTAAATACTGCCATTTTGTCCAACTTGAAATGCACACTGAACAAAAACTTTTTCTATACTTTCATGCCTAAATCATGGGAAAATTATTTTCCTTTTTTTTTTTTTTTTTACTTTGGGTTATTTAAGCGGACTGATTTTTTTTTTTTTTTTAGTTTGAATACATTTTAACAATGAATTATGCAAAAAGAAAACAGTAAAAAAAAAACACGTGATATTTGACCAAAACTTTGTATGTAAAAATAAAAAGTGGTAAAAAGAGATTGGGAGGGTGGAAAATAGTAGATCGAAAGAAGAGATTCATAATGTGGTAGAATATATGTATGATATAAACAATATATATTGTATTTATCAGTTTTATATGCTTTCTTATGAAAGCAGAAACACAACATTGATACAAGTACACACTCTTTTTAACTATAACCGTTTGTCAGTACCATGTTTTATTTCTTAAAATTGTGTGGGCCAAAGTTATTTTAAAAGGTAATTTAATTCCAGGCCATAGTGTCTTGTTGATTTCAAGACGCTTCATGGAGGTGAGCTTTTTTTTCTTGCTGGTGTCTGGTATTTCAGATAATAAACTGGAGTTTATAAGGCCAGGGCTCTAGCTAACGATTTGATTCTGTGTTACATTGATTGCAGGTGGGCGTTGTACTAGTGGTTCTTAAAAAGCCAGTCCCTTTGACCTTAACTACCAGTGCTCACGGACAAAGAGAGATTAGGAGAGCCTAACAATACATACCACATAGAGCAACACATATTTAGGTGGCATCAGGCTGCCCGAAGATGCCAGTGCAGTACCATAGAATAATGGTTGCATAGGCGAAGAAATGCTAGTTTTGTAGTGACATTTCTGTATCTAAGTGTACCTAACATTTGCTGATATACTGTACATTATTTTCTAAACCTGTGATTTGGGATATAACAATAGGATAGGGGTAGTAATATCTCCGGTGTGGAGCATGGGTGCACTCAAGTAAATGGGACACAGGGTTGCATACATCCTATATACATCCATTACGTACCACTACTATTAATTAGAGTTACTACTATTAACTGCAGCTAAAATATACTGTGTTCAAAACCGTACTAAATAAACGTTATGTTTTTAAATGTAGTAAAAATTCTCTGAATCTCAGACGCGGTCCAGATGAGCATTGGAAGGTGACCAAACAGTCCCCAGATCAACAAGGTTGAGACCAACTGCTCTGTGCAATGAATGGCAGTTTTGCTTTATTGTACTCCTCCATTAGACTGTGCATGGTCCCTGGGTCTTAACATGGTCAGTTTTTTTTTTTTTCTACAGGTGACTTGAACTGAAGTCAATAGACCCAAAGTTCCAATGGATAAGTAGGAATTATTGGTAATGATCCTTAATTAACGGAAGATTAGAATCTGTGGATGGATCAGAAATTGCGACTGACACTATTGCACTATTGTTGCAAACTCAAATGGTAGTTTACTGTTGGAAAATGCAATAAAAAAAAAAAAAATTCAGTTGATAAAGTACTTGTACTATAGTTTTAAATCCTAACAGAATTCTTACATCCTGTACTGAATGCAACACCCTTAAACCTAAGGCTTGAGCCAAATGTGACTCAGTACATGAAGTCATGTGGCTTTTTTTTTTTTTTTACAACCCTGACTAAAAAGGAAGGGAGTAGGGCCCACACATTATCGACAAAGATTACCACAACCAAAAGCCAATCAGAATACATCTGTGTATTCAAATTATTCTGTTTTATTCAATTCACATAAGCCTTTCTCCCTAAAGAAACACCGATGTTTTGAAGTAATTAGTTTTATATAAGGTTTGCATGATTTTTTTACATATTTGCTTTAATATAATGGTAACATAGACAACACTGACTTCTTAAAAGTCCTGGTTCCATCATCTTTTAGTGCACAAAGCTTCTCTAATTTAGAATGGTTGGAGATCACTGATCTAATGCAACAAACCAAAGGGCATATTTCCAGACTTAACCACTTCCTGTATGTTTTATAATTATTATTTTCTCCTCCCTTTTGTGCTTTGTTTGCACTCTGTGTATATATACTTTCTAGGTTGATCTGTAAATAATAACCAAAATACTGTTCTATCTCCGCGATCTTGTCTTTATTTCACTTTTTTTGTTTTGATTAGTTTCATTTCAAATTACTTTTTTGGGGGCATTTCGCTTTTTTTCTGGGCCTTAAAGAGCAACTGAAATCATCCAAACTGCTCACCAGATACAGACAGAGCAGTGAAAAAAAAGTAAAAATGCAAATTCAGCGTTTTTAGAAAAGAGGGACTGTCCCTTCAAAATTTGGCAGGTGACTAATTATGTTATTTCATTTTTACCTTTTCAAGTTCCTTATGGTCTACCTTGAAAAGGCTCCCCTTTAACAGTAGCTAATAGCTACTGAACTACAGCCTGGATAGGCATTGTGAAGTCACCCGCTGAGACATCGGGGGGATTTTTATTAGGCTTTCATTATGCTAGAGGAAACAATTTTAAAGGGCCATTTGTTTCAATACTATTCCTTTCAGCAGCTTAAATTTGTAATTGCAAAATGTTTTTTTGGGGGGGTAGAGGCTCGCAATGAGCGCCGAAGGTACTCAGAGGGGCTATATCCTCGCATTGTGTGGCAAACGGCATTGCCAGGCTTACAATATTACTCCTGTAATTTTTGACGGGCCATTTCCTAGTACACATATAAACGTGTATTTTATACATAGGGATCTCATTCACCGAATTGAAATGTGTTTAAATTGGTAAAAAAATGCTGAAGTCTTAAATAAAAGAGCATGCTATTTTACATAGAACCAAAGAGTGTCATCTATCTGTCTGTCTATATATCTGTCTGTCTATACTGTAGTACATTGGTTTGCTGTGTTTATTCACCTTAAAGCGACATGGAACAGAAAAACACAACTGTTTTTTTTTTGTGTTTTTTTTAAGCATTTAAAAGAGCAAATTTTTTAACATTATGAAATCAGTTTCTTGCATTAAGGAAAACCTGTTTAAACTTCATTGAAACTAATGGGAAATGCAGAGGAGAGACTACTTTAGTCAGTAGATTTTATTGACTGGCAGAAGGCAAGCCCCCCCCCCCCCCCCCGCAAGTGCAGTTAATCTTCAGAATAACATCTTTTTGTTTTAGGACACATTTATTTAAAAAAGGAAACGCACTATGATAAATTACCACACACCCTCATTCTAAAGCACAAAGAAAAACAAGTTCTCTTAAAAGTACAGGATAGATGAGCAGAAAATACATCTCCATTCTGATTGGCTATAGAGCCATGCCCCCTTAACATAGCAGTGAGGAAGCAAGAGGGAGGACTGTAAGAAATGGAAACATTACATCTTCAAGACCAGATAACTAAAAATAGCTTCAATTTAAAAAAAAATCATATTTTCGTGAGATGAAAATGATGCTGGCGGACAATTTCCACCATATTTGTGCAGTAATTTACATTCATTGTCTAACAACTAGGACACACTTATTTTTTTTCAAATGTGCCCATGACTTATTTTTTTACAAAATGCACAGCCAATAATGTGTTGTGTGTGTGTGTGTGTGATATATTGTTATGCTTAGTCTTGCACTTTATTTTCTTGAACTTATTCATGCATTTGCTTGTTTTCTGGGTTTGACTCTTAAGAATTGCACTATGGGAGTGACATGTGGTTTTCATTGTAATTCCCCACTGTGGTTTGAAAGTGAGTTTATGTATCTTTTAACTGCTTCCTTCCTTGTTTAGCCACATTCTTTACTGAGATATATATATATATATATATATATATATATATATATATATATATATATATATATATATATATATATATATATATATATATATATACTGTATAAGGGAATTCTGTCACCCCATAATTTAGTTGATTTTTAGGTTATTTTTAAAGAACATGATAAAATGGCTATATATTGTTGTCCATTTTCTTTCTAAAGCTAATCAGTCCTGGGACATACCATGTTGTTGCGTTCATATGCAAATGAGCAGCTCACATGTGTTAATTAGCTGCTTTGATGTGCTAATTATGATTACAATCTGCTTCTCTGTCCCTGTAGTGGCCAAAATAAAGACCTGCAATGTTGTCTGGCAATTGGACAAAGCTCCCACCCTTATCAAGCACTCTCAGCCGTGCATTAACATACTGAGCTGCACATTCGCTTGCGGGCTCGCATAGCGAACCCGCGGCCCTCGCATAGCGAGGGCCGCAGGCAAGGGCCTCAGTTGCTGGGATGGAGCGCCGAAGGCGCTCTATCCCAGCAACTGAGGCCCTTGCCTGCAGCCCTTGCCCGCAGCCCTCGCGTAGCGAGGGCTGCGTGCAAGGTCCTCAGTTGTTGGGATAAAGCAGCCACCTCCTCCCCACAATGCCCCGGTTCGGGTTCCGGAGGGGAAGCCAGACGCCGCCACTGCCACTAGCCGAACCCGCAGCTCGCACAGCGAGCCGCGGCCCTCGCATAGCGAGGGCTGCGTGCAAGGGCCTCTGTTGTTGCGATGAAGCAGCCACCTCCTCCCCACAATGCCCCGCGCAGGGCCGCCCAGTCCCCGGTTGGGGTTCCGGAGGGGGAGCCAGACGCCGCCACTGCCAGTAGCCGCACCATCCCGGAGCCCGGCAATCCCGCGGGAATGTAATGAGAGCGCGGGTAGTGGCGGAGGTTCAGGCCACGCACGGAGCTCCGAGCTCTGATCAGTGCGGATACCTTGGGGAGGCGGGGCTAGGCCGGCCTGGGGAACAGGAAACACTGTGGATCCGCGGACTGGAGCAGGCCTCAGAGCTGGAGGAGCCGGGCCTGGGTAGCTGACTGTGAGTGACAGGGAGATAATGGGGTCTGAGGAACATGTGCAATCACTGACAGCTGCCATATAAACTAATTATACACTGATCATTAACACCATGTGTATGTATATAATGTGTATTGTGTGTGTATAGATATTGTGTGTATGTATAATGTGTGTGTATATTGTGTGTGTATCAACTGCGGCCCTCGCGAAGCAACTGCAACCCTCGCAAACTTTACGTCGCAACGCAAACAACATACGAGACACGTTAACACACATTACGGACTCGCAAAAATCGTCCGCAACCCGCGGACATGAAAAAATGAAAAACACAATAAATACACACAACACATACATAAAAAGCTTACTTACAGCAAGAGGGAGCATCCAGGACCTCAAAAAATAAAGTTACACCTTCATTTAACTCATAATAAAAGAGTTTAGACACTAAAAAATTCTCTAAGCGAGAGAAAAAATGGCCGACGAACAAAACGAAAACGAGGCTACAGCACTCTAAACACGCACAACACCACAAGAAACACGCAAAACACCTACGGATATTCCACTACAGACGCATACCACACATTAGCCGGCATTTTAGAACAATGCGGAACAACACAACTACGCTAACGGTTTCGTCTCGCGCACGCACACTATTACACTGCACAAATTCACCACGCTTACACAGCAGCTCCACACCACTAATGCTGCAGCAACATCAAAACAGATTGCAGCTCTTCAACACAATGCTTCAAAATAGGTCAAGTATATTCATTTATTCATTTGTATTATATATTTCAGTAGTACACACAAAACAACATTAGCTACCTTACAATTTCATTGTCGTCATTTTTTGACGGGCAATTCACTAGTGTGTGTATATATATATATATATATATATATATATATATATATATATATATATATATATATATATATTTATATTAGTAGCATGTTGCATATAATTGAGGACAATGCGTGCAAAAGCTTGAAAACTTACTTTTCTATTGTCACTTGCCCCTGCTCTAGTAACTGTTCTGTGTCTCATCTGTGAGTGAACCAATAAATCATGTTGTTAAGGCAGTTTCCCTGATGGAGAGGCATTGGCATATAGATGTTTCCCCTGCAGCTCGTGCATACAATGTTACTACATTACTTGATGCACTAGCCAATTTCATGCTCATATTACTAAAATGCTGCTGAGATACAACCTGTCATTGGCTTGTACTAAAGACACCTTGTGTGCAGTCAGTTGACTCCCCTAAAAATCCCTGCTATGATAAAATTCATAATTCGTTTTGGCCAATCAGGAGAAAGCAGATACATTTGTATCATGCTCTGGGGGTTCCTGTGTTGCAGAGCAGCCTGAGATTTGTAGTCTCTTTCTCTTTTATATCCTTGTCCTCTGATTCAGTTGTAAGCTCAGACCCCGCCCAACCATGTGATTCCATCTTGCAGCAGTTACTTCCCTTGAAAGCACAAACTCCATACCTAGCTGTATTTCCTCTGCATACTTGGTTATGTAAGCTTTCTGTAAGTGTGCAAAGCTGGAATATACTTTCCTGCCTATAACTTTGTAAGTACACTGAATGTATCTATATAAACAAGTCTTTTTCTGATAATCACTGTCTGTTTCTTAGCCAAACCTTTGAAACCCAGGAAAATTACATATATACGTTAAAGCTTGGTTTGAACTACAACAACAAAAAACAAAAAAAACAAGATGGCCTGCACCATAATAAGCACAGCAAGTAAATAACCCGCTCTCCTCTCAAAATCATAGAAGATAAAATATGTGCTCCTTTGGGGTTTGAGTAGGAAGCCTGTTTCTTGGCTCTTTTGAGAGATGTATTGTTTGCTTGCTCTACTTCCAGTGGTGGAAAACTTATTTTATTTTTGCTTGTTTCCCCAAAATAAACTTTAATGATTTTCTGGCAAGTAGATTGGTACCAGAATCATCCACGCTAATACCCAGTACCACATTTGATGAGTCCCATTAAACTGTTTTATCAATGGGTAGGATAATATAATTAAGGCCACTGTAATATTCTACACTTAGAGAACACTGGGTGCTATGATTAAAGACCACAAGAACAGCAAGAACGTTTCATAATTTTAAAAGGAATATTCAGTATTAACTTACGGTAACTTAATCTTCAAAGATTAAAGTTTCTACATCCAGTAGATAGGTCATCCTGGCCAAGGGAAACACAAGTCTTTATCTAGTGGGGATCATTGTGTTGGTGGTACACATTGTGTCTGAAAATTTAGCAGCTACCTGGTAGACAAATCCACCTTCCCACCCATTGACCTTGAGTGGATGGATATCGGCAGCAGCTAAATCAGAACTGTTATAATAAGTTTAATATTGATTATTTTTTTTAATCATTGAATATGAATAGTGTTAGTGTGGATCAGTGCCCAACTAAACCAGGCTCATGTTTATAAGGACCTACCATATATGTACCTGTAATTTAAAGTCCTATAAAGATTGTATAATAATGTGCAAATGAAACCACACAAATGTTAAACATTTCTGTGGAAACATTATATTTCATTCCCTCACTTGCGTTTGAATCGCATTTCAGTGCTAGTTTCATGACTCATTCTTCATTTTTAGGGTGTTTCTAAAATATCCATTAGGTGTTAGTGTTTATGTTCAGTAGTACTGGATTTTCCTAATGCCACTTGACATAAATGAGTATTGTGGTATCTTGATTCTATCTTTCTGTTACAAAAATATCCTAATAGTTTTGTATTGCTTTGTATATTTTAGGACCCAATGTAATCGAGGCCAAGCCTGTTAGATCTGAAGCAGGTAATAGCTCCAAGGTAAGTACATAATTCTGGAGGCTCTCTATTACTCTGCATTTGTAGATTGTGTGATTTTATCTGTTGGGTAAAATATTTGGGAATATTTCTGTACTCTGTACGGTGGAGAGCTTTTTTTACTCTAGTGCTCACCTTACACTAAAATATATATATGTATGTATTTGTATGTAAATGAATAGTACATTTGTGTGAACGTCTAAAAGAAGTAAAAAAAAAAAAAACGTATTTCCTGATCAGAATTCCGAGAAATATAGTTATTCCACTACATTCTAGGAACCTGGACAGGGACATGCAGATGTGCCACAAAGGCTACACTCTTGTAACCCAATACATTTTAAACATGGCTTCCTTTAAGCATATGCCTGCTTTATTACACGGCATTAAGCAAAGCCCAGGATGGATTATGCACAAGCCAGGAAACCTACCCACAGACAGCACTATTTCGAGGTTACTGCCTCTCATCACCGTTGGGCTAGTTCTTAGCCTGTGTAGTTGATTTTGTCTAAACAATCAATTAATTTATGGTGGGCAAAAGAGCGATACACCATACAGTATGTGTGTGTGTGTGGCACGTCCACACGCTGGAGAACAGCGCGCCTTTGTCAGGGCGCCGTGCACTCCAGCCTGCATCCCATCTGCCACAGAGGCTTCCCATCTCATATTTACTGGACCTGCTTGCTGGAGGCTGCCAAGGTAAGGGGCTGACAATGTATGTGTCACTAGGAGCATGTTGCATTGCATGTTTATCACTACATGTCACTGTCATTATTTGCATGTGTGATAAACATGCAATGCAACATGCTCCTAGTGATACACAAAACCATGCCTGGCCCATATGGCACACTGTCAGATCCTTACCTTGCCAAGCAAGTCCAGTAAATATGAGATGGGGGGCGCTCGTGCATGAGAATCCTCTGTGGCAAATGGGATGCAGGCTGGAGCGCAGAGTGTCATCAGAGCATAGTTCTCGGCGCACTGTTCTGCAGCGCGCAACGGTTGGGGTGCCGCTTGTGTGTATATGTAGATATCGCATGGCCCACTGCGTCTCCCCCTTCCTTCCACCTCATCCTCCCCCTTTCTCCCCCTTCCTTCCCCCTCATCCTCCCCCTTCCTTCCCCCTCATCCTCCCCCTTCCTTCCCCCTCATCCTCCTCCATCCTTCCCCCTCATCCTCCTCCATCCTTCCCCCTCATCCTCCTCCATCCTTCCCCCTCATCCTCCTCCATCCTTCCCCCTCATCCTCCCCCTTCCTTCCCCCTCATCCTCCCCCTTCCTTGCCCCACCTTCTCTATTACCTCCCTCTCACCTTACTATAATGCGATGAGCTCCTGCTGATGATTCTTCCCCTCAGCGCGTCTTCTGGCAGTGACCGGACCGGAATATGCTAATGACGTGACGTGAGAGTGGTGAGAGACACAGGGGAGGGGGAAAGAGACACAGGGGAAGGTGAGGAGGGAGGAAAGGAGACACCATGGAGGGAGAGATGGGGGAAATTAGACACAAGGGAGGAAGTAGACAGGGGGAAAGACTTGCAGTGAGTACCAAAGGTGCTCACATTGCGTGGCAAACGGCATTGCCATGCTTAAAATTGTATTCCCGGGCACTATATATATATATATATATATATATATATATATATTTCACCACAACAATCATTTATAATATGGTGGGCAAAAGAACGATAGAAGCCCTCCACCGTACAGTAGTACAGTAAATAAAAAGTACATCTGTGTTCACACTTGAATGTCTAAAGCAAGTTAAAAAACCTGCATCCAGCTCAGAGTTCCGAGAAAAACAGTTATTACACTGCATTCTGGGAAGTTGAGCTGGGACATGCAAATGTGCCCACAAATGCCTCGCTCTTCATTCTGCAGCCATTATCAATCATGGCTTCCTTTAAGCTTATGCATGCTGTATTACACAGCTTTAATGCAAAGCCAAGGCTGGAATAAACACAGGCTGAGTATCCAATCCATGTACAGCTGTTTCAAGCTTACTGGCTATCATCCGCATGGAGCGGGATCTCAGCCTGTGTTGTGGAAATTATGAGTATGTAGTTCACCACAACAATCATTTATAATATGGTGGGCAAAAGAGTCCCAGCTCAACTTCCCAGAATGCAGTGTAATAACTGTTTTTCTCGGAACTCTGAGCTGGATGTACGTTTTTTAACTTGCTTTAGACATTCAAGTGTGAGCACAGATGTACTTTTTATTTACTGTACGGTGGAGGGCTTCTATCGCTCTTTTGCCCACCATATTATAAATGATTGTTGTGGTGAACTACCTACTCATAATTTCCACAACACAGGCTGAGATCCCGCTCCATGCTGATGATAGCCAGTAAGCTTGAAACAGCTGTACATGGATTGGATACTCAGCCTGTGTTTATTCCAGCCTTGGCTTTGCATTGAAGCTGTGTAATACAGCATGCATAAGCTTAAAGGAAGCCATGATTGATAATGGCTGCGGAATGAAGAGCGAGGCATTTGTGGCCATATTTGTGTGTCCCAGATCAACTTCCCAGAATGCAGTGTAATAACTGTTTTTCTCGGAACTCTGAGCTGGAAGCAGGTTTTTTTTAACTTGCTTTAGACATTCAAGTGTGAACACAGATGTACTTTTTATTTAATATATATATATATATATATATATATATATATATATATATATATATATATATATATATATATATATATATATATATATATATATACTTTTTCTGCACATTATTTTATGCTGAAAAAGCCCCCCTAGGCTTATGCTCCGATATCCTGATGCCGCAGCACATCTTCTATACCGACATATGCTAATGACGTGACGTCACATAAGACTTGTTGCTGCGTCGGGATCAGCATCGGAGCATAGTAGCAAGAAAGGGGGATAGGGATTGGAGAGGGTGTAATAAGGAGGAGGTTATGGGGGAAGCAAGATGATGATAAGGGGCAGAAGGAGGAGGATGATCGGGGGGAAGGACCCTCTTTTCCACCCTCGGCTTATACTTGAGTCAATACCTTTTTACCGTTTTTTTGTGGTAAAATTAAGTGACTCTGCTTATACTCGGGTCGGCTTATACTCGTTTGCTAAAGTTTATTTGGGTATTTTTCATGCAAAATTTTTTTTCATACACTAGTGATTCTCCTCTATCAGATGCATTCATAATCCAGAAAACTTAAATATGCCTTTTTAATTAAATATATTACATTAACAGTGTGGGGGGAAAAAACCTTTTAATAACAAATATACCTTTAATTTCTGAGGTTTGTCTCACTACCCTTAATAATGAGTTATATTGTTGGCAACATAAACATGGGAATTTACCTTTATTATGTTTCATGCTTTTTTTGTTCTGTTCCAAACTTTTGCCACAATTTAAAAAAAAAAAAATAATGGAATCCCAAAGTAATTTCTTATGTCACATTTTTGTTTGAGGGGGAACAATATTTTACCATAGTCCTCCTTTTTTAACTATGATTTTCTGCCTCAAAAAAAGATTGGTAGTATTCCCCTTTCAGTAACCAGTAGATCGTTGCTCTGTGTTTATATGTGCCTATCTTTTAATACATGCCCTTATCAATTTCATTTTTTTATAGTTATCAGCTTTGTCTTATAGTGATCATTCGTACAAACAGTTTATTTTATTGCTCTCAGTAATGTTAGATCGGGCACACCTTTTAGAGACTGGAATAGTCTGCAAAAACATACCTTTGCTTCAAGATAACGTTAAGATTGATTTCAGATCATTTATGCAATAAACTTTCTCCAGGTGAATCCAAAAACTGTTGCTATCTCTTGACACCCATCCATATACTCTACCAATTATGTTTTGTTTTTCAGTTTGACATTTCACATTGTACTAAATAACATTGCAAATTCTGCTTCTGGGACACCATTGCATCACTATTGTTATTGTATACCCTTTACAGGTGGGACCATTTGAATTGCAGTCATCAGTCCTGTCCACATATAACCAGCAACTATGGTTGACGTGCAGGGTTCAGTTGGACAAATCTGATGGTAAGTACTTCCAATTTCAATTGTTTAAAAAAATTAATGTATTTTGAAGTTACTTAGAATTAAAGATACGCTGTAGTCACATATAGGTGAAAAAGTAATCTGGAAAAGGTGTTTTCCCTTTTAAAATTACTGCTAAACTAATTGAATTATGAGTGTTTAAAGTTAGTGGTTCTAAGCTGCCCTTGCATTGTAAAAATACATAATGAGCCGCACAGGGCCGGTGGTGCTCATTGGGAACAGACAACCCCACCCTCAACACCCCCCTCCTCAACCACTCTCCTCAACCCCCCTCCTCACTTTTCCCTTCTAATTACCTCCCCCTCTCCCTTTCCCCTCACTTACCTTCCATCTGCAGCTGCTCCTCCGCGCTCCTTCTGGCTGCGTCTTGACCCAGCCAATGCTAATGACGTGACGCGCATGTCATGTCATTAGCATATGCCGGGTCCCCACGCAGACCAAAGGAGCAGCTGCAGATGGAAGGTAAGTGAGGGGAAAGGGAGAGGGGGAGGTAATTAGAGGGGTAAAGTCAGGAGGGGGGGGGTTTAGGGTGAGGAGGAGGGGGGTTTTAGGGTGAGGAGGGTGGGGGGTTTAGGGTGAGGAGGGAGGTTGAGGATGGGGCATTCAGGATGATAAGGGGGGGGGAGAGACACGGGGGGGAAAGAGAGACATGGGAGTAACTTAAAAAAAGGTATATGTGTGTGTATATGTATATGTATGTATATATATATATATATATATATATATATATATATATATATATATATATAATGTGAATATTTATTATAAGTAATTTTTTTATTTTTGTAAAAACATTTCATCCATTATCAAATAAAGTTATTTGAAAGTGCATGTAATAAATAAGACGAAGCTCTTCAAAATACCGTTCTGTAAATACAGGACTACATTGGGTTTCTAAGATATGTTAGAAATTATTTTTTCTTATCTTCCTTTACACCGTCTGTTGCTCTTCTGTTCTTTAAATAGACTCCAGCATCCAAACCAATTTCACTATGACTGTGAAAATACACGGCGTAACTCCAGAAGCAACAGTAACATTTATACGTAACCAAGTTCATTCTCGTCCTAGGACTATTAGCTGTTCACAGGTAAGATTCTCTCAGTTCTCTGGCAAACTATTATAGTCTAATATGAAAACTATACAATATATTCAATAATGTTTTTTCCCATATGATGAAATATAAAAGTTGAAGTAGTGTGATATTGGTTCAGGTGGAAAAATGGTTATAGTTGGTAGTAAATGATTCACAGATGGATTGCGTGTTTTTTAAATATATTTAGATGACTGTAACGAAAATAAAGAGTAAAATGCTTGCAAGGGCTTGGAAACTTACTTTTCATTTGTCTAACTCCTCCCCTAGCCACTGCCTCTGTAATAGCATGGTTTGTTTAGCCAGTAGTAGGGGAAATAGTTTCCTGTAATTAGGAAAGAGGGATGATGCATTGGAAAATATATCATAGGATGTCTTCTGTGGTTGCTTTAATTGGCTGACAAGCTGACCTCAGGATTAGGGGTGAAAATATGAAATTTGTGGGGCAGGAGAAAGCAAGGCATCCGTGACACATGCATATAAAATGTTATCAAGCTTTTGCAAAATTTTCTTCTATTATATGCAGTGCTCTTTGTATTTGACATATTATCTTGAAATGACTACGATGGAAATACAATTCTATAGTGGATCGCTTTTAAGTGGTTTGTGGTTTCTATGCAACTGACCTAGCTCCATTGTACAACAGGGAGTGTTTTTCCCGTGATATTTCCGTTAAATATCTTAATTTACTTGCTGATGTTTACTACAGAATTACTTCCTTTTAGTGCACTACAAAATAATCTTGACATGTAGCTTCTTAGTTAGTTAGAAACAGAAAAATACAAACATTTATTGCAAATTTTTGGGAAAGGAAATACCCATCTGCAATATGAAAAAGTATTACAAATAATTTTGCCTCCTTACCTAAAACTTTTTCCTTACATAAAACCATTCAAGAATCTATCAATATGATGGCATGTTTGACAAATTAGCTATTGTGGGGTACTGTAATAAGATGGTTATATACAATGATATTGTGGTAATGGGGAAAGTATATATAATAAATGTTTTGGAGTACAAGAGATAAATATTTGCCATTTTTAGGGCAATAAAATGTGCTATGTAAATTTGTTTAGATTCTTGTAATTCTTATATAGTAGTCACTAATCTGTTGGTTTTCAATGTTATTAGCATTTACCTTTTATATCCTAATTGGAGAATGCACCATCCATTATATCCATAAGCCTGTAATGATCCATGTATGGTGCCTGCATGTCAAATGCCTTCATGCTATACATTTCTGTAAGTACATGTCAAAATAAATATAATATGCTGCACATTGGTCCCAAAAGCGTTTTCTTTTCTAGGAACCACTTAAAAGGTTTAGTAATGTGCACCACGTCCTTATTGCTGAGCGTTTTCTCAGACCATCTAATGATTTTTCTGCCCTTTTTTTAAAGATTATAAAGCACTGTACACTACTGGAAAATAACGTGCATTTAAAAAATATATGCATTTTAGTATGTAGGGATTTTATCAATTCTTCTTTTGCATTCATTGGTTTCATATTAATTAAAAAAAACATTCTTTTAAAAATGTTGTAATTCCAGTTGAATTGTGATTCTCGGTTGTTCATGGGCCACTATCGATTCCTTTTTTGAGTGTTCATTTCCTGTTCCTTATTTCCAAACTAGAGCAAATTTTTGAGTAGAGAGATGATGGTTTTATATTGTAATCAATTTGGCTTCAAAACAAATTCAAGTCATTTTTAGGTGTCACTCTGCCTTGTGTATTGTAATTTCTTCTTATTTGTCACGTGACCATAATTTTATCTCAAATGGAAATGTAGTAGTGATGTATATGTCTAAATATGTATTTAGTAATAGAATATTTACGTTTTATGACTGCTCACTTTTCCCATTGCTTTTTTTCTTCCCATTCTAACAGAAATGTGAGGAAATTATTGTTGTTCATCTGGGTTACCTGAATTACACACAGTACAAAATTATTGTTGGATTTGAAGACTTAAAACAGCTTAGATATGGCATCACTGCAGTAACTTTCACAGTAAGTATAAACTTGTTCACTGACATTCCTGATCCAGTATCGGATGTCATTAACTTAATGGGACACAAAAACATAATTCTGATTTGTATTATTTTCCAAAGTGGATTCCATTCCAGTAATGATATAAGATAAATTACCCGTGGCATTTGTTAGCAAACTGGTAAACTTTGAGAGGATTAGTTAAGAAAATCATAACAAAAAACGGTAAATATTTTATATATATATATATATATAAATACAGTTGACCCTCAGTACTCATCTACCTCAAAACTCGTCAATTTCGGTATTCAACGCTTCCTGATGAGCAAAAAATCCTTTGGTTTTCTAAAACCAATCTCCATTACTCATTATGGGAGTTTGGTACTCATTGTGCACTCGTCATGCCTTCTGGAATCAAGGGTCCACTTTATTTTACTTGCTGCTAAATGTTTCTCATGTCACTAGGACTTTCTTGCATGCAATTACAGGAAATTAGTATTTTTATAGACTTTAAAATGAAAAGGGTCATGTGAACTTAGATGTATGTCTATAGTATTGATCTGTGGGTAAAATATATGTATTAATAAACTAGTAGTAGCTGTCAAATTGTAATTGACAAAACAGAAAAGTAATTGCTTAAATAGTAATGTTCTGCTGTAATTCAGCTAGTGATAAATAAATGCAGACACATTTTTTTTTTCTTTCCTTTGTTCAGTCACTCCTTCCTTAGTTCAATTAGACTGTATAGATGTCTTTACTATTAACTGACCTTATAATTTGCATCACAATTTGTGTTTTTCTTTGCAGTGGAAAACCTATAATCCAACATTTTCACAAGTGGAAATATGGTTCCGGTTTGTGTTCGTGGTTCTCACATTTATGGTGACGGTGAGTAAACTCTTGCAACTAATACGCATTGAACACAAAATGTATGTGTCAGATTTGTTTTAATACAGATATAACTCCCAAGCAAAATGATGATCCAGTTTATTGTTCGAATGGTCTTTTTTTCCTCTTTCCTGCTAGAAATGGTTAAAGATGCAGGTCATAATCCTTATATTTCTATATAGGTCTGTTAATTCCGAAATATGACTGTGTGTAGCACATAGACCATATTTCAATTCAGTGAACTTGTCTTGTGTGTTTTCTGTGTGTGATCACATGATCCTAATGATGGCAGGTCTTCATTTCATGAAGATATGTTATTGGTGGTGTTATAGTTTATGAAGCAGCATATTTTTAGCACAAAGTACAGCATTAACAGAAACTTTAAACAACTTGACACTAGAAATCATACTACTACAGAAAATATTGACTTCTCTACTCTCCATACGACCTACTTGCTAGTGACGAAAGGTTTAATGTTAATGTTTTCTAATGTATTCTGATTCACTCACTCCTTTCCCAGAAAACAATTTTGGCAAATTTCATTTATGAGTGCAGAAATACATTTAATGAAATCATAAAATTAAAAAAATGTGGGAACAATGTCTCTTTATATCTTTCCACTGCACTGTCTGCATTTCATTTAACATGGACATTTCATGCTGAATTTGTTGCCCAAAAATATATTTTACTTTTGTGATGGTACTCCAAATATTTGCATATTAAGTAACACATTGAACAATGTCTTGTTGCAGTGCCTATTTGCACATTCCCTCCGGAAATTCTCCATGAGAGATTGGGGAATAGAACAGAAGTGGATGTCTGTCCTTTTACCTTTGCTGCTGCTGTACAATGGTATGTATGGTATGGCATTTAATGGAATACGTTGTGTGTCTCCCATACAAAGGCCTGGTTAGTGAGACAAGTAATTAGCCAAACACAGTTTAGGAGCCAGAGGCAAAACTTGGCTCCAGTGTTGAGCCTTCAACTCCCTGTTTATTTTATTGTATTTTGTTTGTTAAAGGGCCACTGCCGTTTTGTGAAAAAAACTTAATGTTTGTTGTGTTGTATGTAATAAACTAAGAAGAGTGGCACGTACAACTACATACACTGGCAGAAATTGTGAAATTTTGCCATTTATTTTGAAAGTATGACTGCTAATGCAAAAAAAATGTATTTTATTGAAGTATAGTGATCATATGAAGCCATTTATTATTACTTAGTTGTTTGGCTCCTTTTTAAATCACAATGATATCCGAAATCACCCCTGATCAAAAGTTTGCATACCCTTTAGTTCTTAATACTGTGTATTGCTCCCTTTAGCATCAATGACCGTGTGCAGCCTTTTGTAATAGTTGTCTATGAGGCCCCTAATTCTTGCAGGTGGTAAAGCTACTCATTGGTCTTTGCAAAATGCCTCCAGGTCATGCTAAGTCTTTGGTCGTCTTGCATGAACTGCATGATTGAGATCTCCCCAGAGTGGCTCGATGATATTAAGGTCAGGAGACTGTGATGGCCACTTCACAACCTTCACCTGTTTCTGCTGTAACCACTGGAGGGTCGACTTGGCCTTGTGCTTACGGTCATTGTAATGTTGGAAAGTCCAAGAGCGTCCCATGCACAGCCTTCGTGCAGGAGAACGCAAATTGTCTGCCAGTATTTTCTGATAACATGATGCATTCATCTTGCTATCAATTTTCACAAGATTCTCCGTGCTTTTAGAGCCCCCCCCCCCCCCACAAACATCAGTGAGCCATCACCATGCACAATGGGGATGGTATTCTTTTCACTATAGGCCTTTTCTTTACACTATAGGGTTGACCCTATAGTGTAAAGAAAAGGCTCTAAAGCTCTATTTTGGTCTTGTCACTCTAAATTACAGTGTGCCAGAAGCTGTGAAGCATGTCTAGATGTTGTCGGGCATATTGTAACCAGGCTTTTTTGTGCCATTGGCGGAGTAAAGGCTTCTTTCTGGCAACTCGACCATGCAGCTCATTTTCGTTCAAGTATCGTCATATGGTGCTCCTTGAGACAACCACAAGGTCTTTTTTTCCAGAGCCGCCTGTATTTCTCCTTAGGTTACCTGTGGGTTTTTCTTTGTATTCTGAACAATTATTCTTGCAGTTGTGGCTGAAATCTTTCTTGGTCTACCTGACCTTGGCTTGGTATCAAGAGATCCCCAAATTTTCCACTTCTTAATAAGTGATTCAACAGTACTGACTGCCATTTTCAAGGCTTTGGATATCTTTTTATATCCTTTTCCATCTTTGACATTCCATTACCTTGTTACGTAGGTTTTTTGACCGTTCTTTTCTGCTCCCTTGGCTCATTATCTAGCCTGCGCAGTGCATCAATATGAGAGCTAACAAACTCATTGACTATTTATACACAGACACTAATTGCAATTTAAAGAGCCACAGGTGTGGGAAATTAACCTTTAATTGCCATTTTAACCTGTGTATATCACCTTATGTGTCTGTAACAAGGCCAAACATTCAATTGGGTGATTTCTGTTATCATTATGATTTAAACAGGTGCCAAAAATCATTGTTATAAGAAATGGCTTCATATGATCACTAGCCTTCAATAAAATACATTTATTTTTTATGCATGATCAGTTATATTTTCACAATTCCTGCCAGGGTATGCAAACTTTTGAGCACAACTGTTTATGTGCAAAGATAGTATAGGTATTTTTGAAGGCTGTACTTGTTTTAGCGGCTGCCGTGCCCATGATCCTTTGATGGGTGCAGGTACAGAGCAGGAAAAGTACTTAGAATTGCGTGCACTGCCTCAGGGCATGTGTGTAGATGCTAACATTCTAACTTGCAGACCTTTTAAGTTCAACTATCAACCTCCCCTACTGTTGGATAGAGAGAGAAAAAAATCAAGGAAAGCAGTCAAGGAAATAAAAACTATTTTAGTTTGTTAACTTCCAGTTTGGGAATTATATCGTTTTATTCTAAACTATAGTGGCATTTCAAACATTCAAGTCAGGATTACTGTGAATACAAGTTAAATAAAACCTCCTTTGTGCTACTATCATTGAAGCAGAAGCTTTGACAGGTGTTCCCCGGCACTGTTTTTTTGTCCCTAAAATGAATGTCAGTATAGTAAGAACAATCAGAGTTCAAATTCAAGACATTTATCCCTTTGCATTGATCAGTGATTTTGCATTGGATAGTGTTTCAGTAGACTAGGTGAATGAACAAGGGTTCTTTTTTATTGCATGTTTTCTTCATCATTACAGACCCATTCTTTCCCCTCACATTCCTGGTGAATAGCTGGTTTCCTGGCATGCTGGACGACCTGTTCCAATCTCTGTTCCTCTGTGCACTGCTGCTCTTCTGGCTTTGTGTTTACCATGGGATTCGGGTACAGGTAGGTAACAGAAACTAGAACTGTGTGTATGCAGCATGATACTACCCCTACAATGTTTACTGCACTGAAATGCAACTTTACATTATAAAAGGAACTGTCTGAATTCCTCATTCCTGTAAGTTGTATTGGTGCAAAACCAAAAATGACCGTATTATCTTCAAAAATAAAGTGGTCATATTTTTTTCCCCATGGTAATACAGTGCATGAAAGAGAGTCTTTGGTGGAGATTATAAATCGGTAAAATTGCAAATAAAATTTGGCTTTTGAAGAACCAGCGCTATATATTCTCTGATTGCTTTAAAAATCGGTCATTTTTTTCACAATTAGTGAAAATAGTTATCTGAATTAATGTTTTTTGCTTCATCTATGGGTGTGGGTTTCGACCCTTTCGGGGGTCTAATGACGATTTGCTAGGGGTCGCCTAAAACCATCAGAAATTAGTTTTAGTTTTTTTGTCTATTCTAATCTGTAAAACGTGTAATTGTCCAGGTTTTTTCCACTGGCAGTTAGTACTTTCTTGCTATAATTGTCATTTGATAGATGTTGGCAGACAATTTTAATTTATAATGATTACAAACGTTTCCATTCTCGTAACTTTACTATTTTTAACTTTCACAATATATATTACATATTGTTTTAGGGATTAATCACTACAATTTTAATTATGTTAAATTTGTAAGAATGAAAATACATCCTGCATATCAGATATTTATATTTCGATTCATAACAGTAAGAAAATTACAGCGATGAAGGAGCAATGAAAATAATTTTACTCTTAGGGGTCGCCACAACTTGGGACATTTTATCAAAGGGTTGTGGCACTAGAAAGGTTTAAGAACCACTGATCTATGGTCTGATAATTGTGCATGTAGAGCCTGCGTAAGGCGAATTACTTTTAGACAGCTTGAATACACAAATATCTAACACAAGAATTGCTTTTCATTCTAGGGAGAGAGAAAGTGTTTGACGTTCTACTTTCCCAAGATTTTCATAGTTGGGCTTCTGTGGCTTGCGTCAGTCACTCTGGGGGTATGGCAAACGTAAGTATTTTATATTTCTCAGCATGTCCGTCTTGTTGATTTAAAACAAATCTTATTTCACATATACCTCTTGCATGTTGTCATACTTTTTCCTGTATTTATGACGTTTAAACCTAAGGAATGTATATGTTGATCCCAAGAAAAGCTCTAGCTAACATTAGTTTGTGTATTTTCTCATGTGCAATGTTGTGCAGTGTTTTTATTTTATTTTTTAAAATAAAGTTCCTGGAGCAGAATATACTGCTTTGAGTGTATAACTGTGTTGTTTTGTCCCTGTCAGCCAATGAACAGCAATATAGCTGTATGAGTCATAAGTGCCTGTTAATGAAATTGTGCACACTGCTCACACAGAGTTATTCCCTGTGTAAGAACTTTTCATGTAAAACCTTCTTTTTTTTCCGCCATTAAGTACCATAAAATATACATGTACAAACAGCAGCAAATCAAAGCTTTAGAAAATAACATTTAAATACAGCTGTGGGCAGAGGTACAGCATTGACCATTAATTAGGAAAACTGTGCTTTTAAATTACTTTCCTGGAAAAGTTTGCTATACTTTATTTGCACATGTATTTTTAATGTTAATTAATGGTGAACTATAAGTAGATTTAACATGAGATGTGCTTATACTGACCCCTTTTACGCTTTTTTTTTCTTTCTATTATGTATTGGTATGAGTAACTATATTAGGAGCTTTCAGGACAAAACAAATCAGGAGTTTACCAAAGAGAATATTAATATTGATTTTTCTACAGTAGAAAGGAGTGTGCAAAGATGCCTGATAAATACACTTATTTTATTCATGTGATTTGCTATTTGTTTTTGGAATGATCTTCTTTAAGTGGTGCAGTGAATATGTTGTAGTTGGTGTGTTTAATAATATGTTATGTCTCTTTTTGCAGGGTTAATGAATTGCATGACCCAACCTACCAATACCGGGTGGATACTGGTAATTTTGAGGTAAGATTAATTTACATTTAATTTTTGAACTAAGATTATTTATACAATATATGTGTTCCAAATTTGCTATAATAAAAACTTCTTCAAGAAATACATATACCGTATTGGTCCGAATATAAGCCGCACCTTTTTTACGATTTTTGAGCTTGCGAGTTAAAGGTGCAGCTTATATTCGCGACCGTCAAGAAATCATTGCCGATTTGCGAACTTTGCTTGTAACACGTGCGACTTCTATTCGCGGATGCAAAATTACTGTTGATTTGCGCCATTGCGAGTTAAGGGTGCCGATTTTCGTGCTTTAGACTGCGGTATTGAATACCGATTTACGGTTTTAGTGATTCTAACGGCCTGTAACCTGCAAAAAAAGCCTGTTTCTTGCAATGGCGGATCACTTTGAGAGTCTTTTTCTCTCCAATTTTACGGGTGCGGCTTATATTTGAGTACTATCTTTTTTCTATTTTTTCCCCTTGAACTTTACGGGTGCGCTTATATGCGGGTGCGGCTTATATTCGGACCAATACGGTAAAACTATTCCAGATCAATTTATTGCAACTTATATGTGCCTAACTGAAACAAATAGAATTCTTTAGATTTGTACAAATGGCTTATGAGTATAACCTTAAAATTATATACCTACAGATATAGATGGTACTGAGAACTGCTTGTAAGAGCTTGCAATCTAGACGAGTTGTTCATTAGCATTTGCGCAACCGGTGAAGGGTCCGCTTTGTGCTAGAATATATTATTTCTGATGTCTTTATTAATTGCCTGTTTAGCCTGGATGGGAAGGCAATTAATTAAAAGGTGGTGGATCCATTTTATTTGTCCAGAATGTATTTGCACATGTAAACATCATTCTTTATCAGGAATACATTTTAATATTATCAGGAAATGTTTCCTGCATTGATATTATGTGTATACATACATACCATATGTGATCGGGTGTATCTGCTTCTCTCACAAACTAATGTCAGTAAAACATCAAATAAGTTGCTTAGTGACTGTGCACATACGTCATAATGTCACCTTCTAGAACTGGAATGTCACTTCATTGTTACTGTCCATCAATATACTGATAAACACTGTAAAGGTAATCCATTAATATGTAACCTGAAAGTGATGGCATTTTGTTTAACTATATTTAACAAATACTCATCTCTCTCTTGTATATCTCAGGGGATGAAAATCTTCTTTCTTGTGGTGGCTGCTATGTACATCTTGTACCTTTTGTTCTTAATCATACGTGCATGCTCTGAGCTTCGAAATATGCCATATGTTGGTAAGTAGATCACAGCTATATTTATTTATTTGCTTTTATCATTTAATCGTGTGTTAATGAACAAGGTAATACTAGCATTTTAGATCATATCCCTGGCTGTATTATAATAATTCCAGAGCCCTATAAGATGCAATGAGTACAAATGATATTAATTTATTTGTTTATAGACATAGTTACATAGTTACATAGTAATTAAGGTTGAAAAAAGACTTTCAGTCCATCAAGTTCAACCTGTTAAGATCTCCTCTGATCTGCAATATGCGGATTAGTTATTAATTAAATTATTGATTAAATAATTATTAATAGTATAGTATTGGAGGATGAATAAAGAGTTAGTCCATCAAGTTCAACCTTTTTAGATCTCTATTGATCTTTTTAATTTGGACTATTTATTATTATTGTTAATTGATCCAGAGGAAGGCAAACATAAAAAAAAAAACCCATTGAAACTTTGCCAATTGTCTCATAAGGGGAAAAAAAAACAAAATTCCTTCCTGACCCCAGAAACTGGCGATCAAATTTCTCCCTGGATCAATATTCCTTGCTAGTTAATTAGGATAGCCTTGAATGCCCTCTTTATTCAGAAATATATCTAACCCCTTTTTGAAGTTGTCTATCGAATTCGCTGTCACCGCCTCCTTTGGTAGAGAATTCCACAGTTTAACCACCCTAACTGTGAAGAACCCTTTTCTTTGTTTAAGGTGAAATCTTTTTTCCTCTAGGCTCAACGGATGTCCTCTTGTCAGTTGAAAATCTCTTGCTACAAAAAGATCACTTGACAAAGCCTTATATTGACCCTGGATGTATTTATATAACGTAATCATATCTCCTCTTAGACGCCTTTTTTCTAGCGAAAATAAGTTTAATTTTGCTAGTCTTTCTTCATAACTTAGCCCCTCCATTCCCCTTATTAGTTTTGTAGCCCTTCTCTGTACTTTTTCCAGCTCTAAAATGTCTTTTTTATGAGGTGGTGCCCAAAATTGTACTCCATATTCCAAATGAGGGCGTACTAGAGATTTGTATAGTGGCAGAATTATATCTTCTTCCCTGGCTTCTATACCCTTCCTAATACATGCTAATATTTTATTTGCCTTTGCAGCCGCTGCTTGGCTTTGAGCGCTGTTACCTAGGTGGTTGTCCACTAGTACTCCCAAATCCCTTTCAATATCTGATACCCCTAGATTTGCTCCATTAAGATTATAGATTGCTTGGCTATTGTTCCTTCCCAAATGCATAACCTTACATTTATTTGTATTAAATCTCATCTGCCATTTAGCCGCCCATTTCTCTAATTTATGCAAATCCTTTTGTAGGGAAAGTACATCATTATCTGATTTTATTACCTTGCACAACTTAGTGTCATCAGCAAAAATGGAGACACTACATTCGAGTCCTACTTCAATGTCATTAATAAATATGTTAAAAAGGAGAGGACCCAATACTGAGCCCTGAGGAACCCCACTTATCACATTAGACCAATCGGAGTATGTTCCATTTACAACAACCCTTTGCTTCCTGTCTTTTAGCCAGCTCTCGATCCATGAGCAGATATTTACTGCAATTCCTGTATCCCTTAGTTTGCTCACTAGTCTTCCATGTGGCACTGTATCAAATGCCTTTGAAAAATCTAAAAAGACTACATCCACTGAGTTGCCCTGATCCAAGTTCCTACTAACCTCCTCATAAAAACTAATTAGATTGGTCTGACACGACCTTTCCTTCATAAATCCATGTTGACTGCTACCTATGATCCTGTTCAAATAGACATATTCTTGTATTCTGTCCCTTATTAACCCTTCTAAAAGCTTCCCAACTACAGAAGTGAGGCTCACTGGTCTATAATTCCCCGGATTTGCTCTAGATCCCTTCTTAAATATAGGTATCACCTCTGCTTTTCTCCAGCCATCTGGTAGAGACCCTGTAGTGAGTGAGTCTTTAAAGATTAGATATAATGGTTTGGCTATTACAGAACCCAGCTCCCTCAGTACCCGTGGATGTAATCCTTCAGGACCTGGGGCTTTATTAACATTTATTTTCTCCAACCTCTTTTGTATTTCTTCCTGCGTTAACCAATTATTTAGTAAAGGTTGTGTAGCCCCATTATGTTGCAGTGTCCCAACCACTGGTACCTCCCTTGTGTAAACCGACGAAAATAACCTATTTAGCTCATCTGCCTTTTCCTGGTCACTAATTATCAGATGGCCTGTGTCACATTGTAATGGTCCTATCGATTCCTTCCTGGCCTTCTTCCCATTAATATATTTATAAAATATTTTAGGGTTAGTCTTACTTTCCATTGCAACTGACTTCTCATTTTCTATTTTAGCCAGTCTAATAGCCCTTTTGCAAGACTTGTTGATTTCCTTATAGTCACATAAAGATGCCTCTGTTCCCTCCTTCTTGTATAATTTAAATGCATATTTCTTTTTCCTCATCATGATCTTTAAGTCATTGTTAAGCCACATGGGATGTGATTTACTCCTATTTATTTTATTTCCACATGGTACATGCTGATGAGTATGTTTATTTAGTAAGGATTTGAATGTTGTCCATTTATTTTCAGTATTCTTCCCTGTAAGTACTTTGTCCCAGTCTATATGTTGTAGACAGTAACTTTTTTAATGACCTTACATTTTGGAGATGATATGGGATTTTTGACTCAGTGATTATTTAAATGATCCTAAAGCAACACTAGATCAACTGGTTGAAGAGAGAGCAAGAGTGTGCTTGCATTTCTTGAGAGCCTGCCACTGAACGCAAGGATTCAGACCTTACCCTGTCCCCCCCCCCCCCCCTTCCCCCATACCTCCATCCACTGATATGATATCTATAAACACACACAGCCACGATCCAGTTCTCTGGATGTGATTTAAACATACAATTGATTCCTACGCACAAACAGATTTTTCATAAATTCTGATATTTCCCCCCAAAAAATAGTTTTATGTCCATGATCTGTTGTCCAGTCATGTCTTACTCTCCATGACCCTATGGACCACACCATGCCAGGCACATCTATCGTTATGTCTCTGGTTGTGCTTATCCATACGTTTTTTTTTTTTTTTTTTTACAAAGATATTGGAATGGGTTGCAAATTCCTTCTCCAAAGGATCAGGATTTGTCTGACCTCTCTACTACGACCTGCCCTATATGGTGTAACTCACAGATTCATGGAGATACATAAGCCCCTTCACCACGGCAAGTTATTGATTTAGAATGGGGTTAATGGTTTACACCGCTCCTTTTTTTGTTGTTTTTCATATACCTGACAAACAAATGTCTTTTTTATTTTTTCTTGAACAGCATTAATCCTTTTAATGAAGGCCATTTACAGATATGACTGCCAGTCTGTGCACAGTAACTAATGTATCATCCTATTTCAGATCTGAGGCTCAAGTTCCTCACAGCATTGACATTTGTGGTGCTTATTATCAGGTATGTATAGCGTCTTCTGTTTGAGCAATCATCAGTGTGAATACTCATCCAAAAATATCCTCCTGTTATGGATAACTGTTAAAGGGAAATGTAAGCTTCCTGGATTATGGATGCATCTGATAGAGGAGAATTAATAGTATATGAAAAAAATACTGAAATAAACATTTAAACACTTACCTTGAAGTTAGAAAAATCTCTTGTAATTTCTGACAGTTTAAAACTAAGGTTAACACCCCCTCCATAATTTGTTTTGGCCAATCCAGTTAGATGAAAGATTTGAGACGTAGCACTGTTAGTTGCTATGGCTATGGCAATAGCAAACATCATAGACAGGAAGCAGGGATGAGTCATATCCCAATGACTGGGAGGCTGACAACACTGCTCTACTATTGATCAAGCAAGAGCAGGTCAATAGTGGGTTAATATTGCTCCCTGGATGCTGCATGCTGATTGGGCAGGGATCAGGAACTTGTGTAGACATCCCCTGGGGGTGTCAACACAATCATTAGAGGGATTTTTAGATATTAATAAAAAATAAAATGTTTTATGAGATGAGCTGTGTACACATAAGCTGCTTTTTGCCTAAAGAGTGCAGAAATCTATTAATCCAGCAAATTTTAGATATCCCTTTAATAGCACATTCTCGGCTGACTGTCTATTAGGCAAAATTAAAGATCTCCTTTAATTATCTATATGAAATTAAAGACATTTGAGTGTTTTTTATATTGAACACTCATTGTTATGAGCAATATTGTCTTATTGTGTTAATTGTCTTACCTTAATATAATTTGTTTTTCATACAAAACAAAATGTGTGTATACATTGTAAACAAATCTTATGCATTGCAATGTGTTTTTAAATATACGCAAGAAAATCTTGGACTAAAATGTCACTTTAAAATTTGTGTAAAAAGTACCCCAATTGTACAAAGCGACGATTTGCATCTGCCACCCTTCTGTCTTACATACACCAGCCTTACCTTTTATACTGCAAAACATTTGGAGTAGGGACTTCAACTTAATTGGTTTTCTTATTGTATTATATTTGATTTTCTACATGCCTTACGGGTTCTTTTATCTTTGTAATTAGCCTATCACACTTACTCTACTTTTTTTACTTTTTAGAAATAAAGCTAGGAGAAATGTTAACACTTTTTAAAGAATATTTAAATATATAAATAGTATTTGTTTATACCATGGTATAAATATATAACATGACCATTTTTAGCTTTCTTAATTGGACATGGAACATAACTGTTTTTTTTAAGGGATTTAAAAAAACATGTTTTAAACATTACAAAAGTTGTTTTTTGCATGCAAAAAATATTATGAAAAACCCGTTTAAACTTTATTGAAAACAACAGGAAGTGCAGAGCGTGTGCTTTAGTATGTAGATCTCATTGGCTGTCAGACGGCAAGCCCCCCTTTTCTGATTCTTAAGTGTATTTTTCTACAATACTAGCCTGAACATGTGTCGGCATACAGAGTGGTGTAATATTATTTATTTTGTATATTTAGTGAGATATCAATAAGTCAAATGTCTTTTATGCATCAGGGTCTCATGTCATAAGATAGAGGTGTTGTATCTGCCAGTTAATGCCCTTATTACTTTATTTTCTTTCCTTACAGCATTTTCATCCTCTACTTGAGGTTTGGCGCACAAGCGTTACAGGACAACTTTGTTGCTGAGCTATCAACTCATTATCAGAATTATATCCTTTTATAACCAACTGGCATCACATGTGTAGTGAGTGCTGTGTGAGCTTCCATATTTCACAATCCGTCATGTAGAAATGCATTGTAAATATCTTTGTATGTAATCTCTCATAGAGATTTTATTGGAAGAAGTGAATTCTTATAAGAGAGTCAAAAGCGATAGCTTTCACAGGATGACTGTAGTGTAATTACAAGGAAAGCTCATGTTTGTTTCCTGGTTTAGGCTATTTAAAAACAGTGTGTGTGGGTATAAATAAAAAAATAAATAAATAAATAATAATATATATCTATATATCTATATATATATATATATATATATATATATATATATATATATATATATATATATATATATATATATATATATATATATATATATATATATATATATATATAGCTTTATCTATGTTACTACATGTATTCCATCTGCCTTCAGCTCTTTAATTTGCTTTGTGATGATTTTTTTTTTTTTTTTTTTTTACATTCTCTAACAATAAAAAGTAAAACGCCTGAGTGATGCTAGCCCTTGAGGTCGAATAGACTGTGCTAGTTCCCATATTATCACAATATTTTCTTATATTTATATTTAAGTTGATTTTTTTTTTCTATTAAAGAGACTTCAGCACTATTATTATGCCATGATCTTGTCGTTTAATTTAGTTTAAAGGCATATTTAAGTTTCCAGGATTATAAATGCATCTAATTGAAAAGAATCAATAATGTATGAAAACATTGAAAAATACCAAAAAAAACATTATTCAACTTACCATAAAGTTTGCTAATTCTCTTGAGTTTGCTAGCAGTTGGATTGTTGGCAGTTAGCCCCTGAGAATCCCTGCTAAAAGGTGCATAAAATTAGGTTAGTTCAAGGGTTAGGCTAACAATAGAAGCTTAGAACTTTTCTCGCATATGGGTAGCGCCATCTAGCGGTTGGAGGTCGAACTGCAGCAGCGGACTTGTCCCGACACCATAACAGGATAGATCCTAAGTTTCTATAAACGCGCTTCAATTACACATGGGCTTAATGCCTTGTATGTACAAGTAATTTCCTTTACTAATATCACCAGCTGAGTTTTTGTCATTTTATGGCCTGCTGAATTTCTATCTGTACACTTTGGCCTTTGTGTACTCCCCATCAAAGAATGCTCTGTATGGTAAGTGAAAAATTAACATTTTACATATTTTTTTTTCCCCCTAGTCATTGAAAACACAAAATGTGTTACTTTTATTGTTACAATTTAATTTGTTTTTATTTTAAAGACTTGATTAAAGTATTTGTGCCAATCACATTAAGTTTAATATATTGTCATGCCTGCAGATACCAACCACCCATAATTCATTGAACAAACGTGTTTAATTCAAAATAGAGCTGAGTACAAAGAAAATATTTGGTTAATTTTGTTTCTTTGAGACTGGTGAATAGAATTGTTTAGAATTAGTGTTTTTTTTATTTATTTTTTATTCTTATCACACCCTGAACCAATACAGATAAGGGGATAGCGAGAGCAAGAGCAAAGGTTGTTGTATCTACGTAGGACTTTATTTAAAGGACTGTGTCTGATCACAAAGCCAGGTTTCTAATAAAAGGCAGTGCAAGAAGAAACAAATGTAGAATATAAATAGTTAGTAGCTTAACTTTTTAATAAAAGACTGTTTTTACGGTCTTGTGCAGTATTTGGAGGCAGCCAGGCATTTTTGTAGGGTTTCATTCGGGCCCGGGTCAGGTCCTCTGGCTCTTTTTTTTTTTTTCCCCCAACATTCACAGCTTTGGCTTTTAACACTCCTGAAACATCCAAATCTTTAACAGACCACCGTATTAAGAAATATAAATGTCTCCCTGCGAAGAGCAAAATTAAGCAGGGGAAAATTCAATAAGCATATTTTTAATTAGAGCACTTTAATTGTAATGCCTCTGCTGGAGCTTGGAGTTACCCCTGATGCATAGGTGAAAGGTGTGTGTCAGTCATTTAACTTTTTTGAAAGTAGTGGTTGCATTTCCTAATGCAAGCTGTCTAGGGGGTGTGGTGACAATTACTCCCTTCACAGGTAGATACAAAAAAATATTCTCTCATGATCCAACTCTCAGAATGAGAGGAAACAAACACAACATTGATTCATTTGCTCATAAACAGACTCTGCTAATGTTGTTAGTTTTTTATATACTTTACAAACATGCACCATTTTCTTGAGGTACAGTGGTCCTTCAGTTCAATTAATAGTTTCCTCCAGGTACCTATAATATGTATAGTTTAATGGCATTGTATTAAAAAAAAATGTGCTGCACCCCCAGCCCCCGTCGGCACCACCATTCACACCCCATCCCCCTCAGATGCCATATTCTCCCCGAGTTCCCCAGGGCTCCCTCATCAGCAATATTTACTGCCCAACCCCCGAGGAGCACCATTCAACCCCCCAAAAAAACAAACAGGGCCCCCTCAGCAGCATCATTCACTCCCCCCCAAAGAACCCAGGGCCCCCTTGTCGCACCATTCATCTCCCAAGCCCCTCAGCAGTCATATTCACCCCCCAGAGCCCCCTCGGCAACCATATTCAACCTAGGGCCCCCTCAGCAGCACCATTCACCCCCCCCTAAAACCTCCAGGCCCCCTCAGCAGCATTATTCACACATTCATCCCCCCCGCCAAAAAAAGAAAACAGTGCCCCCTTATTGCGCCATTCATCTCCCATGCCCTGAACAGTCATATTCACCCCCAGTGCCATCCCCCCTAGAGCTGCGGACTTGAGCTGGAGAAACCGAATGTAATAGATGCCCCTTGTTACACTATCCCCCCCCCCCCCCCTATTACTTGTGCCTTGCAGTCCCTGATCTGGAACCCATTGCTCACAGGTTGTGTATACTTCCCCTGCCGGAGCTTCATACTGCAAGGTCACGTGACGTCACTAGGAATTCCCCTCCCCTGCAGTATGAAGCTCCGTCAGGAAAAGGATACCCAACCTCTGAGCAATAGGACCAGGGACAGGGACTGCAGGGCACAAGTATTAAGGGGGGGGGGGGGGTGAATGAAGTGCAGGGGGCTCAAGGGGGTGAATAGTGTGACAAGGGGCCTTGGGGGTTTTGAGGGGTGGAATGATGCTGCTGAGGGGCCCCTTACAGAGCAAGGGTCCTGGTTCAACGTACCGGCTGCAGCTCTGCCCCTGTTGACTACATCCAGAGATATTTAGTACATTAAAAATAGTACAGCTTCTATGAAGCTATATTAAAATAGCTTACAGTTTTTAAGGTTTTAGTGCATCTACTTAATATTATGAAAATACACTTAATGTCTGCACGCTTCTATAAAACGTGAAACAATAGAAAAAAAAGTTATTTTTATTGGAATTGTTCAAAAAGCATTGTAGATTTTAATATATAAATCATGACTTGGTAATAAGACTGTCTCTCTTTTTGGACACACTGTCTTCATACACATAATTTGCCTTGTGTTCTGGGAAGCAGATGCCTTACAAGTATTGTGAGTTTATATATTTAACAGCAAATGATGACTCAATAGTAATATCATAATGGACAGTAATGGAACATCCCCTGTTTTATGGTGGATGGGAGAGCATACACTTTATTTCGGTTAAATTCCCTGAGTTATGTTCTAAAGATGTTTGTATTGTTCAGCTGTATAAGACATGGACAGAACACATTTTTATAGAAAATCTTTATATTTTGACTCTTTGAGTTGAGAGGGTCAGGGAGAGAGTGGGTAGCTTGATTGTTGGAGAACACTGAATTGACACCAAAATCCCTTCCCTTTCCTGGGCTCAGTAGTAGGAAGTTTGCATCCATAGATGCGAGAAAACATACCCAAAAACGTCTCATCCTCCCTCCTCATCCTCCCTACCTCATCCTCCCTACCTCATCCTCCCTACCTCATCCTCCCTACCTCATCCTCCCTACCTCATCCTCCCTACCTCATCCTCCCTACCTCATCCTCCCTACCTCATCCTCCCTACCTCATCCTCCCTACCTCATCCTCCCTACCTCATCCTCCCTACCTCATCCTCCCTACCTCATCCTCCCTACCTCATCCTCCCTACCTCATCCTCCCTACCTCATCCTCCCTACCTCATCCTCCCTACCTCATCCTCCCTCCTCATCACTTCCACCTCATCACTTCCACCCACTCCAATTACCTCCCGTCTCCCCTTCCCCTCTCTTACCTTCCTTTAGCTGCTCCTCTGCTCATCTGTGTCGGGACCCGCGCATGTGACGGCACATCATTAGCATATGCCGGGTCCCTACACAGCCGGAAGATGCGCAGAGGAGCAGCTGATGAAAGGTAAGAGAGGGGAAAAGGGGGGGGGGGTAATTGGAGAGGGGGAAAGTGTTGAGGAGGGAGGATGATGAGGGAGGGAAAGAAACACAGGGGAGGGAGTGGGGGAGACACAGGGGGGGGAGGGGAGAAGACACAGGGGAGGGAAAGAGGAGCAGGGTGACTAGAAAAACTCGGCTTATACTCGAGTATATATACGGTATGTTCTCCGTCCGACACAAGCTTTTAACAAGCATATACATTTTTTTCTATTGCTCAGTGGCACTGGGTAAATATAAGTCTCCCCACTTATTCCCTCTCCCACCTAACAGAATTGTTAATAGACATCTGTATCAGTGTTTTAATTGGAATAACTGAGACCAACTAATCCGCCAAGCTTTTTATTTAAACTAGTGACTTGCCCGTCAAAAATGACGGGGCAATAAAATTGTAAGGCTGGTAATTCTGTTTTCCACAGACATTAATTTTTTTGGTGGTCTGAGATCCTTTGGCGCTCATTGCGAGGCTTTTGGTTGTTGTATTTTTATTTTATTAGAGGCGCTTTTGCTGTTGTAAGGTTGGCGCTGATCTGCTTTTTGCGCTTATTGCAAGGCTTTGTGTGCTATGAGCAGCGAGGATCCGCATTTGCGGACCAAAATTCCTCCCTCACTTTGCGAGCTTGCAAAGTGTGACGATTCGTAGTTTGACAACTATTATATGTGATTAAACAACTCCAGTATCTAACACGGAACAAATAAATAAGCATGCCTTTAAATAGTGACTGTTTAACAGTCCTATCTATTGTAATCCACTCCAATTGTGGTGATGATTTATAGAGTACAGTAGTGACCAGTGATTAACAATGATTTTACTACCTATACCATAGATACAAATTAGGCAGTACTGGGACATGTTTTTAAAACTGGTTGGTTTAGTGCCATTTTTACAAATGAAATCGCAAATCATTTAGGCCATATAGATTAACTTAACCAAGGCAGCATATTTCACATGAAGGGTTCCATATGTGCTTTTCTCCCACCTCCCCAGATTCTTTAAAGGGCTTGGCAATGCCTTTAACCCTTGTATTGTACATACAGTGATTCTACCATATTGCTGTAGGAAAGGTAGAAGATTAATGGCCAATCAGAGTCTACTTTATAATGGAGTTTAGCTTTGGCATGACATGTGCAAACATGATGGTGTGGGGGCGGGGGTCCCTCTGTTTTAAAGCTGTGTTGTGTCCCATGAAGTATGAGTTATTTGAATTAACATGATTTCTAATTTTTTCCCCCCAGAGTCTCAGTTGAAAGATAATCCTGCTTTTTCAATGCTGAATGACTCTGATGATGATGTGATTTATGGGTAAGCAAACAACAGAAATCAAGATGCTCCTAGGACATGAATGCAATGAATCTGCTGTGTTTCTAGAACAGACACCATAGATGCAATTTCTAGTCTTTGCAAATCTAATTAGTATCTACAGTAATGTTTTCCATTGAAAAATGTATTTAAAATTACATTTTTCTCAATAGTATTTTTTTAACCATATACAGTGTAGCTGATTGTGTTATTTATCTCATAATCTGACATGAGATGTAAATATATGAAGCTATGATACATACTTAAGGTGCAATATGAAAGTCTTTACTGTACTTACACTTTATTATATGTACTGTTTGAGATCTAAGGGTTATCTAACTTAGATCTTAACCAATTTGCCATTGAACCGGGATTGGTAACTTTAGGACTGATTATTGCCCTTTCCTTGTTCCAGTGTAGCCCTCTGCATGTTTTGGACCAGCTCATATGTAGATTTCTGCCATGTTTAATCATTTTAATGTGATTTGTATAATAAGTTTGCAGAGACAACTAGTCGTTTGCCCTTCATAAATGATGGTATAATATTACATGTGTCTTTTTCCTACACTCTGCCTCCCCTGTGTCTCTTTCCTGCCCTCTCCCTGCCCTGTGTCTCTCCCCCCCTCCCCTCCCTTGGGACTCTCACCCTCCCTCCCCTGTGACTCTCGCCCCTCCCTCCCCTGTGACTCTCGCCCCTCCCTCCCCTGTTACTCTCGCCCCTCCCTCCCCTGTGACTCTCGCCCCTCCCTCCCCTGTGACTCTCGCCCCTCCCTCCCCTGTGACTCTCGCCCCTCCCTCCCCTGTGACTCTCGCATCTCCCTCCCCTGTGACTCTCGCATCTCCCTCCCCTGTGACTCTCGCATCTCCCTCCCCTCTCCCTCCTCTTGACTCTCCCCCCCCTCCCTCCCCTGTGTCTTCCTCCCTCCCCTGTGTCTTCCTCCCTCCCCTGTGTCTTCCTCCCTCCCCTGTGTCTTCCTCCCTCCCCTGTGTCTTCCTCCCTCCCCTGTGTCTTCCTCCCTCCCCTGTGTCTTCCTCCCTCCCCTGTGTCTTCCTCCCTCCCCTGTGTCTTCCTCCCTCCCCTGTGTCTTTCCCCCCTTGCCACAGCAGACTATACATGGCTCTAAATCACATTGGCAGACATTTATGACTTATACAGCTATATTGCTGCTCATTGGATAATAGAGACTCCCCCCACCCCCCCCCCCCCCACCCCCCAAATACTGTTATATATTCTATATAATGAGCAATGAGAAAGCAAGAAAACTAATGCAACCTTTTTACATTTTTAATTTCTACATGCAATTTGTTCTTAATGTTGGGTTTTCTTCTGATCCTGTTGATACTTTATCAGGAGGGTATGTCCTTGTAAGAGTTTACATTTCCATTATGCAGAAAGAACCTTTATGTGATTCATTCTGATCTCCTAGCGTAGGAAGCTGATCAGCAGACACCAAAATGGCAGATTCCAGTGCAGTATAATTGCATATAAAAAATTATATATTACTACAGTGGCCCTTTAAATCATTTCCTATGTTCCTTGCCATAAAATGTATCGCACATTCCTCATGCCCTTAATATTAATATTTAACATAACTGACTTTAGTGTGTAAATCCTCATTCTGTGTGACATATTCAGTGTACCCACAGATGTGTAAGTATTTTGATATCTGGATACATCCATCATCATATTAGATAATTATAAGCACTGGTTTCCTTTTATTATGTCAGTGCTTTTGTAGACTGTAGAAGCATTTTTATGCTAATAAGAGTATAAAAATAGTATCGTTTATGTACTCTAAACTTTCCCTTTAAAAATAACAAGATTATATGTGTATATATAAATATGTCCAGTAAACCCGATACCATATGCTTTGTAGCACAATATTATAATTCCCTTATGTTATATGCTGCTCATATTTGGCTAGGGTGGGAATGCTGTGAGTGGGTGAGCAGTATGTACAATATTATTGTAGCTCTGTGTTTAACAGATTATACTCATAATATTGTCACCTTCTGGAATAAAGCTTGATGTCGGAAGAGTTCCCCATCACCCTTAGGGAGACTAATCCCTAAGGGTTATTTGCATAAACAAAACAACTAAGTCAGAGATGCTCATCCGAGAACGGACTAACCTTAATAGGTTAGAGTGGGTTATCATGGCCATAGAACTAACCTATTAAGGTTAGTCCGTTCTCTGATGAGCACCTCTGACTTAGTTGTTTTGTTTATGCAAATAACCCTTAGGTTAGTCTCCCTAAGGGTGATGGGGGACTCCAGACGTGTACTCCTTGCTCACTGTGCCTTAGGGAGTTCAGCTACACCTCACTGATGAGGCTCACTGATGAGGCTCAATGAAGGGTGAAATGTACGTCTGTGGTTTGCTGTTTCTCCTGTTCAGGGTAGAAATGCCTGGTATTTCGGGACTGGACCATGCTAGTGAGTGGGACCAGACTGATATACTACAGGATATTTCTCCCTGTGAAGGGCACAAGTGAGCTAAAAGAGGTAGCTCTCAGAGTGGGTTATCATGTCCATAGAACTGAGAGCAACCTCTTTTTTTAGCTCACTCGTACCCTTCACAGGGAGAAATATCCTGTAGTATATCAGGCTGGTCCCACTCAGTAGAGTGGTCCAGCCCCAAAATGACCTGCTTGCATGTTTTTTTCTTATAGGTTTCATAAATTCCTACTTTTAATGCCCACCGCTTTTTTTTACCAGTTTCCTTTTTGTGTGTCTCTGTCCTGATATCTTATACGTATCTATTGTTTACAGGAGTGACTACGAGGAAATGCCTCTTCAGAACGGCCAAGCCATTAGAGCCAAATATAAAGAGGAATCTGATAGTGATTGAGTTCAACTGATCATGTAACTTGTCTGCAAGAGAGGATGGAAAATATCACATGTACAGACTCATCCTCCTCATGGCACCTCTGCTTATCATGGAAAAGCTGCTCCTTAAAGGATTCTTTTTTTTTTTTTTTTCTTTTTTTTTTTTCTTTGACCAACTATTGAATGCATAACTGTAAATATTATGGATACAGGGATTGCTTGGTGATGGACGATAATCGGCTATGTGTGGAGTGCCATGGCAACAAATATAAGCTACGTGACCCAAGAATAATATTTGCAGTTGGAACCCAGTCCACTTTGGGCACGTTAACGTTTCAAGAAATTTCACTAGCCTGAATCTTAATTGGTTCAGTTCTTTATAAATGTGGATAACTCCTACTGAACTGATTGCTTTTTATTTTCAATCAAGTAGCATGTGAAGAGGATGGTGCACTATTTTATCTAAAATGTTTTCCTTGTGTCCCAGTCACATGCCTGCCTTGTTTTTTTTTGTTTTGTTTTTATAAATATAATTTTAGTCAAAAAGTATAAATGAAGGATAATCCCAGTAGTGAACACAATATCACGGATTAATACAGTTCCAAAATGCATAGCATTAAAGGGACATTACGAACCCAACAAGAAGTTGATTTCATTTTAAAGAGCATTACAATTGTTTATGCATTGTACTAGCAGTTTTTTCTCTACAGTAAATGATTTCTGAAATATTTAAAATTGATTTTGCTGCTCCTGCATGCGAATGTGTGGCTGAGAGTTCTTAATAAGGGGTCTAACAGCCAGATAACATTGCAGGTCTTTATTTTGACCAGTAAGGAGACAAACAAGCAGACTGTAATCCACATTAGCACAACAGTGCTACTAGCTAATATGCTCATTTGCACATAAACACAGCAACAACAAAGAATTTCCCAGTTTTTCATGTTTTTTTAAGAATAACCAAAAAAATCAACTTGAATTTGGGGTAACAGAGCCCCATTAATTGACACTGATTAAAAATAAATAATAATGCAAAATTGTTCTAATTATTTATACATTAAAAAATAAAACTACCACCTAAATGTTAATACCTGCTAAAATGTAAATGTTTTATTTGTATAAAATCTTTACACCAACGCTCTTCACAGATGGTATTTATTGGTACTATAAGACATATGTTGATAAATGGAAAAAAAAGTGATGAATGGTGAATTTTCTTTGCAGATATGTGTATGGACTTATTTTTTGAATTAAACATTTTGGATGAAATCAACCCTGATCCTGCAGCTTTGCGTACATTGTAATGATTTGTAAAGTATGACCACCTAGTTATTTTTTCTATTGGCAGTAATGTACCTTAATTTATTGACCAATTATTTTAAAACTCATTGAACATTTTAATACTAAAAATGTTATAATGTAAGTTAGGCAAAGCTTTCTACATCTGTAAATAAAAATTGCCTTTTCTATTCTCCCTCCTTACCATTTGTGTGTACCTGATCTATGGATATAAATTAACATAATTGATAATTAATTTTTTTATCATTTGTGTTTTTGTTAATTGAATTATTGCCGATGCAGGCAGACATATCTACAGTAGACTCTCAGTTATCCGGCACCCATGGGAATTGGCAGATGCCGGATAAATGTAATTTCTGGTTGCTTTAAAATTACTAATAAAAGAGGCCTAGATTAGCTGCACATAGGATGCTCTGCTAAGTATATTTGTCAGTGAGGGCTGTTCTAGCAGCAGCAGCTTTTACTCCTCACTTACTCACAGGTACATTCGGCTGGCGGGTAACACGGGTAATGTAACGCTAACACTGCACTGACTCATGCCAGGTAACATTGAATTACAGAGACTACAGTAAATGTTAGGGTTTTAACAGCCCCATAAGCGTCATAATATACCCTTATGGGACTGATGGGGTTAAATAGAGGCTTATGGGGGTCTGTATTGACCCCCATGAGTTATAGGGTTAATTATTGGCTTATGGGGGTCTGTATTGACCACCAAGAGTTATAGGGTTAATTAAGGCCTTATGGGGGTCTGTATTGACCACCATGAGTTATAGGGTTAATTAAGGCCTTATGGGGGTCTGTATTGACCTTCATGAGTGACGGGGTTAATTAAGGCCTTATGGGGGTCTGTGTATATATATATATATATATATATATATATATATATATATATACACACACACACAGTGTAATAACTGCATTTCTCAGGATTCTGGGCATGAAACTTTATTTTTAACTTGTTTTAGACATTCAAATGTGAACACAAATGTACTATTTATTCACACACACACACACACACACACACATATATTTATATATATATATATATATATATATATATATATATATATATATATATATATATAATGTTTTAAAGTATATTCTGCATGACTGCTGATTCTCCCTGGCTGTTGTCCTGAATACCTTCATTGAAGATATATAATGGCTATATCTGCTCTACTTCCTGGTACCCCATCAAAGACTAATAATTACATTTGCACTACTGCAGAAAAAAGAGTGTTCAGGAATACAGTCAGCTTTCTGACTGTATTATTGCTTTTAATAATACAAAAAATGTAATACCACAATATAAAATAGTTGGTAAATGTAGGCGAATAATCTTCTCATACAGTGTGGAAATTTGGCTATTAGGTGATATTTAATTGCATTTTTTAGCCGATATTTTTTTTTTCTGTGGCCAAATTTTTTTTATTGCTTGCCTTTACCAATGTTTTTGGGAGAGTAGAAATGAGACTTTATGCAGTAACGCTCGTGTAAGTGTATTCTGCCATAAATCTTCTGTAATTCATATTCAGTACAAAGTCTTTTTACTTTTTTTATTTTTTATTATTATTTGATTATATATTGGTATATTATCAAGTTGTTTTTGCAAAGTAACTTTTGGCAGAAATATGAATTTTGAAATAATCATTACATAAAAGAAAAAAGTGCAACCCCTTTTCCAAAAAAATGTTTAGTTCTCTCTTCTCATCCATGACCAAAGAAACAAAAATTAGTTTTTTTATATTTGTTCTTTAAGGGTTAGCATTCCCAGTGTCGATTTGAAAAAACAAAACAAAAATATTTTCAAAATATCCTGAAAAGTGATACCCATTAAAATACATACCACAAATGTTCTTTTGAGTTTGTGGTTTCTCTCTCTATTCTTTTGAATACCTACTTCAAAAATACATCTCTATTCGGTATTTCCCCAAAAATAAAATCTACACGATTTTAATAAAGATGGATTTTATATATGTTATTGACTAAGTTTTTTGTAGTTCCTTAAGTAGAATATATCTAATATTTGATTTTATAGTATATAATATGTTATTTTATGTGCTGGATTGCCTTTTTTTTTCTTTTTCTTTTTTTTATGCTTAGTCATGAAATTTATCAGATGCACATGAAATTAAGCTGTGATTATCAATCCATGTTAGAAGAAGGTCCCTTTTTTGAAAGGCCCCAGAGGCTGCAACACCTAAGCAAGAGGCACCACTAACCAAACACTGCCACGAAGACCAAGGAACTCTCCAAACAAGTAAGGGACAATGTTGTTGAAGTACAAGTCAGGGTTGGGTTATAAAATAAAAAAATAAAAAAAATCCAAATCTTTGAGGATCCCCAAGAGCACCATCAAATTTATCATACCCACATGGAAAGAACATGGCACAACAGCCAACCTGCCAAGAAACGGACGCCCACCAAAACACACGGACCGGGCAAGGAGGGCATTAATCAGAGAGGCAGCACAGAGACCTGGAGGAGCTGCAGAGTTCCACAGCAGAGACTTGAGTATCTGTACATAGGACGACAAAAAGGCGTACACTCCATAGAGTTGGGCTTTATGGCAGAGTGGCCAGAAGAAAACCGTTACTTTCAGCAAAAAACTAATTGGCACGTTTTGAGTTTGTGAAAAGGCATGTGGGAGACTCCCAAAATGTTTGGAGGAATGTGCTCTGGTCTGATGAGAGTAAAATGGAACTTTTCGGCCATCAAAGAAAACGCTATGTCTGGCGCAAACGAAACAGATCACATCGCCCAAAGACCATTATCCCCACAGTGAAACGTGGTGGCAGCATCATGCTGTGGGGATGTTTATCAGCAGCCAGGACTGGGAAACTGGTCAGAGTTGAGGGAAAGATGGATGGTGCTAAATACAGGGATATTCTTGAGCAAAACCTGTACCAACACTGCTAAAGCAACACTTGGGTGGTTCAAGGGAAAACATGTAAATGTGTTGGAATAGGCCTAGCCAAAGCCGAGACCTCAATCCAATAGAAAATCTGTGGTCAGACTTAAAGATTGCTGTTCACAAGCGCAAACCATCCATCTCAAAGGAGCTTGAGCAGTTTTGCAAGGAGGATTGAGCAAAAATCCCGGTGGTAAGATGTGGCAAGCTCATAGAAACTTATCTAAAGCAACATGGAGCTGTGATCGCAGCCAAAGGTGGCTCTACAAAGTATTGACTTTAGGGAGGTGAATTGTTATACACATTGACTTTTTCTCTTATTTCGTCCTGTTTGTTTGTTTGCTTCACAAAAAAAAAAAAAAAACTTATATTCAAAGATGCGGGCATGTTCTGTAAATTAAATGATACAAATCCTCAAATAATCCATGTTAATTCCAGGTTGTGAGGCAATAAAACACTAAAAATTCCAAGGGAGGTGAATACTTTTGAAAAGCACTGTATAATGTCTCTGCAAACATCTACAAGTACTCTTCCCTCCTCAACGTCTTATATCTGCTGCATCCCCTTTCCTTTTGCAAATACCTCAACACCTCTCCCCAAGATATTATCATTACTCCATCTTTAATTATAATGCTTTATTGAAAACTGCAAGCAATATGTCCTTAGCTATTTTCTTACATTAACTAAAGGAATAAATCAGACTTCCATATTTGCAATATGGGACTACACACTTCCCAAAGGGCACCCTGTGTTTACGAGCCACAGATCCTACAGTGGCAACAATTAATTTCCTGCATCTCAAGAGACATATTTGCCAGGAGATTGTGGCCAAAGGCCCCAGTCAAGGGGCCCTATGCTACTCTGTGCAAAAGCAATTATGAGTGCCATAGCAGCACAGTAAATCCTACCTAGCTATGCTATGAGTGAACTGAACAACAAAGCCAAAAAGCAAGGCAAAAATCTCCATTGATTTTTTTGCACCTACAAAAAATTATTACTACATTAGACTTTGACACCCTAACTGCAAAAAAAAAAAAAACTATTAAGGGTACCAAAGTCCACTCATAAAGGCTTTTAAACCCAGATTGGAACAATCTGCTACCTAAAATGAACTCCTATGGTTCGGGTCTCCCTGGCAACTAAAATTAACCTCATCACGCCATCTAATTAAGCCCTGTTCCAGGTCCTTAAAGGACCAATTTAATCAGTTAACCCCCTTCCTACAAGGACCCAATTGGACCCCCATGGCATATAAAAATAAACCCTCCCTGTACCTTAAGGGACCTGTGCCACAGGGGTACTCTAAGTACCCCTGTGGCACCTAATATTAACCCTCTATGATCCATGATGCTCTATACAGGACTCCCATGACAGTCTAAGTTAAAACACAACACTAGAAAATGTAAATTACCGCCCCAATAAACTAACAAATAAAAATAAATCTAAATTAAACCCAAGTGTTTAACTTATGACCCACGGCAGGGGTTAATTAGATGGTGCGGGTTCCTTTAAGAATCCATGCGTTGGGAAGGGGTTCAATTTAGGTACCAGGGAGTCACAAGCGGGACCCCCTGCAGCATTGAGGGTTCATTTTCAGTGCAAGGTTGTTCTTTCAGAACCCCCTTGCAGGGGGTTAAATGTTTAGTTGCCATGGGGGTCTGTATAGACTCCCATAGTTATGTAGATGGTGTGATTGGGTCGTGGTATGTAAAGGGAATGAATTCCCAGGACATGATGTTCTCATTTTCTATTGCCTCCGAGAGCCGTTCCCCATCTGTAAAGCTTAGTTTGGGTTCCTCTTACACTGAAAACTCTTGTGGTCAAGGCAAGGATTTACGTATGTGGGCTGAGTGCCCTAATGTGAGGGAGCTAAAGATTTACATAGTGGTGTAATCAAGGAAGAAAATCTTCGCCAGCTGGTTTAGGGCAGTGCCCTAAGTTAGAGCACTTTATTCACAAGGGGACCACATTTTTTGGTCCCTAAGCTATTTCAGGCATCTCTTCTAGTAGCATTGTTTCAATAGTCTCGTGTTTTCCTTGTTGTTTCTTTTCATAAATCAAGTTTGTGCTTGCTTTTTCTTTATACTGCGAAGTGCACTATATGCAGCGCTTTTCTATGATAGGCTCCTCATGGAAAAGGTCTAGTAGCTGAAGCCTGAGACATTGAAGGGCCATTTAATTCAGTGCAATTTGGACCACATCCCTGTAAAGAGCCCCTAAAAGCATGTTGAAATACATCCATTTTTAATTGAGAAATCAAACAAAATCTGTGTTTATATGTGTGAAAGACTGTTCCATTTCTTCTTCATTAATGCAACCAATTAGGTTGCATGGGTGTGTTCCCCATTCAAATCAAATGGTAAGGTTTTCAGACTGCTTACATTTCCAGTTTGACGGAAAACAACCGTGTAATGGGTTATATTTTTTATTATTTCAGGTTTCTGCTCTCTTGCGTCTCTGAATTTGAATAATGGGGGTTAGTGCTCTGTGCTCCGACGCTCCTTGCAGTGATCCCAAGGAACAAAACTATTACCTTTACCAAGTCTATCTTTCCAGGTATGGAATATTGTTACTCACCTAAAACAGAATGGCTATTGATTAACAGCAGTGTAACCTCATAGACTCATCCCTGTATTAATTTCTCCTGCAACAGCCATTGGGCAGGACAGACTGTAAAAAAAATATGTAATGTTTAATATTTTTTAGCGGTTATCAATTAAAAAAATATAGATAATTTTAACATACAATCTTGTGCTCTTTCACACCACGAAGAGCACTTACAGTGAGTTCAGTGGCCCTTTAAAGGGCCATTTACCTGTGCGGTGTACCTAGCAGCAAACAGAGGAAGCAAAACAGAGCTCCCTGCAATAAAGCTTTAAAAAAACATGAAAATACCAAGCAATTTGGATTATATTTGATCTACAAGACCAGTGACTGAACCGTCTGGATTGCTTTGGAACTGTGCAGCAACTTTTGGACTTCACTTTAACACACATCTAAATCTAGTGGACTAAAAGGTACTGGATGGATGAAGGAACAATATGAATCAGACCCCTAAACGCAACACACATTTGACATCTATGTGTTGAAGCAGGAGAAAGAGGTTTGGAGCAAGAGACAGACATCTTTAAACCCTGTTGCAGGACATTGATACAACTTGTTTTTCTGTTTGGAGTATTCAGCAGTAGAAGACCTGCTCCAAGCGCCATTGAAGTAAAAACTCTATATACGGGTACTGGAGATTGAGGGGAGGGGGACTCCTTTATTGCCCTAATGCAAGGGTATGTAAGAAAGCTTCATGCAAGCCAGAGTTAATAGAGACCTTTACTTGGAATAAGCTTTACAAAACCAACACCCCAAACAGTACCCCCCAATAAAAGCTTCTCATAATTAAAGCATGGTTGACTTTCCTTGCAAAACCACAACTTTTATTATCCTGCTAAATCAGGGAATCCATAAACTGTGTAAATACTTTTCTGATTATTGCCTGCTACACAGAAAGGAACTGCCTATACTTACAAAGCTCACTAGCACCATCTATTGGCTTGGTACTCCACTTTGCCATTACATGTAAAAACAACAGTTCCTAGACTCAACAGTGCCATCTATTGCTATTGAACTGCATCACCAAGCCCTACAATGCCATCTGTTGGCTGGGAGTGAAGTTCCTAGACTCAACAGCCCTATCTATTGCTATTGAACTGCATTACCAAGCCCAACAGTGAGAAAATACATGCTATCAAGACCCAACAGTGACGAACGTGCATGTTACCCAACCTGTGGGGCTATGAATATTGAGCTCAATACCCTCTGTCCATAATGTGATAACAGTTGTTCCACTTCTCAATGCCTATTTTTACATCTTTCAAGCAATACTGATCTGCTATCTTTTGGTTGGTTACCTCTGACTACAGAAACTGAAATAAAGACACAACTCAAGACATCTTGATTATCCAAAGGAATAATACTATACAACCATATAAATACATTTTCCAGGAGCTGTCACCATTGGTAGTCGGTGTTATTTTTTAAGAGGACTTGCTGTGCTCATTACTATGTAAAAACCACTACCCCCTCCCTATGTGAGGGCACTTACTTAAGCAAAGTGACATCTATATGAAGTAAACTCAGAACCTTGAAGATGTTTTGGTCATAGGAGATGGCAGGTGCATCAACAAGACACAACACCAAAGACATACAAACTTATTGTACAACAGGAAAAACTTTACAAGCGCCTCAACAAGCCTCCAAGCCAACTAAGAATAGCACTTCATAAAATATGGAGGCATCCGTCCCAAGTACGAAGACGGACATTCAAGACCTGAAGGAACTGATATACTACTTTAGAACGGAGATCAAGTCGGAAATTCAAAAAGGTGGCAACGAAATTGTCTACAGAGATAAAGGCAGTAGGCTCCAAAACAAGGCTACTGGAAGACAATTGCAATGATCTTCTTCATGCACATACGCAACTTGAGGAGAAGATGGTCCTAATTAAGGAGGAACACTCATTTCAACAGTCTGTCCAAGAAGATTTCGAGAACAGACACCGTAGACAAAATATCCGCATAAGGAACCTCCCTGAGTTGGTGAGAGATCTGCTGCAATATTTGCTAGCAAATTTCTTCTGCCATGCATATGCAAAGAGGAATATAGAGTGGACAGAGTCCACAGAGCGCTGGAAAGTCGGTCATCTAACTCAAATCGACCAAGAGATGTTATAGCGGAGTTCCATTATTTTTCCACCAAAGACAAATTTATGAGAGCGGCTAGAACCGGTATCCCTGAAGTAGAAGGCTGCCAACCAAGTATCTACTCAGATTTGTCTGCAACAACCCTATTTAAAATGAAGACGCTAAAACATATTCTGGAACTTGTAATAGCCAGAGGTTGGTAATACATATGGGGCTTTCTTTTCTGGCTGAACATGTCCAATGAGGGGAAATTGTACACCATTGGATCTTTTGAAGAAGGAGTTACACTTATCTCTTCATGGAACATTCAGCTACCAGAAAATGTAAAACCCTCCTCCTGAATCAACCCCGCAACAGAGGCGAGGTCCGAGAAGCCAAGCTACTACAACAACCTAAATATGCCTCTCATTATCTGTCTAATTGACATATCAATACTAGGGGACTTCACTTAAGCATATTGGTCTACATATTGGAAGTACCCTGAAGTGCTACCTATCATTTATCTCCTTTTTTCGCAGTTATATGCTTGTTTACACATACGTTTTATCTTGCAATGACACTTATAATGTTACCAAATATTTTAAAAGTGCCCCTATAGGGCATAAATATAGTTTCATTTTTAGGCGAACCTTCTCAGTATTAATTGTTCTGGATACTAGTTGGCTCACCAATTAAAGTTAGGAGATCAGCTATTGCTCTCCTCTAAGTAATTTAAGTTACTTATATTTCTACTTTTTATTCTTTTCTCTTTTTCTTCCTTTTCTTTCTCTTCCATAGTGTACTATAGAAATATATCTATACTCATTTACGTAGTTACTATAACGAAATCTAATTTTAGGTACCAGTAAGCTAAATAACTACAAATCTCATTTTAGATCACAACGTTGTTGCATAAATTGTCTAAGCCTTTTCTTAGGGAATCGGCCCTTAATTAACAGATCTCAGTCTCTTGCTCCTTGTGTCCAAGCCATGAGGACATCTTGCTTCAGTCTAGTAAAAAGCCAGAGTGATTAGTTGATATCCTCAGTCTCTTTCCTCTCAGCACCAGGTGAGTCATGGGCATTAAAATAATTCCACATAATGCACAAGCCCTTCAGGAATACCATAGACTGGGGGCAGATATTGTCATGATACAGGAAGAGAGAGAGAGAGACTTGGGGCCTCATTCTATTATCGGCCGTAAATCGGCCGTAAGGCTGCGATTCCTTGCGGGGGTTCAGTTAACTCGCGATTCTATTATACGGCCCCGCAAGGATCTCCTTTTACGGCCGGCCGCATATCTTGGAACCGGCCGTAAGCTGTGAAATATAAAAACGCAAAAATAAATTCAAGCCTGCACTGTACAGCTCTGTAAATGCTAGGGATCATATTGGGGGACATGAGGATTAAAAGAAACCCACTCTCAAGCTTGCACATCAGCCCAAACCCGAGTTCAAATTAACTGTTTATTTTCCGGCTGCGGCGTGGGTGTGTCTGAGGTGCTCCAAGCACTCTGGACTTTTTACATGGATATTTTACGGATATTAAAAATGAAATATTTTACGGATTTGAGTACAGGATAATTATGTGCTATTTTTTCTAACACCTAAAATCCCTTTATAGTCTTCTCAAAGTGCAGGAGGGCTTTATTTGAGCTATTTTATGTGCTTAATTGGTGCTAGCGAGACCTCTTTCCTGCAAGTAAGCTGCGGCTCGTTTTTAGCCTTGCAGAGAGGTTTCCCGGAGCAATTGAATTGCAAATCTCTTGCGGCCGTTTTAGATCAAAGGCTTTCCTCCGGCGCGAGCGGCCGCAAGAGATAGCAAGGCACCGGCCGCAAGCCTGCCGGAATCCCCGGCCGTAAGGGAATAGAATAGCAGAATAGCTTGCGGCCGGTCCTTGCGGCCCCGCAACGGCTGCGGCCGATAATAGAATGAGGCCCTTGGGGTGAGCGTGGTCCCCCAAATCTGGCGGTCGTGACATAAGGCTTTGGTGGACTACTTTGCACTGAATAGCGGTGGGATGGGAGTCTGGGCAGCCCATAAGGCAATATTGCAAGGCGTTTGCATACAACTTGGCTCAATAGCAAAAAAATAATATCAGTCTCAGATAAACAATTTGGACAAAAAAAATTTAGACCTTCATAGACTGGTCGCTGTTCAGAATTCTCCTAAAATTTTCGAGGAAATTCTTCAATGTAAACAAGAATTGTAAGAGATTGTGCCAAAGAAAATGGTGACTATATTGCAGCGTACACAACCTAAATTATTTCGATTCTCCAACAAACCAGATACAATGTTAGCTAGAAGACTTAAAAAGCAGAGAACAAACTCTTTTATTCCTAAATTACTCGCTAAAGAAAATGGCATGGTATATCAACCAGCCCAGATTACTAAGGCATTTCAACAATTTTATACCGAGTTGTACTCAATGCCTGTTCGTTCTGGGTCACAAAGCCATAAATCCCAAATAGAGACTTTTTTGTCATCCAATATGATACCCCAATTTAAGAAAAGTAAAGTCGATTCTCTCACATCCCCTATCTCTGAAGAGGAAATTAGAAGCGCAATAGGGGCTACTAAGCCTCATAAGGCATCTGTAACTAATGTATTCACTAATTACTATTACAAGCGATTCATGGAAACTTTGTTCCCTCACCTCCAACATCTATTTAATGAATTCCTCTTGGTCAAAACTATAAAAGCTGAATTTCTGTAGGTAAAAATTATAGTAATACATAAAGAAGGCAAAGACCCAATGCAGTGCAGCAGTTATAGACCCATATCTTTAATAAACAATAATATCAAGTTATACTCCAAGATCATAGCAAATAGATTGGCCTCTTTGTTGCCGACCGTGATTCATCCAGACCAGGTGGGCTTTATCCCGGATACGGAAGCGCCTGATAATACTAGGCAAATCTTTAACCTTATGGATTTCGCTTCAGATAAAAAATTACCACTAATGCTACTATCTTTAGATGCAGAGAAAACATTTGATAGGATTGATTGGACTTATATGAAAGAAGTATTGCTTAAATTTGGCCTTAGTGAAAACTTTGTAGGAAGCATTATGACATTATAATCTGATCCTAGGGCCTATATTACCTATCAGGGTTTCAAGTCTTAATTATTTAAGATAGATCAGGGAACAAGACAGGGGTGTCCTATATTGCCTCTACTTTTTGCTCTATGTTTAGAACTACTAGTGATAGCATTAAGGGAAGCTCCAGATGTCAGTGGAATCAAGTTAGAGGATAAAGAATATATGCTAAGCCTATTTGCAGATGATATGCAATCTCCTCACAGTTACTAACCCATTAATTAGCTTACCTAGCCTATTTAAAACATTGAGCAATGTTTTCCATATATCAGGGTTTCAAATGAACGCAAATAAAAGTGAAGCTCTTAATGTCTCATTGCCCAAGCAACTAGAAAATTTGCTGACCTTAAACTATCCCTTTAAATGGTCCTCTCATCATATAAAGTACCTAGGTATTCATATCCCTAAATTTACTAAACAGATATATGATGCCAATTACCCCATTATCTTTAAAGAAATATATTCAGATCTTTGCACCTGGTCTTCATTAAATATCTTGTGGTTTGGTAAAATACATGCCATTAAAATGAACACCCTCCCTAAATTGCTATACCTTTTTAGGACTATACCATCATCGATAAATCTTAAAGACATAGCAACATTACAAAAAGCAATATTTAAATTCATCTGGGGCAATAAGAAACCTAGAATAAATAGGGCGACCATGACAGCATCAAAACAGAAAGGAGGCTTAGCAACTCCTGACCTTCTACGATACTATAAGGTGGCTAGATTAGCCCAAATGACTAAATGGTATATTATGAGAGCCCCCGGCCCCCCCCCCCCCCCCCCCCAGTTTGGGTGGAGATAGAACGTCAAGTTTTTATGGGACCAAAATATTCTCCTGAAACAAATACTATGGCTAAGAATCCATCAGCATATTAATTTAAAATCACTTCCGATGTGTCTGAGTCACTCCATCATACTATGGAAGCAAATCAACAAGAGAACTCCTCTACTACAAAATGGCTACCCTATTGTGGCTACCCCATGCAGACTTATCAATCAATAAACATACCCAATTAGCTTGGTGGATTAGAAGTCAGATAACAATTGTTGCAGATGTACAGTTAGAATGTCAAAACTGGTCTCCATTGGACTTTAGCATAAATCACTGGCTTAACCTGATGAGGATTAGCACACAAGTGGGACAAACTGCAAAAAAACAAACAAATTAGCTAGCAAAACTCCATTTGAGCATTGTTGCTTACACAACTCAAAAAGTAAGAAAAAAACACACTTTTCTTTATAACTACTTAAATTAACAGGCCACGCCTAATAATTTGTCCTATAGGGCCTCCCGGGAGGCTGAGCTTAATATTAGCCTAGATGATGAACAATGCAGCAAACTCCTCTTTAAACATTATATTGAAGGAAAATGTTTACAAAACTATATTGAGATGGTACCTTACCCCAGCTAGACTCCACTGTTCAAATAGTCAGTAGTAAATCATACAATGTAATAACTCCCAAGTACCTTTCCTCATCAGTTGCAATTATTAATTTACCTTTAAGTAAATATTCTATGTTTAGCTTTTTGATGCCTTCACACACAATTTTGTATTAGATCCTACATATTTGACCATTGGGTTAGTTTTACCAAACCATTTATGAGTTTGACTTCCGTCTCCTGGAATGTCTGCCTTGTTACATATTTTTGAGTCATCTTCAAAGAGACCAACATTCCAGTTGATGCCCATTAGCATTATACTTTGCTCCCTTTTCTGGTAAATACCCATTCTTCTGACTGTATCTCATTAATAATGACTTTCTGATGACTTAAGCCAGTGTCCTATCCACTGAACTATGTTAAAGTTAAAGTCCCAGACTATGAAGGTTACAAATTAGTTTGTGTTGGACAGAGTCAAGTGAGTTACTAAAATATAGATACGTTTGCATACTATTGATGTCGCACTGGAGTTTTCCCCAATGTCTTTTTTTGTGTAGCAGTTCTCCAGTCATCTGGAACTACTCCAGACAATGATTCATTAAAAAATGTAGCTAAAAGTGTGGCTACTACCAATCTAAGCATCTTCAGTGCCATTGGATGTATATTGTTTGGGCCTATTGATTTGTTCACTTTTAACTTCAAACTCTTGTTAGAGTATCTCACCAACCACATTTTACAGTTGCCAGAGCCGAGTTCACCCTAATAGCGCCGTTCTAAGGGCAAAACTGTAGTCTGTGATTGGGTTCCTGGCACTGTACCCTAATCCAAGACCGTGTTCTGATGCCTGCCTGAGAGCAGAGCCCACAGTCCTAAACTGATTCCCATGTTAAGTGGACCAAAGGCAAAATGGTGATATGTTTTGAGCCTCATTTGCATGTCACCAGAACCCTTAGCAGCAGTGGAATTATTGTTTACTGAAAATAAGTTCTGTGGGAAAACATGTCTCATGGCCTGCTTGAGACGTGAGTGTACACTGCAGGATGTTTTAAAATATAGTCAGTCATGTTACTTTATTAGATCATGCAACAGTGCAACGGAGCATGAACAGCGTTAACTCAAAATGCAATTATTTACTATGGACTATGTAATAGTTGAGGAACTGCAGCTAGGGCTTTAAGAATTTTTCCACCAAATCCATTGGATTTTAGGGCCAGGGACCTTGATTACTCTGTCCACATATGACAGTGAGCATGAAAGGTGAGGTCTGTAATATTTTGTAAATGCAAGATCTGTGGCATTAATTACTGATAAGCCCCAAGGCATTGCATCTGTTGTCTTCAATGCAGTCTTGCATTATCAAAACATATGAATCTTGTTTGTCGGTGGATTAGAAAGGCTGACAGCTCAAAATGACAAACTTCAGTGTTGGTTTAAGGTAGGAAAATGCTATTTAAAAAAAAAATAACTTGCATACAGTATAATTGGGAATAAAGTTGCATATATACATTTAATTATTTATTAGGTACTTGTACCTCACAACGACGCTTAAAACATTAAAAACAAGGATGGAAAGGGTGTAATAAAAACAAAGCCTTCCATGAAGCCAAAAAGGCCCACATTTTGTAGGATAGTCAATATCTCAATAGCTTAAATAGCTAGTATCAATTTTATTTGGATATGAAGTTAAGGCTTGCTTCTGTTCTTTATTTGGCGCTCAAAAAGGCCATTATAGGCATTTGTGTGTAATAAATGACTCGCTTATTAAGCCTCCTTTATCAGTCCCATAATTTTCACAATTACTCTAAAATTGTTATATTTGTTATTTTGGAAAATAATGTGAGCCTTTATCGTTACCATAAAGAATGGTTTGGGCACATTAAAGATGTCTGGTTTCTACAGAAATACATGGAGTAAAGTGCTGTTTCAGTTCATGAATACAAAGAACAATCACATTTAGGAGAGTTTCTTCTAATAGGTTTTGGGAAAGAGGTCTCGTTCTAAGGGGGTTACTAAAGCGATTGGTATTGCAAAAGCGCGTAATGGACAGAGCACAGCCAAACAAACAGCGTCTACATGCGTGTCACGGTGGACCGCATTCCCAATTATACTGTATGCAAGTTATGGTAATACCATTATTCGAGTGAAAAACTCTTGGGATTTGGAAAATCCACTTTTTTCAAATAATAAAAAAAAAAATAGAAAAGTTATTTGTATTACCAATAATTCTAATTGTACCATATTTGGAACCTCCACTGTGTCACTTTAATACAATATCCTGGTAACTATTCCTTTGGGAGGTCAGTTGATTAACGAAAAACTGTAGCAATATTTAAATTCAGGGGTAAGTTTCACTCCTCTAAATTTCACAATAATAAGAACACCAGTCAAGCCTCCTGTTATTGCACTTTGTATCAAACTCTTTGTGGCATAGAACCACAAAGTGTGAGATTAGTTCAGCTTGGTATAAATATATATTGTGTTATTTGTGTTCTATGGCACTATGCTTTCGGGCATGGCATAGATGTCAGGAGCTATCGGATAAGTTGCTCTAAGATTGTGAATGTGAATAGACGTTTCTAATTGATGACTCAATGAGTAAGTTTTAGCATTTGCAGCTTAGTATACTTTTTTTTAAAGGGTAGCTTGATAGTATGCCCACATGTGAACTTATAACTACAGCTGCTAGAACATAAGTTATCGAGGGGCCTGGTTAGTACTTTAATCCCTAGTAACAATACCGACTTCTGTACTGTATGAAAGGTTATTTTTTTTCCAAAGCCTAATGTCTAGAGGTGGAGCTAGTGCATGGGGCGCCCCGGTGCAAAAAGAAAATTCCCCTCCCCAAAATTAGGAATCCACATTTTAATGTCCCAAGGTTCCCAGAGTGCAGTGTAATAACTTTATTTCTTGAAATTCTGGGCATGAAACAATTTTTTTTACTTGTTTTAGAAATTCAAATGTGAACACAAATGTACTATTTATTTACTGTACTACTGTACGGTGGTGGGCTTCTATCGCTCTTTTGCCCACCATATAATAAATGATTGTTGTGGTGAACCTACTCAAAATATCCACTACACAAGCTAAGGATCCGGCCCCACACCGATGATAGCCAGTAACCTTGAAACGGCTGTACGTGGGTGGAATTCCTAGCTTGTGTATAATCTAACCCTAGTTTTGTTCAAAGCTGTTTGATACAGCGGGCATATGTTTATTTATGGTTATGGACTGCAAGAGCATAATCTTTGTGGGCAGATTTGCATGTCCCTGCCAAGGCTCCCTGAGTGCAGTGTAATAACTGTATTTAATGGAATTCTGGGCATGAAACAAGTTTTTTTTCTAACTTGTTTTAGACATTCAAATGTGAACACAAATGTACTATTTATTTACTGTACTACTGCATGGTGGAGGGCTTCAATTGCTCTTTTGCCCACTACATAATACATGATTGTTGTAGTGAATATATATATATATATATATATATATATATATATATATATATATATATATATATAGCATGGCAAGGCAACCGTCTCCTTGTGGTCAATGCCCTGTTTTCTTACTCTTCCGATGAAGGCCAATAAATGCTTTCCAAACTTGTAATACTTTTTTTGGCAAAGCCATAAAAGGTAAGAAAATAAATAAAACAAGAAATAAATAGTCCTAGCTCTTGCTGAGCACTACCTTACTTTCTGAGCACTTTCCCTATCCACTCCCAACTAAGACTGGGACAAACAGTAAACACTACAATAAACTGTATCTTTAGAGTATTGGCCTCTCTCTTCTGAAGTCCAGGGCTCCTGCTCTGTGGTCTTTGCTTGACAGATTCCCCACTTTAGACTCTCTGGATCTTTGTCTCCAGTTTCAGTTTTTGCTGCTCCAGTACAATTCCAGCACCCCGTCAGGGTAACACTCTCTGTCTCTGCTGCAACCCTTCTCCTCTGTGCTCTGGGCTACAACTGATTTTTCAACAGACTGCCCCAGCCTGTTCACTGCTGCAGCCACATTGTGATGTAATAGAGCCTTTTCAACTCCTGCCTCTATCCAGCCTCAGGATCACATATCTGCCCTCCCAAACTCTCCCACATCTCTGTTTGGCTTTGTCATATATCCCCCAACCCCCCAACAGCTCAATACCAGAAGCATGAGCAACTTCAGCCGAGAGGACGAAAATGCTGCATGTTGGATCCACGTTATGTTCTCTTCCTTTAACTTTTGCACTGGTTAATCGTTCTTGTAGCTGCCAAACCTTCTGCTCTTCCAGCTCTTTTACTACTGTCACCATTCCACTCAGGAAATAGTTTTGGTCTCCAACATGGTAGTGATGTGACTGAAGTTCCAGTCAAAGATATTGCTGTTCACTTTTACATAACCTCGGCACTCTGTGTAGCAAATCAGCTCTCTAGTCCTCTGGAGAGTGCTATTAAGCACTTCCTTCTTCCTCTGTGCCACCTGCAGTAAGGCATTCTGTAGTGTCTGGTTGGCCTCTTGTAGAATCTGCTTTTCTGTATTACAACTATCCAGATGCTTGTTGTTAGTGCGCTCAGGCAGAGCTATACTCTTACAGCTCTCCTTATGGACCATCTGTAATATGTTCCATTACTTTACCGAATGTCTATTCTTAATTATGGAGTTAGGCTTCTGACACCCCATGTACCACAAGATCTTCGGGCTCTTCAACTCAGGCTTACTCAAGTTTATCTCAATAACTATGGTTGTTATTGTTGTTATGTCGTTCAGTCGCATCCGACTCTCCTTGACTTTATGGACCACAGCATGCCACGTGCTTCTCTCAGCCCCTCTGAGCTCCGTCAGGTTCATGTTCATTGCTTCATCTATCCATCTCTGCTTCTGTCATCCCCTTCTTCTTGTGCCTTCAATCTTTCCCAGCATCAGAGCCTTCTCTAGGGAATCCTGCTGTCTCATGATATGCCCAAAATATTTGAGCTTCAGCCTCATGATTATACCTTCTAGTGAACAGTTTGTCTTGATTTCCCGAAGTATTGATTTATTGGATCTACTTGCAGTCCAAGGGACTCTAAGCAGTCTTATCCAACACCACAATTCAAAGGCGTTAATTCTATGGTGCTCAGACTTCTTTATAGTCCAGCTCTCACACACGTATGTTACTACTGGGAATACCATTGTTCAAACTATGCGTACCTTTGCTGATAGTTTAATAGCTTTACTTTTTGCTAGCTTGTCCAAGCTTGTCATAGCCTTCCTCCCCAGAAGCAAACCTATTTTAATTTCATGACTACAGTCAGCATCTGCAGAGATCTTGGATCCAAGGAAAATAAAAACTGTCACTGCCTCCACTTCTTCCCCGTCTGTTTGCCAGGATTGTCATTTGTCATGATCTTCGTCTTTTTAACGTTGAGCAGCAGGCCAACATTTGCACTCTCTTCTTTTATCCTCATCAATAAATCCTTTAGTTCCTTCTCACTTTCAGCCATCAGAGTAGTATCATCGGCGTATCTGAGGTTGTTGATATTCCTTTCAGCAATATTGATTCCGGTTTTGGATTCATTCAGTCCAGCCTTAAGCATGATATACTCTACATATAAGGTAAATAAATAAGATGACAAAACACAACCTTGTTGCACTCCTTTTCCGATCTTCAACCTTTCTGTTGTCGCATGTTCAGTTCTGACCGTGGCTTCTTGGTTGACATACAGATTTCTTTAGGAGGAGGATGAGATGATCTGATACTCCCATCTTTTTAAGGACATGTCACATTTTGTTGTGATCGACAAAGTCAAAGGCTTTAGAATAGTCTATGAAGCTGAAGTAAATGTTTTTTTTGGAACTCTTTTTTTGGAACCTTCTATTATCCAATGTACTATGGTACATCTCTGGTATTTACTGTGCAGCATCTCAAACTAAGCATATGTTCCTTGAGTTTTAGAACTATTCCAAGGGATTCCCATGCTCTCATCTCTGTGATAATTTCTGTGAAGCTTTCGAGTAGAGCATTTAAGTCCAAGGGTTTCTTCTGCAGCTCTTATTGTATACTAGTGAATGTGGCTTCCTGATTTACTTGGGAACTGTGTATCTGCTTCTGCACTTTGCCATGTAATTTCAAATCTATGGTTCTCCCTCTCCACTTTCAGCCATGTCATCCCCTGACTCACAAAGCTGAATACACCTTCCATCATATGAAGTTTGGCTTCTTTCTCCCTTGCCAACACTTGCACAGCACTTCGTTGTTCCTTCAATACAACCAGGTGGGAGTGGGTCTTTGACTCAGACAGCAACTGACTCTCTACTGCCAATCCTTGTAACTCTTGCACAAACTCTGTGAAGCTTTGAGCCTGTTGGACTCCCCTCCTCAGCTCATTCTGCAGGATTACCCTTGTTTATCCAGACTTTCCTGGCTATAACTTCATGTCTCCGCTCTAACTTCTTCTCTTTTGGTCCACCATTATCAACTTCATTATTATCTCCTTCGCTATGGACAAGAAATCCACATGCTGTATCTCTTCCCATGTTCCATCTCTGTCTGCTTCATCGTCCTGCAAACTGCTCTCGTCCCATGATTTGCGAGGACAGATGATCTGGCTTTTACTGTTCCAGGTGCCACAATAGACTGACAAATACTTAAGCCAAAATGGTAGCCATTTCTTGCGCCCAAACTGCTTGCGCTCTAGTGCCTTATCCATCACAGGCTCCACAAACATGACCTTTCCTAGGGTCTCTTCAGGCTCTTCTAGGTTCTGTGCATCATCTGCATCACTATTCACAACATTCATCCTTGTTACCACTGTGCCCCCCTTTCTACAAGGTCTGCTACTCTTTATCTATGCTAGAAAGGACACCCCAGCAATTTTGATTTTATGGAGTGTATCCAGCTGTTCAGCGGCTTCAGACTCAAATTTCACACCAAGACTAGGTCACTTCTGAGCCTTTTGAGTTCCTGAAAAAAGCTTTTGAGTTCAAGCTTTTCAGCTACCACCCACTTTTCTTCCTCTTTTAACTGCTTCTTTTTGTCTATTTTCTGTTTTACTTTTTGCTTTGCCTCCATGGCTACTAGCTTTTAATTTTTCTTCTTTTTATGCAGCTGAAACTTTTCCTTCTTGACTTGTTGCACATCCAGTTCACTCTGCTGGTGCTGGATCTCTTGCTGTGTGTTCAGCTGAAGAACCCACTCTGTCTTGTTTTTTAGGTTCTCCCTGAATAACTCTTCCTGCTTAGGCAATCTGTCTACCTCTTTCTCTCTATTCTGTATAAGCTCCTGGTCTACGCTTTGCATAGCAGATTTCTGCAGACACCGTTCTGTTACCCTTTGCTCTTGTGGAGTATGCACCAGCAGCTTTCTTTCTATCAGAGCTGCTTCAATCTCTGTATTTTCTAGCTGAGAATGTAGATCATTTACTTGGCTGCTTATCTTTAGTTTTTCCTGCTCCCAGTTAAAATCAAGACATCCTTCATTTGATATAACACTAACTGGAATCGCCTGTTTGATCTACCCTTTCTCTGAGTCTGAGATTGTTGTCAGGCATTTCCTTTCTAAAGTATCATACTCCACCTTGGGAGCAATCATCAGGGACAGATGACTGGGTCTGTATCGAGGCCTCTTCATCGCTTGCTGCACCTGTTTGGTTTCATATTTTCCCCAGTATCTTGAACAGCATATTTCATACTGAGAATGGGTTTGCACCCAGTGGTTAACAATATATTTCATTGTGTCCTCTGACCATTACTCACAGCATTAGTCATGGTTATCTCCTCGTTGTGCTCCAAGGGCAGTGGCAAAGGCTCTTTGGCTACATCAGCCTTCTTTTTAGCTGCTTCAGCTTTCACTTCAGCTGCTTTAGTCATCTCTTTAGCTATGTTGCTGCTACCCTCCCTTTCAAATTCTTGTCTTCCTCTTTGATTTGCATAATCTATGTTATTTACAATTTCACCTTTTGCTGCTCCTCTGTCAGCAAACCAGTCCCTCACTTGTTTTTCTTTGATAATACCATCAAATGACTTCTCATTGCAAGACCCTAATGGTATTTCCAATATATTTGAACACAGTTCTGTAACTGCAGTTTGTTTACCTCTATCATTTCTGACTTCAAGCACAACATTCTAATGTGGTTCAAATTTAGGAGCACTTTTCTGTCCTATCTGTGTCTCCTTCCTCGACCTCTCGAAAGGGGACCTGTACCCTGAACTTGGGTAGAGATTAACATGATCATATTTATCCAGAAGACAGGAAGGTCGTTGTCTAGACTTCAAGCTCTTTGTTCATAAACTTCTGTGTGCAGAATATCTGTGCTCTAACACTCTTAGTAACGCTAACTCTGTCAAGGATCTCTGCTTTCAGGTCCTCATAATTCATTGCCTTTTTGGCATCCATGTATATGTAAGCTTTCTGAGCTTCACCAGTGTGTATTTTGTGCCACGCCTCAGTTCTTGCAATTATTTAAAAAATCCCAAGGTATGCTTCCACATCATCATCCTCAGTCATTTTTAGAAGAATATTACTGGCTCTAATTCTTGCTGCAGCTTCTGTTTCTTTCTCTAAGGCAACCTGACTCTAAGCTATCTGTTTAGCGATTAATTCATTAAGTTCCTTTTGTTTCCTGTTGCTCTCTTGTTGAGCAGGTATAGTTTGCATTAAGGACTTAACTACAGTGGGGGGAAAAAGTATTTGATTAGCTGCTGATTTTGAACGTTTATCCACTGACAATGAAATGATCAGTCTATAATTTTAATGGTAGGTGTATTTTAACAGTGAGGGACAGAATAACAAAAAAAAAAGAAAGAAAAACCCAAGTTATAAATTGATTTACAGGTCAGTGAGGGAAATAAGTATTTGATCCCCTGTCAATCAGCAAGATTTCTGGCTCCCAGGTGTCTTTTATACAGGTAACGAGCTGAGATTAGGAGCACTCTCCTAAAGGGAGTGCTCCTAATCTCAGTTTGTTACCTGTATAAAAGACACCTGTCCACAAAAGCAATCAATCAATCAGATTCTGAACTCTCCACCATGGCCAAGACCAAAGAGCTGTCCAAGGATGTCAGGGACAAGATTGTAGACCTACACAAGGCTGGAATGGGCTACAAGACCATTGCCAAGCAGCTTGGTGAGAAGGTGACAACAGTTGGTGCCATTATTCGCAAATGGAAGAAACACAAAATAACTGCCAGTCTCCTTCGGTCTGATGCTCCATGCAAGATCTCACCTTGTGGAGTTTCAATGATCATGAGAATGGTGAGGAATCAGCCCAGAACTACATGTGAGGATCTTGTTAATGATCTCAAGGCAGCTGGGACCATAGTCACCAAGAAAACAATTGGTAACACACTATGCCGTGAAGAACTGAAATCCTGCAATGCCAGCAAGGTCCCCCTGCTCAAGAAAGCACTTGTACAGGCCCGTCTGAAGTTTGCCAACGAACATCTGAATGATTCAGAGGAGAACTGGGTGAAAGTTCAGATGTTCAGATGAGACCAAAATCGAGCTCTTTGGCATCAACTCAACTCGCCGTGTTTGGAGGAGGAGGAATGATAAATAACCCTAAGAACACCATCCTACCTGTCAGACATGGGAGGTGGAAACATAATGCTTTGGGGGTATTTTTCTGCTAAGAGGACAGGACAACTGCACGGCATTAAAGGGATGATGGACAGGGCCATGTACCGTCAAATCTTGGATGAGAACCTCCTTCACTCAGCCAGGGCATTGAAAATGGGTTGTGGAGGGGTATTCCTGCATGACAATGACCCAAAACACACAGCCAAGGCAACAAAGGAGTGGATCAAGAAGAAGCACATTAAGGTCCTGGAGTGGCCTAGCCATTCTCCAGACCTTAATCCCATAGAACATCTGTGAAGGGAGTTGAAGGTTCGAGTTGCCAAGCATCAGCCTTGAAACCTTAATGACTTGGAGAGGATCTGCAAAGAGGGGTGGGACAAAATGACTCCTGAGATGTGTGCAAACCTGGTGGCCAATTACAAGAAACATCTGACCTCTGTAATTGCCAACAAGGGTTTGCCACCAAGTGCTAAGTCAAAGGGGTCAAATACTTACTTCCTTCATTGACCTGCAAATCAATGTATAACTTTTATGACATGCGTTTTTCTTGTTGTTTTTCTTTTTGTTATTCTGTCTCTCACTGCTAAAATACACCTACCATTAAAATTACAGACTGATAATTTCTTTGTCAGTAGACAAACGTTCAAAATCAGCAGTGGATCAAATACTTTTTTCCCTCCACTGTATTTCCTCCATATTCTGGTGTGGGTTGTCTTCAAAACCAAGACAACGCATCCCACTTCTTACACCAGTGTGGCAAGGCAACCATCTCCTTGTGGTCAATGCCTATTTTCTGACTCATCTGATGGAGGAAACACTGGAGGCCGTTAAATGCTTTCCAAACTGTTAATACTTTTTTGGCAGAGCCATATAAGGTAAGAAAATAAATAAAACAAGAAAGAAATAGTCCTAGCTCTTTCTGAGCACTAACTAACTTTTGAGCACTTTCCTAACTATCCCTATCCACTCCCAACTAAGCCTGTGAGAGACAAACAGTAAACACTCCAATAAACTGTATATTTAGAGTATTGGCCTCTCTCTTCTGAAGTCCAGGGCTCCTGCTCTGTGGTCTTCCCTACTTTAGACTCTCTTGATCTTTGTCTCGAGTTTCTGTTTCTGCCGCTCCAGTACAATTCCAGCAGCCCCTCTGAGTAACACTCTCGGTCTCTGCTGCAACTCTTTTCCTCTCGGCTCTGGGCTACAACTGATCTTTCAACAGACTGCCTCAGCCTGTTCACTGCTGCAGCCACATTGTGATGTAATAGAGCCTTTTTAACACCTGCAAGACTGGATTGGACAAAAGCCTCTATCCAGCCCCAGGCTCATATATCTGACCTTCAGAACCCTCCCACATCTCTGTATGGCTTTGTAACTATATATATAATAATCAGAGTTTTGCAGTATTTAGTGATACCTTTTTTATTGGAAAAACATATTCATAGGTTTCATGACGAGCTTTCAAGAGCGTTCCTCTCTTTGTCAAGTCAGAGTCAATCGACAAAAAGAGGAACGCTCTTGAAAAGTCGTCATGAAACCTATGAATAAGTTAGTCCAATAAAAAAGGTATCACTATATACTGCAATACTGTGATTATTCATCTGCATTACTGGACATTCACGGCTACGTCACTCTTCAGTGTGTGTATATATACATATATATATATATATATATATATATATATATATATATATGTATATATATATATATATATATATATATATATATATATATATATATATACATACAGAGGTCTGCAGGAAGCCAAAGAAGAACGCAGTGGCTGGCAGAGGGCCCCAGGGGCCATGGGAGCTTAGGGGGCCACAGGGGCCGACATAGGGACATGGGGGTCATAGGGGGCCAAGGGGGAACACAGGAAGACAAGGGGCACCACAGAGGACTGAAAGGGGCCACAGGGGCTGTCAGAGGGCCGCAGGGGCCACAGGTGGGCCGAGGAGAGGGTTGCAGAAGGCCCTGGCAGCCCTGAGCCCTTCAAATACCAGGGCCTCTGTGCTTTGCACCATCTGCACCAGCGGAAGCTCCACCTCTGCTAATGCCCCTGTACGTAGTATGCCAATAATCAGAATTAAACTTACTTAAAAACAATGTTTTTGTTTTTATTTCATGTGACTCCATTTGCTGCTCTGATCAAGCTCTTTATTCTTCAATTGCTACTGAGTCACTCCTGGACAATTTTGTGTTAAGTATGGGGATGTGTGCACAACTGATCACCAAGCTACTTCTGGGCTCATTCGCAGAGTCTGGAGGAACAGTGTGCAATAACACCACACCAAAGCAAAGGAAGAATGTAGTGCTTGATCAAAGCTGCAAGTGGAGCCACATGGAATGAAAAAACATTTACATTTACATTTTTTTTGTTTGTTTAATAACATGCTCTATGTTCAGTTCTCATTCTTTGTCAAACTGGCTATATGGGCCTTTATTATGCAATTGATTGCTGACAGTAGAAATAAACAGGTATAGTCCCCAAATGGCTGCAAATAATATTGCTTCCAGTTAGGGGTTGGGCCACAAGTATTTGTATTATTTTGTGTAAATTATTTCACTCTTATTGCCACTTGCTACTCCTGGGAATAGGAGAAAATATTTATGAACAGAATAGAATGCACTATTAACATCTAAGGATATTAAGATCCATAATTCTTACCTTTGCAGCACTCCTCAGTTAGAGTTTAGACTGCTGATGGTTCGCCATTGGGTGAGTACATTACTTAATATAGAGAGTTTACATGTGCTTATGATTATGTGGCTCTTTTATTAAAAAAACATAATTTTTGACAACTGTTTTATGAGTATATAGGAATCATTTTTTTGTTTGTTATATCAATTCCAGATAGGTGGATGATAGTGTGTGTGTTTGTAGCTATCAATGGAAGATGTGTGGGGGAGGAAGGACAGGAAGAAGTCCAGAGCCTTTGTTTGATAACTGAATATGATTGAAATGTACTCAACACTCCTTATTCCTCACTGGGCCAGTAGCAGGACATTGCATCAGATGCAACCACAGTCTTCCAGAAATGTAAACACTCCTCTCCCACCCATAACTTCCAATAAATGTATCATGGATCCCTCAGGGGCACTGCATAGGCATCAACATTTTTAAAGAAACAGTACAATATTTGTTACACATGAATGAAGTAGGATAGTTAGCACAAGGAACAATGTAAAATAAAATTTGGGGCTCAATTACATGGCTCCTGTAAGAAATTGTATAATGTAAATATTACATTTACGGAACTATGTAGCTGATATATTCCACCCACAGCAAACCATTGAGTAAAACCTAAAGAGTGATCGCTACATGTGATGTGTTCTCTGCTCTACACAAAATTTTACATCAAGTACTCACAGTGATCCTAATCCCTACAAGTAAACTCAATCTCCTGCAGCCTTAGCTAAATTATAACCGAGAGCTGGTACTGTACAAGCAACAGCTCTCACTACAATTAAAAGTGATTGTGTAAGGAATGGGTTAAATAATAATAAAAATGAATGTGGGGTAATAACTCCTCGCCCATTTCCTGCTACCCTATGAGCTTACGTATCAAAAAACCTCAAAACGCGGGGAGCATCACTTCCCCCATGTACTTTGTGATTGGAAGGTCCATTAACTACACATTAGATCCTTTACATATCTCAACCCTAGGGATCCCCATGGTAGGTGGCTAATATTGGGAGCGTTGGTGACCCCTATGATATATAGCAACCTCATTTGGGACCCACATGGGCCAGTTAATGTTTATTTAATGTTAGTGGCGGTGGGTAAGGTGGCTGATGAGGTAATTCACATCCAAAGAACAAGGGGGTGTGGGAAAGGGGGGGGTTTGGTTCCCATAGGTTTTTAGGTGTTGCTGGCGATATCCAGGATCATAGGGAGTTGCAGGGCATAGGCTGGGGGGTTATTTCCCCCTTATTTATTATTATTACTTATATCCTTCCCGACCATGGGAGTGGTTTGTAAGGCTATATACCGTATTGGTCCGAATATAAGCCACACCCACATATAAGCCGCACCCGTAAAGTGCAAGGGGAAACAATAGAAAAAAGATAGTACTCAAATATAAGCCGCACCCGTAATATTGGAGAGAAAAAGACTTTCAAAGTGATCAGCCATTGCAAGAAACAGGCTTTCTAATTAGCACTGTAGCTTTTTTTGCAGGTTACAGGCTTTACAGGATGTTAGAATCACTAAAACCGTAAATCGCTATTCAATACCGCAGTCTAAAGCACGAAAATCGGCACCCTTAACTCGCAATCGCGCAAATCGGCAGTAATTTTGCATTCGCGAATAGAAGTCGCACGCGTTACAAGCAAAGTTCCCAAATCGTCAATGATTTTTTGACGATCGCGAATATAAGCTGCACCCGTAACTCGCAAGCTCAAAAATCGGAAAAAAGGTGCGGCTTATATTCGGACCAATACGGTATATATGGATATGCAAGGATGTCTAGTGTGAAGTACTTTTACATTAGATTCTAGGTAACTTGTGTGGTGTTCTATGGAGAATACTGAGCTCCTACGTTAGAGCTAGAGAGCTACATGCCAAACCCACTAGGTAAGATTCAGTAAATCTTACAGAAGGTTTTTTTTTTTGTGAGAGCCATGTAGTAGCTATGCAAATGTGCTTGCAGGAACTCCAAAAGCTACATATTAACATTACAGGAGATCCTACAGAAGCCATGTAATCAAACAATAGGTTTATTGCTTAGAAGTTGCAGCAGTACAATCTAAATCATGGGCTTGCGAGGGCATATAACAGAAACTTGAATGGGACAGGAATTGCAAAGTGATCAAATGAGCCTTTATATCAGAGGTAGGGAGTGCTGTCTCTTTTCTTGCTGTACAATATTGGAAGTCCAAGCTGAATAGATAAATGGAGCCGGGGAGGGCAGGTAAATGGGGAAGATAGTAAGAGAAAAAGAGAACTTATAGCAACACAATGATAATGTGAGTATGTCTAAAGTGCTTTAAAGTGCTAGATGATAAATACATTATATTATAATCTGAAACATACATTTTCCTTGAGCTGTTTGAGTGATTTTTCCCCCCATTATTTATAAATACTACAGCATTTACTAATGTATCACACTTTGCTTGATGAATGGGCTGCTCACTGAGGCTTGGTGGAAAGTGTCTTTAAAATGAAACATTTACTTATGAGTCTTTAAAGGGGCTCTTTAAGGTTATCCTTAACAAGCATAAAAAACTGGCAGTGTTTTAGCAATTTAGTTTTTTAAAGTGTCGACCATTCCTGATATGTTTTCTATTATGTGTGCCCTCCATTTTGTTTAAGCCGGTATTTGTGGTAGAAAACAATTCACACATGGCATTGCAGGGCATATATTGCATTATCATTGCAGCACAGTATGTACTGTAAATATATACATTGTTAGGAAAAAAACATTTTTCACTGGCATACACACATTATGTAACATCTCGACATTAAGAATTTGTCTATTGTTAAATATATTTAAGGTAATTTTTCACTTTTGCATCTAAAAGGGTGAATTTAAAACACAAATGCATATAACCTATTTTTTTCAGCCTTGCTCCATCTAGTGGTACGAATGTATATTTATATTGGGACTTGTGTAGCTGCATATGTTTACGGGTCAGTCAGTGAGCAATAATAGGGCTCACTTACATGACTCCCATAGGACATCTTATGCATACTGCCCATAACAAACCCTGACAGGTAAAGTCTTATTAGTGATTGCTGTTCCTTGGTCTATGTGTGGTTTGAGTTAAAGTGTGATTAGATGGCTACAGTAAGAAATCTCAACAAATGTTACATGTTCTCACTCTGCTGGTGCTTATAGTAAGTTGACCCTTATATGTAAAATCAATCAACAGCAGCTAAACCCCTTATGAGAACATTTAAGAGACACCTAAGAAATCGCAAGGGTCCATAAAAACCCATCCTATAGTACAATAAAAGCTTTTCTAATTATAGGAGACAATTTTAGGAGCCTATGATATTATTTAGGCCATTATAATTTTAAAGATTATTCTTGTAAACATGAATTGATTAAACTGACCAAGCTCCAGTTTCGGCAGGAGTACTGCATCTCCCAGGAACAGGCAATGTATTATTGTTGGAGGCCATATTATTACATTTTAATTTGCAGATGGTGCTTCCAGGTATCCCACCAGCTCTCAAACTCCAGGAAATGCCTGCCAATGTGCTGTTTGTGATGCTGAATCTGCACACCAAGTTCCCTCTCCACTTCCAGTGTGGGATAGGGTGGCTGTGAAGGAGTTGATGATGCTGCAGGATGGGAAGTTGGTGCTGGTGGTGGTGCTGGGGGTAGAGGGGCAGGTTTGTATAAACAGGCATCTCCCATGATGAGCAACCTGAAGGAGGCTCAATCTGTTGGAAAAGGGTCAAATAGATCATGTTGGTCTATAGCCCTGTCAGTTCCTCCAAGTTCCAAAATATGTCTTCTTCCTCCTCTGTTGTCTGCTCTACATCATTGGTGGAGCTGTAGATGAACAACAGATATTTAGTATCAAATTGTCATAAGTATAACATCATTCATTATTTGCATGTTAAGTTTTTAGTTGTGTGTTGAATATGCAAGGATTAGTTGATGTCTTGGTAATATTATCAGTGAATTCCGATGTCATGGATCTGGGGATTGCTATAATCTATTTTGACATCTTGCTGATGCATGCATGGTTTGTCCTCAGAGTTATATTTACCCATGGATTTGTCTTTGAAAGCATGACACCTTTTCATATTATTATTTTTATCAAAATCACATATTGTGGTGTTTGTTTGAGGACAAATTGATTAGTCATTCATGGTCATCAGCTATATTGAATTAATTAATTAATTATTTATATGGCAGCTTAATATAGAGCCTTTGCTATGTAGGCCATATCACTGAGTATAATTGTTATGTTTGATGAACATGATTGATGATTATTTTGTATGATCGTTGGTGCTTGCACTCACCATGCAGGGTTTCAGACTGTACTGTAACCAGTAAGCCAGGAATTCCAACAAAAGTGGTGGTGGACATTCTGCCTCTCATGAATTTGCTCACTCATGTTATATTCATGTTATATGTAGTGGGACCACTACCTGTGGCTCTTGCGCTGGCAACTTCCTCAGCCATCTTCCTCATGAGTATGACCCAGCAGTCATCAGAATAGGGATTTCTGTTATCATTATGATTTAAAAAGGAGCAAAACAACTACAGAAAGTTATAATAAATAGCTTCATATGATCACTATCCTTCAATAAAATATTTTTTTTTTTGCATGATCAGTCATATTTTCAAAATAAATGCCAAATTGTCACAATTTCTGCCAGGGTATGCAAAATTTTGAGAACTGTATATATATACTAGTGACTTGCCCGTCAAAAAATGACGGCAATACAATTTGAAGCTATGGTGATGCTGTTTGCCACCGAATGTGAGGTGTATGAGCATATGAGCTTCGGCGCTCATTGCGACCTACAGCTGGCTAACTTTTGGCGCTCATTGTAAGCCTCTGCCCCTGTGTACTTTATAGGCCTCGCACTTGAGCACCCTTGGCGCTCATTGCGAGCCTCTCTCCCTGTGATTAAGTGTTATTGCCTTTTATTAAGTGTTACAGGCTTGAGTTAAATGTTCCTGCCTTGTATTGAGTGTTACTAGTGCTTTGGGCTGGTATTTACGTCCTTCCACCACCTTTTCCGTCCTTCAGCTGCGTTTTACGTCCTTTGGCCTCGTTTTTGGTTTGTTTAATTTTTTTGGGCTGCCGTTTTTTTTCTCGCTTCATCGATTTTCGGTTGAAAAAAAAGCCAAATATGCCTCAAATTAACTTGCAACCTCACTTACAGGCTCCCTGGCACTCCCCCTGAGCTGTGTGTGAGTAAATTTGAGGCATATTTGTGTGTTTTTGCAGTTTGGCGGTTCGGCATTAAATGCTGTCATTTCTCGGCCGTCTCTAAGTCCCAAGTCGTACGGACCGTAATTTCGTGGGCGCCACTAAGATGCGGTGAGCGCCTTCTGCGCCCTTTTTATCTAAGTCCCGCATGTCTCAGGATGAGCGTCTGTGGCGCTCATCTCCACCAGCGCAATGAGCGCCTTTGTCGCTCATTGCCTAAGTCTTGCGGGTTGCAGGGATGAGCACCAGCGCAATGAGCACATTCGGCGCTCATTACCTGGCCTCAACCGTGGCTCTCGTTTTGTGAGGCACACGGTTGCTCAGGTTCGTGATTTTCACATGCATTACCAACAACGTTAGGCAAGCCAGCACTGCTCACAATTACCTCTCCTTTGTAGGCAGGTAGGTACCTTATGCCAGTCTCCATCTCCCCCAGCCGTAGTTCCCCCTCACCTCCTATACCTCTGGCTGGACAGGATTTCTATAAAATCTGGGTGTCACAAGGAGTATTTGATCCCCTGCTGATTTTGAACATTTGTCCACTAACAACAAAACAGTGAGATACAGAATAACAACAACAACAAAAAAGCAAGAAAAATTCATGTCAAAAAAGTTATAAATTGATTTGCAGGTCAATGAGGAAAATAAGTATTTGACCCCTTAAACTTAGTACTTGATGGCAAAACCCCTGTTGGCAATCACAGAGGTCAGATGTTTCTTGTAGTTGCCCACCAGGTTTGCACACATCTCAGGAGGGATTTTGTCCCACTCCTCTTTGCAGATCCTCTCCAAGTCATTAAGGGTTTTGAGGCTGATGTTTGGCAACTCGAACCTTCTGCTCCCCCCACAGATTTTCTATGGGATTAAGGTCTGGAGACTGGCTAGGACACTCAAGTACCTTAATGTGCTTCTTCTTGAGCCACTACTTTGTTGCCTTGGCTGTGTGTTTTGGGTCATTGTCATGCTGGAATACCCATCCAAGACCCATTTTCTATGCCCTGGCTGAGGGAAGGAGGTTCTCACCCAAGGTTTGAGGTCTACACTGGAGCCCGAGGTATGCTAGTTTTTGGAAGATGTTTATGTGAGAGGTGAGTTTTAGTTCATTTTTAAGTTTCAGAGATTGCATAGGTTACATTTAAACAGTTTCCCTAGATTTGTAGAAAGGTTGGGCATGTGTTGTTAAGGGTGTGGGCCATTCTTTCGTAAATCATTATATTATTTAGTCTGTTAGTTATGGCCAGGTGATTTTGGTCCGCCAGCATTAAAAAAAAATTATTTAGATTTTTAGTGATGTGGGGGTTAGTTATACCTTAAAGGCAAAGATCTATTGAGGGCTTGATTGTGGTGTTTAGGGTTTCGGATGCTACATTGGTGATATTAGACCACATGTTTTGAGCTAACCTGCAATCCTACCAAATATGGCGAAAGGTACCTCTTTCTTTGCAGTTTCTGAAGCATTCAGGGGAGATTTGTGGGTTGAGTTTATGCAGTTTGTCTGGGGCAAAATATACCCTATGTAGGACTTTAATTGCTGTTTCTAAATTGCTAAAGTAAACTGATCCTTTAGTTAAGTTTGAACATATCTTTTTCCACTTTTGGTAGTCCTATGTTACTCCTATATTTAATTCCCATTGTCTAATAAATTTGGGTTTTTGGCTAGTTGTAGGATGATTTAGAATTGAATAAATAACGTAAAGCCGAGAGGTAAATACTAGAAAAATAATTTTAAAAATCCAAAAGACGGACCTCATAATCTTTGGAAAACAAAGTAATTAATACAAAGTACATCATAACATGTAATAATCTTATTGTTAATATATCTCACGTTTGCTTTAAATGCTTTCACTTAATATGTACTTTCTGATTTTACTAATGGAACTATGATGTAATGTTACAAATTGTGTGGTTTGTCTTAATAAAAATAAAGTACAAAAAAAAAAGAATTTAATTGAATAAAGGATCCCCAAGATTCCTTTGGTTAGTGGGGCTTTATTGCAAATACGAGATAACCAGGAGCATTGAGGAATTCCCCAAGTCCGGATCATAGAGTTGATATGATGTCTGATTTTGTTAAAGTTGAAGAATTATTTCAGGGCCAATGTAAATTTGGTTTTAAATTGGTCTATTGAGAGTAGTTGTTCATCTTGGAGCCAAGCTTCTAGTATATCTAGAAATTTGTGCGGCTCTAAAATATAAGTTAATGTTGGGACAGGATAACCCTCCAAATGTTTTATGTCTATGCAAAGGTTTGTTTATATTTGGACAGTTATTTTGCCAGATGAATCTAAAGGCTTGTTTTTGAAGTTTCTCTATATCTGTTACATTAATTGGAATGGGTAATGATCTGAAATAATATAAGATCCTAGGTAATATGTTCATTTTAATGGCATTTATTCTTCCTGTCCAAGAGATCTGAAATGTATTCCATTTAGAGAGGTCTGCGGACAGTTCTTTCAAGAGGGGTGTGTAGTTGGTTTTATATAGATCGGACAATTCCTGGGTTATATTTAGGCCGATGTATTTAAGGTGAGAATTCGGCCATGAGAATGTATATTTTTCCTTAATTTGGTCTTTTATATGGTTTGGGATTTGAGCTCCTATTACCTCAGTTTTTTCAAGGTTTACCTTAAGGCCAGAAATCTGACCAAAGGTTTCAAGGGTATCCATTAAGGCTGAAATGGAATTTACATGGTCTGTAAGTGTACACAATATGTCGTTGGCTAACAGACAACATATAGGTCTGTTGTAAAACCGTATTTTAGATTCTGTCCGGATAGCTTGGGCTAAGGGTTCTATAGCTAAGGCGAATAATAAAGGACATATGGGCATCCCTGTCTTGTCCCTCTTTAAATTTGAATGTGATCAGTAGATTCAACTGGTAATTTGAGGTATGCTATTGGATCCTGATAATATGTCGTAATAAGAAGGGAAATTTCCTTAATGATTCCTAATTTAGTTAGGGCCACAATGGAATCAAAGTTTTTTTTCAAATCGACGGCTAGAGTGCATAGTGGCATATTAGTAGATTTAGCTAGATTAAATATATTTAGTATTCTCCGGATATTGTCTCCAGCTTGTCTAAATGGTATAAAGCCGACTTGACTTGAATAAATTTGGCCAGCCTTATTTACATTATTTTCGCTAGTATTTTTATATCTCCATTTAATAGATATATTGGAAAAAAATGTTTAACTTTGAGTGGATCTCGTCCTGTTTTAGGAAAAAATATTAAATTGGTTTGATTTAGTTCTGGAGGCATTATTTTGCCTTGCAGCATAGCGTTAAATAGTCTAGTCAGGTATGGAATAAGAATGTTGGAAAAAGTTTTATAGTAAACACTTGAGTAACCATCAGGTCCCGGTGATTTCCCTAATTTAAGATTGTTAATGGTTTCGTTAATTTCTGCATTTAGTAGGTTAAGTTTCTAAGTAGAGTATATGGGCAAGTAATATCTGTTCAGGAAATCTTGTATTATAAAGTTGCTGGTTATTAAATATGTAAATTTAAAGGGACATGGAATACAACTTTTTCTTGCATATCAAAGAACATGTTTTACATATAACAAACGTTGTTTGTTTTTTAAAACTTGTTTTAAAACTAACAAGAAATGCACAGTACATATGGTAGTATGTAACTCTCAGACAATATAGAAATGCTTTGGTGTAGTATTAGAATTTTGCTCCAAGGTACCAGATGGCCAATCAACTAATCACTTAGGCCCTCATTCAATTGCAATTTGGCCAATTGAATAGGGCAAGTAATATCAGTAATATTGTGTCCGGCTATGTCCGGCATATACTAATCCCCGTGGGTGTTGGTTAACTGAGAGTCTACTGTATTATAAAAAGGAGTTTAAGATCAACTGTAAATTCAATAGCTTGGCAGCATTGTGAAAAGAGTTCAACCAATGTTATTTATACTAGGAACTTGTCCATCAATAATGACGGGATTAAAATTGTAAGGCTGGAAGTGCTGTTTGCCACACAATGTGAGGCTTTTGCTCCTCTGAGCACCTTCAGCACTCAATGCATGGCTTGCAATGAGCACCTTTGGCGCTCATTGCGAGCCTCTCCCGCTCATGGTGCTCATCGTGAGCCCCGCGATGAGTGTCTTCGGCTCTCATCTCGTGGTTTTTCATTTCATTAACCTGCAAGTTTTGTGCTTGGGAATGCCATTGTTCTCTTTCCACAATCTCCCCCCTGTCCCTTCCCTGTGTGTTCGTCCTCTGTGTGTCTGCTGAATGTTTGCGTGTTACGCGCTGAATGCCGTTTGTTTTATTTTCAAAGTCCACATGCCTTGCGTTGTTGGTGTAAGTGTTACTGTCTTTGCCATCTTGTATTTTCTAAGTCCCGCGTGCCTGGCTTTGCTCAGCCTCGTTTTTATGCAGTTTCCGATTTTTTTATGTTTTTCGTCCGCCATTTTTTCCTTGCTTAGCCGATTTTGGATTGACGAAAACCCCCAAATATGGTTTAAAATTGCTTGCAACCTCACTCACAGGCTTCCTGGCTCTACCCCTGTGCTGTCTTTAAGTGTGTTATTATATTTGTTAATTTTTTGTTTTGTTTTGAGGCTACGCGCTTGGCTTGCAGTTGCGCCCCTCACAATGCAGCCTAAGTACTGCGCCACTGCTTCACCTTGCTTCGCGAGGCTCGCATTTGTGTGACGGTGCAGATGGCTGCAATGAACGTCTGTGGCGCTCATTGCAGCCTAAGTGCTGTGCAACTGCTGCGCCTCGCATGTGTGACGGTGCCGCTGGCTGCAATGAGCACCTTTGGCGCTCATTGCAAGCCTAAGTGCTGCGCCGCTGCTGCGCCTCACTTCGTGAGGTTGCAACTGCGTGACCAACATCTCAAACGTCACCAACATCGCAAGATCCACAACTATATATTTTATACAATTAAGAATGTTGCATTCTTGTTACATGATAGTGATTTGAAACAGTGTTAGTAATAAATCTATTTCTACATGTAAAACTTTGCTAAATATCTTAACCCATACTTCTTTATATTGTAAAATGCAAAATTTCAAGCAATGTACGCTAGTGAGTTTAAGACACAATAACATTGATTATCACCTGACTCGCCAATGTGCACAAAAGTTTACTATCCTTGCAAAATGTTGCACAACAGAATTTTTTAGCGCACAAAGAAAACATTTGAGGGAAGATAGGTTTTCATCTACTGCTCCAAGCTATACACAACAACTCATTAGTTATTGTTGTAACACACATTGTCTATTTTTCATTCATTTCATTTTGACCTTATTAAATTAATGAAAGCAGCTAGTATTAATGATGTAATTATTTAATCTGTTCCAACTGTTAGTGAAGTTTATGTGCACCTCTTTTGTGTGTCTGCTAAATGTTGAGGCCTGAAAACCATTGTGTTAAAGTGGTTCTGGCAACAGGTGGTATTAAGAGAGAGTTCTTGATATATAGCTGGAGGTGGCCCTCCCTTCAAAATTCAACCCTTTATTCCAGGGGCATGAAATGGCTTATATAACTCCATATTTCTATTACATTTAGTGTGCTGTGTACTTGACATGTCTCTTGCCAATCACATGAAGTATGTTGGATGGAGGGATAAAGGACCACATTTTTATAGTATTCTATAATGAAGAACCTGACTTTATAAAGTGAAAACAAAATGTTTTAGGACGTTTAAAATAAAGCAAACTACTGTATTCAATTTTGCCTTAATGTCAGCCAACGCTGTAAATTACCACTTAACAAAAGCACCAAATAGACAAGTAAGCCTCAGTTAAAATTGACACTCAAGCTAAGGCAGATTTGCTGTCCAAGATAGAATCCCTCATGTCACAAGCAGATACATTTAAAATCTTCTCTAAAAACACTTTTTTTTAAGTTATTGGCCTACATTCAGCCTCAAACTATGATGAGCATTGTCATGCAATACAATGTGCACAGAGCTTTCTGAGGCCACTGATCCACTTGATTCAATTTTATTACGATATAACCTATACTAGACAACAAGGAGTGGTATGCGTGCCAGATATGCCCCTATGAGTGGTGTCCCTAGACAACTGCCTAGTTTTCCTATTAATAAAGCTATCCCTATGCTTTTAGTAATTCAGTAGAGAGCAAGACTTGCCCCTGTTATTTTGTTAAGTGGTATTTAAATGCTACAAGTAATTGAGGTTGTGTGATAGACTTAGATGCTTGCCTTTGATGATTGGTTGATTTTACAGCTTCTTAATACATGCTGTGCAGTAGACAATCGTTGCCTGAGCAACTCACATAATTGCAAAAATGTGTCTGAAATCACTCACTTAGCACATATGTTTGAGTTGTGATGCAGACTGAGAATGAATTCCCTCATACATCATATAGTATATACATTTCAGCTCCATGCAAACAATAGAAAAACGGAATCACATAGAATACGATTAAACATATTTTGGCAATAGTTACTTGACTTATCTCACATCTTGAGTGTCTCTGGATAAACTGAAATCTGAATTATCAAATGATATGTCATGCATCATAAAAAATTTTTAATCATTTTATAACTGGAGCCTACTTATCATTTTTATTTTCTTGCTTATAAAACCCTTGTTAATTGAACTCCTTGTTTGAAACAAAGATGCTATCATTAACAGTCAACATCAGTAGACTTTCTCCTCTATTCAAGTATTCAGAGCTAAAGATAAATATTGGTGTAATGTTTTTGATTATCCATTATTGGGTCTTATATAAAACGGACACACAGTTTTAAAAAATCTTGCATATTTATTTTCCAAGAACTGTAAGAACACTGTCAGCTGGTACAAGGCTGTAGGCCAATGGCAGTGAGGATGTCCAAAACAGAAAAGGGCCTGAGGGGAAAAAAGTGCAACCAAAGCTAAGGTGAGGAAGTAGAGAGAGAGCAGCGTAATCCAAATCCAAGTCAAGGGGGATCAAAGAGCCAGAGATCGGAACAAGCCATGGACAGCAACAGGAAATCAATTGGGAATATCACAAGGAATAATGCTGAGAAGTAGCAAAACAACTGAGCAATGTCCTGGTGGCCAAAAATGTATAAAAATATCAGGGCATTGACTTTAAACTTTGAGTGTCGAATTGTATGTAAGCCAGACCTTGGAGCAGTTAAAGGAGGATCCGTTAATGCTGCTGTAGGCAAGTTGGAAGCAAAGGCGTTCAGTGAGACTGCAGCAATGCTACTAGCAGGTACGTTTTTTGCAGGACAGTGGGAAACCGTGACAGTTACAGTATTATATTAAGTGTTATATAAATCAGGTGAGAACATTGTGCTGAAATATTACTGAAAGCATCTATGAAAGTTTGCTGGCAAATTATGCCGATAGACATTCTTGGATAAAAAAATAAAAAAATGATACCAATCTGTTAGGACATTCCCATCTATTCTCAGTTTATATTTGTCACACATTTTAAGACTTCCCTATTCCTCTTATTATTATTATCACCCACTTGTGTATTTCTTAGATGAACACAATTTGTAAACAATTATTTTACATGTTGAAATTATGTCAAATACTGTATGTCACGGTTTACTTTTGGTCTGCCTAATGCTGGTCCTTCAGGGTCCTACCTAACCGAATGAAAGAGCTATTCACAGGGAGTAGGGGATAAGTTGTGTTGCCGCCAGGATAGGACACAGTGGGAAAACACCATACATTTTCTGCATAGATTGTAGGCCCCATTTCTATTGATCAGTTTAAATTCCCCCTGGTTTATCTGCATTATGATGAAAGGCACGGCTACGCAGACAACAACCAATAAATGCGGTGCCATCTAGATGATGCTCTGACCTTGGGATGGAATTTTTAAATTCGATATTGCTGCTCCATCCCCCTCTCAGTTGTAGGTTCCTTGTGGCTGTGAATACTTATGGGTGCTCCTGTGTCTTCCTACTTTATTTCACTACAGCTTCTGTTCCTTTTTGGAATGATCTCTGCTGACCCGATTTGTTACAGACCTTGGTGGATTTCTGCCCTCCTCTAATCATTGGCTTGCCCGTGTTCTTGGACTTGTTACCTTCAACTTGCCATCATCTGTTACTTCACTCCTGAAGGGTTTCACCCAGATAGCCCTGACATTACAACAGACCAATAATGGACCAGGGCGGAATAGCCAAAACCCTGTCTTCGCAGGGATTTCTCCCATGACACTTTAAGTCCCAAATGTCAATCATATACAGAGCTTACAGTAGTCCCATTTGTTTGTTCACAATCATAAGCTAGACGCCCACAAAAACTGTTTATCTAATCTGGATTCTTAGCTTGAGCAAATCGCACCGCCCTCTGTGGTTGATTGGGGTTCCCAATTACCTGGGGGGGGGGGGGGGGGGGGGTTGGGGGGCTCTACCAACTGATCTCAAGAACACAAAAAGAAAGGAATTATGATGTCTGTAACCAAGAATTATTGGCCATAAAGTTAGCCTTGGAAGAATGGAGGCATTTGCTGGAAGGAGCTTCAACACCAATACTGATTCTCAAAACCATAAAAATGTATAATTCCTAAAATCTGCTCAATGCCTAAATGCTAGACAAGCAGGTGTTTAACTTTATCATTAGTTACTGTCCTAGTTCTATGAACTGTAAAGCTGATGCTCTTTCGTGAGCCCATGACCCTGTCAGTCCAAGAAAATATCTTACAAGACTTCTGGCCTCCATTTCTATTTCCCTACTGCAGAAGATCTCTGATGCTCAATCCGAGTTATCTCAAGAAACTATACCACCCAGAGTACAACTGTTTGTGCCTCCATCCTATCATAAAAATGCCCTAGAACTATCTCACACTCTGTTCATCTTGGTGTCCATAAAAATCTGGACCTTCTATCCTGTTAGTTTTGGTGGCCTACAGATTGTACTGATGTCAAGAACTTTCTAGCAGCTTGTAACACCTGCGCCACATCCAAGGCCTCCAAATCTCTTCCATTCAGGTTGCTCCAACCAATAATTCAGCTCATCCATGTACTTACATCACTATAAACTTTATTACTGACAGAGGAAAGAGTGTAATTTGGGTAGTAGTAGTAGTAGATTGGTTCTCCTGTCAAACCAATTTGACAGGAGAACTACCCTCTGCTGTTGATCTGGTGGATCAATTTATGGAAATCTACAGTATAAACTACATGGAGTTCCCACTGAAATCCTGTTTAACCAAGGAGTTCAGTTTGCCTGCCGTTTCTGTAAATTCTTTAGGCAGAGACTGGTATATAACCAAAATTGTCCACAGTGCACCACCCACAATCCAGTCAAGGGCTGAAAAAATATATCAGATATTTCTGTTCTGCAGAACAGAATGACTGGGTTGATCTAATACCCTTGTCTGAATTTATCCATAATAACCAACGGCATGATTCCTTACGTACTAAGCTATTTATGCAGCTTTGGTCTACAACCCACCTTGTTTGCTTTCATCTGCTCTTCCTACTTGGGATCCTGGAGCTAACCTAACGTCAGAAGACATTCCTCATGTATGTTCTTCTACTAAACGTATGCTTAATGAAGCCACCATTGGTCATAAGCTTTATGCTGACTGTAGAAGAAAATAATTTCCGGTTCTTAAAGAAACATTTTTAGTTTGGCTTTCTTCAAAAAAAATCTTCGGCTTCAACAGCCCTCACCCAAGTTGGCTCCAAAATACATTGGCTCTTTTTCTATTGAAATCAAACTCAGCCAGGTAGAGAGGAGATGGGGTGGGGGGGGGGGGGGGGAGAAGAAAGAGAGAGAGGGAGTGTGGGTAGAATGAGTGTAAGCAGAGTGAGTGTGAAGTCAGTGAGTGGGTAGAGAGAGTGTGGGTGGGGTGAGTGTAGGTGGAGTGAGTGAGTGTGAAATGAGTGGGTGGAGTGAGTAAGTATGGGTGGAGTGAGTGTGAAGTCAGTGAGAGTGGTTGCAGGGAGTGAGTGTGGGGGAGTGAATGAATTTGGGGGGAGTGAGTGTGGATTCGGTGAGTATGGGTGGAGTGAGCATGGATGGAGTGAGTATGAAGTCAGTGAGTGTGGGTGGAGTAAGTATAGATGGAGTGAGTGAGTGTGGGTGGAGTGAGTGTGTGTGGGGTGAGTGACTGTGGGTGGAGTGGGTGGGGTGAGTGACTGTGTGGGGTGAGTGAGTGAATGTGAAGTCAGTGAGGGTGGAGTGAGTGAGTGTGGGTGGAGTAAGTGTGGGTGAAGTGGGTGGAGTTAGTGAGTGTGGGGGGAGTGAGTGAGTATGGGTGTAATGAGTGTGGGTGGAGTAAGTGTGGGTGAAGTGAGTATGGGTGGAGTAAATGAGTGTGGGTGTAATGAGTGTGGTAGAGCATAGGTGGGGTGAGTGAGTTTGGGTGGGCTGAGTGAGTGGAGTGAGTGTGAGTGGAGTGAGTGTGAGTGGAGTGTGTGTGAATGGAGTGAGTGAGTGAGTGTGGGTGGAGTGAGTGAGGAGTAAAGTGAGTGTAGGTGGGGTGAGTGAGTGAGTGTGGGTGGAGTGAGTGAGGAGTAAAGTGAGTGTAGGTGGGGTGATTGAGTGAGTGTGGGTGGAGTGAGTGTATGGAGTGTGTGCAGAGTGAGTGTGTATGATGGGAGGGAGTGTGGAATGGGTGGAGTAAGTAAATGAGAGGTAGGTGAGTGAGAGAGGTGAGTGAGCAGAGACTTTATTTTATTCTTTGCATCTTTTAGTAATAAGTGCAGTTACATCCCAAGTGGGACAGTTTGCACAGTGTCTCTGAAACAGCAGGAAGAGGAAATGATGAGGAAGGTGAAGAATGATACAATGTATTAGCTTGATTCGGAATTTGAATATTATGCTAATTTAGGAGGGATTTCTAGGGCCGTATACCATCAAATGCATATTTTCATGCAAATAAAGTTTTCATACACTACTAATTATCCTCTATAAGATGCATTATATGTTCTTAATTTTCTTGATCACACCTATGCTGTTTTGTGTGAGCCTTTGTGGAAGTGCAACGGCAACGACTCTAGGAAAGAGGGGACGCGTTCGCGTCACCATCTAGCTGTGAAAAAAAGGTAGTACACCCCGACCCCCTAACACTCTAACCCTAACCCTCTAGCCCTAGCCCCCTAACCCTCACTTCCTAACCCTAACCTTTACCCCATAACCCTCTAACCCTAACCCCCTAACCCTCACTTCCTAACCCTAACCTCCTAAGCCTCTAACCCTAACCCTAACCCCCTAACCCTCTAACACTAACCTCCTTACACTCTAAACCCTAACCCCCTAACACTCTAAACCCTAAATCCTACCTATCAGTGTCAGGGTGTTGTGCAGTTTTTTCAATATTGCTGGTTGTGTTGTCCAGAGCTTTTCATATCTGCTTTGTTTAAGTTGTTTTGAATACTCATCTTTAATAAATCTCCATATGAGGACTGCACAGGTACCTGGACAATTTGGTGAAATAAAATTAATCTACTGTTGTAGCAAACTTTGCAAATATTATGTTAATGCATGCACGTAAACACTCAAATCTGTTAATTTAAAGTGTGATAAACACAATTAATCTTATGTCTGTCAGTCCCAGTGTCATTCATCTTCACACAATTCACTGTAATTACACAAGATGTATTAGGTCATTGGGTATGAATCCGTTCACATTTTATTTTTATTAAGTGAAATTGATTTGTCAGTGAATCCATTATGTGAAAGATGCTGGGACTCATCAACCCTTGCGTATATTATTTGAATGTGTTACGCTTAGGAACAGAAACTTGTAGGGAAATAGCATTAATATTGTAGGACATTTTATTTGGCTGGCCATGTTTTAAGCAAATAATTTATTGTAACAGGTAGATTAGATTTGTTATGACAATTTGATTTTATATGCCTCAACATGAAAGGGCACACTTAAAAAAATGGATGTGAAGATTATGGAATTTGCTTCTCAAAGGCCCTGGGTAGGGGGTTGATGTAAAATTTTAAAAGCTTATCTGAATCAATCAACGAATCAACAAACCTCCTCTAACCCATCTACTCCTGAATGGATAATAAAAATTAGTATAATACACTCAATCCGGCTGCAAGATAGCATAGTAAAAGCGTGAAAGGAGCAAACATGGAGTCACTCTAGCACAAGCATATTCTGTCAAAATAATATTTTTCTCTAAAATAAATGTTATGTTATATGTGAGGAGACTGGAAGGTATCTTTTAATACATATTCCGCCCCCCCCCCCCCCCCCCCCGGTCCTCCTCAGGTGCCAACATTATATACTGATATACATACATATATACACAGTGCCTTGCAAAAGTATTCACCCCCCTTGGCATTTTTTGTTTTTACTTGCCTCACAACCTGGAATTAACATGGATTGTTTGCCCACAACTTTGAAGGTGTTTTTTTAATTTTTTTTTAATTGTGAAGCAAACAACAAATAGGGAAAAATAACAGAAAAAGTCACTGTGCATAACTATTCACCCCCCTAAAGTTAATACTTTGTATGGACACCTTTTGCGGCAATCACAGCTCCAAGTCGCTTTGGATAAGTCTCTATGAGCTTGCCACATCTTACCACTGGGATTTTTGCCATTTCCTTGTTGCAAAACTGCTCCAGCTCCTTCAAGTTGGATGGTTTGCGCTTGTGAACAGCAATCTTTAAGTCTGACCACAGATTTTCTATTGGATTGAGGTCTGGTCTTTGACTAGGCCATTCCAACACATTTACATGTTTCCCCTTAAACCACTCAAGTGTTGCTTTAGCAGTGTGTTTGGGGTCATTGTCCTACTGGAAGGTGAACCTCTGTCCTAGCCTCAAATCATGCACAGAGTTGTACAGGTTTTGCTTAAGAATATTCCTGTATTTAGCGCCATCCATATTTCCCTCAACTCTGACCAGTTTCCCAGTCCCGGCTGCTGAAAAACATCCAAACAGCATGATGCTGCCATCACCATGTTTCTCTTTGGGTTATGTGATGTGTTGGTTTGCGTTTTCTTTGATGGGCGAAAAGTTCAAATTTAGTCTCATCAGACCAGAGCACCTTCCTCCATACATTTTGAAAGTCTCCCACATGCCTTTTCGTAAACTCAAAACGTGCCATTTTGTTTTTTGCTGAAAGTAATGGCTTTCTTCTGACCAGTCTGCCATATAGCCCAACTCTATGGAGCGTATGGCTTATTGTCATCCTATGTACAGATACTCCAGTCTCTGCTGTGGAACTCTGCACCTCCTCCAGGGTTACCTTAGGTCTCTGTGCTGCCTCTCTGATTAATGCCCTCCTTGCCCGGTCCATGAGTTTTGGTGGGCGGCCGTCTCTTGGCAGGCTTGCTGTTGTGCCATGTTCTTTCCATTTGGTTATGATAGATTTGATGGTGCTCCTGGGGATCATCAAATATTTGGATATTTTTTTATAACCTAACCCTGACTTGTACTTCTCAACAACATTGTCCCTTACTTGTTTGGAGAGATCCTTGGTCTTCATGGCAGTGTTTGGTTTGTGGTGCATTGACATTGAATTTAAGGCTGTAATGTAACAAAATAGGTAAAAAGTCAAGGGGGGTGAATACTTTTGCAAGGCATATATATATAATGCATGATGTCGGCACCAGAGGGGGACCCGGATGGCACATCACAAAAAGAATAAAAAAGGGGCTCCTTTTTATATATATATATATATATATATATATATATATATATATATATACACCGTATATACATATTGTAACGGATCTACTGGCACCCCGACCGGGTACCTCCGTTGATGGACGCGTCCTAGTTTGCGTCAAGGCCTACAAGCACTGCACCGGACACCAAAACCACCACAGACTCCAAGGATAGTACATCAGGAACAAGCGTTTAGTAGTTACAGCTCCAGGGAGTATGCAAAAGCATAGCGATCCCCAGTATGATAGCGATCCCCTCCAATAACGAGACGAGGCTACGTTTTGAAGGGTCAAGTAGAACTATTTTTTAATAACAGGGAATCTCCTTTTATGCAATGGTGCCCTCTGAAGGGCTACACCCACATAATTATCACAACAGCCAATTATCTACATGGTTCAACCCCCACGTCTCCTCCCCTCAGATAACAGGTAACACAATTAAAACAGACACAATTTTAACCACATTCTGGATGTACCCCAAATACAGGGGGTACACCTTTAAGTCCCGCACCATTCAATAGCTCTCACCCAGGGGAACAACATATAAAAAAATGGCATGAATCAGACCAGGGGTTCAAAAGTTAGTAAAAGTATGTTTTACACATAACACACAGACATGTCACATATCCCCCACACAATACACATATAGGACAATAGGTGAGTCACACCTCCCTGGCAACTTGGATACAATCAGACATTAATTAGATCATCCTTCTTTGTTCTTATCAGCGAATGAAAACACTTTGGAAAATGCAAGGATCCTTTACAACTTTCTTATCTCTTGAATCTCTGTAATAGGATTATCTATTAGCCTAGGTCTGCAAAAGTCTGGCTAATATTCTGCAGAGCATAAACCAGCATACATATAGTAGGATCATATTTTAACCATAATAATCATAAAACAGGGTAAAACAGTGATGGGTTCCGTTACACATATATATATATATATATATATATATATATATATATATATATATATATATATATATCACTTCCTTTTTTGCTTCCCTTCTCCCTCTCTCTCCTTCTCCCTTCTCTCTCTCTACTCCTCCCTCCTCCCTCTCTCTTTTTCTCCTCTCTCCCCTTCTCCTTCTCTTTTCACTCTCCCTGGTCCGTTTCTCTCTATTCTTCTACATCTCCCTTCTTCCTCTTTCTCACTCTCTCCCTCCCCCTCTCCTTCTCCTTCTCCGCTTCTAAGTACTGTCTCCCCCTTTCCCCTCTCCCTTATCTCTGTCTCTTCCTCCTCTATCCTCTCTCTCTATAGCCTCTCTTTCTCCATATCTCTCTCCTTTCTCTATCTCCTCTCTCCTCCATCTTCCTCTCCTTCCTCTCTTGCTCTCCCTCTGTCTACTCTCTCACTCCCTCTGTCTTCCTTCTCTACCTCCCTCTCCTTTCTCTCTTCCTCTCTCTCCTTTCCCTCTCTATCTCTCCATCTTTCACCCTCACTCTCTCCCTCTCCTTTTTCTTCATCTCTATCTCCTTATTCTCTCTCCCTCTCTCTTCCTCCCTATCTCTCCTTTTTCTCTCTCTCCTTCCTCGCTCTCCCTCCCTGCTTTTTCTCTATCTTGCTCTTCTTCCTATCTCTCTCCCTCCCTCCCTATCTATCTCTCCCTCCCTATGTATCTCTCCCTCCCTATCTATCTCTCCCTCCCTATATCACACTCTCCCTATCTCTCCATCTCTCTCTCTTTCCCTCCCTATCTATTTCTCCTTTCTCTCTCTCTCCCTCCCTCCTCTCTCTCCCTCCTCTTGGTCCTTCATTATCTCTCTGTCTCCCTTTCCTTCCTCTCTCGCTCTCCCTTTGTCTCCTCTTTCACTCCCTCTCTATGCGTCCTCTCTCACTCCCTCGGGCTTGTTTCTCTCCCTTCCGCTGTCTCTTTTTCCTTTCACTCTCTCTACCTCTCATTTCTCTCTCTCTCCTTCCTTATCTCTCCATCTCTCTCCCTCCCTCTCCTTTTTCTTCATCTCTATCTCCTTATTCCCTCTCCCTCCCTATCTCTCATTTCTCTCTCTCTCTCCCTTCTTCCTTTCTATCTCTTCCTCTCTCTTCTCATGTCTCTCACTCTCTCCATCTCTCTCTCCCTCATCTTTTTCTCTCTCTACCTTTCTCTCCATCTTTCCTTCTCCCCTATATCTTCTTTATCTCTCCCCATCTCTTTTCTCTCTCCTTTCCTGTCTCTCTATCTCTCGCTCTCTCTACTTTTTCTTAATTTCCATCGCCTTATTCTCTCTCTCGCTCTCTCTACTTTTTCTTCATCTCCATCTCCTTATTCTCTCTCTCGCTCTCTCTACTTTTTCTTCATCTCCATCTCCTTCTTCTCTCTCTCGCTCTCTCTACTTTTTCTTCATCTCCTTATTCTCTCTCTCGCTTCCTTATCTCCTTGATATCTCTCTGTGTCTATCTCCCCCTCCTTCCTCTCCTATTTCTATCTCTTCCTCCCTCTCTCTCTCTCAACCTCTCTCTCTCTCTCCCTCTCAACCTCTCTCTTTCCCTCTCAACCTCTCTCTCTCCCTCTCAAGCTCTCTCTCTCTCCCTCTCAACCTCTCTCTCTCAGTCTCAACCTCTCTCTCTCCCTCTCAACCTCTCTCTCTCTCCCTCTCAACCTTTTCCTCTCTCAACCTCTCCCTCCCTCTCAACCTCTCCCTCTCTCTCAACCTCTCCCTCTCTCAACCTCTCCCTCTCTCAACCTCCTCCTCCCTCTCAACCTCTCCCTCCCTCTCAACCTCTCCCTCTTTCTCAACATCTCTCTCTCTCTCCCTCAACCTCTCTCCCTCCCTCTACCTCTCTCCCTCTCTCAACCTCTTCTCTCCCCCTCCCTTTCTCAACCTCTCTCTCTCTCAACCTCTCTCTCTCCCCCTCCCTCTCTCAACCTTTCTCTCTCTCCCTCCCTCTCTCAACCTCTCTCTCTCTCTCAACCTCTCTCTCTCCCCCTCCCTCTCTCAACCTTTCTCCCTCCCCCTCCCTCTCTCAACCTCTCTCTCCCACTCCCTCTCTCAACCTCTCTCTCTCCCCCTCCCTCTCCCCCCTCCCTCTCTCAACCTCTTTCTCTCTCAACCTCTCTCTCTCCCCCCCCTCTCCCCCCTCTCTCTCTCCCTCCCTCTCTCAACCTCTCTCTCTCCCCCTCCCTCTCTCCCCCTCCCTCTCTCAACCACTCTCTCTCCCCCTCCCTCTCTCAACCACTCTCTCTCCCCCTCCCTCTATCAACCTCTCTCTCCCCCCTCCCTCTCTCAACCTCTCTCTCCCCCTCCCTCTCTCAACCTCTCTCTCTCCCTCTATCAACCTCTCTCTCTCCCTCTCCCTCTCTCAACCTCTCTCTCTCTCTCTCTATCTCTCCTTTCTCTCTCTCTGTGTCCATCTCCCCCTCCTTCCTCTCCCATTTCTATCTCTTCCTCCCTCTCTCTCTTGCCCTCCCACTTCTTTTTCTCCCTCTCTCTCCCTCACTCTCTCCACATATCTCTATCTTTCTCCACATATCTCTTTCGCCAGCTCTTTTTATCTCTCCCTCTCTCTGTCCCTATCTTTCCTTTCTCTCTCTGTCCATCTCTCTCTATCCTTTTTCACAGGCACTTATTAAATCATTTTGAGTTCTCCATTTTAGTCTCTTCTATTTCCAATCTGTTTAAATCTCTTAAACTTCCTGTGCATGCCAGATCCAGTTTGTGACATGTCATCTATAAAATGTATTGTCTGTGACATCTTGAGACCACTGACCTCTGATGCTAATAATTAATAGCTATAAATTATGAGTCAATTGAGCAATCGTAAGTTACTGGAGGCCGTAAGTTAATTTGCTATTCAATTGGTGTCTTTTTGTGGGTTACGAATGGGTTACGGGTTACGTGCTTGAAATCCTTGCGTTTGTTAATCCTGGACTTTACAGCCTCCCAAAGCCTTTGATCTTTACCGTCTGCAAAAGTCCCGATCGCTAAAGTCGCAAATCACTATTCAATTGCTACAATTCCTCAAGCCCGCAAATGCTTTCCCATCCGTAAACGGCAAATGTAGGAGAAAATAGGAGACGAATGGGAACCCACAGCAAGCCCGCAGACATACGGCCTGTATCCCGCGAGATGCAGCATGTGTCTCAAACATTATAGCATTAGCTATTGTAAAAAGCTTTATTTTTAAAATCAGTGTAATTTAATTTTTGCTACAACTTTTCAGTAAAATATCTCACTTGGAAGCATGAGGTTCAAGTCAAACAAAGAAGGAGCAAAAAAGGGATATGTTCATAAACTATACTACTTTACTGAGAACCATAACAAACAACATTTTAACAGGATACAAATAAACATAATACATTTCTCCCATATAAAGTTGCCATTAATCTCTTTGAGATTCTTGTGAGTGGGCATCTCTTTCAGTAATACTTGTATCGGTCCACAGATGATAACACTTTTCCTCTTAGGAAACGAAATTAAACCAGAGCATACTGGACGTCTGCTATTTGGAAAATATGTGTTGGATTAAATAATTTGTAATTATTATTACTTATTTGGGTAATAAATGTAGTTTTATTAGAACATTGTGTTTTTTGCTCTCCTCTATTTGTCTTTTAGAGTCACATAAATTACATTAACTGGGAAATAAATATTACTAGTTGTGGGTCTATAATGTTATCATTAAAAGATCACTGTATGAGACTTTGTATTTCAAAAAGTAACCTTTCATACTTTTAAAGAGCAAACACTTGTTAGGGGAAGAGGTTATCAAACTATAATTATGAGTTACTATTACTCATGTTTAAAATGTACATGTTTATTAATAGCAAGCCAAGTGAAGGTAATTCTAATTCTATGAAAGGTCATATGATCAATATGCTGTGAGTTTTTATGGGTCAAAAAACAAGGGCATAATTTCATAACTTCAGACTGTCCTTCTTTGAGGGAAAGATTACCTGTAAATCTATCAATTGTGTCCTACTTTTGAAGGAAAGTTCCACATTTACAGGCACAACCATGTTTTCCAGGCCTGACAATTTTCCACGTTTTCTGTCCCTGCAGTTATTTTTATCAAAATCTAGGAAAACAACAGTTCTACATAATATATACCTGTATTTAGCATTGTATACATATCAAGTGTATATATCGTTTAGACATCATATAGAGTGGCCATTGTCATGGCTGACCTTTCAGGATTATGACATGTTGCTTTTATGTGTAATGTTTAAAGGATATCACGTAACTGGTCTGAACTAGTTTCCATTCCTGCCTTTTCTTTGTGCTAGAGGGCTGTTTATCTTCAGCTCAGGTAACACAGACCAGCCCCAAGGAGAGGGCTGACCCTTCTGTGACATCATCTCTGTCCCCACGGAAACAGGACTATTCTGATTGGCTATGCTAATTCAAGCAGTCCAGCTGTCCATGTCATTGGTGCTTGTGCATTCAAGCGGGGAATTCAAACTTGTTAACTTCCCAATTCATGTTAATGTTGTTTTTTCATTGTTCACATAGATAATGGCGTGTATCCTTGAGTTAATTTCTCCCGGTATCATGGTTGTTACTCTGGTCAACTACCTATCTCCAACCCAGATTTATTCCTGCTGCAGAAAATGAAACACAAGGGAGAGGGGCGAGGCGAGGCAGAGGGGAGAGGGGAAAAAAGACACAGGGGAGGGGAGAGGGCTTTGCTGGGACAGCAAACGGACCAACGGGCCTGGCAGACCAACATTTTTGGTCCACAATTATATATATGATGAGATCACTGAGAACAAGGCACAGAGTAAGGGATTACTCATATAGGAGTGGAAGTCTCTTTATCACCTCTTGGATTCCCTGGAGATAGATGGATGTTTTGTAAGTTTTATAATAAATGGATATTTTTCTGCTTTTATCCAAAATTGGTATATGATTATTACTAATGCCAACAATTTCCCCTTTTCTCAAGTCCTGATGGCAATTCTGGTGCAAGAACACGCACACATTAGATTCAATAAGGTTTGCTTAGCACTGAGTATTGGCAAAATCACAGACTCAATTATAGCTCAACACATAATTTGATAAAATAACATCCTGTGTTTTCCCTTGGAAGCCTTCGGTCTGTCAGGACCCTTGTGCAGTGTTGTTTCTAAGTTTACTAGGCTCAACAGGCTTCTAACAAGCAAAAGGAAATCAAGGAGTGTTATACCATTTTAACCACACAAACATAGCTGGCTATTTCTTAATAGCTGCACCTGATAGCAAAAATAGTAATTTGTTCTATTTGTCACATTCTCTAGCATAGCAGTACATTTCCATGTTTGTTGTTTTAAAGCAGTTACACAATGCAATCACTAAATTTAAGCAACATAGGTGTTATTGTTGTTGGTTAGTTGTTCAGTAGTGTCTGACTTGTCATGACCCTATTAACGCCAGACAAATCTTGTGTCTGGTTGTGATAATCCATAGGGATTTCATGGCAAAGATACTGGTGTGGGTTGCCAGTTCCTTCTCCAGTGTACCACCATTTGTCTGACCTCTCTGCTATGACATGCCCATCTTGGGTGACCCTACATGGTATAGCTAACAGCTTTATTGAAGTACACAAGCACCTTCACGACAAGGTAGCGATCCAGAAGGGGAACATAGATGTACTTTCACTAATTGTCTCTTTCAGAGAAATGTAACACTATAATTACACCCTGCTATTTTAACCAATCAGAATAGTGGCAAATAGGGCCTGAATAGATAAAAGTATAACCAGTCCGATTGCACACATTTTCATCCATGCATTATGATTGGCTAAACGTTTAACCATTCATAAATAGGTTTGTAGCCTTCTCTGACTAGTTACTGAGTAACCAGAGTTAGACAATTTAAATACTCAATTCTGATTTGCTGTATTACAATTGCCATATATTTCAGCAAGTAAGAAGCCTTACAAAACCCTATATAATACAGAAATGTGAAAAATAAGCTTGCATTGGGTGTAGTTGATCCTCTCCCAAGAAACACTGTTCGATTACGTTTTTTTTTTTTTTTCCCGTTTTGGATGGCCCTTTCCACGGACTGAACAGAAGATTCAGGGGTCTTCAAACAAGCACAAAGAGAAATAATTTCTTATATCAACATGATTGTGCCCATTTATCCAGGGCTGAAAATTGACGACCGCAGTGTTGATAATCATAGCTGGAGGGTGATCAAGGATGATAATTTATTACATAACTGTTTATTTTTTTTATTTTTTATTGTGTGTAATAGAATTTTAACTACGTTAACCATAATTGTTTTTCTGTTATTTTTTTAATTTAAACACATTTTTTCCTTGAAATGTTTTTATTTTTATTTTCTGTATGTAGTTTAGTGTAGGTAGTTTGATGCGTATAGTATTAATGATTATAGGGGTCTTTATGGACCATTGTAGGTGGAATAGGGTGTATGGGGGCAATGAGGACCTTTATCATAAGGGTTAGGCTGCCACAAGAGTCTATAGGGATCTGATGTAAAGGGGTGAATCTAATTACACTGAAATCAACTTTGTTATCATGTATTTACACACCAAGTTGTAAACACTACAAAACTCTCTTTTTGCATTAAAAATGAATGCTTTAAGGCTGAAAAGTATTCTTAGGATTCCTGTACAAACTGATTTCTGAAAAAAAGTTAGAACCTCCACCTGATTAACTTAACTAATTAGGGTGTGCCAAGTCTCTGCACCAGTTGAGATATGGAAAGGTTTGTGACTTCCACTGATGGCTGAACCTTGTGTAGTTAAAAATAATTCAGCAGAAAGTTCTGTATTTGCACCAAAAATGTTTTATACATGGATTAAAAGAATGTATTTTTTCTAACTCTCAAATCACTCCTTTTTCATACAAAAGAGAACATTGGTAATTGTAATTGCTAATAGTTACTGATTTGGACTATTTTTTTTTCCGACCAGCAATCATGACCGGATTTCTCATTACACAAACTAGGCAGCCTCCAAGGGGTGCCTCTGAGTGTGCAGTGGCAGGCTTGCAATGTCCTGCATTATAGTAAAACATACAGGGCATTGAAGCACATGGGCAAGTTTACTATCTATGCAGCACCCTTCTCCTTATTGCATACTCAGATGCGTTCACTATTTTACCCTTGTCTCTCACTACCACCACATACTACATCATGTCCTGAAAGCCCCATAGTCAGATCACAAACTGGCTCCTCTTACTTGTGGGTCCCCAGTATGGACAACTACCTTCTCATATCTAGTTAGTAAGTAAGTTTTTGTTTGTATCTATTTGACTATCCACATTCTCTTTTTTTCAGTCCACTGTTTCCTTTTACATTACAGAGAATACGTCTGGAGATTTGTTTACATATGTTCTTTCCATATATATCTTATTACATTTAAACTGTATTAGTTTATTGTGCTTGTTCACTTAGGGGGCAACTAAAGAGTTTATGCCTAGGGTGCCACATTTGTAAATATGACCCTGCAAGTGATACTGTGAGGAGATAAATGTATATAATATTGTTCTGGATTACCAAATTTTAAGACTACAATTTAAAATGAAGTAGCATATCTATCTATATATTATTTACAAAGCAGTACCAAATACTAACATTTATTATTATTATTGTTTATTTGTAACGTGCCAACATATTCTGTTGCGCTATACATAAGTTGTGATCAAGGCAAAACAATATTAATACTTTACAAAAGATGGAGGGCCCTGTCTTTGAGTGTATAATCCACTGTCCATAGGGCTTTACCCAAAGCACAGTGCAATATTGAAAACTTGCAGACTTAGGGCCTCATTCTATTATCGGCCGTAGGAGATGTGGGGCCGCAAGGACCGGCCGCAAGCTATTCGGCTATTCTATTCCCCTCCGGCTGGGGATTCCGGCAGGCTTGCGGCCGGCGCCTTGCTATCCCTTGCGTCCGCTCGCGCCGGAGGAAAGCCCTTGATCTAAAACGTCCGCAAGAGTTTCGGCCGCAAAAGAATCCCGGTTGCTATTCAATTGCTCCGGGAACCCTCTCTGCAAGGCTAAAACCGAGCCGCAGCTTACTTGCAGGGAAAAGGTCCCGCTAGCACCAATTAAGCACATTATAAAGCCGAAATAAAGCCATCCTGCACTCTTATGAGACTATAAAGTGATTGTAGGTGTTAGCAAAAATAGCACAACATTCCCCTACACTCAAATCCGTAAATAAATTATTTTTTTATTTATGTCAAAAATCCATGTAAAAAGTCCCGAGGGCTTGGAGCACCTCAGACCAGCCCACGCTGCGGCCGGAAAATAAACAGTTAATGTAAACTCGGATTTGGGCTGATGTGCAAGCTTGAGAGGGGGTTGCTATTAATCCTCATGTCCCCCAATATGATCCCTAGCATTTACAGAGCTGTACAGTGCCGTCTTGAATTTATTTTTGCGTTTAAAGTTTTCAGAGCTTACGGCCGGTTGCAAGATATACGGCCGGCCGTAAGGGGAGATCCTTGCGGGGCCGTATAATTGAATTCCAAGATAACAGAACCCCTGCAGGGAATCGCAGCCTTGCGGCCATTTTACGGCCGATAATAGAATGAGGCCCTTAAAATCTAAAGGTTTTGGGTGTGGTACAGGCGGGTGAAAAATGCAATGTGCATGTTAAGGAGGTAGGTTATAGGCTTCTTTAAACAATTGTGTTTTAGTGAGGTTTTGAAGGATTTAAAGCAGGAGGATAATCTGGTGGAGTGAGGCAAGGAGTTCCAGAGAATAGGGGCAGCGCAAGAAGGCGGGAGTAAGAGGAGGTGATGAGAGAGGAGGAAAGAAGAAAATCATTAGCAGAGCGAAGAGGGCGGGTGGGAAAATATTTGGAGATGAGAGCAGAGAAATTAGAGGTGCAGAGTTGTTAATGGCTTTGTAAGTTAAGGTCATGATTTAAAAAAAAAATCTGGAGGCTACGGGGAGCCAGTGGAGTGATTGACAGAGAGGTGCTGCAGACATCGAGCGTTTAGTACGGTACATTTATTTTATTTACATATAGTTTACATTTTTGAACTTAGCACTGCATTATTGAATAGTGTTGAGTTATTAAGTATTTAGGGACTCTCTCTTGTATTTTATTGTGAAACAAAATATGTGCAACCTGGAGTTTAATGTAATTACTGTGGAGACCAGCAGATAAGCGCCAGTGGCTATTCTTCTAGGTGTCCATTCATTTTACTTTTAATTATTTGGTACTGGGTAACTGTCAAGATGATTAATGCATCTCCTTGTGCAGCTGTACTTAATGCTTGTCTGCTTCACATTTCATGTTGAATCTCTTTAATAGCTGGTATATAAAGATTTCGTCTTATAGTCCTACATGCATTTACCTAGTATTACAGTTTAGATATAGCAGTATAAAAATCTTCATAATAACGCCAACTTTTAAAAAAAACAAACAATTGCCAACTCTTTGTAGGGGTTACTGTGGTCCAAATTTTAATATTGCTTTTTGATGAATGTATCAGTTTTTTTTTAATTATGCAGTACCTAATATGGTATTTCAATTGCTTTAATGTGCTAGATTTATTATAATCAGTTTATATCAGGGATCATATATTGCATTGATTAAAAGCTATAGCAATTTAAAAAAACTAAATTGCTAAGTTTTCTAGACCAATGATTCCACATAGCTGCTCCTAGGATTGGTGCTGATCCCTTGTATTACCAACAAAAATACTGTCTCATCCTTTTGTCCAGTAGTTCTAATTCTAACTTGCAGATCTTTCAATAGCATTTCCACAAATATTATAATTTTTTAAGTACAGTGTGTATTGCAAAATTACTATACTACTAAAAACAATACTGTTTTAGAACACATTAACTATTTTTGTATTAGTATATTTATTTTTTTATTGTCACAAATCTTCTGTATTTACTGTAATCCTTCTATATAGCATAAAAAATGACAGTCCATTATAAATAAATGGCCAGAGCAGTAATTTTAGATGTGGGGAACTGTCAGACAAACATAGGGAAACATTTGTAAGATTTAATTGTTAAGAAAGATTGACCAAAGCTAATATGTACACATAAGCTATATCAAACTAATTACCCCAGGGCACATTCCTACTCACTATATGTCAATGTCCTGTCTTGAACAAAACCATTTCCTTACACCTAGACTAATTTCTCCCATTGGGTCTATTAAGAGAAAATAATTCTATTTTGTAGCAAGGTTACTGACATACTAAAATTGTCTTTATATTAATATTAAATTGAAATAACCCAAAGGAGCTAGGTTAACATTTAGTCATATAAATATCCATGGGTTAGCTACAATCAATTATTTATGCCCATGTAGCAATATTGTGCAGGTATATGTGTGCCATGAACAAATATGGCATATTGTTTGCTTAAAAATAAAAATAAATCTAATAAAGGCCATTTAAAATTAAAGTTGCTTTAAATTATAGTCTCTTACAGAACCATTTTAATGGTCCAGAATTCATGACTTTTATGTAGTAAAGATTAGTGCACATCATTTGATTAAAGAGTTTATAATTTTCTGACCATCTTTAAACTGGAGCTCCTTACATTCTTTATAAACTGTACAAGGTCTGCAACCAGGGGTTTAGGCATTGAGGGGTATGACAAAGCCAGATTAAATGAATAGGGGACACGAAAAATAGCAAAATTAAACTTATTCATGCATTACCGAATTTGGCCACTAGCTTTTCTTTTCCATGAAAGCTTTAATCCATAATATATATATATATATATATATATATATATATATATATATATATATATATATAAGGAAAGGGGGGGGGGGGGTCCACTGGCAGAGTCTAAAAAATGGATATGAACAATGAAAGAAAGAGGACTGGGTGGATGTGCTCGTATATGAAAATAGTTTCTGATAAATATAGAAGTGGAGAGAAGAGAAAGCGGCAACTAATAATGTACATATAGGAGACACAATGAGGCCAAAAACTGTGAGAGGGGAATTTGTTGGATACCAACAGCTCATACGGTTTGACCACGAGATTGTAGAAATGTTACAATCATGAATGAAAGGTCAAGGACATACCAAATCATCGCTGAACAAATTGTGCCAGAAGGATGATATCATAGGAAATAAAACTTAGCCTTTAATGAATAAGTATAAAAAACAAATGAAAAAATGTGAAAAAACAGTAAAAAAATGTGTCATAAGACAGACACACAAAACCTAAGTGTGTGATGATACTGCAGTACTCAAAAAAGGGGCATGGGAAAAATGAATGTCCTGAATGGCCAGAAAAAGGGCAAGTAAGGGACCCCAATGCCCTAAGGGGAGAGATGGGACATCCACAACAGCAGGCACACACAAACTCAATCGTATCGAAAGTCTTAAAGCAAGTTGTGTATAAATGCACTAGAAATGGAAGAATATGACTTACTGTTGTGAAGGTCCCAAATTTCTGTTCCCAAGTTGTGTCAACTAAAGGCTAGCAGTCTCACACACTATATATACATATAAAAATAAATTATTTTTGTATGAGGGGCCCTGCAGCAATGGGGGATTTCCAGAACAGGGCGCCGGTGCATTGCACGGCTGTAGATCCGCCGTTGTTTCCTGTCCTGGGAGTAGAGTTGAATTATCCCCTCTCCAGATATTTTTGGGCTCCTACGCCCATGTCTGCAACTGACTTTCCATCAGCAGCTTCATTACTGCACAGCTTTACTTGCAGAGTCTGCACTACATGCCACAGTTTGAGAAGAATGGCAGATGCTTCAGCCATGAGATCATGAGAGAAAAAGCAACGTTGAGTGTAAGTTTTCTCATAAAATATAATTGAATCAAAATTGAATTGAAAGTTGTTCTTTATTACATGGAAGTCACAAAAGTTGCACCATTACAGTGGTCCTTTAACAAAATGCTAATCTCAACAATCACATTTTTGTTATTACACTAAATACTGAAAGGAATCTTATTCTTGATTCCTGAAGCAGAATCTAATTGTGCTCAGAAGCTTAATGGGATAATTATCAGGAGTGCTTCTCATTATAGGCAATATGACATTTAAAATAAGTATACTTCAGTGTGAAGAGTATGTGAAATACAAGGGTTTCCTGCCTGATCTCCTGTTTTTTTGCAATCATGTAATAATAGAAGTACAGGAGCAGTTTACAGAAATTGCTAGGCCTAGGGCACCACATATTTACAGACAAGTCTACTTTACCAGTGTTGTGACACTCAGTATTATATCTATACATTGATATTAATATCTAACTATAAATTACATTTGCTCACATACTGTATGTGCATACACTTCCTTCCTCCTTTTTTTATAGTGTTTTGCATTGAAAAAGTAAAGGATACTCATAGTTGACAGAGTGGCAGGGACGCACATAAATTTGATAGTTTAACCAAAAACTAAACCTATAAAAGAGACTGAAATGAGAACCAAGGCCTGCAAGTAAATCAAGTGCACTAACTTAGCATGTCCGTAAATCAGCTGTGGAAGCTCCCCCCCCCCCCCCCCCCCACTAAAGTACAACCTTATGTAAATCTTTAGCTCCCCCACATTAGGGCACTTGGCCCACATTCATAATTCCTTGCTTTGTCCACAAGAGTTTTCAGTGTAGGAGGTACGCAAATCAAGCATTACGGATGAAAAACAATGGCTCTAGGGGACAATAGAGGATCAAAATGTCATGTCCCGGGATTCTTTCCATTTACTTAGCCGCTGGAGGAAATCTCGGGCATCCCCGCTCACTGCCCAATTGCCACCTTCCTCGCTCAAACCTGCTACCCGATCACCCCATCTACATAACTGTGGGTCTATACAGACTCCCATTGCAACTAAACAGGTAACCTCTGCAAGGGGGATTGTGAAAGAACCCTTCTTGTACCTAAAATGAACCCTCATGCCAATTGGGACTCCTTGCCATCTACAATATTTCCCCTATGATGATAGTACCCCTGTATAACTGGTTATTTGATTAGAAACTGTGGGTCCTTTAAGAACATGTGTGGTGTGAGGGGGGTAATTTTGGGTGCTTGGGAGTCCCTATCAGGACTCACTGCACCATAGGGGTTAATTTTAGGTGCCAGGGACTACCTGCCCCATATGGGTTAATTGTGGGTGCCAGGTAGTCCCAATTGGCACTCCTTGCACCATAGGGGTTCATTTTAGGTAATAACCCAACACATTTTATCTCTAATAGAGGCCAATCATATTACAGTACCCCATACCCCATAAAGTTATGTACACTATTGTGGTGTAGTGACAGTTCCTCCCGTGTTAGTGCTTCGAAGTCTGTGCAAGAGCCCAAGTGTAGTCTGTGCATGTCAGGACCAAAGTGCAGCCTGTGCAAGAGCCGAAAGGTAGCCATGTAGCTTGTGTCTGTCAGAACCAAAGTGCAGCCAGTGCCTTTGAGGACTAAAGTGCAGTCTGTGCCTGTCAGAACCAAAGAGCAGGCTGTGCCTGTAATGACCAAAGTGTAGCCTGTGCCTGTCAGGACCAAAGTGGCACCTGTACAAGATCCCAAGTGCAGCCTGTGCCTGTAAGGACCAAAATGTAACTTGTGCTTACAACAATGTGTTCAAAGAAGGCTAGCGATACCACTCAGTAGAAAAGTAATATAGAGAGAACCACTATAGAATGGAAAAAAAGACATAATAATCAAGTATTAGCGTGGTAGATGCGTGTGCGATATTGCTGTTGAGTATAAAATGCCAAGCACAACAATCTCTACAATAGTCAAAAATAAGGAAGCTATTAAAGAAGCCAACGTTTCTAGAGGTGTGAAGACTATCACTAAGCAAAAGGTCAAAGACATTGGAGGAAGTGGAGAAATTGCTATACATTTGGATAAATGAAAAACAGCAGGTGATAGTGTTTTCGAGGCACTCATATGTGAGAAAGGAAAACAACTGCATGCTGATCTGATAAAAGATAGGCCTACAGCAAGTGATGCAAGCAGTGAAGAATTTAAAGTCAATCATGGTTGGTTTGACAATTTTAAAAAGAGAACTGGCATTCAAAAGAGAAAATGTGATAAAAAGCAAGTTAAGTGTCATGTGGAGGGCCAACAGCAAAGTCTGGGTAACCAGGCATTTCTTCATTGAATGGATGAACTGTGATGAAGTGTTTGGCCCCACTGTCAAGAAATATTTGGAGGAGAAAGAACTGCCTCCGAGGGCCCTGTTGATAATAGACAATGCAACTGCTCACCCTCCAGGCTTGGAGAACCACTTGCTAGAGGACTTACATTTTATTTAAAGTTTTATTTATTGTAAGTGTGAAGTTCTTGCCCCCTAATACAACTTCTCTGATCCAGCCCATAGACCAGCAGGTCATCTCAAACTTTAAGAAACTGTATACCAAGGCCCTCTTCCATAGGTGCTTTGAGGGGACCACGGATACTGAGTTGATACTGAGAGAGTTCTGGAAGGACCGTTTAAATATCCTAAACTTTGTCACTGATATATAAGTCCTGGCATGCAGTCTCTCTCAAGACCAGGAAATGAAGAAATTAAAATACCTAACAGCCACTATCTGTTGCGGCTCTCTCTGAAGCTCCTGGAGGAAATTGTGGCCAGAAGTTGTAGCTCTGAGGAACTTGGAGGCAGAACCTAGCCCAACAGTGGGCATGTCCATGGGCCTGGAGGTCAGTAATAAAGACATTGAAGAGTTAGTGGAGATGCACAAAAAAGAGCTCAGCACTAAGGAGCTGCAGGAGCTTCAGAGAGAGCCGCAACAGATAGTGGCTGTTAGGTATTTTAATTTCTTCATTTAGAAATAATTAGCTAAGAATATCCTGATTATAAAAAGTATTTCAGCTTGTTTCTTATCTTGTATCTTACTAGAATGTTTAAGTGCGTCATCTGTACAATGTTTAAGTTAATGTTCTTTAAAACATCTGTTTCCTGTAACCTGTCTTTGTTTCAGCAACTAATGAAACAAAGTATCTAAGGATCGTTTTGCTGAGTAAGACAGAAAAAGACACTTGCTTGCAAATATGTATTTAACCCTATTTTCAACTATGCTATTAGCTGTGACGTGTGTTATGCTATATAAGGGACTGGCCGTCCAAATAAACTCAGAGATTATTCTGATGACACTCTGACTCCTGTGCATTATTTTCTCTCATATCTTGGTACCCAGATATAATAGATACACACATCAGAATACATGATTACTCACTAATCTGATCCTATCATTTTGGTCCTTCGAGCTGTGGTTGTTTCCCTTCTCATTCCTCGGATGGAGCAAAACTCCTTTTACCGTGCACGGTGGGTATGTCGCCGAGGACTCCCTTACCTTGAGAAAGACCTCAGGCCTTATATATAACATCAGTTGGACCACAGAGGCAAGGTGTTTTTTTTCCGAGGGATGACAAGGCACAGCATACAACGAACTGACAGTGAGTATATGAATTTCTGCTGCATTTGCATTTGTGTGTATGTTCTGTAGGTCCTTACCTTACAGTGATATTAGGTAAAAGAGTTGTACAACTAGGTTTCTTGCCTAGTGATAGGTAGAAGGGTTGGAACTTGCCCATAGGGAGTTAAAAGAGTCATTATCCTGAGGAAAAGACTATAAAATAAGTTCTCCGTACGTAACAATATTGAGAATGCTTACCATGAAAAAGTGGTAAATGAGTCTGACTTTCAAATGAGCTCTTCCCATACATATGTATGTGTGTGCCTGTAGACATTTTGTATGTTTCCAAATACCGGTACCGGGTGTATGCATGTTTGTGAAATGTGTCACGCGGATAACAGATTTATTGGTTATTGTATTTACCTGTAAACATTCTGTATATTTCTGTGTACTTGTGAGTGTATGTATATATATACATGTATTCTTTTGTGTTGTTCTAAAAACTTCTTACCTGCAACTATCCCCTTTTAGTAGTGAAGTTGTCACACTCTACCTGAAGTCCACCGCAGGGCTAGCCAGTGACTTGCCTGTGTTTTGGTAAGACGTGCGGGTGATTTTTATAATTATCCGTAGCAGTCGAGCACTACGGGCTATTCATCTCTCTTTTCTCATTCTCTGTACCCTTGCAAGTAGTGAAGTTGTCACACACTACCTGAAGTCCACTGCAGGGCTAGCCAGTGACTTGCCTGTGTTTTGATAAGACGTGCGGGTGATTTTTATAATTACCCATAGCAGTTGAGCACTACAGGTTTTCACACTCTTCCTACCCTACCCTCTGTCCTTGTAGTCTGTGAGATTTGAGTTTTTTTGTTTTGTTTTCTTGTTTTTTTTTTGTGTTTTGTGCCAGACCCACCGATTAAACATAAAAAAGGTAAAAAAGATAGGACCAGGGCAAGGAAAATAAAGATTAAGGAAAAACATGTTGAACATATTGAAACAGAGGATGATGTCACTAATATACAAATTGTTGAAGATGACAAAATGCAAATGTGTATAACAATGACGGTGCCTACGGGGGGATGGACATGTAATGTTAACCACCTCTCTCCTTCGGAAGAGGAAGAGGATATGTTTATGTGTTCACAGAAAAGACTTCCACGACTGACCGCCCCTCCACCTCCTGGGAATATGGTCACTTATAGTGATGATGTAGAGGACAAATTTGATGATGCCCGCAAATACCTGCTTGCCACCACCGCTCCAAATCCACCTCCTCCGACACCACCACCTTATGAAGGACGGCCCGCAAGAACCAGGCGGGCACCAGATCATCATTACAGAGGTAAGGGAATGACATCTGTGCCATTATATCCCTTAATTGAGGTTCCCAATCCTAGGGGGGAGAGCTTGTAGAGGGGGGAAATGTGTTGCCGCCCACAATGCTAGTATACCGAGCATGAACGGATGCAGAAGTGAGGAGAGCTGTAGAAAGAGTCCCCCACCCAAATGACAATATGGGAATTTTCAGACTTAAGTTCCAGCGATTGCAGCAAAGTTTTAAATTAAATGGTGTTGAGGTTGAAAGATGTCTGAGGCAGATATTAGGGTCCGATTGGATCCTTAGTGAAGGTGACTGGATACCACTGGACCCAAGGGGGGAACCATTGCACTATGGATCCCAAGAACTGACCCAACAAGTAGACGCTCTAATAGGCAGAATAGCTGACAGACACAGGGAACACGCAGACTGGACTAAGATAAACGAGTGTGTACAAAAAGTTGATGAAAGTGTGGAACAATATATGGGGAGGTTGCGGGTAGTATTTGACAGCCATAGCGGGGTAGCCAGACCTAACCCATATGATGATGCTGGTCCATATGCTCAGCAACTAAAGAACGCTTTTCTCAGGGGATGTCATCCAGAAATAAATGACATTGTGATACAACACCAAATTACTTACAAAACATGTCCCCTTAGGGAAACCATAGAATATGCTAAACATGCAGAGGAGCAGTGTAAGAGAGCAAAAGAAAAGAAACCGAGAAAGCAAGATAGTAAACCAAAGGAGATGTATTTGATGACTTCTGTTGATGGGAAAGCGCAACCTATAACTTCTGCTTTCTTTTATGGTGATGGTGGAAATAATCAAAAACGTGGAGGGAGAGGAGGTGGACGAGGTCGAGGTGGAAACAGAGGAAAATTTTATGGAAATTGTTACGTTTGTGGCAAGGCCGGCCACTTAGCACGTCACTGCAGAAACAGAAAGTACCAGGAGGAAGAGGGAGCGGATGACGATGACCACCAGACTGACATATGACTAGAACCAGGTTGTACCCCTCCTTTACAAATATTTGCTGAACAAGAATTGCATGAATCTGAATTGTATGGGTATGGCAATAATGATTCAAAATTGGCAGGAAAAAATTATGTGTTGAATTTAGAATCATGTATAGACTTAATGGCTTTAGAAGAACAACCAGTCATGCAACTAGATGTAGAGGGGGTAATGATAACATTTTTATGCGATACAGGAGCATGTAGATCAGTGTTGAGCGATGATGGCACACCACATGCATGTACTGAAATCATAGAGAAAGAAGTCTCACCAAGAGAGGGCCTTAGAGATGTTGCATACACCGAGGCTACACTAACTCTGTTTGTAGATGGGTCATCAAGTAGATGGTACAAATGCAACGGGATATGCAGTAGTAACACAAGAAGAAACTATAAGAGCAGGAAAACTTCCATCACATTTTTCAGCACAGGCAGCTGAGATCATGGCCCTTACTGAAGCCTGTAAAATAGGAAAGGGACAAATAGTAAATATATACACCGACAGCCAATATGCATTCTCAACTGTGCACATATTTGCACAATTGTGGGAAAATAGAGGCATGGTCACATCTACTGGCAGGCAAGTCACTCATAAACAACTCCTTTTGCAGTTACTTGAAGCCATTCAACTGCCCTTGAAGATTGCGGTATGTAAATGTGTGGCTCATACCACGACCAAAGACGCAATTTCAATAGGAAATGGCAGGGCAGATGCAGCTGCAAAGCAGGCGGCTCTAACGGGAAAAATACACATTTTTCTCTTACACAGCTACACATCTGTGTATTTCGTAAACCACATTGACAAGAGTATTCTACAGCAACTACAGGCAGATGCACCCTCACAGGAAAAAACATACTGGTTGAAGAAAGGGAGTAAACTGAATGCTGATAATATTTATGAGAGTATAGAAGGGAAACCAATTTTACCAAAATCACTATTCACATATGCAGCTATGTTGAGCCATGGCATTAGTCATGTCTTAAGAGGGAGTATGGTAGACATGGTCAGCATAATATTTTCAGCCTATGGATTAAACACCTATTTTAAATTTTTTTGTGCAGGGTGCCTTGTTTCTGCACAACACAACCCTCAGGGTAACTATCACCCCATAAGAGGCACATTCCCAGAACCAACATACCCCTTCCAAACAATATGTATGGATTTCATTGAACTAACAAAGTGTGAAGGGAAGAAATATTGCCTAGTGATAATTGATGTATACTCTAGGTGGGTGGAAACGAAACCATGTGCACACCCTGACGCAATCACAGTGGCTAAAACCTTAGTGACACAAATAATTCCTAAGTTTGGTATACCAGAGAAAATATATAGCGATAACGGCACACATTTTGTGAACAAACTTATCGACCACTTGAGTAAAGCATTACACATAGAGTTGAAAAACCACTGTGCGTACCACCCACAGTCAGCTGGATTAGTGGAGAGAACTAATGGTACCATTAAAAATAAATTGAGGAAAACGATGGCAGCGACAGGGAAAAATTGGCTTTACTGTTTACCGTTAGTCATGCTAAACATGCACATGCTTCCAGGCAGGCAGAAGTTAGCCCCGTTTGAAATATTGTATGGGAGACCATTCCTACTACCAGAATTTAGACCATTTATCTCAGAAGATAAGAACATGAGTGAAAACTTAGCAGACTATATGAGAAAAATGTTAAGTAAGAAAGATATTACCTCCATCTCTCTCTCTCTCATCCCCAGCAACAGCAGGGATCCTGCATGGTACAACCAGGCCAGTGGGTCCTAATTAAAGTAATCAAGCGTAAAAATTGGGCATCGGCCAGGTGGGAAGGACCGTACCAAGTTCTGCTGTCAACACCCACTGCCTTGAAAGTTGCCGAACGAGCCACCTGGATACACCTGACTCACTGCAAGAGAGTAAAAGTGCCAGAGCTTGAGCCAGTTGATTCCTAAAGCCTGCTAGCGGAATCATTGCGAGTCAGGGTGGGCTTCAAAGGTGGGGAAACTCGTCTCAAACCCAGTGAAGAACCGAATGGTGCGGGTTTTGGGGATCTCAACTGGCCCAAGAAAATGTCCTGTCACCTGTTCAAAAGACCAAACCGGTGTGGCCTAAGAATCTCACTGACATGCCTCATCTTGATAACTCTCTGCATAGTAGCACCCATAATCATATGGGAAGAAGTAACAAGACCCAGAGGCAACCAGACGCAATCTATTGGAGAGATGTGGATGCACAGAATGAAAAGAGACATGATGGAAGTCAATTTAACTGGCCAAGTGACCCTAGTGTTCAAGGAAGGGCAGATAGGAACCAAACAAATAGACCTATGTCAAGTACTAAGATGTGGACTTTCTGGAGGAGGACGTAGTGGAGGGGTGAGAAAAGCGCCAGTATACTTGTGTATAGCCTCTCCGTATGGAAATGAGAGATGTCCTAGCTGGAAACTGGCCTTATGGAATACAGGAGCTGACTGGGGTTACTCCCCACCTAATCACATGAAGTGCAAAAGTACAAAGAGACGCTTAAAGCTGACACGGGGTGTGGAGCCATCCTCCTGCAGCCAAAATCAGCTATGCAACCCCATCTGGATCACCCTCCAGGACCCACAAAAGTGTGATGAAGGGAGATATACTCTTGGAATCTACACCTCAGGCAGAGGTAACAACATGGAATATTTGCATATTCAGGTACTGCAAAAAGAGGTGCCCAGACAGACTATTGATCTCACCAAGGTGAGTCCTGTGAATAGGACTGTGCCCTCACAGGTCATCTATTTGGAACCTGACCGCCTGATTGACACTTTTGAAATTGAGACTGGGTATGCAGAAAAAAACATCTGGTTGGAATGGATGCTGTATACAGCAGCCTCCATGGAAATGAGTAACTGTATAGCATGTTCCACTGCCAGACCATCAATGGCAACGGTACCATTTAAACTGAACCAACAGAATGATGAAAAGGGACTGAAGTGCATGTTACAGTTGTTCCAACAAATAGTGCCTGTATCCAATTGTACTGCTCTTCACTATTTGTACCCACCAGTGCCAAGGATCCAACCACCCCAATTTATGATGTACCCGGGTAACTTTACGTGCTTTAACCGTACCGGACAGAACTCAAGAATAAGTGTTGGGCAAGCACCTTATTGTTCGGACATTATACACGTGGGCAGTAAAGAATATCCAGACACATTGTTTTCCAACCACTTAGTTGGACGAGCAGATATCTGGTGGTATTGTGGAGGCAAACAAGTGAGACAAGTATTACCCTCACTGTGGGGTGGAATATGTACCCTGATCCAACTGGCTCAACCGTTTTATATATTGCCTGATAGAAGCGCTGGTATGATGTGGATAACCGAAGAAAACCTGAAGCGGGCCAAAAGGTCAGTTCCAAAGGGGAGCTTTGATGACCGAATATACATTGATTCTATTGGGGTTCCGAGAGGAGTACCTGATGAGTTTAAAGCCCGAAATCAAGTGGCAGCTGGATTCGAAACCATCATCTCCTGGTGGGTGACGATAAATAAGAATGTAGATTGGATCAACTATATCTACTATAATCAACAGAGATTTGTAAATTATACCAGAGATGATGTTCAAGGCTTGGCAGAGCAACTGGATAGAACTAACCTGATGACTTGGCAGATAGCTCTGGACATGCTGTTGGCGAAAGAAGGAGGGGTATGCAAAATGTTTGGGACTGCCTGTTGCACTTTCATACCCAACAACACAGCTCCAGACGGATCTGTGACCAAAGCACTGGAAGGCCTCACTGCCCTGTCAAATGAACTAGTAGAAAATTCCGGTATTAATGATCCTCTGTCTAAATGGCTCCAAGACACCCTTGGTAAATGGGCAGCTTACATCAGAGGGATATTGATCACTGTTGGCACAGTCCTAACACTGATCATTTTGTTAGGATGCTGTGTGATACCATGCATCCGTGGATTGGTGAATAAGGTTGTTGACCAAGCAGTAACTCAACAATACCTAATAGAGACGATACCCCTCACTCAAGGAGAATCTGATTCTTCTCTTGATCATGACATTGATGATGTATAAAAACAAGTGGATTAAAAGAAGCACCATGATGGTCCAGACCCCAACTCTTCACTAAAGAAAGGACTATGACCTGAACCTTGCCTTAAGACCTTTGTCTAATACATTTATAACAGGAGGGACTATTAGGTATTTTAATTTCTTCATTTAGAAATAATTAGCTAAGAATATCCTGATTATAAAAAGTATATCAGCTTGTTTCTTATCTTGTATCTTACTAGAATGTTTAAGTGCGTCATCTGTAGAATGTTTAAGTTAATGTTCTTTAAAACATCTGCTTCCTGTATCCTGTCTTTGTTTCAGCAACTAATGAAACAACTTATCTATAGGAAGCCGGGAATTAGATAAGGATCATTTTGCTGAGTTAGACAGAAAAAGACACTTGCTTGCAAATATTTATTTAACCCTATTTTCAACTATGCTATTAGCTGTGACGTGTGTTATGCTATATAAGGGACTGGCCGTCCAAATAAACTCAGAGATTATTCTGATGACACTCTGACTCCTGTGCATTATTTTCTCTCATTATATCTTGGTACCCAGATATAATAGATACACACATCAGAATACATGATTACTCACTAATCTGATCCTATCAGTGGCTGAGGAAATTTCTTCTTCAGTTGAAGAGGAGGGAAGGTTGAAAGCACCTACTGCACTGATCAAAGAAATGTGTGCTAAATGGGCTGAATTACAACATTTTGTTGAACACTATCACCCATCAAACAAGTCGCATCATGGACTTGTTTTTTTATGATCAAACAATGTCTCACTTCAGAAACATTTTGAAACAAAGGCAGAAACAGATTTGTCTTGATAGGTTTTTAGTGAAACTACCTACATCAGAGTCTAGCAGGGTGCAGTGGCGTTAAGAGACAGAAAGTACAAAGAACTCCTGTGCAAGTGCCCTGATGTTGTAATGGAAGAGGACTCCCCTTCCAAGCAATAACCTGTCTCCACGTACTCCTCTACATTGCCACCATCCCATTGGTCCCTCAAGTCCTCTTAATACTGTAAAGTTAAAGTGAATTATAATTCTGTTATTTGATCTCAGTACTGTTAAAGTGAAGTTACATTCTCTGTTATTTGATCTCAGTAAAGTTAAAGTGAAGTTAAATTCTATGTTATGTGATGTAATTATTGTTTTTGTATTTATGCCGGTTTAGTTTTAAAGTTTTGTATCCAAAAAAAGAAGAAAAAAAAAGAGCATCAGTTCAAAATAAAATGTGAAAAATCAGATTATTTAAATTTAAAATGATTCCTATGGGAAATGGTTTGGAACACAACCTGTTTGGAACTCATTCTGCCATCCGGTATGGATTAAGGACGAGAACCGAGGTACCACTGTACTAACAATGCTCACTAGTCACTCTAATGGAGTACGTCTTCTATTACCAGGTATTATGCCTCTTCTCCTTACAGTGCCAGTCACCAACGGTACTGATAGAAGTGCAAAACAATTCCTGGTGCAGATTATCCCAATTTATTCAGATAAAAACAAAGAATACAGAAGTATTCATTCTTCCCCAAAAGAGCCTAGTCTGGTCTTCCCCAATGAAAAATGCACAAGATGGAAATGGCACTCCTGGGCTTTGTTGTTTTCAGCCCAGGGCTACCATGGAGACCCTCATCCCGGTGAATTCCCCTTGTGTCTTTGTGTTTTGGACATTGTGTGGCTAACTGCTTGGCATACTGATTGTGTTAAAGTTGGACAAGCCTGATGTTGGTATGTGTTTTTATAAGTAGTTTTGTTGATCACATTCTTTGGTCCTGTTGTTTGTTCAAGGGGAGGTTGGCCCATTGTGAAAAGAACTCAACAGGGCTGTTTATCATTGAAGACCTCCTGCGGAGTGGTTAGGTTAGCTGGCCTTTGTATCATAATTATATTACTTTTTGTTACTCTGCACCAAGACTAATTGAATTACTGTAATCATTTTGTACTCCCTTGTAAATGAGTCCCGGTGTTTCTCAATAAAGGGCATTATGACGTTTTTAGAAAAGGACTTGACTAGTGAGATCCGTTCATTGGCTGGTACAGCTGGTCCTTCCTTGTGACACCAGCAACACTCATATACATTCAGCATAAGAACAGAGCAATGAATCCTAAAAAATATATTTAATATTAGCTTTGAAGAAGAAGTAAGTGGGTATGCAATAAAAAATATTAAGAGTTTGCACCCATTTAAGATTAAAGCAATACTTTGTGGCATATGACAATAAGTTAAGAGTTAAAAACACAGAGGTCAAATGAAATGTAATAGAAGGAGCATCTGAAAACTTAAAAACTTTAATAAAGGGCATGTTCAACATAAACATTATCTGAGAAGTTTTTAATTATTCATATTAAAGTTATAAGGCTTGCTTAGATTGCCAATTACTCCTCCATTTCTGTGGAGAGCCAAAAATGTTGAGTTCTACACTGTGACAGTTACATACATGTTATATGTTCTTTAGCACCTCACATCACATAACATGCAGAGGATTTGTTGTAACAAAAGACAAGTATATCTGAACTTCTTTAAGTGAGTTTTTATTTTCAAAGCTAGTCTTTGTTACAATATTTTGCCTGCATTATACCATTTTACATGTTGACAATAAGTCATTTTTAAGTTTTTATATATTCCATGCTTTATGAGTTTTCTAGTAAATAAATGGCAAAACATTTAAAAATAAAATTGGAAAATGTGGATCACTGGAATTTATAGGTCTTCATTTGAAATGTGCTGATACAGTGTGCTCTAATATAAAAAAAATAAAAAAAAGTATATTGCAAAGTTGTACAGCAAACTGAAGAGTAGTGTGACATTATAGTGACACTTTGACATATGCTAAACCTAACATTTGATCATGAAGGATGGTTGCTAAAGTTAAGTATTTATGCTGTCTCAGACCTAGTCAAATAAAAGTGCCCATCCAAATACTGTATACCCCTTTTCTGCATGCTGCAAAATCATCTCAGGATTAAAGTGACACAACAGAGGATCCAAATATGATAGAATTTAAAACTATAGGCAATAATAACTCATTTATCAATTGAATGTTATTAAAAATGAATTTTCTAATAGTAATTGAATACATTATTGCATTTCAATTATTAAGGAGATGTATTTCAGTATGTCTGTACCTCAATGAATCTGTGAGCTATACCATTTAGGGTCACCCAAGATGGGCAGGTCATAGCAGAGAGGTCAGACAAATCACACTCCACTGGAGAAGGATATGGCAACCCACTCCACTTCCTTTGCTAAGAAATCTGTATGGATAAGCACAACCAGAGACATTAGGATATGGCACTGGAAGATGAGCCCCTCGGGTCAGGAAAGAAGAAAAGCAAAAGTTACTGGCGATAGGGAAATAAATGTCCCACTGATTGCAGAATTCCAAAGGATTGCAAGAAGAGACAAGAAGACATTCTTTAATGAGCGATGTAAAGAAATAGAAGACAATAACAGAATGGGAAAGTCAAGAAATCTCTTCAAGAAAATTGGGAATCTCAAAGGAAGCTTTCATGTGAGCATCAAGTGGGCATATTAACAGACAAAATGGTAGGGACTTGACAGAAGCAGATAAGATAAAGTAGAGGTGGCAGGAGTACACAGAAGATTTATACAGGAAGGACCTTAACAGCACTGATTACCTTAATAGTTTGTCCAATGAGCTGAAGCCAGACATCTTGTAGAGTGAAGTAAGTTGGGCCCTAGGAAGTATTGCTGATGACAACGCTGTAGGAGTTGATGGAATCCCAAATGAATAGTTAAAATCCTAGAAGAAGATGCTGTGGAAGTGTTGATTGTATTTTTCCATCCCGTCCCTTTGATAAAGTCACCCCTCCTAGTGACGAAATGTACGTCAGGGTATGCATCTGACATCAGATGCTTAGCACTGACCAAGAAGCAAGTTCCAGTCACCCTGTAACAAAGTATGTTTAGAACCTTAGTCTTACTAACTTAGATGGCCTCCTTAAAATCATAATTTAGAGAATGAATGAAATGGAGGGGTCACCTACTAGGGCTTGGTGGTAATGACCATGTGATTCCCAGTCAAATTATCCTCAGCCTCTCAATTGAGTACCCAGTTTGTCTATAGCACTCTTTTCTAGGTAATGCCCTGCTGAGGGTTTGCCCATTTATGCACTTGGGATTTTAAACTAAACATAAATCTAGAGTCAAGTGCAGAGTTAACAGCTCTTCCACTCTAAGGAATATACATATCAGTAGAAGCACAAAGTGTATCCAGAACAGAGTCCTCCTGTTGATCCCTATCGAAGCACAAAGTGTATTCGGAATAGAGTCCTTTTATTGATCCTTGTTTGTTGCAACCTTAGATCAAGTGAGTAAAGACACCATAATCTTGATCTCCACAAATGAAAACTAAGTGGTAACATCAAATATATTTAGGATGGGGTATTCTTGTATATTTTAAGGGAAGAGTATGTACTGTAACATAAGTAAACATATAGTACTGGAATGTATAATGAAACGATCTACAGGCAAGCACAAAATGCACCTACCATAAATAAATAAGCTCATATGAGTACAACAGTACCCTGTTGAAACAGAGCAAAAGTACATTTAAAAGGAGCACATACTGAGCCTTCCATGCAAGGAATAAAAGTATAAGACTCTATAAAAGCAAAAGCACTCTAACTAAAAGAAGCACAGAGTAAACATACTAAATAAAAGAAGCACAGTGTGCACTTACTAACTAAAATAAGTATAGAGTGCATCTACCATACAAGGAACAAAGGTATAAGACTCTATAAAAGCAAACATACTCCAACTTAAAGAAGCACAGAGTAAACTTACTAAGGCGGAAAAGTCCAAGACTCTAAACAAACTAATAGCTTCCCTAAATCCAGGATAGATAAAAACAGGCACATAGTGCATATATGGATAATATTTCAATGGGAACAAGTTTGCAACATTGTTCTCTTTAAGGGATACAACATATATGAGAGTAGCACATAGTGCACCCGGCAGTAAAGTTTAAATATTTTGTTAGAAATAAAGTGTATCTATAGGAAGGACTACATATTGTATCTGGGATAATACAGAACACTAGATACATTTATTAGGATTGGCACCATTGAAAATGCAGAGGATAGCTTTTTTAAGTAGAGGTCAAAGACTTTATTAGAAGTTGGCACCACAAAGAAGCATATAGTGCTACAATCAAATATACTGTACAAGTGCACTGAAGTCAGTACTACAAGGAAGAATAACTAGAAGATAGAATACCAATGATCATAGAAATGCATTCATGATAAGAAGCATAACAAATCATAATTGAGTATCAAATTGCTGTTATCAAATGGAAAAATAAGTTTAATAAAGTAAGCACTTAAGTTTGTATATATTGTTCTTCCTTTTTGGTGTGTATTATTCTTAGAAAAAACTATTAGGGTCATAATAAATACACATATTAGAAAAATAATAAGAGTGTATTTCTGGAAACACTATCAAGCAATAATTTTATAAATCAAGAACCATCCATTAAGATACCTAAGATATAATAAGGACACCGTGACTTGTTCACGCTAGCTCAATTAAGGAACTTCATTTTGGATACACTTTGAAAGGGATTCAATATGAATGTTTTTAAGGATTTTTCACTTCTTCCCCCTTTTTTATTATTTAAATCACCGTAGTCTCCACTTAATTCAATACATTTTGTTTATTATTTTTTCTTTTTTCTCTAATTCTCTTTTGGTATGTATTTTTCCAAAGCCAGAATTAATATTGCTGGGAGAAATATCAATAACCTCAAATATGCCAATGATACTACTCTGATGGCTGAAAACAAGCAATAACTAAAGGACCTGTTGACGAGGGTGAAAGAGGAGAGTGCAAAAACTGGCCTGCTGCTAAATGTCAAAAAGACGAAGATCATGGCATATAGATGTTCAAGAAGTGGATGCAGTGACAGATTTTATTTTCATGAGCTCCAAGATCTTTTCAGATGGTAACTGCAGGAATTAAATTAAAAGACATTTGCTACTGTGGAAGAAAAGCTATGGCAATTGTGGATGAGCTTGTAAAAAGATATACAGTATCACCAAATATGTAACAGATATATCATCAAATATCCACATAGTTAAAACTATGGTATTCCCAGTAGTAACATATGAATGTGAGAGCTAGACCATAAAGAAGGCTGAGAATTGTGTGTCTCTTTCCCACCTCTTCCTCCCTTGTCTCTCTTTTGCCCCTCTCCCTCCCCTGTGTCTCTTCCCCTTCCCTCCCCTGTGTCTCCTTTCCCTCTCTCCCTCCCCAGTGCCTCCTTCCCCCTCTCGTTTCTCTTTCTCTCCCGCCTCTGTGTTTTTCCCCCCTCCCCTGTGTCTCTTCCCCCCTCTCCCTCCTCTGTGTCTCTTCCCCCCTCTCCCTCCCCTGTGTCTCCTTTCCCCCTCTTTCTCCCCAGTGCCTCCTTTCCTCCTCTTATTTTCCCCATCTCCCTTCACTTATTGTGCATGCACGGCTCTCGTTGCACAATGCGCATGGGAGACACCCAAAGCAATTTTCATCATAGTTTATCAGGTCTTCTAATGAATTAATATAATTTTATACTAGCGACTTGCCCGTAAAAAATTAAGTCATGATACAGTGTTATATACAATGTGTTTCCCCCTCCCGTCTATTCCTCCTCTCCCTCCCCATGACTTTCCCCCCTCTCCCTCCCCTGTGTCTCCTCCCCCCCTCCCTCCCTGTGTCTCTTCCCCACCCTCCCCAGCGTCTCTTCCCCCTCTCCCTCCCCTGAGTCTCTTCCACCCTCTCCCTCCCCTGTGTCTCTTCCCCGCTCTCCCTCCCCTGCGTCTCTTTCCCCCCTCTGTCTCCCCTGTGTCTGTTTCCCTCATCTCCCTCCCCTGTGTCTGTTCCCCCCTCTCCATCCCATGTATCTGTTCCCCCTCCCCCGCCCCTGTGTCTGACCCCCTCTCCCTCCCCTGTGTCTGTTCCACCCCTCTCCCTCCCCTGGGTCTCTTCCCCCTCTCCCTGCTCTGTGTCTCTTCCCCCTCCCTCCCCTGTGTCTCCTTTCCCTCTCTCCCTCCCCAGTGCCTCCTTTACCCCTTTCCTTTTCCCCCTCTCCCTCCCCTGTGTCTTTCCCTCATCCCTCCCCTGTGTCTCTCCCCCTCTACCTCACCTTTGTTTCTCCCCCTCTCCCTCCCCTGTGTCTCTTACCCCTCTCCCTCCTCTGTGTCTCTCCCCCTACCTCTCCTGTGTCTCTTCCCATCCTCTCCCTCCCCTGTGCCTCCTTTCCCCTCTCCTTTTCCCCTATTCCTCCCCTGTGTCTTTTACCCCCTCCCTCCCCTGTGTCTCTTCCGCCTCTCCCTCCCCTGTGTCTCTTCTCCCTCCCCTGTGTCTCTTCCCCCTCACCCTCCTCTGTGTCTCTCCCCCCTCTCCCTCCCCTGTGTCTCCTTTTCCATTCTCCCTCCCCAGTGCCTCCTTTCCCCCTCTCCTTTCCCCCCTCTCCCTCCCCTGATTCTTTCCCCCTCCCTCTCCTGTGTCTCTTCCCACCCTCTCCCTCCCCTGTGCCTCCTTTCCCCTCTCCTTTCCCCTCTCCCTTCCCTGTGTCTTTTACCCCCTCCCTCCCCTGTGTCTCTACCCCCTCTCCCTCTGCCGGGTGTCTCTTCTCCCTCCCCTGTGTCTCTTCCCCCCCTCTCCCTCCCCTGTGTCTCCTCCCCCCCTCTCCCTCCCTGTGTCTCTTCCCCACCCTCCCCAGCGTCGCTTCCCCCTCTCCCTCGCCCGGGGTCTCTTCCACCCTCTCCCTCCCCTGTGTCTCTTCCCCCCTCTCCCTCCCCTGTGTCTCTACCCCCTTCTCCCTCCCCTGCATCTCTTTCCCCCCTCTGTCTCCCCTGTGTCTGTTTCCCTCATCTCCCTCCCCTGTGTCTGTTCCCCCCTCTCCCTCCCATGTATCTGTTCCCCCTCCCCCGCCCCTGTGTCTGACCCCCTCTCCCTCCCATGTGTCTGTTCCACCCCTCTCCCTCCCCTGGGTCTCTTCCCCCTCTCCCTCCTCTGTGTCTCTTCCCCTCCCTCCTCTGTGTCTCCTTTCCCTCTCTCCCTCCCCAGTGCTTCCTTTACCCCTTTCCTTTTCCCCCTCTCCCTCCCCTGTGTCTTTCCCTCCTCCCTCCCCTGTGTCTCTCCCCCTCTACCTCACCTTTGTCTCTCCCCCTCTCCCTCCCCTGTGTCTCTTCCCCCTCTCCCTCCTCTGTGTCTCTCCCCCTCCCTCTCCTGTGTCTCCTTTCCCCCTCTCCCTCCCCAGTGCCTCCTTTCCCCCTCTCCTTTCCCCCCTCTCCCTCCCCTGATTCTTTCCCCCCTCCCTCCCCTGTGTCTCTTCCCATCCTCTCCCTCCCCTGTGCCTCCTTTCCCCTCTCCTTTTCCCCTCTCCCTGCCCTGTGTCTTTTACCCCCCTCCCCTGTGTCTCTTCCCCCTCTCCCTCCCCTGTGTCTCTTCTCCCTCGCCTGTGTCTCTTCCCCCTCTCCCTCCTCTGTGTGTCTCCCCCCCTCTCCCTCCCCTGTGTCTCCTTTCCCCCTCTCCCTCCCCAGTGCCTCCTTTCCCCCTCTCCTTTTCCCCCTCTTCCTCCCCTGATTCTTTCCCCCTTCCTCCCCTGTGTCTCTTGCCACCCTCTCCCTCCTCTGTGCCTCCTTTCCCCTCTCCTTTTCCCCTCTCCCTCCCCTGTGTCTTTTACCCCCTCACTCCCCTGTGTCTCTACCCCCTCTCCCTCCGCCGGGTGTCTCTTCTCCCTCCCCTGTGTCTCTTTCCCCTCTCCCTCCTCTGTGTCTCTTCCCCCCTCTCCCTCCCCTGTGTCTCCTTTCCCCTCTTTCTCCCCAGTGCCTCCTTTCCCCCTCTCCTTTTCCCCATCTCCCTTCACTTATTGTGCATGCGCGGCTCTCGTTGCACAATGCGCATGGGAGACACCCGAAGCATTTTACAACATAGTTTATCAGGTCTTCTAATGAATTAATATAATTTTATACTAGCGACTTGCCCGTAAAAAATTACGTCATGATACAGTGTTATATACAATGTGTTTCTCCTCCCGTCTATTCCTCCTATCACTCCCCATGACTTTCCCCCCCTCTCCCTCCCCTGTGTCTCCTCCCCCCTCTCCCTCCCTGTGTCTCTTCCCCACCCTCCCCAGCGTCACTTCCCCCTCTCCCTCCCCTGTGTCTCTTTCACCCTCTCCCTCCCCTGTGTCTCTTCCCCTCTCCCTCCCCTGTGTCTCTACCCCATTCTCCCTCCCCTGCATCTCTTTCCCCCCTCTGTCTCCCCTGTGTTTGTTTCCCTCATCTCCCTCCCCTGTGTCTGTTCACCCCTCTCCCTCCCATGTATCTGTTCCCCCTCCCCCGCCCCTGTGTCTGACCCCCTCTCCCTCCCCTGTGTCTGTTCCACCCCTCTCCCTCCCCTGGGTCTCTTCCCCCTCTCCCTCCTCTGTGTCTCTTCCCCCTCCCTCCCCTGTGTCTCCTTTCCCTCTCTCCCTCCCCAGTGCCTCCTTTACCCCTTTCCTTTTCCCCCTCTCCCTCCCCTGTGTCTTTCCCTCCTCCCTCCCCTGTGTCTCTCCCCCAATACCTCACCTTTGTCTTTACCCCTCTCCCTCCCCTGTATCTCTTCCCCCTCTCCCTCCTCTGTGTCTCTCCCCTCCCTCTCCTGTGTCCCCTTTCCCCCTCTCCCTCCCCAGTGCCTCCTTTCCCCCTCTCCTTTTCCCCCTCTCCCTCCCCTGATTCTTTCCCCCCTCCCTCCCCTTTGTCTCCTCCCACCCTCTCCGTCCCCTGTGCCTCTCCTTTTCCCCTCTCCCTGCCCTGTGTCTTTTACCCCCCTCCCCTGTGTCTCTTCTCCCTCCCTTGTGTCTCTTCCCCCTCTCCCTCCTCTGTGTCTCTTCACCCCTCTCCCTTCCGTGTGTCTCCTTTCCCCCTCTCCCTCCCCAGTGCCTCCTTTCCCCCTCTCCTTTTTCCCCTCTCCCTCGACTGTGTCTTTTCCCCCCTCCCTCCCCTGTGTCTCTTCCCCCTCTCCTTCCCCTGTGTCTCTGCCCCTTCCCCTGTGTTTTTTCTCCCGTCTCTCTCTCTCTCTCCATGTGTCTCTTTCCCCCTCTCCTGTGTCTCTTTTCTCCCTCCCCTGTGACTCTTTACCCCCCTCTCCCTCCCCTTTTTCTACTTCCCCCCTCTCCCACCATGCATTGTACATGCGCGACACCCAAAGCCCAATGCGCATGCATTGCTAATGCCACGCAATTCGCATGTGCAACACCTGAATCGCAGCTCATGACTCGCATTGCGCATGCTCAACTTGTAGCCCAATGCACATGTGCGGCTCAAGACGTGCATTGTGCATGCGCAACTCGTAGCAATGTGCATCATATTTATAGTGTCGTAATTGCGAGTGTGCGAGGTGTCTTTCCACTCCCCTGTCTCTTTTCCCACCTCTTCCACCCATGTGTCTGTTCCCCATCTCCCCCCTGTCTTTTCCCCCCTGTACTTCCTCTGTGTCTGTTTGCCCTGCTCTCCCCCTCCCGTGTCTCTTCCTCCCTCTCCCTCCCCTGTGTCTCTTCCCCCCTTCTCCCTCCCCTGTGTCTCTTCTCCCCCTTCTCCCTCCCCTGTGTTTCTACCCCCTCTCCCTCCCCTGTGTCTCTTCCCCCCCTCTCCCTCCCCTGTGTCTCTACCCCCTTCTCCCCCCCTGCAACTCTTCCCCCTCTCCCTCCCCTGTATAATTCCCCCCCTCTCCCTCCACTGTGTCTGTTCCCCCTCTCCCTCCCTTGTATCTGTTGCCCCTCTCCGTCACCTGTGTCTGCCCCCTCTCCCTCCCCTGTGTCTTTTCCACCTCTCTCCCTCCCCTGTGTCTCTTCCCCCCTCTCCCTCCTCTGTGTCTCTTCCCCCTCTCCTTTCCCCCCTCTCCTTCCCATGTGTCTTTCCCCCCTCCATCCCCTGTGTCTCTCCCCCCTCTCCTTCCCCTGTGTCTCCCCCTCTCCTGTGTCTGTTTCCCCCTCTCCCTCCATTGTGTCTCTTTCCCCCCTCTCTCTCCCTTGTCTCTCTTTTGCCCCTCTCCCTCCCCTGTGTCTGTTCCAACCCTCTCACTCTCCTTTTTCTCCCTCCCCTGTGTCTCCTTTCCCCTCTCATGTGCCTCCTTTCCCACTCTCCCTCTCCTTTCCCCCCCTCTCCCTCCCCTTTGTCTCCTTTCCCCCTCTCCCACCACTTATTGTGCATGCGCGGCTCTCATTGCACAATGTGCATGGGAGACACCCGAAGCATTTTACATCATAGTTTATCAGGTCTTCTAATGAATTAATATAATTTTGTACTAGCGACTTGCCCGTCAAAAATGATGGCATGATACAGTGTTATATAAAATGTGTTTCCCCCCGTCTATTCCCCCTCTCCCTCCCCGTGACTCTTCCCCTCTCTCCCTCCCCATGACTTTCCCCCCTCTCCCTCCCCTGTGTCTTTCCCTCCTCCCTCCCCTGTGTCTCTCCCCATCTCCCTCCCCTGTGTCTGTTCCCCATCTCCCCCCATCTTTTTTCCTCTGTACTCCCTCTGTGTCTATTTGCCCTGCTCTCCCACTCCTGTGTCTCTTCCCCCTCTCCTGTGTCTCTTCCTCCCTCTCCCTCCCCTGTGTCTCTTCCCCCTTCTCCCTCCCCTGTGTTTCTTCCCCCTCTCTCTCCCCTGTGTCTCCTACCCCCTGTCCCTCCCCTGTGTCTCTCCCCCCTCTCCCTCCCCTGTGTCTCTACCCCATTCTCCCTCCCCTGCGTCTCTTCCCCCCCCTCTCCCTCCCCTGTGTCTGTTTCCCCCATCTCCCTCCCCTGTGTCTGTTCCCCCTCTTTCTCCCCTGTATCTGTTCCCCCTCCCCCACCCCTGTGTCTGACCCCCTCTCCCTCCCCTGTGTCTGTTCCACCCCTCTCCCTCACCTGGGTCTCTTCCCCCTCTCTCACCTCTGTGTCTCTTTCCCCTCCCTCCCCTGTGTCTCCTTTCCCTCTCTCCCTCCCCAGTGCCTCCTTTCCCCCTTTCCTTTTCCCCCTTTCCCTCCCCTGTGTCTTTCCCTCCTCCCTCCCCTGTGTCTCTCACCCCTCTCCCTCACCTTTGTCTCTCCCCCTCTCCCTCATCTGTGTCTCTTCCCCCTCTCTCTCCTCTTTGTCTCTTCCCCCCCTGCCTCCCCTGTGTCTCCTTTCCCCCTCTCCCTCCCCAGTGCCTCCTTTCCCCCTCTCCCTCCCATAATTCTTTCCCCCTTCCTCCCCTGTGTCTCTTCCCCCCCCTCTCCCTCCCCTGTGCCTCCTTTCCCCTCTCCTTTTTCCCCTCTCCCTCCCCTGTGTCTTTTCCCCCCTCCCTCCCCTGTGTCTTGTCCCCCTCTCCCTCCCCTGTGTCTCTTCTCCCCTCTCCCTCTCTTCCTCCATGTATCTCTTTCCCCCCTCTCCTGTGTCTCTTTTCTCCCTCCCCTGTGACTCCTTACCCTCCTCTCCCTCCCCTGTGTCTCTTCCCCCCCTCTCCCTCCCATTTTTCTACTTCCGCCCTCTCCCACCATGCATTGCGCATGCGCGACACACAAAGTGCAATGCGCATGCACAGCTCACGACTCGCATTGCGCATGCTCAACTTGCAGCCCAATGCACATGTGCGGCTCACGACGTGCAGTGTAAATGCGCAACTCGCAGTGCAATGCGCATCATATTTATACTGTCGTAATTGTGAGTTTGCGAGGTGTCTTCCCCCCCCCTGTACTTCCTCTGTGTCTGTTTGCCCTGCTCTCCCCCTCCCGTGTCTCTTCCTCCCTCTCCCTCCCCTGTGTCTATTCCCCCCTTCTCCCTCCCCTGTGTCTCTTCTCCACCTTCTCCCTCCCCTGTATCTCTACCCCCCTCTCCCTCCCCTGTGTCTCTTCCCCCCTCTCCCTCCCCTGTGCCTCCTTTCACCTCTCCTTTTTCCCCTATCCCTCCCCTGTGTCTTTTCCCCCTCCCTCCCCTGAGTCTCTTTCCCCTCTCTCCCTCTCCTGTGTCTCTTTTCCCCCTCTCCCTCCCTGTGTCTCATTACCCCATCTCCCTCCCCTGTGCCTGTTCCACCCCTCTCCTTCCCCTGTGCCTCCTTTTCCCCTCTCCCACAATGCATTGCGCATGTGCAACACCCAAAGCGCAATGCGCATGCACGGCTAATGCCACGCAATTCTCATGTGCGACACCTAAAGCGCGGCTCATGCCCGTCAATGCGCATGCACAGTTCATGACTCGCATTGCGCATGCTTAACTTGCAGCACAATGCGCATGTGCGGCTCACGACGTGCAAATTTATATTGGCAAAATTGCAAGTTTGCGCATACAGACAAACTACCAATTACGACAACTATATATATGACTAGCGACTTGCCCGTCAAAAAATGACGGTCAATAAAAGAAAGTGTTGATGTTTGTCACACAATGTGAGTGTACTGTGTGCATCAAGTAACTAAATTCATCAAAAAGCAGAAATCTACATTACATAAAATAAGAAAAACTAAAATCACCAAAAATAAAAAATGTACATTACAGAACAAACAAAAAAAACCTAAGTCACAAAAAATAAAAAAGGAACATTACAGAAAATAAAAAAATACATTACAACCCCCCACAACAAAATTTTATAAAAAATTACACACCTGAAAATGAAATACATATAATACATACATATAATACATACAATACAATACCAATAAATAAAATACAATACAATACATTTAAATAAAATACAATACAATTAAATACAATACACCCCTATCTAATATACATGCCACTATATCATGTAATATACATCCCTCTATCTAATATACAATACTACCTAATAATACATCCCCCTATCTATCTAATATACTATACATGCTATCTATCTATATAGCTACCCTAATTCTAAGCTACAATAAAATAATTAAGACCACTTACCTTTAAGATGTTTCTTCAGATCAGCAACCTACGGTAAAAAAGATTAAAATAATTAATACAACAAGTTTACATGAAATAACTAAACATTCTAAACATTCTACATATTCTAACTATTATACTCACCTTTCCAGCATGTCCCGTTCCAGCATGTCACGTCCTCCATGTTCCGTCCTCCATGTTTGCGTCTTGTCCGGCGCTGCTCCTGTAATAAAAAACATTACATTAGTAAACATAAACCAAAGTGAAATAAACACAATCTACATTATACTTACCTTTCCGCAATGTCTCCGGCCTCATGGTGTTCTTCTCCGGAAGCATCCGCGCAATAAAAAAAAAAGCGACACACATCCGCCCTGGCGGATGTCTCCGACGCTAATGACCTTCCTATGGAATGTTCCAGAATAAAATTGGCAATGGTGGCTTCTGATTGGCTGAAAAGGCAGTCTCTCAAATTCAGCCAATGAGAAGACCCCAATTGTGAACCAATGAAAAAAGTATACACCCCAAAATACAACGCTGATTGGATAACACACCTGTCAATCTTTATTTGAACCAATCCTAAGGCTTTATTGCCATCAGCCAATCACAATGGAATATACCCCCACGTACTGATTGGTGAAGACATTTGCGCCTTCCCATTGGCTGTAATATTGATTGATATTAACAGTAGCCAATGAGAATGCGCAAATCCTTCACCAATCAGTCCGTGAGGGTTATTTCATTGTGATTGGCTATTGTCAGTGCAACCAATCAGAATGCGCAGAGGCTCCTACCAATCACCCTGTGGGGTTGTATTCCATTGTGATTGGCTGAAGGCAACTAAAGATTGACAGGTGCATTATCCAATCAGAGTGGGATTTTAGGGTGTATCCCTTTGTGATTGGTTCACACATTGGCGCCTCCTAAATTGGGTGAATTTGATAGACAGCATTTTCAACCAATTAGAAGGCGCCATTGCTTATTTTCTTCCGGAAAAGTCTCCTGGAGCCTCATTAGCGTCGGGGATGTCCGGGAGTGCGGATGTAAGTATATTTATTTATTTATTTATTTTTATACAGGGCAGAGGAGGATCCGGAGGAGGCCAGAGACATCGCGTGGAGGTAAGTACAATGTAGATTATGTTTATTTTATTTTGATGTATGTGTATTAATGTGTTTTTTTTAACAGGTGCCGCTCCGAAGAAGGATTAAAAGAATAAGGACGGGATATGCCGGAAAGGTCAGTAGAATATTTAGAATGTATAGAATGTTGATTTTAGAAATGTAAACGTGTTGCACTAATTTTTTTTTTTTTTCGTAGGTGGCTGATCTCAATGGACATCTGCAAAGGTAAGTGGTCTTAATTATTTTATTTTAGCTTAGAATTAGATTAGTTTATATATAGATAGCATTTATTGTATGTTAGCGAGGGGTATGTGTTTTATATAGATAGCATTGGATGTATTGTAGATAGATTGTGGTATTTATTTAGATAGATTGGGGATGTATATTATATAGATAGCATGTATATTAGATTATGGTATTTATTTAGATAGATTGTGTGATGTATATTTGATAGGGGTGTATTGTATTGTATCATATGTAATTGTATTGTACTGTAATTGTATTGTATTTGTATTGTATGTGATATGTATTTCCTTTTCAGGTGTTTTTTTTTTTTTTTTTCTGTAGTGGGGGGGGGGGGGTTATTTTCTGAAATGTTTATTTTTTTTATTTTTTGTGACTTAGGTTTTTTTATTTTCTGTAATGTAGTTTATTTTTTTGTGAGTTAGGTTTTTTATTTCATGTAATGTAGATTTTTTTTGTGTGACTTTAGGCTTTTTTATTTTCTGTAATTAGAATGGTGGGGGTTAATAGGGGGTAGGTAGTGTAGGTGTTAATAGGTTAGTGTAGAGGGTGCTTAGTTGATATTTAATGTTTTATTGGGGGGGTATAGTGCAGTATAGTGTTTATACTTAGTGTCATGATGGTCCATCATGGCACTTATGTGGTTAATGTAGTGTTATAACAGGCCCATAATGGTGTTAATATACCCTTATGGGACTGATGGGGTTAAATAGAGGCTTATGGGGATCTTTATTGACCCCCATGAGTGACAGGCTTAATGAAGGGCTTATGGGGTCTCTATTGACCCCCATGAGTGACAGGGTTAATGAAGGGCTTATGGGGGTCTATATTGACCCCCATGAGTGACAGGGTGACTTTGTATATTTTTTTTCTTTTACAACGGGTCCTTTAAGGAATTTTGAATTTTGATTACAGCGGGGGACCCGATCGCGTGCAAACGGGACCCCCACTGCGATGGTTAATGTGGGGTTAATGCAGGGCTCCGAGCTTATCTCGGATCCCCTGGGGTTAATGCGGGTTTCCGAGCTTATCTCGGATCCCTTCTTGGGTAATTTGTACGTGGCTGGGCTGTGAGCCTCGTTTTCGTTTTTTTCAGCGGGCATTTTTTCTCTCGCTTAGGGGATTTTCGTGTGTCTGAACTCGGGAATTTGGACTTAAATGGAGGTGCAACTTCACTTTCAGAGGTCCTGGGTGCCCCCCCTTGCTATGGGTAAGCTTTTTATGTAGTTTGTGTGAGTATTTGGTGTGTTTTCACTGTTTTTAGTTGCGCGGGTCGGCCGTTATAGTCGTATTCTTAGTGCGTGTGGGTGTTTGTTACGTTAAGGTTGGTTCCGAGGTGTGTTTTTTTTCTAAGTCGTGCGTGTGAGGCTCACCAGCAATGAGCGCCTGCGGCGCTCATTGCCTAAGTGCTACGGCGCTCATCGCTAAGTCGTACGCACTACGCAAACAGCGTGACGACGAATCGTAGTTCGACAATTATAATATGTGATAGGTTACAGCCAGTCAACTCTACTCAACTAGGATATTTTCCCTTGTTGGGATAATGACCCGAAGGTGCATATTTGTCTGAACTAACCCAAATCAAGTCATTGGACAGTGTTAATTCTATCCTGATTTAATGTTATTATAACGTACCATTGCCAGTGTCTACAGCAAGTAAACAGCATGATGCTACTACCCATAATTGGGAGGAATGGAGCTGTCTGTACTATTTATGTTTTGTTATAGATTTTACATCTGAATTTTTATAGATTGTGTCAGCTTAAAAGTCTATGATCTTAACCCTTACATGATTATAGACACAGGTTCAGAGTGAGAAAGACACACAGGGGCTGAGAAAGAGAGCCATGGGCACTGACAGAGAGAAACGCTGGCAGAGAGAGACACACATACAGATGCACAGAGACAGACACACAGGTTATGAGACAGACACAGAAGTGTAGAGAGAAAAACATATGCATGGGGCAGAGAGAGAAAACAACAGACACAAAGAAAGATGGAGTCTAAGAGACAAACAGTCACAGTAATACAGAGAGATAGAGACAGGGACATATAGTGAGTTACAGGGACAGGTAAAGAGAGAAAGACACAAGGACATAGACAGATGCTCAGGGAAAGACACAGCCCAAGAGAGCAAGGTTTGCTCAGAAACAGAGAGATGTAGACCCGGGAATAGAGAATAATGTAGTGTAATATAGAGAGGTATCTGAATCACATATATGGTTGTCAGTGTTGGGAACGTTTGCGATGTTGGTCATGCTTTCGCATCCCTTGCATAGCGAGGGACGCCTGTGAGCCTCACAAATTGAGGCGAGCCGTTGACGCATATACGACTTAAGCTGCAATGAGCACCAAAAGCGCTTATTGCACTGCAAGCTTTGCAAAGTGAGGCGAGCAGTTGAGGCAAGTGGGACTTAGGCTGCAATGAGCACCAAAGGCGCTCATTTCATTGCGAGCCTCGCAAAGCAAGGCGAGCAGTTGAGGCACCTAGTTGGTTCAAACTTGTAATTCCAAAACACTGAAAAAACACCAAAATAATTAAAAAAAAAATAACTTACACACGGCACAGGGGGAGAGCCAGGAAGCCTGGGAGTGAAGTTGCAAACTAATTGGAGCCATATTTTGCGCTTTAAAAACAAACAAAAATGGTGGACGAAAAACGTAAAAATTCTGAAACAGGTTGAAAACGAGGCTCAGCAACGCCAGACATGCAGAACTTAGAAAATACACAACACTGAAGACAGTAACACTTACACTAACAACGCCAGCCACGCGGAACTTTGAAAATAAAACAAACGCAGGTGCTCAGAGGAGCAAAAGCCTCACATTGTATGGCAAACAGCATTGCCAGCCTTACAAATTTTTCCGGCATTTTTGATGGGCAATTTCCTAGTAGAGAATAGTGTAGAGTAATATAGAGAGGCAGGGCAGAATGACTGGGAGAGAAAAACAAATGTACAGTCAGCGAGAGAGAGTGACAGGCAAATCAAATATGAAGGAGAGACAGGACAGAGAGACAGACTGGTAGTGAAAAACAAAGGCCAATCAAAAGAGACAGCCAGAGAGAATCCGGCATAAGGACAGAGATAGACCTACAGTCACTACTAGGGACAGGCACAACTAGAGAGACAGTCATAGCCATTGGTGTAGGAGGCAAAGAAAATCTGTCTGTGTGTGGGGGGGCGGATAACGCATATAATATAAAAATACCACGCAACTGCTTCTCTACATATAAACGCACATATTGAAAAATCTGGGTGGGATTTGTCCTCCTCGTTCCCTCCAGTTCCTACACACATGGTCATAGCCAATGAAACACAGGCAGAGTGACAGAAATATCTAGAGAAAAGGGAGAGACATGGACTGCACAGACAGACACAGGGACAGATAAAGATAGGGACAGCTAGAGAGTGACAGATATGGTAACTGAGATAGACAGAAGGAGAGAGATACATGTGTACACCTAGAGAGAACGGTACAGCTAGCAAAATAGACACAACTAGACAGATACAGAAATATGAATAGTTAGAGATACATACATTGGATTAACTGGAGAGGAAAATGCAGGGACAGCTAGTGAGAGAGCTCGATGGAGAGAGACATAGCTAGAGATGAAAAATGGAATGAGTTTGAGACCCATAGGAAAAGTTTGAGAGGGAGGGACAGGGGTAGCTAGATGGAGACAGTGAGAGCCACACAAAGAAAGACAGAGGCACAAAGAAACAGTCATGCACTTTTCCTTCTCATTTTTCAGAGTAGGAGAGAGACGATCCAGGGGCAGTAGCTCTTTACTATAGGTGACAAATCTTGCTCAATCTTAAAGTAGCAATGAAATATTAAACAAAAACATTTTTTTAAGATGCTTGCTACTCCTTACAATCTGCCCCACGAGGTCCACCCCTTTTTAGTCTAGGCATAAACACACCTCTGCTAAGGGACAAACACCCTTTCTTCAAAAAAATAAGGAAGGGGACAAATGTTATGATAACTTCTTGAGGTACAAATGGTAGAAATAAAATAACATAGCTGTAGTTAGCTGCACTTCAAAATGTTTTAATTGAAAAACATACATTTTTGTTAATAGAACATAAATAAATAAAATATTAAATATAAAAAAAGAATAAAGAAAAATAAAGAAAAATAAAGAATACAAAAAGAATAAAAAAGAAAAAAAGAATAAAATAAAAAGGAAATAAATAAAAGAAAAGAAAGATTGCATTGAATTATATTTTCCAATTCCAATTAATGCTTTGTCAATTAAAAATTATATTTTTCAATTTAAAAAAATACAACATTTCTCCCCAAAAATATTTTCCTTTTCTTTTCTATTCTTTATAAGAAAAAAAAGTATTTGGATGTTGTTTTCCTTTCTTTTTTATAACCTTATGTAACTATTTTCCTGAGCAGCTGATTAGACCCGCCTGATCAGACCTGAAGTTGGAATTTGGGTGTGGCGGTTATGGGATGTGTTTGTGGCCTGCAGTCTGTGTCAGGCTGCTGGATGGACAAAGTTCTCAGATGCTCTGAGTTGATGAGACAGACACACACAGAAATGTGTGCAGAGTTTATTTGGCTGAAGAAAAGAGACACACATAGAGAAGTGTTTTGTATGAAGCTGAAAAAAGACACAGACTGAGAGATGACAGCTTGGAGCTGATGATGATTTTTTAGCAGAGTGAATACCAGGATTTCTAAAAGGATACAGGCCAGTGATTTTGAACAAAATATTGGACTGTTTTTTTTTTTGCTCTACCAAGGTTTCTCCGTCTGGGTACACAGATAGTAAGGAAACTGTCAGTAAAGGCAGTGCTCCTAGACCTGTTATTTTCTTTGATTTGTTTTGTTTGATTAATGTTGTATCACTGGCTACAATTTTAGTAAAACTTGGAAAATAATTATGGTCTTCTGTATGATGTTCCTCAATCTAAGTGCCAGAAATACATTAGTTTCTCAAATAGGGGTAGCAAGAAAGAGCAGGCCTGTGACCTCAGTGGATCCACCTTCCTGGAAGGCTTTCTTAGAGATACGCCAAATCTAGCTGGACCCTACAATAGAGAGTGAGAAACAGAGAACGCTGATACTTGGAATGCAAAATAAGCCTTTGACAAAGTTTATTAAAACAAATCAGCTCTAGTAAGTGGATACATTTGCCTTGTTTTTTTTTTTTAAGGACCTATACCTGCCTTTGACTTTATTTTGATTATGCGCTAGTTTAGCCTTTAAACTGGAATTGAATTTGGTAGCTAGTCTTATGGCTAGGGAGTCTCGCTTAGTAATGTGTCAAATGTGTGGGCACCCATCACACTTCTAACCCAGAGGGGCAGCAGCCTCACAGGTTAGTTCCCCTGCCATGCTTAGGGCCATATTAAATTCCAAGCGGCAACAGTACACCCGCAAAGCCTAGGGGCTTGAAATTTGCCAGAGTTACAGAGCTATTACATTCAACCATGCTGCAAGCAACGAGCCGAAGAAGCAAACGTGTAAACCATTCTTGTGCACGTTGCATGTGCTGCCGTGAACATGATCAATTAGTCAAACACGTAGTTATGGGTTTAGACGGAGCCAATGGTAAAAGAGATCATCTTCATTACGTCACTGAAAAATGACGGGTTTTAATTACGAGTTTCAATCGGACCTCCATTCCAGAAAAAATGCAATGAATTAACACATTGATTGTTGGAATCGATATAACACGGAAATTAAACATTACAAAAAGTATTTTATATTGCATATTTGCAAGCTTAAAAATGTTGTACTATTAATGCTTATACCTAACATCACTTTCACTTTAAGTACAGTAGTGTGTTGATATTTGCATTTACAGTGCTACGCATAGGATTTTAACTCCCTTGCGGGTCCTCTCTAGTACCCTTAGGCTTTTTGGCTCCATTTGCAGGTTACGAGTTTGAACGCCAGTGGATTTGTAGCAATTTAATAGTGATTTGCGAAGGTAACAGTTACAGGATTGACAGATCATAGGCTTTGCGGCAACGGAGTTCTGATTTCGACAGCCCGTAGGGTTTTTCTGCATTTAACCCTCAGGGTAGCTTTACAAGGCCAATTTAATAGCAGTAAATCTAGCGGGCTCCGTTACGGGCTACTCGTTTTCACGATGGAGGAAATTAATAGGGCTGTAAGTCTAGCACTTGAGGGTGTCACTTTCTGTCAGTTTCTGCCTTATTAACAAGATACATTATTATCTTTAGTCACTTGATAATAGTAACGGGTTATATCTGTACATGAGTGAGCAGAATCATTACAGCATATTTTGTATCTAAACAATATCCACCTAGTAAATAATTACATTATGAGTATTTGCTCTACATCAAAGTCCATGATTTGGTTATTTTACTTAAAGTGATTTATATTATTATATGGGAGAGTCCTTGGTCCTTTTTTTATATTTCACAATTTAATCAATTTTCCCGGGTTTTTTAATTGTCATAATAAAATTTTTATATTTTACTGGAAAATTATCAAATACTTGTGATCTTTGTGATTTATTTATTTTTTACTCTATATTTTCACAGGTTATAATCCCTATTAAACAGTACATTATTTAAAAACACCACAACAACCCCACTTAAACAGATCTGCAATTCTCATTGTATCCTCTTCACCTCCACCCAATTTCTATTAGCTTCCCACTTTCCTCCAGATGCACCTATCACTACTACAATAGTACCTCTAACTTCCTACCTTGCCCTTTTACAGTGGAATACTTCTGGAACACACTGTGCTGTCTCTCTGATCTCTACCACGCAACTCTCCCACTCCCACCTACTTAGACCTCCAGAAATCTCTACAACATAGATCCAGAGAAACTTGCCATCTCACTACAATTTCTCCCCCATAACATCACCACAATCTCCTGTCTAGATCTTGGTACAGAACACTACAGCTCTAGACAAAGCTGCACCTAACATTTTACATATGCTCCACACTGTCACCCAAGATGTCTTCAAACATGCTCCTTCACCTCTTTTGATACCAACCAGTGCAATCATTTGTGAGTACAATCCAAAAACTCCATCAACCTGCTTACGAAAGCAGCATAACACTTCACATATGGTAAAACTGCCATTATATATATTGATATTTGAAATAAACATAGAAACGAATCTTCGACCTAGCAGACCAACAATAACACTGACACCTTATCAGTGGCATAACTAGAACTTTTGCCGCCCGAGGCTACCCCTGAATTTGACGCCCCCCCCCCCCATCAAACTCAGGGGCAGCCGTGGATGGCAAAAGCACACACTCACAGACACACTTACAGACAGACACACACTCACAGACTTACACACCCACAGTCACACTCACAGACATACACACACACTTACACACCTACTCACAGATTTACAGATCCTCTCACAGACTTACACAGACACCCACTCACAGACATCCACTCACAGACTTACACACCCACAGACACACACTTACAGACACACTCACAGACTCACAGACACACACACTTACATATCCACTCACAGACACACACTCACAGACTCACACACAGACCTACAGTCAAACGCACAGACTTTACTCACACACAGACTTAGGCACTTGCAGACTTACACACAAACACACACACTCACAGACACACTTACACACTCACAGGCACACACTCACAGAGACACACACACTTACACACCCACTCACAGACTTACACACCCACTCACAGACACACACAAAAACACACACAGACACACACAATCACAGACAGACACACTCACAGACACACCCACACACAGGCACCCACTCACAGACACACACACACTCACAGACACATAGACACACAGACACACTCATACAGACACACTCACACAGACACACTCTCTTAAATTAAAGTCCCATAGAACACAGCAACTTATCACCCAAATACAGCAGCTAAAACAGTTATCACATCAAGCGAAGACTGGCAAGTTGTTGAGGCATTGAAAACGTAGGATTAATGCAGAAATGAGCACCCAAGGCGCTCCTGTGAGACTCGTGAAGCGAGGCGAGCAGTTGAGGCATTGATGCACGCGGGACTTAGCCTCCAAGCAGTTAGGAAATGCGGCATTGTCTTAGGCTGCAAGCAGTTGAGGAACGCAGGACATAGGGGAAAAAAATTGCGAGGTCAGAATCCCGTCGCAAACAAAATCTGAACTTGGAAAAATACGAAGTTAACGGCTGAACCACGCAAATCGAAAGACACAAAAAATAAATAAATAAAAAATCACACACAACACAGGGGGACAGCCAGGACATCTGGGAGTGAGGTTGCACGCAAATGTAAGCCTCATTTGCTGAGTTTCGACACTCGAAAAAACAGCTAAGCGAGAAAATGGCAGCCCTCGGAATCTCGGGGGCTGAAAAACCTACCTCGCAAAAATACAAATTTAACGGCTGAACCACAGAAACCGAAAAACACGAAAAAAAATTAAATAAAAACACACTCACACACAGCACGGGGGGAACACCAGGACTCCTGGAAGTGAAGTTGCACGCAAATTAAATCCGAATTTGCAGAGTTTCGGCATTCGAAAATCAGCCAAGCGAGAAAAAAAATGTCGGCCCAAAAAAATGAAAACGAGGCTAAAGGAGACTGAGGCTCACAAATCAACGCCGGCATGTACAAGTTAGCCAGGAACCTAGGAAATACAAAATATACCATTACAACGGATGGAAAATGCTCGCCAGCCAAGTAATACATAGAAAAAATCTGCCATTTTACAACACTAACTTGCAAATAATAACATTACAATTCTAAAATGGAGCTTTACACGCCTACACAAACTGTTTGGCCTTGCGCACGCAGCCTATTTACACTGCACACTTGGCACATTGCTGACACTTTCTTCTCAGGTGATCTACAGTCCAACTGTACATTTTCTGATGCAGGAAAATCCAAACAGATTGTTAGCTCTTCAGGATATTGATTGCTGCATATTAAATATAAATAGGTAAAGTATATTAATTTATTAATTCATATTAATTATTATTATTATTAATTCACTGTAGTAAAACAATTGTATATTTTACTCTGTACTTATATATCTGTCTTCGCGATGAGCGCCGAAGGTGATCGTTACAAAGGAGGAAACTTGAAGTACACAACGGGAGAGGCAAAGGCGCTCAGAGCGGGGCTCGCAATGAGCACCAAAGGTCCTCAGAGGAACATAAGCCTTACATTGTGTGGCAAACAGCTTTGCCATGGCGTAACATTTTATTTCAGTGATTTTTGACGGGCAAGTCGCTAGTGTCTATATAAAAGCTTTTTGCCTGAGTATCTTTGAGATATAGGGAATTGAAGGAGGCCCATGCTAAGTTCTTTGGGACAAAATAATAATATCTACCTTGACATTCAACATTCTGTTATAACGTTATTGTAGGGAAGTGCTGTGTTGTGCTGCCCCTCTTATTTAAAGAAAAATACAAAAACAACCAACATATACAACCATACATAACATTGCAGCTGCCACCAATTTTCTGAACATACTAATCGCTTCTTCTTCATTGCTTATTTTTTCTTATCTTTCGACTACAGACAGGTATAGCATCTTAAAACAAACCTTAGCCCATTTGCTGATAAACATACGAAAATAAACGTATCAATAAATGAAGACTGAAATTTTAATTACCTTTTTTTTCTATATTTTTTACTAATCAATTTACAACATGAACTCAAACCACCTTAACTTAAAGGGCCACTGTACAATGAAAAAATATGTATGTTTGAAAACTGTGACCCTGGCATAGAGCATAATTTAGTAGGGGGAAAATCATAAGGCTATTTAAAAAATACATTTTGAAGCCTCTGCTAGACCCAAGAGGAATCCATGATATGTAGGTGGAAGTAGTATGTGAGAGGGGCATTTGCATTTCTAGATAGTTGTGGTTGCATCTATTTCTGCCTACTCTACCCTTCCTCCAAAAAAACACCCTTTTTATCCAGCTCTCAGGAAGTGCTGTTACACAAAACTGATTCCTCATAAACAGGGTCTTGAAATTCAAATTTTCCCCCCAATTTTTTTTATGTCCATGACTGACACAGTTTCTAATGTTGTTAGTTTTCTATATACTTGACAAACAAGTATCTTGTTTCTTCAACTGCAGCTGTCCTTAAAATAAAAATGGTGACATATTAGCTTTCTGGATCTCTAGCTCTGTATAAACAAAATCTGTTATTTAGTTTCAACAAGATTATGAAATTAGATATTAATGTTTAGAAAAAGGTCATAAAGCTTCTGGTGACATTGAGAGAAGGTAATTTGGTCTTTATTAATTGGTTCCAGAAGGCCCAATGCAATTACAGCTATGTTATGAACATTTGAAAGTACTTCATTATATTTGAAATTGCAGTGGGCTTATGGTAATATTATATATAACAAGTAAAAATGTAGTTGTAGACTGTGTGTGAAAACAAAGTTTTTAAAACTGTTATTGGTGGTGTTTTGCATTTAGAAAGGGGCTGTTTTAAAATTCTTCATAAAGTGCATGAAAACATTTCTATATATTGTATTAGCCTTTTTTCTAAAGTGAATAATTCACAAGATAGCCAGCATTGACAGTGCTTAAATTTTTATGTAAATGCCTGGCTCCCAATTACTAATTGACTGCTTTGTGCTAATTAAGATCACAGACTGCTTGCCTATGTCTGTGGTGTCAGAAACAATGTGGAGAAAGGAGACACAGGGGAGGGAGAAAGGAGACACAGGAGAGGGAGAGGGAGGGAGAAAGGAGACACATGGGAGGGAAAGGGAGGGAGAAGGGAGATACGGTAGGGAGAGGGAGGAGAAAGGAGACACATGGGAGGAAGAGGGAGGGAGAAAGGATACACAGGGGAGGAAGAGGGAGGGAGAAAGGAGACACAGGAGAGGGAGAGGGAGGAAGAAATGAGACACGGAGAATGGAGACACAGGGGAGAAAGAGGACGGTGGAAGAGACACAGGGGAGGGAAAAGGGTGAGACACGGGGAGGGAGAGAGAGGGAAATGAGACACGGGGAAAGACATGGGACAGAGGGGGTTTCGAGAGACACAGGGGAGGGAGGGGGGTTAAGGAGACACAGGGGAGGGAGAGGGGGGAAAGGAGAGGGGGAAAGGAGGCACAGGGAAGGGGGAAAGAAGACACAGGGGAGGGAGAGGGGGAAAGGAGATACAGGGGTGGGAGAGGGGCGATGAGACACAGGGAAGGGAGGGAAGAAGGAAACACAGGGGTCGGAGCGGGGAGATAATGGGGAGTGAGAGGGGGAAAGACACACAGGAGAGGGAGAGGGGGAAAGTGACAAAGCAGAGGGAAAGGGGGGAAGATACAAGTGGAGGGAGGGAGTAAATAAACACAGGGAGGGAGAGGGGGGAAGAGACACAGGGGAGGGAGAGGGGGAAAAGACACACAGGGGAGGTAGAGGGGGGACAGAGACACAGGGGAGTGAGAGGGGGAAGGGGTGGAGAGACAGACAGGGGGAAGAGACAAAGGAGGGGGGGAGAAACACAGGGGAGGGAGAGGGGTTAAGGAGACGCAGGGGAGTGAGAGGGGGGAAAGGAGAGGGGGAAAAGAGGCACAGGGGAGGGAGAGGGGGAAGGAGACACAGGGGAGGGAGAGTCATATGCTTGCGCATAGCGCATGCCACGGCCTGCAATGAGCAGCAAAGCTGCTCATTGAGGGGCCTGCGATGTGTGCCATCGGCGCTCATGAGGTCCATAAGGTAGAGGGGGAAAAGGCTTGCAATGAGCGCCAAAGGAGCTCATTTCGGGGACAGCGATGAGCGCCAAAGGTGTTCATTGCAAGGCCCATAAAGTAGAGGGGGGCAAGGCGAGGGCTGCAAGTGAGAGGGGGGGAGAGGCTCGCAATAAGCACCAAAGGCGCTCATCGCAAGGCCTGCAAGCTAGAGAGCAAACAACAGGATAGTGTGGCTTCAAATTTTTTTGCTGTCATTTTTGATGGTCGCTAATCATTATAATAATTGTCATAGTGTGTAATGCTCCTGCCATGCATGCGCATTGGCACACTATGTGACGTGCATGCGCAATGCACTTCGTCAGGATGGAGAGATGGGGAAACACAAGGGAGAGGGTGGGAGGGAAACATGGGGGGAGAGAGACATGGGGGAGAGAGACAGGGGAGAGGGTGGGAGTGAGACAGGGGAGGGAGAGGGGGAGGCAAGAGATACAGGGGATGGAGAGAGGGGCAAGAGACACAGGAGAGGGAGAGGGGGAGGGAAGAGACACAGGGGAGGGAGAGGGGGAAGAGACACGGGAGGGAGAGGAGGTGAAAGATACATGGGGAGAATGGGAAAGAGACATAGGAGGGAGATGGGGGGAGAGACACAAGGGAGGGAGACAGGGAAGAGACACAGTGGAGGGAGAGAGGTAGGGAAGAGACACAGGGGAGGGAGGGGGAAGAGACACATGGGGGGGGAGAGGACCATCAGATATTATCCTGTCATTTTTGATGGGTAAGTTACTAGTAATATATATTGTTTTTATATACAGTATATAATATACAGAGTGGAGATATTGTACCCCAGTTGGACACTATTTTACCCAGAAAGCTCACCCCATTCAAAACTTGAAAGTCAAAATACTCAGAGGGAATTTTCCAAAACACAAATTTGAAAATAACATTTGAAATGAAGATGATCTCATTCTTCAACACAAAAGATAAATTACTTAACATGCACTTGGGTTTTCTAACATATAATAAAAATGTCTTGTAATACTGCCTTGATCTTTCTCATGGCTTGTTTTTCTTTTTGTTTCACTATAACAGGATTGTCACACTTAGTTGAGTTTATTGTCCAATAGGAAGGGTATCACTCTAAACTGCATTACTGATTTTTAATATATTTTAATTGTGTACACATAATATATCACATATTATAATTGTCTAACTGCGATTCGTCGTCACGCTTCAGACGAATCGCAGTTAGACAATTATAAAGTGCTGCGCATTGAGTGCTGCGCATTGCGCAGAGCGCGCCGCGAGCCGCGCATGCGCAGAGCGCGGCGCAAGCCGCGCTCTGCGCCCGAGCCGCGCTTGCGCAGAGCGCGGCGCAAGCCGCGCTCTGCGCCCAAGCCGCGCATGCGCAGAGCGCGGCGCGAGCCGCGCATGCTCAGAGCGCGGCGCGAGCCGCGCATGCGCAGAGCGCGGCGCAAGCCGCGCTTGCGCGCAGCGCGACCCGAGAGCAGGTAAAAGAGTGGGGAAGAGTGGGGGGTAGAGGCACAGAGGTAGAGTGGGGAAGAGGAGAGTCACAGAGGGAGAGTGGGGAAGAGGGGGGGGAGAGTGGGGAAGAGGGAGAGTGGGGAAGAGGGGGGGAGAGGCACGGCACAGAGGGAGATGGGGAAGAGGCACAGAGGGGAGTGGGGAAGAGACACAGAGGGAGGGGGGGAGAGACACAGAGGGATAGGTGGGAAAGAGACACAGGGGAGGTAGAGGAGGGGGAAAAGACACACGGGAGGGAGAACATGGGGAAGATACACATGGGAGGGAAATGGGGGGGGGGGAGAGGGGAACAGACACAGGGGGAAGGGGGAAAGAGACACAGGCCAGGGGGGAACAGGTACAGAGGGAGAGGGGGGAAGAGGCACAGAGGGAGAGGGGGGAAGAGACACAGGGGGGAGAGATACAGAGGGTGAGGGAGGAAGAGACACAGAGGGAAGGGGGGAAGAGGTACAGAGAGAGGGGGAAAGAGGCACAGAGGGGGGGGGGACAGAGGAAGGGGTGAAGAGACACAGTGGCGACACACACAGAGAGAGGCGGGGGAAGAGGCACAGAGGGAGAGGGTGGAAGACACAGAGTGGGGAGAGACACAGAGGGTGAGGGGGAAGAGACAGGGAGGAAGAGGCACAGAAAGAGGAGGGGGAAGAGACACAGGGGAGTGAGAGGAGGGGGAAGAGACACAGGGGAGAGAGTGCAGGGGGGAAGATACACAAGGGAGGGAAATGGAGACACGAGGAATTCCGTAACAGACACAGGGGGAAAGAGGGGGAAAGAGACACAGGCCAGGGGGGGAACAGACACAGGGGTGGGTTGGGGGAGACACGGGGGGGGGGGAGAGATGCATAGGAGGGAGAAGGGGGAAAGAGACACAGGGGAGGGGTTTAGAGACACGGGAGGGAGAGGGAGGTAAAAACACAGGGGGGCAGGAGATACAAAGGAGGTAGACGAGGTGGAAGGAGACACAAGGGAGGGAGAGGAGGGGGGAAATAAGACACGAGGGAGGAAGTAGACAGAGGGAGAGACTCGCAATGAGCTCCAAAGGGGCTCATTGCAAGGCCTGTGATGAGCGCCAAAGACGCTCATCACAAGGCCAGTAAAGTAGAGGGGGAGAGGCTTACATTGTGTGGCAAACAGCATTGCCAGGCTTCAGTTTTTATTGCCGTCATTTTTGACGGGCAAGTCGCTAGTGTATATATGTTTCCTATATTATATTATACTAGCGACTTACCGTCAAAAAATTACAGCATGATATAGTGTTATACATTTAGTATTCTGTCTGTGTATGTACTAGCTATATGTGTACAATACATATTGTTTTGTTTTTCATTTTTTCTCCGCCTGTTTCACAAATAATGCATAATTCCTGATATCAATAAACAAATATTCTTTGTTATTTAAATGAAGTAGTATTTTATTTATCTCTCAACCAATAATGAACAATATCGTCATATTAAACTTCCATTTTTTTCTTTTTACATTTTAATATACATTAATATTATCACATTGTACAACCCATATTTTTAGCTTTTCTGTTACACTTTGATTAATTCAGTCAACCCATCCAAAAATACTCTTTTTTATTACATGTTATTTCTATATTTTTTTTTTCTATAAAGCAATAATAAATAATGTATTATTTTCTAAGAGGAAATATTTAATTATTTTTAATATGCATGAATATCCTGACAATTTTCTACAATTGTAATAATTCACTGAACTTTTAAAATTCTGTTTTTTATTAAATGTATTTTCTATACTTTTTTCTCTCAACAAATCATGAAAAATATCTTCATTTTTAACTGCAACCATTGTTTTTGTTTTTTTACTATATATGAATATCATAACAGTGTTCCATCAATTTGTTTACATGTCACATTTAATTTGTTACGGTTTTATACAATAAGACTAAACATTTTGTGAATGCTCAAACATTTATATTTTACACACAGTGAAATGTCCTTAAAATCACTAATCTATTACTCACACATGTTTAATTAATACATTTAAACTAATGTTGTCCATTCCACATACTATCTATATATACAGTCCATTTTTTACCTTTTTTTTATTAAACCTTACAACACAATATTTTTTGTAAATACTCTACCGTCACCTAATAGCTCACTTGTCAGTTTTTTTTAGGAAAATTTTAATTTCTGATGGATTTTTGCATTTTTAAAAAAGGCCACATAGAGTTGTCTATGCTCAAATACTGGTTCCTCTAAAAACACGCCAACTGACTTAACAGTTTGTCCCTGTGATTTATTGATGGTCATAGCAAATGCCATTATAATTGGAAATTGTCTCCTTTGAAGGACAAAAGGCAAACTACTCTCACTTGGAGCCAAATCAATTCTTGGTATGAAAACGCGTTCACCTTTATGGGTACCATTCCGAATTTCCACATGTATGAAAATGCTCCCTTAAATCCCGAACAATTAGTCAGGTCCCATTACAAAGTCTTTTTTTGGGGGTTCATATTTGCAGTAACATGACAATTGCTCCTTTTTTCAGCTGCACATTATGTATTGGCATTCCAGATGGAATTTATAAATTCAGTTGTAAAGTTGGATTCACTCTGTTTGTCATCAGAATCTGCACTGTAATAAGTTTTTTTTTGTTCCATCTATTAATTCTAATATTTCATTATTCAGAAGCAATGCATCTTTATTTTTCGATGTTAATATTACTTTGTTTGCAAGGTCTGAATCTTCATTGTTAATTATTCCATCTTGGAATATAGCTGATATTATTGAATCTTTGCAAATCATGTCAGATGGAATTTCCACAGTATCCTCAGGTAAATTACTTATTACCTCTGTTTTGCTTTAACCAATTTGAATTAGCCAATCATTGAATTCATTTTGGCCTTCTAATCTCATATTTTTGTCTACGTACTTACATAGGGACTACCCCAATTCCAAAATAAAGGGGAGTTATTGCAGCTGTAGAATGCAGTTAGAGATGTTCCCTCTGAACTTCCCCAAGCCTTCCACAGCCATGCAGGAGGTCTCTCTCTCTCTCCATCCCTTCTCGTTATTCCCTCTCTTCCTTCCTTCTTTCCCCCTCTTACCCTCTATATTCCCTCTTACCCTCTCTATTCCCACGCCTCTTACACCTCAGGGCCTCATCACAGCTCTCCTGCCACCCCAGGGCCCTGTTGCAGGCCACTCACGGCCCCAGGACCCCATCACAGGCCCCGCCATGGGCCTCTTCAGGTAGGCCTCTGCATCTGGGCCCAACAGCGGGCCTCCTCATCTGGCCCCGACCACTGGCCCCCGCATCTGGGCCCAACCGCGGGCCTCCACATCTGGGCCCACCCGCTGGCCTCTTCAACGGGCGACCACCCATGGGCCTCTTCATGTGGGTCACCAAGGGGAGAGGGAGGGAGAGATAGAAAGGAGGGAGAGATAGAGAATAGGGGTATATAGAGAAGAGGGAGAGATAGAAAAGAGGGGAAGATAGAGAATAGGGAGAGATAGAGAGGAAGGGGGAGAAAAAGAGGAGGGGAAGATAGAGATGAGGGAGAGATAGAGAGGAAGGGGGAGATAGAGAAGAGGGAGAGATAGAGAGGAGGGGGAGAGAGAAGAGGGAGAGATATAGAGGAGGGGGAGATAGAGATGAGGGGGAGATAGAGAGATAGAGAAGAGGGCAATATAGAAGCAAGATAGGAAGGGGGGTAGAGAAATAAATGGGGAAAGAGGGAGAAGAGAGGGAGGGAGATAGGATAGATAGTTACATAGTAATTGACGTTGAAAAATACTTTTAGTACAACAAGTTCAACCTTTTTAGATCTCATCTGGTCTGCAATATGTGGATTAATTGTTAATTGATCCAGAGCAAGGCAAACAGTAGTTTGCCAATTGTCTCAGAAGGGAAAAAATAAAATTCCTTCCTGACCCCAGATAGTGGCGATTGGATTCCTCTCTGGATCAATACTCCCTCTCTAACTAGAATAACCCTGAATGCCCTTTTTATTTAAAAATACATCCAATCCCTTTTTAAAGTTATCTATCAAATCCGCTGTCACCGCCTCCTTTAACCACCCTTACTGTGAAGAAGCCTTTTCTTTCTTTAAGGTGGAATCATTTTACTTCTAACCTCAAAGGGTGTCCTCTTGTCAGCTGAAAACCTCTTGGCACAAAAAGTTAACTTGACAAAGCCTTATATTGACCCTGGATGTATTTATATAAGGTAATCATATCCCCACCTTTTTTATAGAGAAAATAAGTTTGATTTGGTTAGTCTTTCTTCATAACTTAGCCCCTCCATTCCCCTTATTAGTTTTGTTGCCCTCCTCTGTACTTTTTCCAGTTCTAAAATGTCCCTTTTATGAAGTGGTGCCCAACATTGTAATCCATGTTCCAAATGAGGGTGTACTCCCTTTCCCTCTCTCTCCCTCTCCCATCTCTCTCCCCCTCTCTCTCTCCCTTCCTCCCTCTCTGTCCCTCCCCTCTCCCTCTCCCCCCCCCCCTCCCTTTCCCCTCTTCCCCCTCCCCTCTCTCTCCCTTTCTATCTTTCACTCCCTCGCTCACTCCCTCTCTCTGCCTGGGCTCACCTGCCACCTCTAATGTGCATGAGCAGACACATCGCTATTGCACATGTGTGACTAAGTAGCTACTGCGCATGCACAGACATGTCGATACCACGCATGCGTGAATACGATGCAACTGCAACTTTATTATGCATGTGTAGTTGCGCGATTGATGGAATTTAGAGCTAGTTGTTTGTGAGTAGTGAATGTGCTGAACACACCACGCAGTTGTTACTTACAAGCTTCTAAGTATTATAGTGGACTAGTGAATTGCCCGTCAAAAATGCTATCAAGTTTTAAGCCAGGCAATGCTGTTTGTCACACAATGCAAGGCTATGGCCCCGCTGAGCACCTTCGACGCTCATTGCGAGCCCTGCGCTGAGCGCCTTTGGCGCTCATTGTGAGCTTCTCCCACCGTGTACTTTGCAGGCCCCGCAATGAGCAGCTTTGTGTTATTTTGAGGCATATTGTTTTTTTTGTGTTCTTTCAAGTTCCGTGGTTCGTAATTTAGTGCAGCCCCGCAACTTCTGCGCTTATTGCAGCCGAAAAGTCCTTTGGGCCTTGCGACAAGCGAGTGTGGCGCACATTGCAGCCTAAGTCTTATGGCTCACGATGAGCCCTGCAATGAGCGCCTTTGGTGCTCATTGCAGTCCTACAATTTTTAACATTGTTGTATATGTGATATTAACAAGCAGCTATGTAAGACAGGAAGAAAAATATTATTAGAAAATATAAATGTATAATAAACAGCAGCTATGCAAGACAGGAAGATAAAATATTTTTAGAGAAATTCATATATTTAGCTGACATTGCTTATGAAGTATTACACCTTCCACTGCCCATATATTGTTGGAGCCGAGCTTGCAGGATCTTAAGCATTACCTTGCTGGCACGTGAAATGAGTGCAATTGTTCAATAATTGGAGCATTCTTTGGTACTGCCTCTTTTTGGGATGTAGACTGACCTTTTCCAGTCAACACTTTCACATCAACATCTGTTAGGATTTTGAACAACAACTCCTGCAGCCTTGATATCAGTAAGGGGCCCATCTCACTTCACTCTCCAGGATGTCTGGCTCCTGCTCATTGGACAAACTATTGAGGTTATCAATGATGTTAAGATCCTTCCTGCAAAGATCTACTGTGTATTAAGATCCACAATTTTCATTCTGATATCTTCATCTGTCTCTTTATATCTCTCATTGTAGAATGTCTGATCTGATCTGAACCTCAGTCAACTCCAGGTCTTGTTTATGTTGACTGTTTAGAACTAATCCATCTTTAGCTACAACTTATATAGTTAATCCGGTTTCTATAGTATCCACTAGCGACTTGCCTGTCAAAAATCACGGCAATAACATTTTAATGCTGGCAATGCTGTTTGACAACCAATGTGAGCACCTTCTGCGCAAATCGCGAGCCACTCCCCCTGTCTACTTCCTCCCTTGTGTCTCCTTTTCCCCTCCTCTCCCTCCCTTGGGTCTCATTTCCCCCTCCTCTCTCTCACTTGTGTATGCTTGCCCTCTCCTCTCCCTCCTCTTTGTCTGTTTCCCCCTCTCCCTCCCCTGTGTCTCTTTCCCCCTCGCCCTCCCAGTGTCTCTTCCCCCCTTCCCTGTTTCTCTTTCCCCCCTCCCCTGTGTCTCTTCCCCCATCCCTCCATTGTGTCTCCCACCTCCCTCCCCTGTGTCTCTTTCCCCCTCTCCCTCCCTCATGTCTCTTTCCCCCTTCCCTGTGTCTCTCTCTCCCCTCCCTTGTGTCTATTCTCCCCCTCCCCTGTGTCTCTTCCCCCCTCCCTCCATCCCCTGTGTCTCTCCCCCCCTCCTCTCCCTCCCCTTTGTCTAATCCCCCCTCTCCCTCCCCTGTGTCTCTTCCCCCTCTCCCTCCCCTGTGTATGCTTTCCCCCTCCTCTCCGTCCCCTTTGTCTATTTTGACCTTCTCCCTCCCCTGTGTCTCTTTCCACCTCTCCCTCCCCTATTTCTCTTCCCCCCTTCCCAGTGTCTCTTTCCTCCTCCCCTCCCCTGTGTCTTTTCTCCCCCTCCCTCCCTTGTATCTCCCTCCCTCCCCTGTGTATCTTCCCCCCTCCCTCCCCTATGTATCTTCCCCCATGCCCCCTCCCCTGTGTCTCTTCCCTGTCTCTCTCCCCTGTTTCTCTTCCCCCCTCTCCCGCCCCTGTGTCTCCCCCCCTCTCCCTCCCCTGTGTCTGTTCCCGCCTCCCTCCCCTGTGTTGTTCCCCCCTCTCCCTCCCCTATCTCTTCCCCCCTGTACTCCCTCTGTGTCTGTTTGCCCTGCTCTCCCTCTCCTGTGTCTCTTGCCCCCTCCTGTTTCTCTTCCCGCCTCTCCTCTGTCTCTTACCCCCTCCCCTGTGTCTCTTCCCCCCCACCCCTATGTCTCTTCCCCTCCTCTCCCTCCTTTGTGTATCCTTTCTCCTGTCCCTCTCTTGTGTCTCCTTTTCCCCCTCCTCACCCTCCCCTTTGTCTCCTTTCCCCCTCCTCTCCCTCCCCTGTGTCTCCTTTCCCCCCCTCCTCTCCCTCCCCTGTGTCTCTTCCCCCCTCCCTCCCCTGTGTCTGTTTCCCCCCTCTCCCCCCTGTGTCTCTTCTCATTCTCCCTCCACTGTGTCTCTCCTGTATCTCTTCCCCCTCTGTCCCTTGTGTCTCCCCCTTCCTCCCTGTGTCTCTTCCCCGCTCCTCTTCCATCTCTCTGTAACCTTTCCTCCTCCTCTCCCACCCCTGTGTCTCTTTCCCCCTCTCCCTCCCCTGTGTATGCTTTCCCCCTCCTCTCCGTCCCCTTTGTCTATTTTGACCTTCTCTCTCCCCTGTGTCTCTTTCCCCCTCTCCCTCCCCTATGTCTCTTCCCCTCTTCCCTGTGTCTCTTTCCTCCTCCCCTCCCCTGTGTCTTTTCTCCCCCTCCCTCCCTTGTATGTCCCTCCCTCCCCTGTGTCTCTTCCCCCCTCCCTCCCCTATGTATCTTCCCCCATGCCCCCTCCCCTGTGTCTCTTCCCTGTCTCTCTCCCCTGTTTCTCTTCCCCCCTCTGCCGCCCCTGTCTCCCCCTCTCCCTCCCCTGTGTCTGTTCCCCCCCTCCCTCCCCTGTGTTGTTCCCCCCTCTCCCTCACCTATCTCTTCCCCCCGTACTCCCTCTGTGTCTGTTTGCCCTGCTCTCCCTCTCCTGTGTCTCTTGCCCCCTCCTGTTTCTCTTCCCGCCTCTCCCTCTCCTGTGTCTCTTACCCCCTCCCCTGTGTTTCTTCCCCCCCTCCCCTATGTCTGCCCCCCCATCCTGGATCTCTTCCTCCCCCTGTGTCTCTTCCCCCCACCCCAATGTCTCTTCCCCTCCTCTCCCTCCTTTGTGTCTCCTTTCTCCTGTCCCTCCCTTGTGTCTCCTTTTCCCCCTCCCCACCCTCCCCTTTGTCTCCTTTCCCCCTCCTCTCCCTCCCCTGTGTCTCCTTCCCCCCTCCTCTCCCTCCCCTGTATCTCTTCCCCCTCCCTCCCCTGTGTCTCTTTCCCCCTCACCCTCCCCTGTGTCTCTTCTCATCCTCCCTCCACTGTGTCTCTCCTGTATCTCTTCCCCCTCTGTCCCTTGTGTCTCCCCCTCCCTCCCTGTGTCTCTTCCCCGCTTCTCTTCCATCCCTCTGTAACCTTTCCTCCTCCTCTCCCACCCCTTTGTCTCTTTCCCTCCTCTCCCTCCACTGTGTTTCCTTTCCCCCTCCTTTCCCCTCCCTGTGTCTCTTTACCCCCTCCCTCTCCTGTGTCTCTTCCCCCCTCCCTCCCTCCCTTGTGTCTCCCCCTCCCCTGTGTCTCTTCCCCCCTTCCTCCCTCCCTTGTGTCTCCCCCCTCCCTCCCCTATGTCTCTTTCCCCCCTCCCCTGTGTCTCTTCCCCCATCTCGCTACCCTGTTTCTCTTCTCCATCTCTCCCACCCCTGTGTCTCCTCTCCCCCTCCTCTCCCTCCCCTGTGTCTCCCCCCATCTCCCTTCCCTGGTTCTCTTCCCCCCTCTCCCTCCCCTGTATCTCTTCCGGCCCGTACTGCCTGTCCCGCAGGACGTAGGGAGGAACGCCTCTGGCACTTATCTCCACCAGCGCTATCATTGCCTGGCCGCATGGACGGCCCTCGCTTCACGATGTTTTAACATTGCGTTACCAACATTTTTTGGTAAGTGCGCAATGCTGTCAACTATATATGTGATCAGATGATGTGCATATGTAGAGTCGTCTGTGAGGCTTTTGGAAGAGGGCATTTACTGTGACCAGACAATTATCTCTAGGGCCAAACTTTATTCCAGATATCTTTTGGTTCCCTACTTCTCCTATGATGAGATTAACGTCTTTTCTTGCTGTTATGTCTAGCAGGTGTTGAATAGCCTCGTAGAATTGGACAACTTCAGCCTATTCAGAATCCATAGTTGGAACATAAATCTCTGTGATGTTACATGGCTTGCCCTGAATTTGAATTTAATTTTTTTTTTTTTTTTTGGGTTGTAACAGAGCACTGCACAGCCACCCTTTGATTATTTATGAGGGCTACTCCATTTCTTCTGAAAGATTCTTGACCACTGTAGACCATCTGGTGGTTGTCATCTCATGTTTGATCACATTCAGTTTGCCTTGGTGCATAGTTCTAACATTCGAAGTTGCTATTCTGAATTGTTATTGGTAGGAGTGGAGTTTCCCTTCCCCTCCAGACACATCCACACCAGGGCACGCTCTCGATTTTGACCCAACCACTTATTTTCATCTATTGTTTCTTGTACTTGCCCTCTGCTCTTCCCCGGTAATATGGTAGACACCTTCTGACCTGAGGGGCTCATCTTCCAGTGCCATATCGATATATCACTGCTTGTTCTTAGCCATAAGGTTTCTTGGCAGAGATACTGGAGTGGATTGCCAGCTCTTTCTTCAGAGGACTGTGATTTGTCTGGCCTCTTTGCTTTGACCTGCCCATCTTGGGTGACCCTACATGGTATACCTCACAGTTCCATTGAGGTAAACATGATGGGCAAACTATATAAAATGTCACACTGGCAAAAAGAACATGAAGCCTATGTTATAGATATTTTACATTATTAGTTTCATCATTAGTTTTTTGATGAACTGGCAGTAAAATGAAGATTACGTTAATTTCAACTATACAATTCATGCTATATTCTCAAGTTTAATTTTGACTGTAATTTATTAGTACTACTGAAGGCTTAGTATAGTCTTAGTAAATAGCTTAATTTGATTATGTTCCAAAGTCAGGTTCAGAAACCTGAATTGATGGATACTGTGTTAATCATAACTTAGTTTTGTAAAGTTCTTGTTACTGTGGTTTTACTCTTATCTTCCTGTGTCACCTTCTGAACCTCATTGAATTAGGTGTCCGGCACACCGGTGCTTCAGTGGACCAGTTTGCTTATTATAAGGTAGTATGACACTGAAAGTCATCTCACATAATACAAATGGTCTCACCTCTCCAGTCAAATAAAAAACTATTCAGTATTACTTAATACACAAAACAGATATCCTCCTTCTCAGATAACTCACTTTCCAAGAATATGATTCCAAAAAAAAAAGGTTCTCAGGTTCCACCACCCAGTCCACACCTTGTAAAAGGAAGATAAGCTTCTATACTAAGTAAAAACTCAGTTGGCTTTTAACTATATTAAATCATTTCTGATATAGTAGGCATTAATTAACAATACAAGGTTATATTAAAGATAAAGCAAACATATTTCAACTATAAAACACCTACTGAGCCCAGTCCCTACACTGGTGGGTCAGACAAGTAACAATTTCCCCATGGACAACCACATATGCCCAGGAGGCAGTCCTGAAAGAAGTCATTATGTGGCCAGAGTAACGGCCTGTTTTAAAAATCTTAATCCATCCTGGACAGATCATATAAGACTAAAGGGGCTGGTTATCAGGGGGATTATGACAGGAACCTTTATCCATCCGCTTAAGATCTTCTCTGTTGCAGCTACTGTCGAGTTGCTGTTATCTGATTAGTCAATGCTTGTATCCGCAACACGAAAGATGCAGACATACATCCAATGTCCTGGACAGACCACACGGTATCAGCCTTAGAGGTCCAGGACATTCTCCCAGCTAGGGGATAAACCATTCTTTATTAAAAGTTATACGTTGCAATTAATAACAACTCATAACATAGGCTGCTCACAAAGCAGTAGACAACACAGAGGTCAAGACATCAGCTATTAATCAAAACAAAAATCCAAAACAAATATTTAACGCTTTTGTCGAGTACTATAAGATTCTATGTAATGAACAGATTAAATGAATTGGGGATACAAAAAATAGCAAAATTACAAAATTAAACTTAATCATGCATTACCAGATTTGGGCACTAGAGGGATATGGAGCAGTATGTCTTTCCCATTAAGGTTTTGACCCATAATTTATATTATATTATATATATACTAGCAAATTGCCCGTCAAAAAATGACGGCAATGAAATTGTAAGTGAGCTAATGCTGTTTGGTGTATAATAATGAAATATATAATACATTAATAAATGAATATCTAATGCTGTTTGGTGTGTAATAATGAAATATATAATACATTAATAAATGAATATACTTTACCTATTTTGAAGCATTGTGTTGAAGAGCTGTGAATGTGTTTTGATGTTGCTGCAGCATTAGTGGTGTGGAGCTGCTGTGTAAGCGTGCTGAATGTGTGCAGTGTAATACTGTGCGTGCGTGAGACGAAACCGTTATCGTAGTGGTGTACTTCCGCATTAGCGTAAAATGGCGGGTTATCTGTGGTATGCGTCTTTGCGTATTATCCGTCGGTGCTTCGTGGTGTTTTTCGAGTTTCGTGTGGTGTTTTGCGAGTGTGTTGTGGTGTTTTACGTGTTGAGAGTGCTGAAGCCTCGTTTTCGTTTTGTTCGTCGGCCATTTTTTCTCTCGCTTAGCAATTTTATTAGTGTCTAAAGTGTTTTATTTGTATTTAAATGAAGGTGTAACTTGGTTTTTTGAGGTGCTGGATGGTTCCTCTTGCTGTAGGTAAGCTTTTTATGTGTGTGTTGTGTGTATTTATTGTGTTTTAAATGTTTGTATGTCGGCGTGTTGCGTCCGATGTTTGCGAGGTCGTAATGTGTGGTAACGTGTCTTGTATGGTGTTTGCGTGTGTAGCCTCGTTTTCGTTTTGTTCGGCGGCCATTTTTTCTCTCGCTTAGCAAATTTTTTAGTGTCTAAACTCTTTTATTTTGAGTGAAATGAAGGTGTAAGTTGCATTTTTGAGGTCCTGGATGCTACCTCTTGCTGTAGGTAAGCTTTTTATGTATGTGCTGTGTGTATGTATTGTGTTTTGAATTTTGTAATGTTCGCAAGTTGCGTCCCTGTGTTGCGAGGCCGTAATGTGTGTTAACGTGTGTCGTATGTTGTTTGCGTTGCTCGTTAAATTTAGCGAGTGTCGTAATTGGTGTGTCGTGTTGTTTGCGTTGCGACGTGAAGTTTGCAAGGGTCGAAGTTGCTGGCTTGGCGCTTCGCGAGGGTCCTCAGTTGCTGGCATGGATCGCCTTTGGCGCTCCATGCCACCAACTGAGGCCCTTGCCCACTGCCCTCGCTTTGCGAGCCCGCAAGCGTTAGCAACAACTCGCTTGCTCACAACTATATATGTGATATATATATATATATACTGTATATATATATATATATATATAGATAGATAGATAGATAGATAGATAGATAGATAGATATTGCACCCGGTGCACCAGCAGTAGATCTGCCACTGCCTCATGTCCTGGGAGCTGAGTTCTCTGATTGAGCATCTCTATTTTTCGTTGTTAATTATAAAATGTTCACTTCAATTTTAACTCCATATTCGGAGGAAACATGTAATGCTATTATGGAAGACAATTACCTACATAATGAAATGGGAGGAGCCAATATAATAGTGATTCTGAAGGAAGGCAAAGACCCCATCCTTAGCACAAACTATCAATCCATCTTAATTAACTGTGATATCAAAAAATTCACCATAGTTCTTGCTAGTAAATCCATTACTGAAAATACTTATGCGCAGATCAGGTGGGGTTTATATCAGGTGGTATCAGACAAAAGGTTAATATTATCCCTCATGCTCATAGGTCAAATATTCCCTCTATGTTTCCAGCATTTAACATAGAAAAGGCCTTTGACTGCATTGAGTGGTTTTATCTTTTTTCCCCCGCACTAGAGAGATCTGGCTTCCAGAGGGGGGTTGTTGGATACACTTTACAATTATCCTTTTGCAAATATCTGTAATTACCATTTAACAATTATCAATTGTTTAGAATTAATGTCAACGCCAGGGTTGAACATAATTTACCCTCCTCTTTGCTCTTACATTGAGCTCCTCCCTGCAGCCATACAACTTTGTGGAAACATAAAATATATAACAATAGGATATCCAGAAATAAGGTCAGAGATGCTATATTCAAATACCTGATTCTGAAATATGATTGACGCATAGACATAAAAAAAAGTATATAAGGCAACAATGGGATCAGAAAGCTATTACTAGACAGCGAACTCCTCAGAGGAGGAGCTCTGTTAGTTTTGTCAAAGTTTTCTTTTTAAGTAGAGGCCTTTTCTGTGGGCAGAAGATGAGGAGCCAAGGTTCTTCAATCAAGATAGTGAACTGACTTTTTTCAAGTAAAATGGATGTGCTTCCTTATTCTGGCATGAAGATTAAGGGCCAGGGCGTCAATGAATATCACTGGAGGTGTAATCAAACCACCTGCATTATTTTTTATTTAACCATTTACCTCCTATGGGAAGGGAGATAGATAGATATAGATAGATAGATGGATAGATAGATAGATAGATAGATAGATAGATAGATAGATAGATAGATAGATATGGGAGAATGGTAAGGCTAATGTGTTCACGCTAGTTAGTGGGTACCATTCCGTAGCATTTGTATGGAGACTATTGAGATTCAGGCTCAGAGTCTCCTATGGGTATAATTGAAGCACGCTGTGAACCCATGTTAGAGATAGCAAGCTATGGCCAAAACTCCCAGTATACGTCAGTAAATGTTATGGGTCTCTTTTTTTTTTGTAGGAGCCATAGAATATAATTTTGTTCTCATAAAAACTCCCATAGCTACGAGTCAGCCATGAAATAGACGCCTATTTATTGTACTGGTGATTATATACATGGGCCCTCATTCAATTGGGATTTGGCCAATTGAATAGGGCCCTAAATTAGCACATAGCATATTTTTTTAAAGAAGTTTTTAGTTAGTGAAAACATTGCTTTTGGATAGATGCTTACTAACTAAAAACTTCTTTAAAAAACATATGTTATGTGCTTATTTAGGGCCCTATTCAATTGGCCAAATTGCAATTGAATGAGGGCCATGGTCTCTAAGTCTCTCAGTTCTCACATGTATTGTCCCTGGATACCTCTTACTGGTATAGTCTGTGCAAACAGCATACTCCTCAGTGAATCAGGTTTTACGGTCCCACTGGAAAAAAGGGGGTGGAGTCACACTCAGTAGGCAAAATTGAATGTATGTTTCATCATTTACATGGCTTCATCAGGACTGGGTGTTGTATAGCACTTCCTTTGTTATATCCATGCAAAATGCCATTAACTTAACCTTTTCAATGCTATTCAGCAATTTGAAAATGCTGACTACTGCTATAACCAGAGTTAATCAATGTTTACTTTATGTTGAAATAAATCCATCATTCAAAATACTAACAAATCAGCCTTTTTTACTTCCAGTGAATTGGAAGCGCTTTGATAGTATCTGATGCAATTACCAAGGTTAATCCACATTTACATTATATTGACATAAAACTATTTAAAATGCCAATGGATCAACCTTGTTAACTTGCAAGACATTTAAAGGAGCTATGATAATACCTTGTGCTACAGCAATACTGTTACCAGAGTTGGTCCACAAAGTTGGTCCACGTTTTCATTATGTTAAATAAGTCAATCACTCAGAATGCCATCAAATTAACCATTCATTATTAGTGTTAAATCACTGGGGGTTTCATTTTGAAGCTTTGTATTGTAGTTTAGATAAAAAACACACCCTCATGATCCAGCTCTCAGGGAGTGATGTAACAAAGATAAAACAGATTATTTTACTCATGAACAGAGTCTTAAAGGACCACTGCAGTTGAATAGAAAAGGTCCCTATTTGTCAGATATGTACCAAACAAACAATATTTGCAGATGTGTAAGCCATGGACATAAAACATTTTTTTTTAGAAAATCTGAATTTCGAGGACTCTATTATTTACAAGAATCCAAAAAATCCTGGGGGGGGGGTGGCATAATTCAACTCTACTCCCAGTACAGGAAGCAGGGGTGGATATATGTCTGTAGGCCAACTTACTATGTATATATATATATATATATATATATATATATGTATATAATCAGAGTATTGCAGTATATAGTGATACCTTTTTTATTGGACAGACATATTCATAATTATTATGACAAGCTTTTGAGAGATAGCATCCCTTTATTAAGTTTGAAGCAGTACTAAACGGATACATAAAAAAATGAAAAAGCCATAACTAAGGGCCTCATTAAATTGCTACGATTTCAAAATAAGTAGCTGCAAGGGGTGGCCGCAAGTTACATAGCTATTCAATTAGCAGACTCCGGCAGCTTACGGACGCCGAGCTGCGGCCCTTACAATCGTAGCTAACCTCCATCAAACCCTTTGATCTTGCTCTGCCGCAAAAGTTGCGGCCACAAGAAAGCCTTAATGGCTATTCAATTGCTATGATTAGCCTTTAAGGACCCATGGCGGGAAATTTCACGTTTTTAAATGCTGTAGGGGTTCCAATCGGGACCCCTACAGGAACGGGTTCATGTGGGGACATTGGAGGTTAATTATAGTGGTCGTGCTCGGGTTCAAGCCCGGCAAGGCTTACGGCTGATAGCATGGTTTGCGGTCGGCCGTAAGGGGGACCTCTTTGCTGCGCCACTGAATAGAATAGCAACGTAGATGTGGTGGCATGTTCTAACATATATGCATCACTAGTCACTCCTTTGTTTTTGCTCTTTCAGCTTATTGCAAGGGTTATATGAATGCCTCCATGTGATCTATGAGCTACCACTCTAAGCCCCTGATCAGTAAACTACAGAAAATGAAATTTGAAAGTATCAGTAAACAGTGATAATCAGTATAATAATAATTTATATCCTCTTCTGGATCACTACCTTGTGTACTTCAATGAAGCTGTGAGCTGTACCATGTAGGGTCACCAAGTTGGACAGGTCATAGCAAAAGACGTCAGACAAATTGTGGTCCACTGGAGAAGGAACTGGCAACCCACTTCAGTTTCTTTGACAAGAAAACCATATGGATAAGCATAATCAGAAACACAGATGTGCCTGGTGTGTTGTGTCTATATGGTCACTGAGAGTTGGACACGACTGAAGGACTGAACACACACACACAAGAATTTATCTCAACTATACACACAAGCAACCTTGTGTAAAATATTGAACAAATAAAATTTGAAAATATATGGAATAAAAATAATATATACTTATTAAACTATATCACAAACATTTTTCACTAAATATTACAAGCCTTTAAGCACATAACATATTTTTTTTACAGAAGTTTTTAGTTAGTGAACATCTATCCAAAAGCAAGGTATTAACTAATTAAAAACTTCTGTAAAAAATATATGCTATGTGCTTAAATAGAGCCCTGTTCAATTGGCGGAATTGCAATTTAATAAGGCTGATAGCCTGTGAAACTCATAACATGTATCCAAAAATGCTCTACTTGTGTATTAAAATTACAAAAAGAATGGCAAATTATAAATACAGAGCTGGCCCTTACCCCACCCTGACTTAAAAATGATGGATTTTTTAAGTGATAAATGTTCAGACTTTTCTCTAACACTTACATGAACCACTTTTCGTTTTCATTGTAAAAACAATGCTCAGGTGGCAGGAACGTTAAGCAATAATTATAATGAGGCAGGGGGTTGTCCTTGGGGATTTGTGTGTGAGAAAAGTGAGCAATGATGCTACTATAGTAATACAACTTCATATGTATACAGTATACTGAGTATATATATATATATATATATATATATATATATATATATATACATATGTATATATATATATACCTGTGTGTACATATATATATATATATATATATATATAAAAGTATATTTATTTGTATATATATATATATATTGATTTTATATATATATAAAAGTATATTTGCATATATATATATATATATATATATATATATTGATTATATATATATATATATATATACACGTGTATATATATATATATATATGTATATATATATATATATATATATATATATGTTTATGAAGAGTGAGGTAGCCGTGAATGTCCAGTAATCCAGTTGAATAATCAGAGTATTGCAGTGAATAGTGATACCTTTTTTATTGGACAAACGTATTCATAATAAAGCGACGAGCTTTCGAGAGTTAATGCCTCTCTTTATCAAGTCAAAAAGCGATACTGATACAAGTATGAGCTAAAAACAGTAAACAGGAATTGGAAAAACAAGAAAGACAAAATTCATTGGGCAGAGTTAAGTGAGAAACAGACCAGCACTGTGAATAATGTCCTGATAGGTCAGTAAGTAAGTCTATAGATCAGGTTGTAGATGAGAACACAGCAGAGTAAAATAAAGAGCAATACATTTCAGCATAGCATGTAGCTTACAAAAACAGCAATATACAGGGGGAGGTAAGTGGAATGTGTTAGCTATAAGACATTAATATATACAGTATATATATATATATATATATATATATATATATATATATATATGCTATAAGACATATATATATATATATATATATATATATATATATATATATATATATATATATATATATATAATCTGACTAAAGCTTTGATTTGCTGCTGTTTGCATTTGTATTTTTAATGGTAATTAATGGCAAACTAAAAACATAGGTGTGTATACTGGCCCTTTAACCTGCTTGAGAGGGGGAAGCTGTCCCAGTGTGTTTGTGTGTAAAATGATGTAATCCTTCTAGCGAGTACAGCATCTTGATAGGCATTTAACAGAATAACCAATCAGCGTCCCGGGATTAGGGAATAGGCGGTGTTGTAACTGGATGACTGGAGTAAGAGCTACAATACTACACTATTGAACAATATTTTCGTTGGGTGGGTTTTATAGAGACCATTTTAGATGGTGAAAATGGGACTGTCAGTTTATTCTCACCAATTTGTACGCTGTGATACATTATTATGCTGGATACATTTTCCTAAGACTATAGATAAACGTCAACATGATATCAATGTTCTCAAGTGTCTTCTTTAGTGCGATGACATCATGAAGACTACAACCTAATTATAGGTTAAAGGAGCCAAGAAAAGATAAACCTTGTAGCCAAGATAATCAGATATACTTGTCACACTAACACTGTATATTTTCGTAATGTCTTGGCCCATCCAGAGAAATATGTGTAAATCTTAAATGTATTTTTATTGTAAAGGGCCTCTACAAGCTATATGAAGATTAGCGTTTACTACCATGGCAACAGATCTGGACCCAGCTAGCCCCCCTTACTCTAATGTAGGCAAATCCAATTTAGCATTAGGCTAGACAGATTGCTTTACACATGAATCACACACTCATTAGAAAATGAATCCTTCGTCTGCAACTATGCTTAACATACATTAGATCCAAAGCAAAACAAGCTAGAAAAATATCACCATATGGCAATTAAAACAATGTAAAAAAAAAAAGCTTTGTCTGATGTATGTTTATAAAATGTGAAATACAAGAAGAGCACGACCAATGCTGTGGCAATGAATGCTAGCTTTATTTGTGTGTTTTAAAAAAAAATAAATTGGATGAAAACCCCCTATCCTGTTTAAAATTCTGAACGGGGAGTGTAGAAAACCTTGCACTTATTTGCTACCTTTCGCTCTCCCTCCCTCTCTCCCTATTTTTCTTCCCCTGGTAAGATCCCTCCTCCTTCTTCTTTCATTTTTTTTTTTCTTTCCATTCGTGCTGCCAGCCAAATCAAAACAGCTGTACTCAACATTGCCCAGCCGGTGTGGTGCACAACATAGTTACATGAAATTCTGGGTTACAATAGGCCTCGGGAGCGTGCACAGAAGCTCTCCCCTTCCCTGATCTTCGCAGGTCCTTGAAGGACCATAAAAAAGAAAAACTAAACCAGCTGCAATTGCTTTCTAATCACTAGCTAGATCAACCTTTTCTCTCACCCTTAAAAGAGCAATGTAGAGCTGGGAATAGATTATTAAAAACAGTATGCAGTTTAAAATAAATTAAACTTAAAATCTTTTCTTAGCTTTTAAACTGACTGTTTTCTCCTCATGCAGAACTGTGTATCTCCTCCTACCTGTGTAGGGGTGTGATCAGCTCTGTCTGGGTATTGGAATATCATGGAGCTTGGAAGCAGGCTGGGCTGATATCCATGACATCATTAGCTCTGCCCCCATTGCCTACACAGAGGTAACAGCTCTAATGTATAATGCTTGCTGCTGCCCCATAGGCCCCATCTAGTGACAGAGCATCATAGCCCCCCCCCCCCCTTTACTGAGCATGATCAGTCAGGAGAGGAACCTAGACTGATCAGACTTTACGCAGCTCTGCCTGAGGACAAAACAGACAGTTTAAAAGCTAAGAAAACATTATTACTTTTGTTTATCTTAAAACTAAATACTGTTTTGAATAACCTATATCCTGCAAAAACATATGAGCTTAGTGGCTCTTTAATGAGTTCTGAAAGGCCTCAAAGGACCTTAAATAATAGAGTCAAAACAGTATATTTATACATATGAGTGTGTGTATATATATATATATATATATATATATATATATATATATATATATATATACATATATAAATAATCTGAGCATTGCAGTATACAGTTATACCTTTTTTATTGGGCAGGGGCTCAGCCAATGACACTGGGCACCATATTACAATTACTATTGTTGTTGTTTACTTGTTCAGTTGTGACCCACTCTCTGTGACCTTATGGACAACAGCATGCCAGGCACATCTGTCAGCCACAGCCCCTCTGCGTTTCATCAAGCTCATGTTCACTGCTTCAATTATCTCATCTATCCATCTCCATATGTACTTCACCCTTCTTTGAGTTCAATCAATCCCAGCATCAGAGTCTTCTCTGTGGAATCCTGTCTGATCATGATATGGCCAAAATATTTGAGCTTCCGCCTCATGATCATACCTTCTAGTGAACAGTTTGTCTTGATTTCCTGAAGTACTGATTTATTGGATCTTCTTTCAGTCCAAGGGTCTCTAACCAGTCTTCTCCAACACCAATATTTAAAGGCATCAAATCTACAGCACTCAGATTTCTTATTTGGTCCAGCTCTCACATCCGTATGTTACTACTGGGAATACCATAGTTTTTACTATGCAGACCTTTGTTGATATTTTTACTTTTTACTAGCTTGTCCAAGCTTGCTATAGGTTTCCTCCCCAGAAGCAAACATATTTTACTTTCATGGCTACAGTCACCATCTGCAGAGATCTTGGATCCCAGGAAAATACAATCTGTCACTGTCTTCACTTCTTCCCCATGTATCATATTTCTGTTTACCATGATCTTCCTTTTTATAACACTGAACAGCAGGCAAAGCTTTTGCGCTCTCTTCTTTTACCCTCATCAATAAGTCCTTTAGTTCCTCCTCACTTTCCGCCATCAGAGTTGTAACATCTGCATAAATGAGGGATGTTGATCTTTCTTCCAGCAATTTTGATTCCAGCTTTGGATTCATCCAGCCCGGCCTCTTCATATAAGTTAAATAAATAAGGTGACAATATACAACCTTATACTTTTCTGAATTTGAACCATTCTGTTGTTCCATGTTCAGTTTTGACCATGGCTTCTTGGTCCACATACAGATTTCTCAGGAGGAGGATGAGCTGATCTGGTACTCCTATCTCTTTATGGATATGCCGGATTTTGTTGTAATCATCACTGTCAAAGGCTTTAGAATAGTCAATGAAGCAGAATGAAATGTTTTTCTGCAATTCTCTTGCTTTCTCTATTATCCAGCGGACATTAGCAATTTGATCTCTTGTGCCTCTTCCTCTGCGGAACCCAGTTTGCACATCTGGTAGTTCCTGGTCAATATATTGTTGGAGCCGAGTTTGTAGGATCTCAAACATTACCTTGCTTGCAGGAGAAATAAGTGCAATTCTTCGATAATTGGAGCACTCTTTGGCACTGCCTTTCTTTGGGATTGGGATGTAGACTGATCTTTTCCAGTCTATTGGCAACATTTGTTGGCATAATGCAAGCAACACTTTCACAGCTATATCTTGTAGGATTTTTAACAGTTCAGTTGGGAATCCACCAACTCCTGCAGCCTTGTCATCAGCAAGACATCCTTGGCCCATCCCACTTCAACAAGACTGATAACATCATAGGATTGTATACATGCACATCCTCCAATGTGATTTATATAATTCAATGTACTTTATGGGAAACAGCCTGTTACATTTGAGAAACCAGCCAAAAACTGAATTTACACAGCAATTCAATAAGAAAGCACAACAAAGACATTTTTTATAGCCCAGTTGGACATCATTTTAGCCAGAATGATCACTCCATCCAAAACCTAAAAATCTAAATTTTAAAGACACCCCAGAGAGAAAAGCATTTGAAATAAAGATGATCACACTCTCCAACACAAAACTACAGGACTTAATATAGACTTGGATTTGCTAACACATTATCACAATTTCTTGTGATCTTTTTCTTATTTTACGATAACAGACTTAGCACTCTTAGTGAGGTGTTTGTTCAACAGGAAAGTATATCACTGTGGACTACAGTGCTATGTTTTTTAATGTATATATTGATGTATATACTATGGGCCTCATTCTATTATCGGCTGTAAAACTGCCGCAAGGCTGCGATTCCTTGCGGGGGTTCCGTTACCTCGCAATTCTATTAAACGGCCCCGCAAGGATCTCCTCTTACGGCCGGCCGTATATCTTGCAACCGGCCGTAAGCTCAGAAATCTTTAAAGTCAAAAATAAATTCAAGACAGCACTGTAAAGCTCTGTAAATGCTAGGGATCATATTGGGGGACATGAGGATTAATAGTAACCCACTCTCAAGCTTGCACATCAGCCCAAATCCGAGTTTACATTAACTGTTTATTTTCCGGCTGCAGCGTGGCCGGGTCTGAGTGCTCCAAGCACTCCGGACTTTTTACATGGATATTTGACATATATAAAAAAATAACTGTTTTACGAATTTGAGTATAGGGGAATGTTGTGCTATTTTTGCTAACACCTACAATCACTTTATAGTCACCTCAGAGTGCAGGATGGCTTTATTTTGGCTTTATAATGTGCTTAATTGGTGCTAGCGGGACCTTTTTCCTGCAAGTAAGCTGCGGCTCGGTTTTAGCCTTGCAGAGAGGGTTCCCAGAGTAATAGAATAGCAACCGGGCTTTTCTTGTGGCCGAAACTCTTGCGGCCGTTTTAGATGAAAGGCTTTCCTGCGGTGCGTGCGGCCGCAAGGGATAGCAAGGCGCCGGCCGCAAGCCTGCCGGAATCCCCGGCCGGAGGGGAATAGAATAGGCAAATAGCTTGCGACCGGTCCTTGCGGCCCCGCATCTCCTACGGCCGGTAATAGAATGAGGCCCTATGTGTATATATATGTCTCCATTACTGTGTTGTGTTGATTCCCCCTATATGTATTTAGCTGATGATATCAGATGCTGTCACCAATCACTCTGCACCTGCTGTTTTTATTCAAACTGAGGGATCCTTGATAAAGAGACGTTAAACCTCTCAAAAGCTCATCAATTTAAATCAGGCGTTTGCCCAATACAAAAGGTATCACAATATACTGCAATACTCTTTATTAACCTATACATATGGATTAATAATTACTAATTACTGTGTGTGTGTGTGTTGCAGGGGTGTAGGAGCCAGAACAATTCTGGGGGGGGGGGGGGGGGGGGGAGTTCATTGTATACACAGGCAGTAAAATAGCTTGCGCATGAGAAGCCTCCGTGTAGATGGGATGAAGGCTGGAGCGCAGTTCTCGGCGCCCTGATGACGGCGCACTGTTCTGCAGCGCGCGAAGGTCGGCGTGCCACATTCAAACAGAGAAAAATCTGAGGGGGTTTGCCCCCCCACACCCAGTTCCTACACCCATGTGTATTTGTATATATACCATTTATATGTGTATATATAAATATGTATATTTATATATTTGTGTGTGTGTATGTATTAGGGACATTAGTTATTATTATTATTATTATTATCTTTATTTATATTATTATTATCTTTATTTATATCGCGCCAACATATTCCGTAGCGCTGTATAGGGGTTTAGTACATGGCAAAAAACAAACTTAACACCTTATAAAGAATGGAGGGCCTTGTTTTTGAGCATATGATCAAATGAACATAGTGCTTGTTTCCAAGACATGGACACACAATTGAAAACTCGCAAACTTACAATCTAAGGGATTAGTTATTATTATTATTACTACCAAAGGAGACTTTATATTTTTTTGTAAATAAAAACATTAATTATAAATATATACAATTCAGTATGATTCTTTACAATTCAGTAAGTGAGAGATAAGAGGGTGTACTCGGCATATTAGAAAGGAATGGTAGCTAATGATTTCCTTTTAGTGGCGGTCATTTTCACAGCAGTTCCTATTTATGGTCCTTCAAGGGCCTGCAAGGCTCAGGAAGGGGGAGAGCTTGTGTGCACATTCCGGAGCCCTATTGCAACCTAGATATTCACGTAACTAAGTTGTGCAGTACACTGGATGGCTTTATGAGGTCGTTCACTGTCATCAAAGCCAAGGCTTGTACAGTGGGTCTCGCCTTCCTCTACCAAGGTCAGTGCTCCAGCTCTCCCCATCCCGCAGGCTCTGCATCATCACTGAGGCGCTGTCCGCAGGTCTGTGGTGCTGAAACCAGCGTCCATTCTGTCTGCATTCTCCAGTGAAGGAGGCGTGTAGAAGAACAAGGGAAGCATTCAACATTGCACTGGAAGCAGCACAGATCACAGGTCCACTATCAAGCCTGCTCAGCCATCCCAGCTCCCTATTCACTCCATATCCCTCCTATTTCATTATCATCATTAATAGTATGTTCTTTTTATTCTTTTAATTTCAGTGTTCAATTCTCTCCATCCACTCATTCACTCTACCTGGGTGCCTTTTATTCTCACACACTTGCTGCTTCTGCAGATTTTTCATCAATTCAGTATTTATTCAGCTATATTATTTACTCCACATTATACCCATTCACCTTCTCCCCTAAAGTCCCTCCTCTACACTCCCATGACACATCAGTGTTTCTGAGAGAGCGAAAAAAAAAGTAAAGGAAATAGGAGCGATGGAGGAAGAACTGAAATGCCCAGTTTGTGGCTCATTTTTCCGGGAGCCCCTCATCCTGCCATGCTCACACAATGTATGTCTGCCCTGTGCCAGGACCATTGTGGTGCAGACCCCAGAAAGCGAGCATCTACCGCACGCTGCCCGCCCAATGTTGCTTATGGGGGCAGATTATGATTATCCAGACCACCTGGACAAGATGAGCCTGCACAGTGAGACAGATAGTGGCTATGGCTCTTATACCCCTAGCCTCAAGTCCCCTAATGGAGTCAGGGTATTGCCTCCAGCCCCTGCTCCATCCTTGGCAGCCTCTGGGGCATCTTCCCGGGGTCTTCACGGGAGCCTGTGCAGCTCCTCCTCCATCACTTGTCCGCAGTGCCACCGTAGCGCATCCCTGGATGAGAGGGGGTTGCGTGGCTTTCAGCGCAATCGTCTGCTGGAGACCATAGTGCAACGGTACCAACAGGAGCGTAGCCCAGTGCCAGGCGCAGAGAGTAGTGGGCAAGCAGATGCAGCCACTGGAGGATCCAATGCCCGGTGCCAGTTGTGTGATACCAACCCTGCCGAGGCTGCTGTCATGTGCGAACAGTGCGATGTCCTATACTGCTCCTCTTGTCAGAAGAAGTGTCACCCTACCAGGGGCCCCTTTGCCAAGCACAGATTGGTGCCACCTTCCCAGCTGGCTTCTTCTAGTGCTAACCCACAGAAACCATCCAGTACATCCTTGGTGCCCCCCAACACTGCGCGCAAGTTCCCCACATGTGCGGATCATGAGCTGGAGAACTACAGTATGTATTGTCTGAATTGCAGGACCCCCGTGTGCTATCAGTGCCTGCAGGAGGGCAAGCATGCCAAGCATGAGATGAAGGCCCTGGGAATCATGTGGAAGCAACACAAGGTCAGAGAGTGGCTCAGAAATGTACACTGAGTGGTCAATAGGAAGACTCCTTCCTTATAAGTGTTATTTTAATATATCCATATTGCAATTAATTGTAATGCTACTATTTGTGAAGCTTAAACAAGTTCTCTTACTTTTTAGAAAGATCAGGGCCCACCAAAAAAAATCTTCACAGTTTTACACCAAGTAATCCCTTGGCTACAAATATATTGGTTGCCTATATACTGAAGAATTTCATCTGCTATTCCTTGACTACTTTTTATAAAATTAGAAGTAACAATACAGTTTACATGTTTGGATTACAACATAGCAGAGATGCTTATTAATGTATATTTAAAACATGGCTAAATAGCATGGAAATAAGGTAATAATTTTCTAAAATACTAAGGAGCATAAAGAGAACAATAGGATAGGCTTGGCCATCATCTAAACGTATTACAAATAAAGGATAATGATAAGAATAATAAAAATAAGAACATATTTGCATGTGCAGGACTTTTAGATTATGGCCTCTGCTTCCTGCCTTATTTTGCTTTATAGACACATTGATATGGTAGGAGTGATATATTGAGGGATAGCGACTGCAGGTGCAGCAGATGCAAAGCAACGGAACCCATGCAGGGGAGCAGGCCTTTTACTACTGGCAGCCAACTAGAGTAAAGGGGTTTCTTATTTTAATAGGACCAAGACAGGGGACAGGGCTAGAAAATATTTTTTTTTTTGACTTTTTTTATTGCCCCCCCCCCCCACAGACACCTACCATATAATGATAACAAGACCAATTTTAATGTGTGTGTGTGTATATATATATATATATATATATATATATATATATATATATATACACACACACACATTCCTCATCTGTGCTAGTTTAACAACTCTTGAGACATGTACACTTTCCTGTGTGACACAGTTATAATTAGTGATTTATTGTGTTTGATTAGTGCCAGGAAGAGGATTAACTACATGAACTGAATGATAACCCAGAAACAAATTAACTATGCCACTAATTAATATACTATGCCATTCAGAGAAAATATGCTATATCTTAAGAACTGTTTTGTTTAGGAAAATGACTTGCACTATGTGTAGCTAAGTTGAAGTATTTACCAAATAGAGACAAATCTTGTACTAATAAATCCCATGTAAAGGTTTGCCACGGTCATGTTTTATATAGTCCATTGAATATGTTAATCTGATAATGGTAAAAATGCTGTTAAAGAGCCAAAAATCAACTCAACCTTTACATTTTTATAATTTATATGCAATTATTCTTTACTATGAGGCTCAATTTTCTTATTGATTCTTTCTGGTATTTTCTCAGGAGGGTGTGTTTTTGTAAACTAGAGAGCTTTTCATTAATTTTATTGAAAGCACTGGCAGTTTTAGCTTCTTCTGCGTTAAAAAAAAGAATCTTCTCACAGCTGAGGAATGTTGATTAGCAGAAACCAAAATGATAGACATTATAGTCTAAAGGCGCTGTGCTTAGCTGATCATATAAGTATTTGGCTATTAATGAACCTAATTACTATTACTGTCATGTTGCATATAATTTACCTTAGGTGATATTATTAGCAAGAGTTAAAGTACATTTTTCTGTGAATTACAAAACTATAAAGTTTGTATCTCATACTTGTAGCTTAAGAATTGAATCATTTAAATTAAATAGGGATATCATATATTTGTTTCTTAACTATCCAATATTTAACTTGTTATACTGCATTTCAAAGTTGTAGTATATTGTCTTGTTTTTGGTCATAATACCGAATATATTGTATGCTATTATATTCTGTTTTCATAATTTTTGTAAATGCTATGTAGCTTTATTCATAGTTACATAGTACATAGTAATTGAGGTTGAAAAAAGACTTTTAGCCAATCAAGTGCAACCTTTTAAGATCTCCTTGGATCTGCAATATGCGGATTAGTTGTTTCCCTCAAAAGGGAAAAAAATGAATTCCTTCCTGACCCCAGATACTGGTGATCGGATTCCTCCCTGGATCAATACTCCCTCTCTAATTAACCAGGATAACCCTGAATGCCCTTTTTATTTAAAAAATATATCCAATCATTTTTTAAAGTTATCTATTGAATCCGCTGTCACCACCTCCTTCGGTAGAGAATTCCACAGATTAACCACCATTACTGTGAAGAACCCTTTTCTTTCTTTAAGGTGGAATCTTTTTACTTCTAACCTCAAGGGATTTCCTCTTGTCAATTGAAAACCTCTTGGCACAAAAAGTTCCCTTGACAAATCTTTATACTGACCCTGGATGTATTTATATAGGGTAATCATATCCCCTTTTAAACGCCTTTTTTCTAGAGAAAATACGTTTAATTTTGTTAGTCTTTCTTCATAACTGAGGCCCCTCCATTCCCCTTATTAGTTTTGTAGCCCTTCTCTGTACTTTTTTTCAGCTCTAAAATGTCCTTTTTATGAATTGGTGTCCAAAATTGTATTCCATATTCCACATGAGGGCGTTCTCCCTTTCCCTCTCTCACCCTCTCCCATCTCTCTCACCCCTCTCTCTCTCCCTTCCTCCCTCTCTGTCCCTCCCCTCTCCCTCTCCCCCCCCTCCCTTTCCCCTCTTCCCCCTCCCCTCTCTCTCCCCTTCTATCTTTCACTCCCTCGCTCACTCCCTCTCTCTGCCCACATGAGGGCGTACTAGGGATTTGTATAGTGGCAGAGTTATATTTGCTACCCTTTCTTCTATACCGTTCTTAATACATGCTGATAGATTATTTGCCTTTGCAGCTGCTGCTTGGCGTTGAGAACTGTTACCTAGGTGTTGTCCACCAGCACTCCCAAATCTCTTTCAATATCTGATACGCCTAGATTTGTTTCATTAAGTTTATAAATTGCATGGTTATTTTTCCTTCACAGATCTGAATTTTTGAAGACTGTTTATGAGTATAGGAATCCATTTTGTGTTCGTTACATTGCACCCTGGAAGCTATATTATGGGTGTGTGTACTTGTAGTTTTCAATTGAGGGAATAAGGGCTATGATGAGAAGGGAATAGGCAGAAGTCCAGCGCCTTTGTTTGATTATAGAAAATAATTAAAATTGACACCACACCACTTCCCCCTCACTGGCCAAAAGCAGACACCTTGCGTCATTCAGTGAAACAATAGCTCTCCAAAAATGTAACTACAATCACACATACTATTTCCACCTGTATATGATGGATCTCTCCACAGTACTGCAGAGACATCACAATAATTTTGTTTTTTTTCTAGTTAAAAACTACCTGTAGGACTTTTTCCTAATTAATTATGTTCTTAGTCAGACCTATTTTCAAATATACACTTTTTTTCTTTGTGCAGTGGTGGCTTAAAGGTTGTAACTGTGTGTGTTGCTATAGATGGAGATATAGAATGTGTAACAATATCAGTTTACAAAGACGCTCATTCCTGATGTTGAAGGAAATGGTTATCTCACCTGGGAGATACTGGGTCACAGTAAGGAAGTACTGTACTTGGTTGTCTATCTGCCAATATACTCATTCAAATATATATTTTGTTTAAACATTCTAAATAGTAGAGTAACTAAAGTCTATCTGTCTGAAGTTTTCTAAGTCATTGCACTAGGTTAAGAGTTAGTTTAGTCAGTTCCATACTGATTATAATAAGAAAATGCTTAATCAATTGCTTGTAGAAGCTGGAAGAAACCAGTGGCATGTGTGGCTCGGTAATATCCAGGATAATGATGGTCAAATCTTTTCAACTCAATAGTCTTATGTATATGTGATGCTCAAGACTTCAAAATGGCCAATAAATTATTGTGCAGGTCTAATAGGAAGACCAGGCCAACTCATGAGTCAGCATCTTCTCTCACCTGAGAAGCACTGTTGTTCCCAGAGAGCATTGTCTTCCAAATGAATACAGTTATGGCAGCCTTTTTTTTTGGTCTTAAAAAGTATTGACAGATACCCAGGGCCTTAAATGGCTTCCATGGAACCACACAACTCTTTACCAATACTACAAAATTGTTCTCCATGGTTCAAAACTGTACACCCACATTCAAACATAGCAGCATACCCTAAATCACTCCACAGGACCTCAGAGCTCATCTCCAATGTCCTCTCAAATACACCGGGGGGAAAAACCTTGGGAGGAATACTATCTTCTGATCATACAAAACAGACCCCTTGGGTTCTATGGGACACCTTTTATGAAACCTTTTTTTAGAGATATTTGTAGAGTAACATTGTGATGATCAGCTGATCCTAACAGTATGGTTAGGTTCGATGAGCACTATAGGATCTCCTTTTTGAGATATCAACTTCCATTAAAAGGGCAAATAAATACGGTAACTTGTGACAAGAGGAATATTTATTGCAGAATAGACACTAATGTTATGGCTGTCTCAAAGAGAGTGTTAAAGGTCTGATGTGGTCAAATTTGTTCTGTATGGTATTTTGAATAGCAAACTTTGATAATGGGCAAATATTTTTAGCGCGCACAAAAAATAAACACATCCTTTACATTATTATTATGCAGATATTATTTACTGCAGGCTCCCATTTTCTTTACTAAGCCTGCTTTTTGCAACTTCTTTCATTGTAAACTAATAAGCTTTCCATTAGACATAATTAACACGCTGACTGTTGTATATGACTGTATAGATACAAAATTTGTCTTTCAGTGCACTAAGGCTACAGTGTAAGGCAACAAGAACATCTTCAATCTTCTTCAATGGCCCTTTACATACTATTTTTGCAAGATACTGAAGTCCTCCTCTACACTAATAAATATATCAGTTGTTAGTCATATGTATTCCATGTCTATTCAGTTGTCAAGGAAAGCCAATACCATACCAAAATGGATATAACAGAGTGAATGAATGCTAGAAGCAAACCGAGGGGTTGGAAGTTTGCATGGCATAATTGGCACCTTTAGGCAGATATAAATGTGTCTTAAAAGTGTAGTTAATTCACGGATTTAAAGATGTTAAGAACAGTCTGTGAGTTTTCAGGAATCTAACATGTATTTTTGTCTGTTCGTGATGAATTCATTGAGTTACTCAAAGCTGTCTCACATTTGTTGCTGCCAATTAAAAAAACAGTGTAGGATTGTAAAGGAAACGCTATGACGTATTGGTATTAAAAGACCACTATGGTGATTTTTAGTTTCTGTATGGTTCTTTGAATAGCTAAACATAATAAGTTTGCATTGCTAGATTCACTGCAAGTGACTCCCGTCTCCTTTAAGAAAGAGGAACTGTATGTACTGGACGTCACAAAGATAAGGATATGTAATTTTTTACCCATCATTCTCTACCTTATAACATATTGTTATTGTTACATTAGCACCTCCTACACTGTGCTACTACAACCTTTTTTATTTCTCATGCCAATTTCTTTGAGATTGTGTTACTGTATCTTTTCATGTTTGGACATTAAGTAGATTCTCTCTTTTTTGACATCATATACCAGCACGGGACATAGTTTTGATCTTTTTTGACATCTTTACAGATCCCATTGTTTTTTTCAGTTTTTTATTACGTTGTACTATATTTTTGTGTGCATTTTTCAACATTAGGTTGTTATTTTTACATACACATATATTAAGGTATATACTACACAACATATGTGGATTGGTTCTCGGGTGAGGGTGGTCTTTATTCCCTTATCTCCACTCCTTGCTTAAATAGTAATAGCTGATATAGCACACACTCTGATATAGAGTAACATTTGTGGTTGTAGTTGTGTATTGCTATCTGTTATACCTAATTATACATTGCTACAGCTGATCATGTTTTTTACTTTCTCAGGAAGATGTGTCCTTGCAAACTAACAGGCCATCCATTAAACATAATAAATGCACTAGCAGTTGTAGATGTCACATACCCACTGTGCAGATAGTAACTTGCTGTCTTTTATAACTCTTCTCCCACTTCAGAAATGTAAACAGCAGAAACCAAAATGTGAGCCCCCCAGCAGCTTAATTGCATAGAAATTGCATAGAAAAAGTAAAATATTAAAGGCTCTATTAAAGATTCTACAAAAAAGTCATATTTTCAAGTGTAGTTTTTCGACTTTCATATAATTTGTTAATGAGAGATCATTGACATTAATTACTGATTAGCCATAAGACATTGGATCTATTGGCGCTCATTACCTGCGAGAAATAAAGAGGTTTAACAGCTATATATATATATATATATACACATACATCAGCCAGTTGAGTTTTAGAGTGAGGCTCCATTACCATGGTTGCTACAGCCCTGGTGGAGATATGTACAACAAAGATTTTGTCACATGTAAAATGTTTTATTGTTTCTTATGTATTTTGTACGATGAAATCAGAAATGCAATCAGAGTTTCTCTATCCTCCAGGGTTTTTGAGTAACAACAATAATATTATTAAATAAAGACTACTTGTAAGTAAGTAGTTTACTGGGAGTGGATTATGGATTATAATAAGAGATCACTGGTTTGCCTGTTCTTTGCCTGTCAACATAATCCAACATTTATGAATCATGAACCAGGTTGAACAGGCTTGGGCAGGTGAATACTCATTTATTATTATTATTGTTTATTTGTAACGCTCCAACATATTCTGTAGCGCTATTCATGGGTTACAATCAGGTCAAAAAATAATAGCAGTATTAAGACGTCGCAAAAGATGGAGGGCCCTGTCTTTGAGTTTAGTATCTAGTGTATGTAGAGCTTTCGCTGAAGCACCTTACAAGATTATTATTATTGTTTATTTGTAACGCGCCAACATATTCTGTAGCGCTATACATGGGTTGCGATTAAGGCAACAAACCATAGCAGTATTAACATGTTGCAAAGGATGAAGAGCCATGTCTTTGAGCTTAGAATCCTGTGTCCAAAGTATTTTCTCCAAAGCACCTTGCAAGACTGAAAACTTGCAAGCCTACAATCTAACAGGGTTAATTTAGGTTTAATTTAGCTGTTAAACCTCTTTATTTCTCAAAAACAAACTTTACCCATCTTGTTAGGAAATCATATGAGCTTTACTTTGGTTGCAAAATGGGTGATCAGGATAAATCATTTATGTATGATGTGTTGTTACATGTATGGGCTAGCAGAACAGATAAGTACTGTATGTATTTTCAAAGTTTTGGTTACCAGTATCTAGTATGATTAAATTTTTCTTGGCATATCTGAAAGTGACCACTCTATTACTTGGTTTAAAGCTTGGGTATGCCAAGTATTATTGCTTCCTTTGAAATGGGACAGCAGAGATAGAAAAGCCACTACAGCCAAACACAATTTCCATAATGAGGTGTAAAATTGATTGAAACTGTGCTCATTGTATCTACTTGAAACATAAATTTTAAGAATAAATGAGGCTAAAACCAGGAAGGCATATTTGTGGGCCCGGAAATAAGGGATTTGATGAATGATTAATATTTGGGTAGCAAGTTGAACTAAATGGAAGGAGCTGCATGATCATAATAAAAAAAAAAAGACAAGACCTTTTTTGGAAACTTCAAGACAGAAAACATATAACAAATTGGTAAGTGACCTTTTCAGGGCCTACACAGTGTAATATGTGACTAAAATTACATTTCTTAATTTTGCATTTGGACTTTTTCCTGGAAAACCTTGGTTCTGACAGTGATGATCACAGATAAAAGCTTTCATTACGATATCTCTACTAATGAAAAGTAATACCATGGCAAATGGAATCCCAGTATGGTGGCTAACTACAACTGGTCTCTTTGGGGGGGGGGGGGGGGGGGTGTTATACAGGCAGACTGCTGCTGAAAAAGACTATAGATAAATTTTAGGTACATTTTACACCAAATATCTTTTTTGTGTAATAAAAATATTTTAGCATAAATATATGAATCACTTAAAAACCTTGGGTGACAGAAACATTTGGAAAGCATATTTGTAACCAGCACAAAATACTAGTTCACCTATTTCTACTCATGTAACAACAGTTGTAATGCTTAAAATGTAATGTTTTAAGTGTATGCTTGACATTTTTGGGCTTCAGTGGCCCTTTAATTCCAGATGGCAAGGCAGGCAGATTTATTATGCATTCTTAGTTGCTGTAGTGTTCTTTCTTGTAACTGTCTGGCTGCAAGTGGTGCCCTACAGTATAATGGTAAATCAATACATTATAAATGTGTTTAATAAAAAAAATCCTTCCTGTGTGACCTTTAGTAATGGTAATAAATCATAGCCAATGCACTTAAAAAAATACATTAATGTTTATATCTATGCTTTGGAAGTGGTATTGTTCAAAGGGACACTGTAGTGCTATAGTTAACGTGAACTCTTTGGAAAAACTACCCTTAAATAGGTTAAATGCTTTTAAAATGTAAACAAATATATTTAAATTTCTTACATTTATATGCAATTATGCTTCAGTGGAATCTACCATTTTAGTTTTTACTGATCACCATCCTTAGGTGGGGGGAGTTTGAATGTTAAGGATGTTTATATCTGCTATTGAATGTGACATTTAAAACTTCCAGTACTCTGAACAAGAATCAAAGAAAGCTCATTAGTTTACAGTAACACAACCTCCTCCTGAAAATATTAACAGGGAAATAAGCAGCTGTGGAAATAACATGGAAATGCACTATGAATGTAAGAAGGCAATAAGAAGGTCACGCATAGTGTGAAATCTTTTAGAAAAAGGATGACCACAGATCATAGAACAATTTATCTGAAGGCTCTGACAGCCAGACGCATATAACAGCTTAAATAGTATTGTTATGTTGTATAATATCCTGGTGAAAGTCTGACTATTACCAAGTCCTCATGTTTAATTTTTCAATTTGGCAAGGACCTTCATCTCCCTTGCACCAGACAATATTTTTATTATTATTATTATTCTTTTAAATACATGAAAAGAACAATTGTGTTCTGGGTCCCTTTAACAAAGTGTTTAGAATCTACTTTACAGAGATGAATAAGAAGGTTGAATGGAAGCTAAATGTTTTTATATAACATTTTATTAGTAAAGTACTTGTTATTATTTGTAACTGTTTCCGTTTAATTCATCACCTTAAAGCTACTGACAGAGAGGGATGATCTTTCTGTGTCTTGTATGCTTTTTGTCTGACATTTCCAGATTATCATATCCTTGTGCAATTATATTTATTTATATGTGGTCCTTTGCTGTGTCCCTTTAAGAATGTTTGAGACATGATGGAAGCTTGTCGTTGTTCAGGGAGAGCTTGAAGAGATGCATGAGAACTCGGCTGAATTTGTAGTGGCTAGTTAAGGTGGAAAAGGAGTATGGGCAGGTTGTAGGGTGAGATGTTGAAACTCAGAGATCTCAGTTGAAGAGTTTTATTGTTTTATTTAAAGATAATAAAAAGTATTTGAGGATAGTATTTGCGAAAAGTGTAAGCTTTCAACTGTGATAACACTGATTAGGCCTAGTAAGGCTTGCATTATGTTATCTCAATTGAAATCTTCAATTTCCTTTCAGTTGTGCTTAGAACAGTGAGAGAGGTGGGGAGTGTTACATAGGGCAGCATAAAAAATAAATACACCCATGGGCTAGTTTATTAAATACACTCTAACAAAGATGACATGCAGAAAAATTCTGGTCGAATGTATCACATATATGGTTGTGAGCAATACGGATTGTTGCTAATGCTTGCAGGCTCGCATAGTGAGCCCTCTACAACTGTGGCCCTCGCGAAGCGAGGGCCGAAGTTGCTGGCAAGGAGCACACAACTTAGGCAGGGAGCGCCAAAGGCGCTCTTTTCGCTGGTAGAGATGAGCGCCATAGGCGCTCATCCCTACGACCCGCGGAACTACACATCAACACAAAACTCAATTACACAATTCAGAATGCGAGACCCGTGGCACTATGAAGAAATCAAAAGAAAATATTATGGACGGTAACACTTTGCAAAAAAAAAAACAAGACACACAAAAAAAAAATACGACCTGCGGCACTTAGAAAAAAAATTAAATACGAGGTCCAAAAAATACGAAGTTAACGGCCAAACCGCGCACATACAAATACAATAACACCACCAAAATACAAAAAAATACAAAAAAATCATCACTCACAGCACGGGGGGACACCCATGACGTCTGGGAGTGAGGTTGCACAACAATTTACCCACAATTTGACAAGTGACAAAAAATAATGGGGCGGCCGCAAAAAATGAAAACGAGGCTACAACACCAATAAACACGTAAAAACCCACCAGACACATAAGACTTTTACACAAGAAGGTACGAGGTATAAAATACACTATTAGGGGGAACGCAAAATGCTCCACACACGCGTAACACATACACAACCGCCATTTTACAACACTAACTTGAAACTAATAACATTACCATTCCAAAATGCTGAATTACACAGCTAAACAAACAGTTTGCTCTCGTGAACGCCGCATATTTACATTACACACTGCACACATTGCTGACACTTACGCCTCAGCAAGAGTGCAAATGTACATTGTATGCTCCCCGTAAATCAAAAATGATTGTTAGTTCTTCAGGATATTGCTTGCTGCATATATTAATTACAAATAAGTAAAGTATATTAATTTATGATTTTATTAATTGATTAGTTATCATTAAAAACTACATCTACAGAAAAAAAAAAGCAGGCAAGAGGATTGCGATAAAAGTTGAAGGCGCTTATTGCAAGCCACGCGATGAGCGCTGAGGGCGCTCAGTGCGAGGCTCGCAATTAGCGCCGAAGGTACTCAACAGCCTTACTTTGTGTGCCAAACAGCAATACCTGCCTTACAATTTTATGACTGCCATTTTTTGATGGGCAATTCCCTAGTCACTATAATAGTTGTCAGTTTCTGGAACTCTTACGATGTTGGTCACACTTTGCGGGACCAGGCATGCATGGTGAGCCATCGACCAGGCACGCAGGACTTAGGCTGCGAGCCTTGCGAAGTGAGGCAAGCAGTTGAGGTACACGGGACTTAGGCAGCATTCGCGAGGCGAGCAGTTGAGGCACGCAAGATTTACAACCCTACAAGCATTGGGAAGAAGTACTGTATGAGCCAACCTAATCATTTCATCTAATTTGTGAATGTGTGTTGATGATGTTGGTTGTGTGTTATGTTTCTCTGAATGGGTTAATTTTGTGTGAAGCATGGCTTGTGAACATAGCAAAGGAGGCATTTGAGGGAGTATTTGGAGATGAGTAAGGGAATGGGAGTAGAGGCATAATGGCACTGTTGTTTCCAGGATATGAACCTGGTTTTGAAGAATATGAATTTAATACCATTTGTGAATATGAGAGAAGGGAGTTAGTAAAGGGGGGAGGGGGGGGCAGGGAGTTGTGAAACAAAAATAATGTGTATATTGAAACTGAGAAAAAGTGCTAATGTGAGGGGGAAGGGAACCCTCTTCTGCTCTGTTCATTCAAAGTCGCCTTCCACCTATGGAAATAGATCAGACACCAACATTTTAAGTTCAGAAGAGCATGGTTCCATATTAAAGGTAATCATTTAAAGGTTATATTTCTTTACATGCTAAAACATTTTGCTTGTTTGTTCAAGTGAACTTTTCATAACAGTATATGGTAAATAAAGGGGTACAGTAACCCCAAACCATCCAAAGCAAGCACTTTCACTACTACAATGTAATTGCATATTAACTGTTAATACATTTAATATTTTTTTTTAAATGCTAATTAATAAATTTAGTTCTTTAAAATAGCAGACTGAAAATATGGATCAGTGGTCTGGTTTAGATGAAATACTGGCAGTTTAAAATAGTGTTTTCTAACAAAAAGGCCAGTGGTCAATTCCATTTATTCCACTAATGCTTTACATTGTACATTAGGCTTTCAAGGGCTTCTTCTTCACTCTAAATCTGCCACTGCTAAAATTAAACTCATGAAGTTTCCTGTTTTTGAGTCCAAGTTTGATGATGCCGCTTACCCATGTAATGGAAAAAAACAAACCTCTTAGGTTTTCATCTGGGAGTTTAGATCAGTATCTGAATTTAATTTTGTGTTCTTCCATTTGCTAGAGTTTAATGCAGAGTGTTTCCCATTTCTTGATTGCATTCTGCTGTGTGGGTCTTTATCCTGTTTCATAGATGGACAAGTGTATCTAATGATTTCAGACTTCAGACAGAAGAAGGTCACAGTTTCATAAGAAGATTTTATAGCAAATGTTCCCAAACAGCTTAAAATGTAACTAAAGTAGAATTACAACATTTAAAACAAATCAACAGTAAGAAATTGCAAAGGAGAATGGCACTCTCTCCATATCTTTCTACACACATGTATATTTTTTGAAGGATGACGGTAAACATATATTTAAAAAGTACAATTTTTAGGAAAACAGTTAAAAATAGGGAAATTTGTTTTTGGAATGTAACTTAGTACTTTTTTTTATGTTAAACAAGGCTGCTATTAATTTTTTTGGTTTCTCTTGAATGGAGAATGTTTAATTCATAGGAAGTGTATATCTGCAAAACCAAAATACGGCATCTACAAATGCTAGTACTTTCAGTAATAATAATAACATAACTAATTAAAAGCTAATTCGTTTACAAGGATGCACCCTCCTGAGATAGTAGCAGCAGAAACAGTTGAGAAGGAAAATGGAATAGTTGGATTTAGAACTTACAAATTTAGGTTTTCCAGTTTACATGATCAAAAAAAGCGAATAGACAATAGCGTAATTGTGTAATATATAGGGTCAGTTCCCAGGCAATTGATTTCATACTTACATTTGGTGGGAGCCCCAGTGCTGAGTCACCAAGTTCAAGCATAAGTCATACAATAAAAAATCTAGTTGCATATGTTGTGAGCTTTAGAAAGTAAAGCAAAGTGATCTTATTATTACAATAGAAATATATATGCTGCCCCCTCCCTATAAAAAACGTAATGCCCTAGTAACAGAGAGCCACTGTGATGTGGTTGACAGTGGTGTAGGGCACCAGCTATAACTCTGTCCCAGGTTGTACTGGCATTAATGATATAAAGACATAATATTAAATAATTCCTAATAAAAAATCATTAATGTCTGTGATTCACTTTATTCAGAATTTCAGAAGTATCCAAAAACCTGCCTTATCACATAAGCTTAACACACACATCTTTAATTTCTGACTCACACTTGAGCCTGAGTCACCCTCACATGCTTTCTTATCAGCTACAATTTGACTGGACTATTCTTTCCCCACATTGTTCCTCCATAATGATGTATAATAATACCTTTATAGAGTGTTTCTCAAAGTCACTTGGAAAATGACCTCAGTTAATGATGTTTAGAATTAATGAAATGGTGTTAAAGTTTAGTTGGTTTAAATATATTTCTCATTGGCTTGATAAATCCTTTTACAGTGTATTGGTTTGTGTTGCCTTAATCCTCCAGTTCCATATTTATTTCCAATGAGGGGTCTCTAGATACAGAACTTGAACAAAATCCCTAGAGCTTAGGTAGCAGATGATCTTGAAGATATAAAGTGAATCGTTGGTTTTAATTACTTATGCTAGAAGTAGAATGCATTACAGAAATCCATCTGTGATGTCATAAAGACATAGACCAGTAAAAGATGTCCTCTGAGTGGCTCAGCTGTTTATTTCTGGCTGTATTTCTTCATCACTTGGCTGCCATTGTTGCTGTCTTGTCATCACAGGTAACCATTCCACCTTTGTTTTATCAGCTACTCCATGATTAATCATTGATACTACAGTATATTATTAGTACGTAACATAAATGAGTGGTGTCATGATCCCCCTGACTACCAGTCCTTGGGACTAATATGATCTCCTCAGGATAATTAGGATTTTGAGGATGGCCGTTACGCTGGCTGCTTAAAGACTCCTATTAGGACTGCCTCCTGGGAATATGTGGTTGTGGGACTGGGCTCAGTATATTTTATAGCTATTTAATGTTATATTTAGTTGATTACCATATGTATTGGACCTTTTGCATTATGAATCCGTACAGAGTCTGAACGCTGCACCACAAAAAGAGGTGGTGGAGGGAAAAAAATAATTCCTCCCTGTGACGAGGCAAAACTCGACTGCGCTGAAACGACAGCGAGGCCATCGCTATGTTCAGCGCGGGTACTCGGCTCTTGAGGGCCTCGGACACGCCTCTCATAGCTCAAGGCCTCTTCTGTCGGCGCACCTTATGTGCCACGTCGGAGGGGGGAATATTTTTTTGTCTGCACTACATCTTTTTGCGTTCAACCACTGTGCGGATTCATAATGTAAAAGAGCTTATGTATGTTAATTACTGTATGTTATGCTATGCTATGTTTTGTCATGTTATGTTGATTACTGTATGTTTAATTGTGTCCAGGTTATAAGGAGTTAACTGATAGTTAGAATGTTATGAGGTAGCCAGTAACTGACAGGTGAGAGAGTTATATAATCTGTCAGTTATGTAAGGTGTGTTTCTGAGGTAAAGTCTCTGCTGAATGCAATCTGTGATGTCTCTGACAGGAGGAAAGGAAGGTAACAGCTTTAAGTTACTCTGAGAAGATCAATATATATGGAATAAGATATCTGGGATCTATCCCTCTTCGCCTGTGCATTTCATCTGCAGCAGTGACAGCTGCAGTAACAGGTGCCATCCACCGGAGTTTTCAAGTTCCAGGGAAGGCAAATAACTATTCTCCCCTCCGACATGGCGCAACTCGAATCCGAAAATCGCCAGCGCCATCTGTTGGCTGGCGACGGAACTGCAGCTGTCAGATTTTGCTATCGTGAAGAGGGAAAGAACCGATATCTGGAATATATATATGTATCAGAATCTCTATAGAAGATATGAGTTATCACTGTCTGACTGGATTAATACATATGGAATAAGATATATGGAAGATAATGGCTATGGATTGAAGAACGAGGCATTTGTGGACACATTTTCATGCCCCGCCTCAGCTTCCCAGAATGCAGTGTAATAACTGTTTTTCTCAGAACTCTGAGCTAGAAGCAGGTTTTTTTTACTTGTTTTAGACATATATAGACTATATATATATATATATATATATATATATATATATACTTATTTCCTGCTCAAATTTCTCAGAAATACATTATATGCACTGCAGTACTGTATGTGGTTAAGTGACCTGGTTTGTGAAAAATCCATCGGTTGCTATGCCTAAAACTGTGAAATACAGTAAGCATATGCTTAAAAGGAGCCATGTTTAAAGTGGTTTGGATTGACAGAGTGATGGTGCATTATGTGGCCTCACTTGCATGTCCCACCCAGTTTTTCCAGACTGCAGTGCATATACTGTGTTTCTGAGAAATTTGAGCAGGAAATAAGTTTTCATCAACTTATTTTTAGACATTCAAATAGAATCACTAATGTTCTATTCCTTATTTGTACTACTGTACTTTGTACGGTGGAGGGCTTCTATTATATATATATATATATATATATATATATATATATATATATATATATATATAAATGTGTGTCAGAGTGCCAGACAGTATGGTCCTGTATAACTACTGAAATGGATGTAAAGCTAGTATGATGCTTTGCACATGAAACATAGTCAACTGTATTAGCAATTAATAGAAAACCCAGAAGACTCACAGACTATTGCAGAATGTTATCAGTTCAAGTCTAAATATGCATCTATTAGATCTGCTATATAGTTTCCACTACAATAAAAGTAGTTCCTGATTTTTATAATGCTGAGCCTGCGTTCATATTGCTAAATGCTGCATAAAGAGGGCATTTTAGAGTCAATAGCTGTCTTGGTGAAGGGATCAAAAGAACCTGGTGGATTCTGCTGGGTAGGTTTGGACACAACAGCCTTATCAAGCCCGACTGAAGAAAGCAGATCGCCACAAGTGGTTTACAACTTCAGTCAATAACGCCTTCAAACCATCCTGGATTTCAAGATATGTATAGCAGTACTGAACAGAGGTTAATCATTATCATTATTAATGCTTAATCATTATCTCTCAGTCATTATAAAAAACTAAGGTAGGCATATTCTGTAATCTTAGACTGTTGGCATGGTTGGATTTGTAATTAGGCAACTGATTCAGTTGCCTCTAAGCATGTGCCTATAGGGACTTCCATTTTACGTCATGTATTAAAATCCTGCTGGAGCATTTGTTATTTACACTGTAATGTATGAAGGAAGGTAAGAATATTGTTTTCCCAATTTAACATGGCATTTCACATGGGATTCTGTGAGTTACAAAATACCAAAATAGAGGTGCTCAAGCAGAGAACAAACTAACCTTAATAGTTTAGTTCTATGGACATGATAACCCACTCTGAGAGCAACATCTTTTAGCTCACTTGTGCACTTCACAGGTAGAAATATCCTGTAGTATATCAGTCTGGTCCCACTCACTAGAATTACCCAGCCCCGAAATACCAGGCAATTCTACCCTGAACAGGAAAAAACAGCAAACCCCAGACGTACGTTTCGGCCTTAATTGGGCCTCGTCACTGAGGTGTAGCTGATATCTCCCTAAGGAACAGCGAGCAAGGGGTCCACATTTGGAGTCCCCTTTCACCCTTAGGGAGACTAATCCCTAAGGGTAATTTGAATAAACAAAATACCAAAATAGATTTTGTGAGTTGCAGTCATTGTTTGTACTTAGTGTGGTGTAAGATACAGAACAACACCATGTCACTGAATGTACTGGGAATCCATGCTATTACTCTAAGGTCAGTTAACCGACAGTCTTCAGAGGATGGTCAATAATATTACATGCTCTACTTGAAGTAATATAGTCTGGTAATAGGGAGGGGGTTTATCAGCCAAATGTTGCTTCTTACAACCCTCTGTAACTGAAGACTCCGGAAGTTGATTTATGTGTTAATAAATGTCCTCATGTACTGTAACTAATATTAATAACATTTATATCTACATTGAGTTATGTTGAGAGATATGGGCATTGAACTATGTTGTATGTTGCAAGGTGGGGCTGGACATTTAAATTGGTCTATAGATACTCTTACTTGTCCAGATTGGTGGCAGTTAACTACTATTACATTTAACTTTAAATTATCTGGTAAACTAATCACTGGAGAATTAACTGTTAGTGCCTAAATAGGAGCATGCTGCCCTGCATGAGCCATGTTGTGGAGGACCAGATTTCTTGAGGCCAATTGCAGTTTAAAAGTATCTTCATGCAAGAGCCTTGACCATTCAAAATGCTGTGTGATGCTCCATTGGTAATACAATTAGTACAAAGGAAGTCTTCTTGTAATGAATAGCAGAGCATTTGACCCAAGAACAGGGTTTCATCAGGAGAAGATCATGTAACAAATAGATGAATCCAAGAGCCAAGTGTTTGATGTCTCACACAATCTTGATGCTTAGATCAAGAACATCAAGAATCTGACATCTAAAGGAAGTCTGGAGGATGGCTTTTGAGATACAAGGGATGTTGCCTATTTTGACAAACCAAACACAACACTCTTTAGTTACTCTTTACGCTATTATTATTTACTGCTTGGCTGCATTCTACTTTCTTCACTACTCCTGCCTATTGATTTCTCAGATGCATATATCCTTGTAAACAATTGTATATCTGTTTGTCTGCACTTTGGGAATGTGTCAGCTACATCTACCAGTGCTCTCAGCAGGTCTAGACAATTCCTGTATATTCAATTATCCTACCACTTTAGTAAGTTGAGCTGCAAAATGGTAGATTGCACAGCAGCATAATTTCATCAATAATACAGTAGAGCTCAATTATTTTTTTTATTATAAAAACATTAAATCATTAATTATTAACCTTTGTATCGTGGACCTAAACCACAGTTTCTATAGTATTTTAGTGGGTCACCGTGAATATAGAGTAAGTTGAAATTGGTGATTTATCAATGTTGACATGGTCTTTAGGTGGCTTTGGATTGTCAGGCTTGCTTGAGACACTTTTCTGATTGTCCCTAAGACAACCCCTTTACAGAAAAACAGAACAGACCGGGGCAAAGACAGAGGACAATGAAAAGACTGGGTTGCTCTGACTGTAATGGCAGATGTCTTACTCATACATATTATGAGCAGCTGGACACCATTGAGCAGGTAACAGGCCGGGAGTAACACTAGAAAATGTGTTAATCTTTAAATGTCATCCTGGGCTGCTAGCACAATGTCACTGGGTAATATAAAGGTTGCTCAAGTTGACATGCACAAATGGAAGACAGGTTGTCATCAAGTTCTTCTAACATAAAATAGTAATGAGAGATTATTTTCATGTAGAAGATGGTGGGAGCTGTATTCAACTCATAAAGGGGCAAGTCTAGGAGTTTGCTAGGGGTGCATCCAGGTACATCATTTATTACTACTGAACATCAGTTTGTTGAGCTGTTAAAAACTATAATTGATCTGCAGAGTGAATCAGAAGTAAAGTAGGTAACATCAGGTCATTTTCATTTCCTTTGACCCACTGCAATGCTATACATTCTGATCCTCGGTACAAATCAGTGCATGGATAGAGAAGGAGCTGTGCAGTTCTTCCATGACTTATGTGGATCTCCACCATTGCAATTTAAGTATTTGCCCTCTCTTGTTTTTAATATTTTTTTTCACTGCTGAATATTTACATTTGTCCACTAAAATGTCACCTTTATTTCTACAACGATCAGAACTATTTTGTATTTGAAGCCAAAAGGAAATACTTTTGATCATGCCTGTCATTCTTTTAATCACATATATGTTCAAAGCCGAGTCCTTTATTCCTGTTTCTTCATGCCAAGTGAATAGTACAGTATACATTCCAAAAGTGTTTAATGTTCACGTCCAACAAGTTAACATACAAGCATTATAGACAAGAGTGTGCTTTTACCATCATTGTACAGATATTATGGTTGTGAATATATCTATTCTAATAGAAGAATTTAAGTCTAAACATCTAAGATAATTGTCTACAATTACTACCAGCACTCGTAATAGTGCTCTTTATTCATAAAGTCAACCTACCGTATTTGTCCACCTCATGTAGACGTCCAAGACAAATCAAGCTCTTCCACGTTTAGAAATGTATTCTTATGCTTCCTAGCATACTAAAAAATGTGTGATTTCCATGGCGTAGACAGCTGTTTCATTTGTTAAATATTTCACTAAATGTGGCTTTTTTTCTTGAAGTACACCAGACCTCATGCAAATGTGCGTGCCCAATCTGCACAGGAGAGGGACATTATAATCATTGTGACCATGGATATGGTCGGTTTAGTTAACTAGAGCCATTAGGAGATTATGACTTTCGTTGCTGGGGATTGTGCAGGGATTTCTTGTGTCCCCTTATGACTAAATCTAGGTCAGATTGAATGTATGGCCCAAAGATAACCCATTTGGGCATTAGTTGGAATACGATGCCCAGTGTGGTCTTAAGTAAAGAGGTATCACTATTCAGAAATGTTAAGTTGTCAGGCATGCGAAAGGTTTGGAATAAGTCTGCATGTGAGGAACTGCATGTTTGGCATTTTGGTGTTATCATGGGATCAGATATTGTGTATTATGGCATAATACAAAGATTTGGAAAGTCATTTTGCAATAGCTGCTCACTTTATCAGTTGGTTGTGATGTAGCTGTTAGGTCATTGAGGGAATGTAATTGGAAGTTTTGAGGGCACTGAGCTATGCCTGTTGCAGTGATATGGAGAGAGGACTGGGATCAGTTTTATGTTACTGTAAAGATTGGACAATGAGTCCAATGAAAAATATGTGGTGATATATGAGGATAGCTGTATGAATATTTTTGTTGTCTTGGACAGAGTATCATATAGACCCCATAGAGCAATGGTTCTCAACCTTTATTGAGCCAGGGGCATTCTGTCGACCAACTGAAATTTTCAATGGCCACCTTTGAAATCCAAACCATTATTAATAGTAATAATCTATTTACTACTGTGTCAGTGACATATTAAGAGGTTATTCCCTCCTGATTAACAATTTTGCCCCTCCCATTCATGTCTGTTCTTAAAACCCATATATATATTATTCCACAATGAAGAGAGACAAGACCGATGAGTGTATGGATTTAAAACATTTTTCCCCGATTGATGTTTGTACACCCTTTGCCAAGTCTGTCATATTGCTCCACCCTTAGCTCTGATATTCACATACATTGAGCTGCACTGGACAGACCATTTAAACTACACACATTCACAGTGGTCTGTGTGTACCAAATTTGTTTAGATTTTTAATTTAGCTTGTAAGAACAAAGAACTTCTACAATCTTTGAAATGTTATTTTCAGGTATGATAATAGGAGACTGCTAATAATATGAAGTGTAAAGTACCATAGGCTCACCCCTGAAAGCATGTGCAGATACCTTATTTGGTACACCACCATCTTGTGTACTCCTGTACCACAGAGAAGAGTGGCCTGTAATGTTTCATATAATATGTTACATTGCATGGGTTGCCAAATAATCACTATGGCCATTATTTGGTATCCCGTCAAAGAAGATTAAAGGGACTCTATAACACCAAAACAAGTTCTTAAAGTGCAGTGAAGATAGCTTGTGAAGCTCTCCTGCAAGTTAAAAATGAACAGGAAACACTATGCACAACCATCTTGCAAATGGTCTACTATATCTGTGATGGAAAGCCAAATTGAACTTAGAGTAGCATCAAGTAGTAATTTGGGATCGAAGTCTGTTTAAAGATCATTTTGTTAGTTTCTTCTTCATTTCTCCTAATGAGTAATTTTAGTGCATTGTAATAATGGCAATGATTAATGTAATAATGATCAATGTTTCTATTATAAAGTGCCACTATGACAATTTAAAGGGATGCTGAAGTCCCATATTTACACTATGTTGTTTTGAAGATTTAGAATTAATAACTGAAAAATACCTTTTTAAGAAATGTAAAAAAAACTATTGAATTTATTAACTATTTAATGCCATTAGATGAAAAACTAGGTGTTGCCATCATGTTGTTTGTGTTCCTGCTTAGTCAAGTGGGATGAGCTTTCTATGCAAATAGGTGTTCTGATTTCAATGCAATTAGTTAGAACATTTTTGTATTAGAATTAAACCATTGCTTTAACAAATGCTCAGAATTTGGCCTTGAAAAAAAGAAAATAATTTCATAATTATTACAAAAACTGGTGACATTTTTCAATTTCAATTAACCTTGATCAGTTTGCATTACAAGATTTTATTACACTAAAATAGTACAAAATGTTTCTGAACAACAAGAGTTTAAAAAAAGAAATAAAACAAATAATAGATTATTTGAGATATATATATATATATATATATATATATATATATACAAATTTACATTATAAATGCAAGTACATTGTAAGTTTGTGCCTTGGAAACAAGCACTATGTACATTTTATTCTAAGCTCAAAAACAGGGCCCTCCATTCTTTATAAGGTGTTAAATCTGTTTTTTTGCCATGTACTTAATCTCTATAGCGCTACGGAATATGTTGGCGCGATATAAATAAAGATAATAATAATAATACAGAAAAGTAGTTATCTAAATTCGAAATTATTAGACCAAATATGCTTGAAACATATTATTTTTAATAGGGCAAAGCACACATGTTTAGTTTTGTCTTTTGCTTGAGTTTTAATATGTTCAGTTTGATTAAAGCCTTATAATCTTCTTTTGAGATGGGTGAAAACTTTTTTTAATGCCCATTGCTATCTGGGATGTGCTTAGCTGTGTTCAATGTGCTCAATTTCCTATAGTAAAACCTGTAATTGCAGCCCCTGTGATAGCTTAGTAAATATCCCCTTATATTTTATGCTTAGGTAATGTATAAGAACATAGTATTAAATATTATTTGAACAATAGTAATTGTTAAAAATCTATTTTTCTATAACACTACTTTTCTGTTTTCTTCTTACAGGCCCAGTTATCCCAGGCTTTAAGTGGAGTGTCTGACAAAGCAAAGGAAGCCAAAGAATTTTTGGTTCAGTTAAAGAACATACTGCAACAAATCCAGGTATTCTATACTATGTTTTCTAAAGACTGAATTATGAGTTTTCTGTATGTTTGCATAGGCTCAAATTCAAGAAGGCAATTTTTAAGGGCAGTCAGCTATCTTAAAGGGCAGCCAGCTATTTAAAAAAAAAGAGGAGCATCTAAAAGAGAAACAAATTGTGCTGAATATTATAAAATAATTATGCAATTTATAGTTATATTTGTTTTAAGCATATATGTATGTATATATTTACTATTCCTTGCATGCAAGTCTGAAGACTCTTCCCTTCTATCACTAATTTCTTATATGAAGCTGTGCTTGGACCAGAATCACTATTGATAATTGTATGTCAAGCAATAACATTCATATTTACTTGAAAGCTATTAATAAAGGTTGTGTTTTACATGTGAACCAAAGCACCCTAATGCTGTACCTGTTATTTGTATAGAGTGCAAATGAGTCTATTATTAAAGGGACGCTATGCAAAATAGTTTTGTCATATAAAGGAGATCAGAATGGGGGACTTGGGGGGGGGGGGATCAGAATGGGGGACTTGGGGGGGGAGGATCAGAATGGGGGACCTGGGGGGGAGGGGGTCAGAATGAGGGACCTGCCCCCCCCAGGTCCCCCATTCTGATCGCCTACCTCCCACCCCCCAGTCCCCCATTCTGATCTCCTACCCCCCACCCCAGGTCCCCCATTCTGATCTCCTACACCCCACCCCCCGGCCCCCTGTTCTGATCTCCTACCAGTATGATGTCCTACCCCCAACCCATCCAAGTCCTCCATTCTGATGTCCTACCCCCCACTCCCCTCCAGGTCCTCCATTCTGATCTCCATTCTGATCTATTAGTGTCCCAGTAGCAGTATCAGTGTAAAGCAGACATGCTGGTAGCACGATCAGCGCTACCATAACAAATATGCGCCTGCATGCGTGTGCACAATTACTATTTAGACACGTTATAGCGTGATTTACGCTACCATAAGAAAATCTAGCTGGTGTGCTGCATCGCGCCACCATAACAGGATAGGTCCGAAATTTGAATATTTTAAGTACAGGAATTAATTTTGTATTTGTTACATTACGTCTGGAAAACTTGATGATAGGGGTGTGTGTTTGTAGTTATTAGTGGAGGGAGGGGCTGGGGAGGAGGGAACAGGCAGAAGACAAGAGCTTTTGTTTCATAGTTGGATAAGTTTGAAACTGACACCACACCTCTCACTGCAACCATAGCTCTCCAGAAATGTAAATGTGCAACCAAAGCTCTCCAGAAATGTAATACCCCCTTACACACAACTTCCACCAATGTGTCATGGATCACTCCAGTGTCCTGCAAAGGCATCGACTTTTTTTATTTTTCTAATTATCAGCTAATTTTAGGATTCTTCCTGCTTAAACATGTATTTTTCTTTACATTGTGCAGTGGTACTTTTAATGTTCAGGAAGACAAAGCTTTTACTAAAATGCCTGAAGGAAAGGCTCATTGTATTCACTAAGACAGCTGCTTGTCTAATGTTCTCACTAACATTTCTCCACCATATTGCATCATGCGTAATTCTCTATATATTGGAAAGTATTTGTAGTGCTTGTGCTTGACAGTCATTGCCAGCACAATCCTCTGATACATCCTTTAAACCAGTTGATAGAGAGCCTCAGAAAATCATAAAATGGCAAGCTGGCTATTACTGTACTAATAAAAGGACACAGTAAAGATCCCAGTTATTGCGGACATTAAAAGTACACATATAAATCAATAGAATTTTACATTTGGTTGTTGTTAAAATGTACCCTATTCAAATCAGTGCAAAAATAAATACAACTTGAAGGTACCACATATTGTATCACCATGTTCAAAATGTTCAAAGTCTATGACCATTGGAAGCTAACCAGAAGGTCTCCAGATCAAAACTTTTGGAGTATTTAATAAAGTGTGGGAGGAAAGTATCTTCATGAAAAGAAGTATGTAAGAATAAGTGGTCATGATTTGTAGGGTTAGGGGTAATGTGCAAAAGTACTTTGCAGAAAGGGTAGAGAATAAGTGGAACAGCCTTCCAGTGAAAGTGGTAAAGTCAAACACATTTATGGAATTCAAACATTCCTGAGATAAACAATCAGCTATTTTGAGGCTTAATTAAGCCAAAAAGAGCAGGCTAGAATGCTATTCTGATGATTATCTCCCCTCAGATATATATATATGCTCCTTTGTCTATATATTAGGATATTTATTTTTCATAAAATTGTGTTGATATACAAAGTAAAATAAAAAAATGCATGTCTCGGATGTAATCTTCAACTTGACTGCTTACTGTATATTTCATATGTGTATTTTGGCTTATTTTACACACTTGACTTCCCTTTAGGAAAATGGATTGGAGTATGAAGCATGCCTGGTTGCTCAATGTGACGCACTAGTTGATGCATTAAATCGTCAGAAAGCAAAATTGCTCACCAAAGTCACTAAAGAACGAGAGCATAAATTCAAGGTGAGTGGAAGTCTGTTTATTTTCAGCAGCTGGATGAAAAGAAAGTCCAAAAAAATCATGATTACTGCATGGCATAATGTTGAACTAAAAGAGGCTTCTCTTTGAGGATGCCAAACTGCCATACATCCAAAGGACAAGCCACTGTATTGATCTTGTTTGTCTATCTAAAGACTGTGAGAAGAAGTGTTAGTTGTTTTAATTATGCATAAATCATTAAGAAAGTGACTTTTAAAGATTTTAGTATTTGCCTCCAGTGGTCCTGTCGATCATAGGGTCATCATGGTGGTGGGAAGGGTCTGTCTGGAGTGTAGAAGTCAAGTGTAAATAGAGGCTAAATAGAGTCTAGATCCCTTCTGAGTCACTACCTTGTCTTGGTGAAGGGGCTTGTGTACCTCAATGAGCTATACCATGTAGGGTCACCCAAGATAGGCAGGTCATAGCAGACAAATTGTGGTCCACTGGAGAAGGAACTGGCAACCCACTCCAGTATCATTGCCAAGACAACATATGTATAAGCACAGCACAGACAGATGTGTTTGGCATGCCGCTTCAATATGGTCATTGAGAGTCGGACATGATTAAAGGACTGAACAACAACAAAAGAATCTAGATAACCTTTCATGGGCTGCCCTTCAACTATAACTTGCTTCCACAGGAAACAACTGTAACACAGCAAGTCACCAGTCAAAGAATAGTATTGTGGAGATACCAACCTGCCCCTTGACAATTTACGATTTCCTGCCAGTCAGACCGCCTCCCCCAATTAAATATGCAGTGGATGGAGGCCAGCAGCAGTTGAACTTTGTATGTTTAATAACCAATATTACCTCTTTTTTTTATAATTGAATATAAATATCTAGCTCCTGTTGTAAGGACACTAAAGTGGTCCTTTAAGTGATCTTGGACTTGTGGTATATCCCCTTCCTGCTTCAATCTCACTCTCTTTGTGTCTACTTCACTCTTTTATTCATCACAAACTCTCACTCATTTCTTCACCAATCCTCTTCTTATTTCAGATCCTCTCACAATATCTCTGTACTGCCATTCTCTCTCTCTCTCTCATTCTCTCTCTCTCTCTCTCTCTCTCTCTCTCTCTCTCTCTCTCTCTCTCTCTCTCAATATTAGCCATTCTAGATGTATTTTTTAAAATTGTCATTTTATCCTCCATTCTACGAAGATTTCTTGTGAAATAACACTTTATAGCATACATGGGCAAAAATCCTGAACTTGACTTTGTCTGTTGGTGTGCAGTGTAGGCAAAAGGGAGAATAAGACAATTGTATTTCTAACTGGCATCGCTATCATTGGGGCAGCTACAAAACATGCAGCACTGGGACTTCATCCTGTAGTTTTCTTGTCCCACCAGGACGACTTCTTGATCCTCTGTAAATCCAGGGGATTATCTGAAATGTGCGACTTTATTTTCAGGTTGTCTGGGACCAGATAAATCACTGCACATTGAAGCTTCGCCAATCAACTGGACTAATGGAATACTGCCTTGAAGTAATCAAAGAAAATGATCCCTCGGGCTTCTTGCAGGTAATTAAGATTTTTTTTTCTTTTTACAAACTCTTTAATGTATAACTAAATGGTTCTTTAGAATGAACAAGTCAATTGAAAATTGTACAGATTACACAGATTATTTAGAAATGAAAACAAAACCTTAGATCACTAAATCCAAATGAAATGATAATATAACACATATACAGTATATTATTCAGTTGCAATGCCATCTCAGAAATATCATATTTTTTATACTATATTGCCAAGGAAAGTACGGTAAGTACTGGGAGAGTTTGAGTTGTATATTTTATGAGTTCCTTAACCATATTAAATTTGGATAGCACTAGTCTAATATTCAAAACCTGACACTAGTCGTGTAATAGGTACATATCTCTGATATTAGATAATTTATTTGTGGTTAAAACTTAAGTGGGACTTATACAACTACTTTCTTTATGAGACCAACGTTACATTTTGACAATAACAACTCTTCCCATAAGTTTATATCCTGTAGTTAAAGAAAAAGGCACTTGTTTGTGAAATATGTAATAACATCATTATTTGTGTGAAGCCGTGGACGTAATAACATTTTTAAAGAGAATCAGAATTTGTAAAGACTGTTTATGAATAGAGGAATCCATTTTGAATTTGTTACATCACTTCCTGAAAGCCGCATCATAAGGATGGAGTTTTTTTATCGGTGGAGGCAGGGGTGGTGGAACAGGGAAGAGGGAAAGGTCAAAAGGCTTTGTTAGATAGATGGATCTGATTGAAATTAACACCATATCCTTTACCCACCACCGACCAGAAGCTGGCAATAAATGCAAGCATTACTCTACAGAAATATAAGGGTTCCTCTAACACACACAACTTCCACACAAATATCATGGATGTCTCCAGAGTCCAGCAGAGGCATTGAAGTTGAAAGTTTCTAATAAAATACTAGCCTTATGACTTTTCCCTACTTAATTATGCTCTTAGTCAGATTCAAAGATTTCAAGCATGTATTTTTATTCATTGTACACTGATCCTTTAAAAGATCCCTATTATTTGGAAAAATAATGACAGTGTCACTGTATTTATCTTGTGGATGAATATTTTGGTTATATTGAAATACTTTAACGTGCACCTTCCATGGGTGGGCTCATATGTGATGTTTTACCTTTAACTAACTTGTCTGAACCATGATTTGAATACTTTGGTTGTTTTATATAATGTTAAAGCAAGGAATTTAACAGAAAGCAAGTATTCAGTTGCTTTCAAATTTCTGTACAGATCCCTAAGGTTGCAGTGTTTTTTATAGCTTCTATGTCATTTTTAGCAAAAACTTCTGCAAATTAACTTTGCACTGCCGAGGGAACTAGAGGAGCATTATGACATCATTACACAAGTATGCAATAACATCACGTGCAACAAGTAGCCATGAAAGGGAGCTTCTTTGTTGGTGTCTTCATAGGTTGGAGACTCCTAAAGAGCTCATATCTTGCCCCATACTATGTAGAGTGATGTGAGACTTATCTTTGGAAAAAAGACGGTCCTCTCTTTCATATGCTGGATCTCACTTGTCTTGAAGGGTCAGGCCATCACTGTAAGAATGACAGTCATTTGACAACATTTACCTCACAGTGGGCTTTATTTTAAGGGAGGTGGGTTCTAAGAGTGAAGAGGAGGAAAGAGAGTGAATTAATTGGTAATAAAGGTGTAACGGTACCCCCACACATATAAGGGGTTGCCAAGGCCGTTTTAGTTGATCTGCCCGTCCAGTGATATAGGGACAGCTACTGCAGGACACCCATTCCCCAAAACTGGATCCAAGGGGAAAATGCTCCAAGCCTGGAACTGGAATCTCACGAATAGCTGCTAGCAGCTGAACAGGAAAAGCACCCCAAGATGCTTACACTCCTGGCAGTCAGTCTGTAACAGCATACCATGAATCCCCCCAAGAACGAGACATAAGCTCTGTGTTTGATGGTCAAGCAGTGAACTCCCTTTTAAACACTTCACATACACAGTAGGGGCAGTGACTACCTTTGGTCAACCCCTAATTACCTCTGGCCAATCAGACAGGGTTAAGGCGTGGTAGCCAGGAGTCCCCTCCCCCAGGAGCCACCCACTAGGCGTGGCTAACTGCTCATTCTACCTCTGGCGGTGGAGAGAGTAACATCCCTAGGCTCACTTACTCCCCTGCTGGGCCATCTCATTATTCAAGAGTCCTTACCCCCATTGTTCATGGTGCTATCTTGTCTGCTAAAACCCTTTTGCTCTGCTATCTCTTGTGTGTTTTAGCAGATAGTATTAAGAGACAGATGGGCAACTCCTGACCAAGTGTATGAGACCAAAGATATTTGACTGCATACCACACAATACAATATTTTTACAGATATAACCACAACATATTATAACCCAGAACATATCTGCAGATAGCTTAGGTCTGAGTACACATTATTACTGAATGGCGCTCAGACCACATACATACAGTTCAATGGCCATGGAACCAAAGTCTTTCTGCATAGGAAAATAAAGTATTTAAATGCCGGTCCATAGTCAAAAGGCACCAGGCGGGCAACCAGGCTCCTCCAATGTACAGTGGCAAGATTGGTCTCGTCACAATAGGTATTGATAATGAGGATATATGTTTTGGTGTGCAAGAGAGAGTCATTTTCAAGCTGTGAAGAGAAAAATGGGTTCTGTACTGCTGAAAAGGCACATGCTCTCCCACTATACAGAACAGTCTAGGATCGCATGAGAAGAATCTGAGGGCCACATGAGACCCAAGGGCTGCCCACCACAGGTTTAGATAGCACAGGGTTAGATAAATATATATCACAGAGAATATGTAGAAAGAGAGATAAACATATATTACAGAGCTCTTAGATAAAGGACAGAGAAAGAAAGAGAAAGAGATACAGGACGGAGAGAGGAGGAAAGCGATAGGGCAGGTATTCGATAGTTAATAGATAAAGGGCTGAGAAAAGTGGAGGAAAATGAGGAGAGCGATTGGACGGGTATTAGAGAGTAGTAAGTGAAAAGAAAGAGAGAAAAGGAGGAGAGATGGATGGGACAGGGATCAGATAGACATGGATTAGAGAAGTCGGTTGGCATTTGGGAGATGGTCCGAAGGAGGAAAGGGAGAGTATACTGTCCTTAAAATATCTGAAATTAAAAGTTTTGTATGCTGTAGTTTGATTAGACTTTTCACTTGACTGTTGTGTCCTTATGAAAGAAGCAAAGCCTAATATATAAATAACTCGTAGTAAAATGATCTAGCTGTTTAAGTGTGCTAATATTACAGTGGCAGACTGTTACTACGTCTTTCTTTTCCATTTCCTCCCACACAGACACAGCGGCACCTCACCAACTCAGCTAATGCAGTCTCAAAGAGACATTCAATCACAACACCCCTTACACCCAGTCATATTTCATTTTCTAATAAAGAAAACCTTGGATTTAAAGTAAACAATCAATAACTTTACATACAAACAAATCTTGCTTCCGAAAAATGTCTCAAACAACGTTTACAGATTGTAGTGGTACAATAGATGGCATCACTGTCTTTCAGCTTGGATGCTGCACTTAGGTATATAATTTTAGGCAGTAAAAACAGAGCTTTTACACTCTACTTAAAAAAATAAAGTACACAAAAGTAAAGAGATACATGGGTATTTTCCTATTCCTAGTGAAATCCAGAAACCTCCCATATTCCTTTACACAGTGGTACTTTTATAGGTGGTAACCTGCTATAGCGACATTGCTAAATTAAAATTCAATGTAAAGGGAATGCATGTTTTATCATTTACAAAATATGGGTTTAAAAAAATCATACAGCCTTAGAAGGGGCCACTGCTTTGGGCTTGAATTATTGGGATATATTTATTAAGGTGCAGGATTTGTCAAATTTGAGTGTTAAGAAAATTGCACGAATTGGGCATTGGTCTTTGTTCTTTTAAACTAGAATAAAGAACAATACACTGTCAAATGTTCCTTGCAATGGCATACAAACATGTTGCACAATGTATACTTTTCTAAATCACTTATACATGTGCAGAGTTGCTTGAAGGTATCTGGATATTTTACACAGAACTTCTAGGTGAAGGATATATACCACTACGAGTGGTACCCGGTTTCCTTTTCTTGTGTCTTTGTACTGCAAAAGCTTTCTTCTAAGAATGTGGGCTGTTGCTCCTTATCTTGGTGTCTCTAAACCTGGCATTATATCCTTGTCTGATAAAATCCATCCTGACGTTCTTGGGGTAGTCACCCCAATCCCTCGTCTCAGAACAGATATGGGTATTTTATGGCCTGACTGTAGATATCAGCTCCTCTGAAAATGTGGTACTACACTTTATCTACTAAAAAATAATATAACACTATAGAGACAGCTCAGGTTGTTAACATGAGTTTGAACTTGTGCATCAAATCATTATTTACTCCCATTGCAAATACAGAGCTCAAATGCATAGATCCTGTAGGATCTTCACAAAGCATGAGTTCTTAGAAATTCAAGTATTATATGGCTCCCGCTAAAAAAAAAAAAAATTAGTAAGATTTACAGACTTGCATCCAGGCATGTAGCTCTCTATCTCTAATGTATACTTGCAAGCTGCTTTATGTATCACTTCCATTGATGGTAGCCTAAACTACTTAACTTTCTATTAGATGGGAAATGTATGATTTATTTATTAGTGGTCAATTGTCTGTATTTGAGTACTTAATGTCCCAGCTTAAATGCTTTATTTAGGTCATCATACTAGAATTGTCTTCTGCTCAGTCTCAAATGGAAAAAAAAAATTGTTGTTAGGCTGTTTTTATTTGTGATCTTTTTAAGATTTTTAAGTTTGCAATGTAAAATAATGCAATTTTTTGTAACAAGTTACAACTCCAACATGCTTAAAAAGAGTACATAAGAGAAAAAAAGAGAGGAAGGAAGAAGAAATGAAGGTAGCACGAATTTAGCGCAGCTTAAAAAACTGCACTCTACTCCAGAGCACACACAACACATCTGCGCGCGTCATGCACCTCTCACCATCCACGGCAGCATTAACTCCAGAGCAGTATCCACTCCAGAGCTCCAGGGCAGCATTCACTCCAGGGCAGCATCCAATCCAGAGCTCCGGGGCAGCATCCACTCCAGAGCTCCAGGGCAGCATCCACTCCAGAGCTCCAGGGTAGCATTCACTCCAGAGCTCCAGGACAGCATCCACTCCAGAGCTCCAGGGCAGCATCCACTCCAGAGCTCCAGGGCAGCATCCACTCCAGAGCTCCAGGACAGCATCCACTCCAGAGCTCCAGGGCAGCATCCACTCCAGAGCTCCATGGCAGCATCCACTCCAGAGCTCCAGGGCAGCATCCACTCCAGAGCAGCATCCACTCCAGAGCAGCACCCACTCCAGAGCTCCAGGGCAGCATCCACTCCAGAGCTCCAGGGCAGCATTCATTTCAGAGCTCCAGGGCAGCATTCACTCCAGATCAGCATTCACTCCAGAGCTCCAGGGCAGCATCCACTCCAGAGCTCCCGGGCAGCAACCACTCCAGAGCTCCTGGGCAGCATCCACTCCAGAGCTCCTGGGCAGCATCCACTCCAGAGCTCCCGGGCAGCAACCACTCCAGAGCTCCCAGGCAGCATCCACTCCACAGCTCCAGGGCAGCATCCACTCCAGAGCTCCAGGGCAGCATCCACTCCAGAGCTCCAGGGCAGCATCCACTCCAGAGCTCCAGGGCAGCATCCACTCCAGAGCTCCATGGCAGCATCCACTCCAGAGCTCCAGGGCAGCATCCACTCCAGAGCAGCATCCACTCCAGAGCAGCACCCACTCCAGAGCTCCAGGGCAGCATCCACTCCAGAGCTCCAGGGCAGCATTCATTTCAGAGCTCCAGGGCAGCATTCACTCCAGATCAGCATTCACTCCAGAGCTCCAGGGCAGCATCCACTCCAGAGCTCCGGGGCAGCATCCACTCCAGAGCTCCCAGGCAGCAACCACTCCAGAGCTCCTGGGCAGCATCCACTCCAGAGCTCCTGGGCAGCATCCACTCCAGAGCTCCCAGGCAGCAACCACTCCAGAGCTCCCAGGCAGCATCCACTCCACAGCTCCAGGGCAGCATCCACTCCAGAGCTCCAGGGCAGCATCCACTCCAGAGCTCCGGGGCAGCATCCACTCCAGAGCTCCAGGGCAGCATTAACTCCAGAGCTCCAGGGCAGCATTAACTCCAGAGCTCCTAAGGAGGCTACATGAGGTGAAGAGGCATCAAACAGGTATTTAACCAGGAGGACAGGCAGAGGGTTAGTATAAGGCTGTAAGGGTTAGTGTAGTGGTGTAACTGTTAGGGTAGGACTGTAAGGGTATGGGTGTAAGGGTTAGGGTTAGAGTAGAGGTGTAAGGGTTTGGGGTTAGGGTAGTGGTGTAAGGGTTAGGGTATAAGGGTTAGGGTAGGGCTGTAAGGGTGTGCGCTGCTCAGAAAATGGCACAGAATTGTCACAGTGTGAATTGCACAACTCAGCTTGGGTCTTAGGTGCTGAGGAGTCTGAGCGTCTCGTAGTCTGGGATGTCAGGGGTGCTGGGGAGTTTAGGAGTCAGGGAAGTTGGATAGGCTGTGGAGTCTGGGGAACCGGGGAGTCAGAGGAGCTAGGGTGATGGAGAGCTGGGGTCTGGTAAGCTGTACAGAATGAGCAGCCTGGGGAGCCAAGGGGTCTGAGTAGTTCAGGCGGTGGAGAGACTTGCGTAGCTGGGGTGCTGGGGAGTTTTGGGATCTGGAGAATTTGGGGGGCTGGGGAGTTTTGGGATCTGGAGAATTTGCGGGGGGGGGGGCAGAGTTTAAAGAGCTGCTGTGTTTAGAGGTCTGGACAGGCTGAGGAGTCTGGGGAACTGGGGAGGCAAGGGATCTGGGGTGCTCAGGTGCAGGTGGAGGTCTGAGGAGCTGAGATGCTGGAGCGCCTGGAGTGCTGGGGACTTTGGGGGTCTGATGATTGTGCACTGCTCGTCTGGCTAAGTCGATAGCACTGGCGTCCTTATGTCGGCACCCATTTCTTCAAAAGTCAACAATAGTGCTCTATTACCGGTGCACTGCTGGCGGCACCTTTTTTCCGACTCGCATTTGGCACTCGCCCAAAAAATCGGCGTGCCCCCATACACAAAAAAATCAAACACTAGACCTTAAAAACAAATAGACAGATTTATCTGGCACAACAAATACCCCCAAATTTATAAAAATATATTGTACAGACAAAAACAAAAAGGGGGCCTTGACATCCCTAACCTGCTAGAAATTACTATGTTGCAAAACTAAAACACGTACCAGCTTGGCATCTCCTTTCAGTAACCAAAACTTGGTCAGAAATCTAACATGATGAGGAGACAGAGAGAGAGTTTGGGGTGCAGGATAAAGTGAGATGATAGGTGCAGAGGACAGAGAGTGGCAATGGGATGCAGGAAAGAGAGGATGGGGTGAGGAGAGAGGTAGAGGATGGGTGAAGAAGAGAGAGAGGGAAAGGATGGGTGGAGGGGACATAGTGTGGAGATGGGGTGCAGAAGAGGAGAGTTGATGAGGTGCAGTAGGCGCGGAGTTGTCAGGCGCGTTCTTCTCTGGGGCGCAGGTGTCGGCGCGGGACAATGACCACGCGCTGTTTCCAGAGCACAAAGGTTGTGCTACCGTGTATGGGTAGCATGTGAGAGAATATACATTCTTATACTAATTAGGCAAACGTGTCACACGATGGGATAGTTATCCCAGTCATGAAGATCTCTTTTGAGTAAAAGGAGAAGCTTGCTATTATTAGTTGCATACATATTGTTATATAGGGGGTATTTTGTATTCCAAGATACCAGAAAAGAACATTTATTTGCTCTCAGTTAATTAGGCTATGTGCATGGGCCAGCGTATTTTTACCCAGTCAAAATCAGAGGAGATTAAAGTCTATGCCAGTACTTATACCAGACAGTAAGTACAAGAAAATGGAACACCTGCTTGGGTTGCAAGGAAACTATCTAGAATTCCATTGGGGTTTAAGTGAAGGTCCTGTTTTATTTTTACAAGTCAAAATCAAATACATAGTGTTATGAACAGAAGGGCCCACTGGACTGTTTGGGGTTCATCAGTTATTATATGTGTGGTTAGAAGGTACTAACAACTTGCTTAACCATCATATCTGGGATATACAAAGGTTAAAGTTAAAGATTTTAAAGAATTTATATGGCCCTGCGATCGGCCACATGTGAAGGCTCTGGCTTTAGTCATGAAGGGGGGAGCTAGTTTTATAGGAGAGAAAATGTGTAATGAGAAGAAAGACAGACCCTCTATACATCTGGAAATAATGTGGGTGAGGGGGGATTGCAAGCTATTTGGCCAGGAGGATGGGCTGAAACTGGGGGGAAGTCTTCGGTATTTTGTGTCATCTGAAAATGTGTTTTGAAAAATAAAGAAGTACCAGTCTGATTTTGGACACACTAAACAAAGTTGGTGTCGGAGTCTGCTTGTACTAATCAGGTACATGGTGTGTGATTCTTAGATCCTAAGAAAAGCGGTCTGATGGTGCCTGTCTCTTCAGAAATTATGCTGTCATCTGAAGTGTCTGCTGGTGTCGAGAGCTGAACAAAAAGTTGCAACACATAGAGGGAGAGAATTGGGGTGATCGTAGTCCCCCAAAGCTGGCGGGCGTAACACATAGATACTATAATGATAAGATACTATAATGATAAGATACCAGTAGTATGCTTCCAGTAGTATATCAGTAGCAGGGTAAGCTGCAAAGGTAGAATAGTAGTATTTTCATACTGTTCAAATATTTTCATTTGTAAAGTCATTTATTTATGTCTTGAACAAATAAATAACATTAAAGAAAAAAAATTGCAGTCAAAGGCTGCAAAAAACTTAAAAAAATAGAAACTGTTCTAATGCATGGTTAATATAGGACATGGTGCTCACTTCTGACATGAGATGCAATTTGTCTGCAAAATGTTACTCTCTTGATGGCAACGCTCATGAGTTGGTGCCCATGAGGCCACTAACTTACCCATGGGTTAGAAGTAACCAGTTAATAATCAGACCTATGCTGTTGAGCCCACACAACATTTTGGAATGCTATTTATTTTTTCCATTTTATTTTCCATTTTATTTTCTCAATATTCTTTACCACTTTAGATTTGGAGGGTTGGTAGGTAAAAGAGAAGATAAAACAAAAAAGATACAAGGGGTATTTGGGGGAGGGGGAGGGTTGTGGCGTTAATCAACCTTTTTATTATTCTTTCCCAGATGCTATAGGTATGTTAAATGGGAATATATAAAGCTTACCTTCCAATTTGAGCTCCAGGATTGGTGCCAGAGTCCAGAGCACCTCCACTCACCATTTTTTGTTACTTAAGAAGATACCCTCTATACTGAGGGTATGCTATTTGGAGAGCTCAACCACGGTTCCCATATTTTTAGAAAAGTGTGAAAACAGTCCAATAATATGTAATCTTTTGTCATTATATAATTACATTTTTTTATGATTTCTTGCAGGTTAAGGTTTGATTTTTTCCATTGTCTGGCAATGTTGCTTTTGAAAACTAGGGAAAAGAACTGTAGTAGTTTGTTTGGGGCAGTAGATAAGTTACGGCAATTAATTCCCAAGAGGAAAGTTTTGATTTTCGGTTGGCAATTAGCCACTAACCTGAGAGTCTGGACTTTGGGGCAGGTCCACCAAGTGTGGATGAAGGTGCCTGTTGTTGCGCAGTCCCTAAAACTGTAAGCACTTTCCTGGGATTTCCATTTATGTAGCCTGTCTGGTGTGATATATGTTATGATATAGATTGGTACAGGATTCTTCCCACTTTTCCATCTTCCAGTCTTGGGCGAGGTCAGATTCCCATTTATATTCTCATATATCTAAATGTATAGTTATTTGGCCATGAGTTGAAAATTGTGTATAATGATCCTAGAATTCTGCGTGTTAGCTAGTTTTAGGAGGTCCCATATTCCTTGCAGAGGTTGTAATAAAGTGTTTAATCCTACAATGGTCAATGAGACCAAAACCTCTATTATTATATTTTAAATTATTTTACATTCTGCAAATCAACTACTTATAAAACAAAAATGTACTGTTGGACCTTTCCATGATTAACTCATCTTTATTCTCTTTCATCACATTCAGATGGAAGGGTTACTTTTGAAGCTGCCATTGCGATCAATGACAGATACAAGAAAAAACTTTTATTAGGTGGCCTCCTTGTGCTCTTTAAAGGACCACTGTGATCAATCTCTTTCTGTCTGTGTTTTGAATAAGAAATCTTGATAATGTGCAAAATGTTCTTAATCATTAAAAAAAACTTTCTTAAGCAATTATTCTGAACTGCAGGCTTTCATTTTATGTATTAAGCCTGTTTCTTGCAGTTTCTGTTTCAACAAGGTGTACATCCTTGTAAACTAATGAGGTTTCCATTAGAGTTAATATGATCACTGGCAGATGTTTATGCCAAATTTTCATTGTGCAGATACCCTTCCATCTTAGGAAGTAGGTCAGTGGAAACAAAAATGGTAGATTACATAGCACAGTAATAACACTATATTATTTTTTATTTTAAAATGTATTATAAGTGTATGGGTTATTTTACATCTTTGATCACAGTGGCCCATCAACTGTTTTGAGCAACTATGCTTACCATATTCATGCTTTATTATTATATCAAAAACATTTACAGACTTTTTAGTACAATTTTACAGACAACTAGGATTATCATGGGCCCCAACTCTTCCATAATATAGAACTATAATTTACTCTATGTAGGAAAGAAAATTGCTTATGGTTTAGTGCTTCATGACAGATGGGACAGTATCTTCCATTGGTATGTTACAGACTCGACCTCAGTCATTTAGGTTAGCTTTGCGTCTCTGGTGGCCTTACATTTAAGGATTGGTACTATTTTTGTTGCTATCAGAATCTGGTTCAGCTCCCTGTGGTGAAGAATTCAGACACATTATTTTAATTATGAACTACAAAGGCTTGTCTAACCTATAAAATAGCTGATTTTACCACAGGCACATTTTTTTTAGAAAATATTGAAAATTATTTATGAAATATATTACTTATTATATAGGACACAGATTTTAGATTATTTTGTTAAAGAAATTGCACAAATTGCTATTCTATGAGAGATTATATTTATGGATAATAGAACTTCTTTACATTGTTACAATTAGTGTTTCTGTTAGATGAACCAGGTTTTGGGGAGTTGAAGAAGAATACAGAAAGTATAACTGCCATACTTAAAAACTGCAGCTATAGAATGATTGGTTCCTTTTTATATATATACTAGCAACTTGTTCGTCAAAAATGACGGCAATAATACGTTTTCATTTTTTTCATCCGACATTTTTTTCCTCGCTTAGCCAATTTTCGAGGCATCCTGGCGTTCTCCGTGCTGTGTGTGAGTGTGTGTTTTTTTAATTTATGTATTTTTTCTTGTTTTTCGTGTTTTTCGATTTCCGCTGTTCGGCCGTGAAATTAGAATTTTTTGCGAGGTCGTTTTTTTTTTGCCCCCGAGATTCCAAGGTCTTTCCTGGCTAACTCATATGCGTCTGGCGGTGATTTGCGCGTTTCGGTCTCCTTTAGCCTCGTTTTAATTTTTTCGTTTACCATTTTTTTTTCTCCCTTAGCCCATTTTCGAGTGCCAAAACTTTGCAAATTCGGCTTAAATTTGCATGCAACCTCATTCCCAGGCATCCTGGAATTCTCCCCCTGCTGTGTGTGTTTTTTTTTGTCTTGTTTTTTCAATTTCCGCGGTTTGGCCGAGGTGGGATTTTTTGTCCCTGAGATTCCGAGGTTGGAATTTTTTTTTCTAAGTCCCGCGTTTCTCAACTGCAATGCCTCAACTGCTCTCCTCGCTTTGTGAGGCTCGCGGGAGCGCCTTCGGCGCTCATTTTGCCTAGGTCCCATGTTTCAATGCCTTAAAGGCTTGCGTCGAACGGTGGGAAGAAGAACCCCCGGATGCATTAGATACATTGGATTTAATAATAAACCATCATCAACTATAATGGTTGTCAAATATGCAAATGTGTCATTCACACCAATGTTAAATTACCCTGCAATGAGCAAGCAAACTCGCAATGCCGACTACTCGCGATGAGCGCCGTAGGGAGTTAGCCTTCACTGAGCACCGAAGGTGCTCATTGTAGGCCTCGCGATGCATCGCTAGGCCTGTGGGAGTTAGGCTGCAATGAGCAACAAAGGTGCTCAGTGCGAAGCATGAAAGTGGCGGGTTGGCCAAGGCCTGCAATGACGGAGGAGAGGCTCGCAATGAGCACTGAAAACGCTCATTGCGAGGACCACGATGAGTGAGGCCCGCAAGTCATACGGCCTTGCATAGTGTGGCAAACAGCATTGCCAGTCTTAACATTTTATTGCCGTCATTTTTTACGGGCAAGTCGCTAGTATGAAATAAATGTTTAAAGATTATAGTTTCATCCCCCAGTTGAGCATTTGTATTAAGGGGAAAGTTGGGGGGATAGGTCTAAAGGGTACTAAGAACAACTAGATTTGTTAAGAAAATAAACAATCATTGATTGTCTGCCCTAACAATTTAAGATTACAAGTCTCTAGATAATCAAGATCATTGTTTTGGTACATTTTTTGTGACTATTTAAGAGCTGTCTGTTAGACAAATCCTCCTCCCACCATTGTCCTTACAGTGGGCGGATACCAGCAGGAGTTGAGCCTCCGCTTTGGTGCTAATTTTTTAAATTGTTGAATATGAATTTTACTAATGGACAATACTTAATTAAACATCTAGCTTAGTAGGGCACTACAATAGTCCTATGCCTGATTAGTATCACACGTTGTCTTTTACAGTTTTCCAATAAATCTGTTTTGCTTAACTGGAAAACATTGTGGATCATAATAAGATAGAGAATGATTCACGCACAAGTGGTGATTCATCATTAAGAGCTACTGAAATGTTCATAGTTTAATGAGATTATCGTGACTTTGGCTGGAATAAAAGCATCAATAATATCCGCATGAAATATTTGTTTATTAAAATACTTTCTCTGTGTATGTCATATAGTGTAATATCATTGGTCACATGGGATATCATTATAATTGCAGAGTCATTTAGTTACCAAACTAAGCAATTGCCATTCAAAAATATCTTTCCTAGATAATACATGGGGTGGAGAAAATAATAGAAACACCACACAATGTTTTAATCTCAAGCTGCTAATATTGAGTCAGATGACCATTTGACTTCAAAACAACTTCAGTCCTTGTAATGTTGTCATACAAGTCCTAAACTGTGTGTAGTGGGGTATTCATCAAGATGAAAAGCCTCCAGTTCTTTGAGAGATATAGGAGGTGGAAATGTACTTCACACTCTGGACAGAATGACCCAAAAAGGATCATTGATATTGAGATCTGGCGAATGGGGAGGCAATGGAAGGCTTGGGACTTCCATTGGCTTTGAAAACCACTCTTGAATATGTTTACCATTGTTTATGGGGCCATTATCATTCTGGAATATGAGAACATCATATGGAAATTGTATTTGCAGCAAAAGGGTGCAACTGATTCTGTAAAATGCCCTCATATCCCTTGGCTATTGTATGACCTTGCAGAGTACTCATCGAACACAATGACAAGATTTGTGTTTATGTTAAGTGCTCAACTAGGCATATTAGATGACCATGTCCCACATACCTCCCTATTATATATACTGTATACCTATAGTTACTTCAACTCCCCATTGCAACCAGTTCTTTGGAACATACGTTTTTCAAACTACAGTATCTGCACTTTTAACTGAATTATAAAGAATGTGGGACTCTGGTGTCTCTTTCTCTTTTTATTTAATAACTAATTTGCAATAAAATCAGTAGGGGAACAATAGACAAAGTTGTTTTGCTTATTGATATACAATATGAAGTGTCTGTGCTGATTCATCCTAATCAGGGAAAACTGCCAAAAAATGTTATTTAAGAAAAATAAAAGTACTGTATGCATTTTACGCCTTGTGAAATGACTAATAACTCCCACACAAACTACTTTGCCAATTTAAATATTTATTAGAAATAGATTGCACACACTCCTGTGTATTTAGCAATAAGTGGTTACATATGGTTTGGCTTTGGCACAATTAAAGAACCAATGTTGCCAAAAATTTAAGAACCATCCTTGAAAATAAGCAACATATTATAGTAGAACCTCTATATTCAACAAATTCTATATTCATCTAATTTTTTCGGCAAAAAAGAATGCTCCAATATTCATCATGAAAAATCCAACATTATTCCAAAAATCCAATATTCATCATGAAAATTCTATATTCGTCCGATTCAGTATCAGTCCGTAACTCAGGAACGGATTAATGACAAATATGGAGGTTCCACTGTATTATAATACAATACAACTTTGGTTTGTGTCTTGAAGAGCAAACCTTTAAAAGTTTATATGAAATGTACATATTTTATGGAACGAATTCCCCATTATTATGTTTAATATGTGTCCCTTTTATATCTTTATTTAATAAGATTTTTAACAAAAAATTCCCACAAAGTTGTGTTGCAGGCTTATATAAAGTTTTCCATTGCACCTGCTTAGATTTAGCACTATAATTTATATGTAAATTAGGCTTAGTAATCAGCTGCACATAGCAAGAAACACGGCCACATTAATTAACTTACATGATTGGAACAGGCAACCTTTGCAGTTGTTTTCAGCTAATCACTGCCTCATTGTGTGTGGCCTAACATTAAGCTTGTCTCCAAAGCTAGAAGTGCTCTGCTCACTGTCTACAGGTCATTGTGAAGGGTCCACTGCACATTGGAAAAGAATATATGTTTGAAAACATTCTTCTAACGAAGAGCATAATTAAACAGAAAACAATAATGCAGCTAGTTTTTAATTTGAAAACAAAAACATGTTGATGCCCCTGATACGCTGGTATCAGGGTCCATGATACATTGGTGGAGGTTGTATGTATGAGAGGGGTGTTTACATTTCTGGAGAAATATGGTTTCATTTCCTGAAGCAAGGAGTCTGCTTCTGTCTTATTGTGAGAGAGAAGAGATGTGGTGTCAATTTCAGTCTTATCCTATTATGAAACAAAGACTTTGATCTTCTGTCTGTTCCTTCCTCCCCCACCCCTTTCTTTACTACTAACTACAAACATACACCCATACCTATTATCCAGGTGCCCAGAAGTGATGTAACAAGCACAAAATAGATTCCTGTACTCTTAAATGGAGTGTTTAATATTTTTAGAATTTTCCCAATTTTTTTTTTTATGTTCATGGCTTACGCAGCTGCTGATTTTGTTAGTTTGGTACATACCTGACAAACAAGTGTCTTTTCTCTTGAACTGCAGTGGTCCTTTAAGAATCAGTCATTTATTTTACCAGCTGTTCTCTTCCTACCTCAACAGCTTACTCTGAGAAACTTCCAAGTGTCTAAATAATTTAGGGCCCCACTTGCAACTACTTTTTACAAAGTAGGTACCTATAGCTGGTCAATACAAAGCCACAATATATGTAGGTGGTCAGATCATCCATATGGTGACAGATCACCTTTCTCTAAAAATAATGTGTGACCTTTCCAATTATTCCCCCACCAGCACAGTGGCGTGCATCGACCAGCAGATGGCACAACGTGGCAATATGTGACTTTGTTTAATTTGTTTTTAGGGTTAGGGTTAGAATTAGGGGTTAGGGTTTAGGCTTAAGGTAGTGGCAGATGTTAAGCTTTACATAATAAAGTACTATCACATATATAGTTGTGAGCAACAATACGGGTTGTAGCTAACACTTGCGGGCTCGCGCATCCCTACGACCCCGTACGACTTAGGCAGTGAGCTCCAAAGGCGCTCATTGCGCTGGTGGAGATGAGCGCCATAGGCGCTCATCCCTACGACCCAGCACGACTTAGGCCGTGACCGCGGGACTACAGTTCAACACAAATCTACGACCCGTGGAACTACACATCAACAGAAATCTTAATTGCACAATTCACAATGCATGACCGCACACATACAAAAACAACAATAACACAAAGAAAATAACAAAAACCAAAAAAAACATCACACACAGCACAGGGGGACAGCCATGACGTCTGGGAGTGAGGTATAACGACAATTTAAACTTAAATTTTCTAAAATCCTAAGCGACAAAAAATATGGTGGGCGAAAAAAACTAAAACAAGGCTATACGACCCCTAACCACGCAAAACACTGCCAAGCACATAAGACTTTTACCCAGGAACGTACAAGGTACAAAATACACTATTAGGGAGGTCGGAAAATGCTCCACACCCGCGTAACACACAATCGCCGCCATTTTACAACACTAACTTATAAATAATAACATTACCATTCTAAAATGCCGACTCACACAACTAAACAAACGGTTTGCCCTCGCGCACGCAGCTTATTTACTCTGCACACTTGCCACATTGCTGACCCTTACACCTCAGGTCAGGAACAGTCCAAATGTACATTGTATGCGTCAGGAAAATCAACACAGATTGTTAGCTCTTCAGGATATTGATTGCTGCATATATTAATAACAAATAGGTAAAGTATATTAATTTATTATTTTATTAATTAATTAATTATCATTAAAAAATATGTATATATAAAAAAAAAAAAGGACCAGGGGTGAGGCTCGCAATGAGCATCAAAGGCGCTCAGCGCGGGGCTCACAATGAGCGCAGAGGGTGCTCAGAGGAGCAAAAGTACATGAGGGGAGAGGCTCACAATCAGTGCAAAAGGCGCTCAGCATGGGGCTTGCCATGAGCGCCGCAGGTACTTAGAGGACCAAAAGCCTTAGTTTGTGTGGCAAACGGCATTACCTGCCTTACATTTTTGTGACCACAATTCGCTAGTGTATAATGAAGTACTATGTAAAGAGTTTATGAAAGGGTGTAGTGGAGATGGAGGGAGAATTGTAGTAATAGGGTACAGAGATTAGGAAAGGGTAGAGAGGAGAAGGGGGGTAGTAATCTAAAGGATAACAAGGTTAGGAAAGGGTGGATAAAAGAAAAGGGGGAATAATAGTATGAAAGATAAAGAGGTCAGGAAAGGGTGGCGAGGACAAAAAAGAAATGGAGGAACAGGAGAATGAAGAGCCTGGGGATGGGGACAGTAAATTGGAAAATGGAGTATAAGAATGGAGCAGTGGTGAGGAGAGCAGATGGAGGAAAGGAGAGAGAGGGTGACAAAGGCGGATATGTGAGCCACTTTTCCTAGGTGTCCTGATCAGCAATAAATTCAGTTATCTGAAGAAAATAAAATGAATGTAGCTTTTAAAACTTAACAGGGGCTTCACACTTCAGTGTCTTGTAATATCCAGACACACACTATGTCACGGCTTGCTGCTGAGCAATATGAAACAACTAGTCGTTTGCCCTTCATAAATGATGGTATAATATTAGATATGTGTCTTCCCCCTCCTCCCCTGTGTCTCTTTCCCACCCTATCCTTCCCATGTGTCTCTTCCCCTCCCTCCCCTGTGTCTCTCCCCCCTCCCTTCTCTTTGTCTCCTTCCCATCTCCCTCTCATGTGTCTCTTCCCCCTCTCCCTCCCGTTTGTCTCTTCCCCCTCTCCCTCCCCTGTGTCTCTTTGCCCCCTCCTCCATCCGCTGTGTCTCTTTCCCCCTCTCTGTCCCCCCCCCCCCCCCTCTGTTCCTTGCACCGTGCATGCGTAGTGTGGCATGTATGGAATCTGTACAATAGTTTCCGTAGTGCGCATGCGCTCCCACAGGAGCGTTACGCACTTACGGAAACTATATTAGTGATGGCAGTGTGAAGCCCTTCACAGTAGGTGTGGACTTTGATCATAGCGGGGAAATATGGCATCCTACATGAGAGTAAACAAGAAGAAAGGTGAAGAAAGGTGGCGGTTACAAGTGGTGAGAAGAGCTGCTTCTTAGAAGTGAGTGAGGTGAACATTTTATATGACAATCTCATTGAGGCGGATAAAATGAATTACTGTATATACTTGAGTATAAGCCAAGTTTTTCAGCCCTTTTTTTAAAAAGGGCCCCCTCGGCTTATACTCGAGTCACCCTGTGTATCTTTCCCCCCGTGTCTCTCCACCCCCCTGTCTCTTCCCCCCTCTCCCTCTCCTGTATCTCTTCCTCCTCTCCTTCTCCTTTGTCTCTTTCCCCCCTCTCCCTCGTGTCTCTTTCCCCCCCTCCCTTATCATCCTCCTCATCCTCCCTCCTCAACCCCCCTCCTCATCCTCAACCCCCCTCCTCATCCTTAACCCTCCTCAACCCCCTCCTCACTTTACCCCTTTCTAATTACCTCCCCCTCTCCCTTTCTCCTCACTTACCTTCCATCCGCAGCTGCTCCTGTGCTCCTCTGCGCGCCTTCCGGCTGCATCGGGACCCTGCATATGCTAATGACGTGATGTCACATGCGCCTCATGACAATAGCATTGGCTGGGTCCCAACGCAGCCGGAAGGTAAGTGAGGGGAAAGGGGGAGGTAATTAGAAAAGTGAGGAGGGGCCTTGAGGAGGGAGGATGAGGAGGGGGGTTGAGGTTGAGGAGGGGGGTTGAGGAGGGTAGTTGAGGTTGAGGAGGGGGGTTGAGGATGAGGAGGGGGGTTGAGGAGGGAGGATTGAGGAGGGGGTTGAGGAGAGAGGTTGAGGAGCGGGAATGAGGAGAGAGGTTGAGGAGGGGGGTTGAGGTTTAGGAGGGGGTTGAGGAGGGAGGATGAGGATTGGGGTTGAGAAGGGGGGTTGAGGAGGAGGATCTGCCCAGGAGGCCATCCTAAAAACTATTTCTAAGCTATCTAGGTTTATCTGTATAAGCCACTACAGGGAAAGACACAGGTAAAGACTCCTAACAGGACAGCCTCATGGGGAAATCCTCTCCCATCCCCTGTACAAGTGACAGGGGTGAAAAGAATCATATATACTTAAGACTGAAAGACTAACATTCAAATGTAAGTTTAAAAAAAAAAAAAACATTGAAGGTATTTTTCAAATACTGTATTGGTTTTTAATGCTAATCTGTAATAAAAATGAATAGGTGAAACCTTATTGTATGGCACTAAACTGATTGAGGGCTTCCTGGGTGGTCCAGGATGCATTTTTATTTGATACAAAGTATTTTGTAATATAAGATTCCCTGGTGGTTAGGATTCAGTGCTTTCACTGCTGTAACCTGGGTCCGATTACAGTCAGGGAACCAAGAGGTCACACCACCCTGGAACCAAGCAGGGTTGGGCCTGGTCAGTACTTGGATGGGAGACCACCTAAGAATACCAGGAGCTGTATCCTGTTGCCCACTGGAGAAGGAGCTGGCAACCCACTTCAGTATCTTTGCCATGAATACTAAGTGGATCAGCATGGTGTGTTATGGTCCATGAGGTCATTGAGAGTCGGAGACGACTGAATAACACAAACACACACACACAACTGAAGGCTGACTTCTATAATATAACAGAGCCAATGAACCCACAATCCTCTTTATAGATGTACTGGGCCACAATAGAACTGAAGGAAGAACATATGTCTGCTGCCTCCATGGTAATTGCATTTCTAGTTCAGTCAGTTCCAGGTATCACAGACTGCAATATAATTACATAGCTAGAGGACAGAATTATACAAAGGTACTAAATTATACAACAGCATTGATGAAATGAAATATATATTGACCTAGTCTGCTAGAAGAGATTCATCTCTGCTAAAGAAATGTAACCTTAAAAAGATTTTGATCGTTATAAACATATTAACTTATATTGCCATAACAAACTGTACATTATTCCAAGCATAAATTCAGTCAAGTAATGTGACAGTAACACAGCAAAGAAATGTAAAGTATACAGCGCTCTGCTGAAGACAGTGTGCAATGCTGCAGAATAATATAGTATTTTATAAATAATAAATACTAGATAATAATTTGAAAACTATGAAGTGCATTGTAATGAAACCTTAAAGAGACACTACCTCTAGAATTAATCATGCTGCATACAAGTAGGGGGTAAGGGGAAATCTGTTTGGAGACCTATTAAAAAGCTACCTTTCATCCGATGTTGTTGATATTTTCTTTTTAATTTGCACAGTAATGTTCACTAAATATATATGTTTCTGGTGTACCAAAAGAATAGAATGGCTTCTTCCCACACTGTAGATGCAGTTATGTGGAATATATATATACAATTAAAACCCCTGTTATCCGGCACCCATGGGGACTCCCTATTGCCGGATAACTGTACTTGCCGGTTAATTGGGAGTCCCCGATTTTAAGGGTCTAAACGACCCTTAAATCCACCAAACCCCCTGAAAATGTCTTTAAAAAGGCATTAGCACCTGAACCGGGCTATTAAGGGCCCCAAAAAATAATTAGCAAAAAAGTTAGCTTTGAACTGCTGAATAGTGCCGGATAGTGCCGGTTTAGCAGGAGTTTTTTGAATTTGAGGAATTGATGCCGGTGCCGGTTGCTTGAGAGTCCCGGTTAGTAGGGTGCCGGATAACCGGGATTCTACTGTATCTATCTATCTATCTATCTATCTATCTATCTATCTATATATATATATATATATATATATATATATATATATATTCATATGTATATTCCATGCCCATAAAGTAGTTGGCCAGGCTTTCGTTTCTGTTTAGGGACCTACTCACAGTTATTAGGCTAGACTGAGAGCTGCATCATGAGAGATGGTGTTTTTATCTTACAGTGGTGGAAACGGTGGGGTGGAGGGTTACAAGGAGAGCTTAAAGGGGCCTCCATTCTTTTGCAATGTGTTAATATTGTTTTGCCTTGTACGTAACCCCTGTATAGCCCTATGGAGGTAATCCATTACCTCTAACAGGGAAGGTTGCTTGCATCAGGAAATGCAAGCATTGCTGTCACAAAATCGAAATACCCCTCTCACACACACACAGTGTACAGCAGAGGCACCTTTTTTTCTAATTAAAAACTAGCTTTTTCCCTGCTTAAAGTTTCAAAAGATTTGTTTTTTCCATTACTCCAAAGAGTGTAAGTTATGTGATTATCTTGGCCTTCAAGATTGTCAATGGTTTTGAACTCATTTTATTAAGAAAAAAGAAGTCACTTTGTTATACAAAATACCAGTATGGTGATCTTTAAATTCAGACAGAAGCAGTCATACATCTGTAGTAGAGAGTAAAATATCCTTACTTAATATTATTGCAAAATCATTTAATCACATTGGCACCAACAGAGGAAACATATATTATAGCATTGTAAGGGAATCAATATTATGTTGAAACTGGGGATATAAAGCAGGTACATTAAGAAGCTTTTGAAAAATGTTTCATGCTTCAAGTTAAAGAGGCAGTATATTGAAAGAACTAGGTGGACTGCATCAAAAAACATACATTAAAGCGTTTTCTTATGGGATATACAATTATTTTGTATTTTTTTTCTATTCAGTAAAATATTTTCATTTTGCATAAGGCAGTGTTCAGTTAAAAATCACACAGAAAATGTGTTTAAACTTTTTAAATTGACAAAGAACTGACCTAGATATTGTCATTAGATCTCCCACAATAATCTGCATAGTTAATAATGTTCAGACTGTAACTGTCACACTGATTATACTTAGCCCTATTGCTTTCTAATCTTATTGCTAATCATGCAGAGATATAGTGTCATGGGTAAATGGCTCTATTTTTATAAATGTATGTCCTCAGTTCCATTTTTCTTTCTTTCTTTCTACATTAAGATTAAGACTTATTTTAAAAAATTACAACTTCTTTATATTACAACGCAAAGTCCACTGGGTTCTCAATAAACAATCTGTCCATTCTAGCACCTTCAAACACAAAATAATTATTTCTTTATTACAAAATGTGTTTTGATGTGTTTGTGGCATTCAGTTGTGTCTGACTCTCTGTGACCTCATGGGCTGCAACACACCATGCTGATCCACTTGGTATTCATGGCAGAGATCCTGGAGTGGGTAACTGGTCCCTTCTCCAGTGGGCTCCAGCATACAACTCCTGCTATTTCTAGGTGGTCTCCCATCCAAGTACTGACTAAGCCCAACCCTGCTTGGCTTCAGGGTGGTGTGACCTCTTGATTCCCTGACTGGTATCGAACCCAGTTAACAGCAGGGAAAGCACCAAATCCTAACCACTGGACCACCAGGGAACCCTATATTACAAAGTACTTTGTATCAATTAGAAATGCATCCTGTTCACAATGCTTTCAAAAGGAACTAAAACATTAGACTAGAATTGGAGTCTGAACAAAAAACATTTCATAGACAAAACAAAGTTTTCAGTGGCGTATATATGTGAACTTTCACATGTGAACGTTGCAGTGGATGAGCAGTGACTATGACGCAGGGTCTTGTGGATGGACTGGGAAGGGAACAGATGGTTGAAATTGATGACAATTAAGAGCTAGTAGTTTAAATATGATATTATAAATGGGAAATAGTATTTTAAAATATTACCCAAGAAATAAGCTTGTTTAAAAAAACACTATGAGCAAAAAAATATTATTATAACATGATATTTTGTTTCCGAATGCCATCATAATGTAATATTTTGTTCACTCAAGAGCATAGAGTGGTCTGAGGATGCATATAATTATGCAAAATATTATAGATAACTAGCGACTTGCCCGTCAAAAAATGACGGCAATAAGATTGTAAGGCAGGTAATGTTGTTTGTGTGCGACATTAATTTTGAGGGTGTTCCAAGATCCTTCAGCGCTCATTGCGAGCCTCGCTCTGAGCGCCTTCGGCGCTCATTGCAAGGCTCTTGGTTGTTTTTGTGCTATGAGCAGCGTTGTGTTTTTTTTTTTTTGTATGCCAATGAATAATTAATAAAATAATAAATTAATATACTTTACCTTTTGTGAAGTAATATATGCAGGAAGCATTGTGTTGAAGAGCTGGCAATCTGTTTTCTTGTTGCTGCAGCATCAGTGCTGTGGAGCTGCTGTGTAAGTGTCAGCAATGTGTGCAGTCTGTAGTGTAATAGTGTGCGAGCGCGAGGAAAAGGCGTTAGGGTAGCTGTGTACTTCTGGATTGTGTAAGTTAGTGTTCTAAAATGGCGCCTAATGTGTGGTACGCAGCTGTGGCTGATTTTGCGTCCTTGTTTTCGGATGTCGTCCGACTTTTTCTGAAAATCCGTAGGTGTTTATGGTGGTGTTTTGCGTGTTTAGGGTCCTTTAGCCTCGTTTTCGTTTTGTTCGGCGGCCATTTTTTCTGTCACTTAGGGGATTTTCGGGTGTCTAAACTCTGTAATTTGGGCTTAAATCAAGGTGTAACTTCACTTGCAGAGAGCCTGGCTGCCCCCACTTGCTGTGGGTAAGCTTTGTATGTGTTTGTTGTGTGTATTTATTGTGTTTCTAATGTTTTTAGGCTTGCGCGGGTTCCGTCTTGGTTTTCGGATCTCGTACGTCTTTTTCGGAAAATCCGTAGGTGTTTGGTGGTGTTTTGCGTCTTTAGAGTGCTGTAGCCTCGTTTTCGTTTTTTTTCGGGTAAGCTTTTTATGTATTTGTTTTGTGTATTTATTGTGTTTTTAATGTTTTCATGTGCGCAAGTTTCGGGCGGTAAGGTCGTATTTTTGCGAGGTTGTAATGTTTTTTTTTCTAAGTCCCGCGTCTCGTATTTGTTTCTCGTAAGTCTGTAAATTTTGGGAGGTCCGCATTTGCTGGCAAGGAGCGCCTTCTCTAGGGCGGCAGGCTCGCTATGCGAGCCCGCAGCGTTAGCAACATCCCACATGCTCACAACTATATATGTGATTGGTTATTATGTGTACCCATTAAAAAAAGTGTTCATTAATGTTAAAGAAGAAAGTTTTGGGGTTTGTAAGCCTTTTACTGCTTCTAGGAATTGTTTTTCTGTTCATATTCTAAAAAGAATAATCAACCACAACCATTTTTTCTCCAGTACCAGTAATATGTAATTATATTCAGTATATCAGATAGCATGTTATATGTCAGGTATGTCAAAAAGAAATTATATTGAACTAGTAAGTATCAGCCTTATTAAATTGCGATCCAGTAAATTTAAATGGGCTCTACTTAAAACATGGCTCTCCATTATCTGCAGTTGTTAATATTGTATAATATTGTATATTTCCCTGTTCTTATCCCTTGTATACTGCTACAAAATATGTTGGCGCATTAAAAAATAAAAATGTATAATAATAATAATCATTCAGAGGGTTGAGAGATCTGGAGCTTATACAGCCTGGAGCATGTTTTTAAATGTAATTCATTGTTTAAATCCACAATAAAATAAAGCTTTTTTTTCTTATCAAGCCCTACCCTTTATAAGTGGTCCTTTAAGTATTGCACCTTCTTCTTTCTTTTAACAATCACTATCCTAGAAGCACAATATAATGAAAAATGAATGTTCGGAGTAACAATTTAGGCCACACATAATTAGAAAACTTAAAAAGAAGCCACGATTTAAAAGGAGATGGACTATCATTTTGATATGGCTATAATATGACTAGTCAAATAACTTTGTATAAAATTATTATATTTTGTTTGTGTTATTTTGAAGATCTCTGATGCGTTGATAAAACGAGTGCAAGGATCCCAGGATCAGTGGGTGAAAGGAGCCTTGGAACCCAAAGTATCTCCTGAATTTGAGCTTACCTTGGACAGCGACCCTCTGCTGCAGGCCATCCACCAGCTGGATTTTATTCAGATGAAATGTAAGGGTGAGCTCATATTTCTTCCTTTTTTTCACTTTTCTTTTTGACATTGCATACAAGCAAAACCTGTGTACTGGGATAATTACAGTTACCATTTAAAGGTATATCTAAGTTTCCCTGTTTTTCCCTTTCTCTAATCTAACACATGCTGCTTATATCAGACACACACATTACATGGAGTCATTCCATACACATACAGACTTATTTTATTTAAAAATAAAACTTGTTTCCCACACCCAGAGCTACCTGTATAGGCACAGTATACCTCCCACTAGAAACATTGCATTTGGGTATGGATTTAACCCTTTACTAACCTTAAAGCCAGCAGCAGCACAATGCAGAGATCTACAGATCAGTGTCTGACCCCGCCTACTTATTCTACAGGGGCCTACACATCCCATGATTCCATCCTGCACAAACTGCCATTATTGATTGCTACCTGTGATTGGCCCAAATTAATTATGAATGTTATGCTAATTTTAGCAGGGATTTTCAAGGAGTTTATCTAATAAAAGTAACTGCTTGCAAACTCAAGGGATTTAGCAAACATCAGGGTGAGTTTGTAATAGTGTATTTTAATTTATTTTTTTCATAAAAAAATGTTTTCATACACTGCTGATTTTACTCTATCAGATACATCCATAATCCAGGAAATTTAGATATGCCTTTAATTAACGTAGGTAGACGAGTCTGTGTCATGTTAGAATAAAGGTATAAGTAGATTATTAGGTTGAAAACGAGTCTTTAAGACAGGTACAGTGTCTTATATGGATTTGTTTCTTGTCACCTTTCCAGTTTTTGGTGTCTAAAGATTAGAAAAACAGGAAATAGGTCTTCTACTACTGAAAAAAAAAAGACTTAACATTTAAATGTAGGAATTATTGGTATGGTAAGTTTTGTTTTGATATGGTCTTTTGAATGACTAGAGTTATTAACAGGCAAAATGTTTTTAGAAACTAAAAATAATATAATAAAATAAAATAAATAAACAAAACTTTTATATTATTAACTTGTAGATTAAATTTTTCTGTACTGGTGATAGTATTTTATTTTCTGATGTGATTATGTCTCTTATTTTCTCAGGAGGTTATGTCTGTCAACTAATGAGCTTTTCGTTAGTTCTGTTGAAAGTCCTGATAGTTTTAGATGCCATATTCCCACTGTGCATAATGTTTTCCTGTATCCCACCCGCATCAGCAAGCTGATCAGCAATAACCAAAATAGCATATTGGTTAAAAAAAATTGTATTAATTAAAGGCTGTATTTTTTTTAACATTCAAAAAAAGGTTTTGCTTATTTTCAAGTGCAGTCTTTTTAGAAAACAAAAAAGTATATTTTAAAGCCCCGGTGTAAGCACCAGGTAAACTTCTGTGACTGTCTAGTTTGCCATATTAATAATTTCAACAATAAAGTAATCTGTAAATAAAATACCGGTAGTTTAAAATGCATATTAACCTTTCTGAGCTGTCCTATCTTTTGGCACATGACTCAGAATAGGAGCCATTGAAGCTATCTGGTAGGTGTTTATGAGTGCTGATTAATGGTACACTGTCATGCCAACAGGGAGTTCATTTCATTTTTAAAGAGCATTGAAAACTAGGTATATGTTCTACTTTCAGTTTTCTCTACAGTAACTCATTTCTGAAACATTTAGGATTGATTTTATGGCTCCTGTATGCTAATGTGCTGCTCAATATGCTAATGTACGACCCAGAGTACTTGATAAGGGTAAGAGAGGGGTTTAACTACCAGATAACATTGCATCACTTTATTTTGGCTACTACAGAGACAGACAAGCAGACTGTAATCCTAATTAGCACATCAAAGCAGCTAATTAATATGTGTGAGCCGCTCATTTCCATATAAATGCAGCAACAACAACATTGAATTTAATTTGGATAACACAGCACTTAGCTATATTCATGCCCCTTAAGAATAACCTAAAATAAATCGTGATTTTGGGGTGAAAGGTTCCCTTTAAGCATCCCTGTAGTCTGATAGGAATGTAAATTAGATAATTGTGGATAAATCAGGCACCAAATAACATTACTTTCACTGATGACAAGTGGATGCATGGTCACACAGCAGAGAGGTAGGGGTAGATAGGTGATAGCTACTGAATTAAACAGCTGCCAGGTGATATCAATGGCTTCCACAAAAACAATATTGAGCCATTCAAAAGGAGGGAGGTGGAGATAGACCCAGCACACCAGACAGATAACATACATTTAAAACCACTTTATTTACATATGGCTTTATTATTGAATTTATAAATACACATTTCTTGAAATAACAACAGGTGAACTAGATACTCAAAGTTGTTTACCTGACACTTACACTGGCTCTTTAAATATAAGACTACTATTCGTCTTTAAATAACCCTGGAATATTTTTTTCTAAATGGTCTTTTGAATAACAAAATTTGATAATGTATAAATTGTTTTTGGGATGCAAAAATACTCCAGCCTTTAATGATTTCACTTATATATTATTTACTGCAGAATTCTAGTTTATGTGCTGAGCTTGCTTTCTGCCGCTTCTAGCTCACCAGAGTGTGTCCTTGTAAATGAGTGATCCTTCCATTAATAGCACACTATCACTAGCATGTGCTTGTGCTGAGATCTGTAGCATTGGTAACACATTTAATGGCTCAATCCATTTTTTCTATATATTGTCCCAAAACTTGGAAAATAAATTGTGGCTATACCCATATTTACATATTAGAAGTTATTATTATAGATTACATGAGTTTGTTTTCAAAGTACAAAGATATCCTTTGTACAGATGGTTAAAGGACCACTGTAGATTAGAAACAATTTTGCATCTACTAAACTAACAATATCAGCAGCTATGTAAGTCAGGAGCATAAAAGCATTCTAGTGAAGATCTTACATTTAGCAGATTCTTCTGGTTTATAGAGGCTGACAGAGAAGATTATTTCTGCCCAGTGCTTGACGGGGTAGGCACAGTGTAGGAAAATCAGAACCTGTGTAAGGTAACTGCCTTCTTCTGAGCATGGAATAGGCAAAGGAATATGAGTAAAATGTTAGTTTGAGACCACAAAAGATATTGATTAGGACATCATCATGCACCAGCCAATTATTAGTGTTGTAGAAGTTGAGTGCAGAAGCTCCTATACACAAACATAGCTTGGTAAGCTTTTAAACTTTCAGTTTTTGACTCAAGAAGATCTGCCTATCTCCTCCTACCTGCGTCTATCAGGGACATGGCCAGTTTTGACTGTGTAGTGGAATGTCATGGAGCCCGTAAGCAGGCTGGCCTGATATCACTGGCCCTGCCTCATGACATCATTAGCCCCGCCCACTGCCTACACAGAGGTAACAACTCTATAAACACAACATGAGATCTGGTAGCCACACACCCTTTGAGCATGCTCAATCTGAAGCAAAACCTACTCAGGTAGACTCAGGCAGGAGGAGATACACAGCAGTGCTTGAGGAGAAAACAGACAGTGTTAAAGCTAAGAAGAAATGTTACCTATTTTTATTTTAAGCTGCATAATGTTTTTAATGGTCTATGCCCAGCAAAGAAACATATATGTTTTACTTGTAAATGCAGCACAGTGATGCTTTACACACCAGTGAATATGAAGTTGTGAGTCAACAGACATAGCAACCCCATTATCATTAAAGAACATGAGTAAATATTGCAATGCAGTGGCATGTTTTTCATTTAAACACTTACCACACATTGAGATTTAACATTATTGCACTTGAACATTGCAGTTTACACACATCAAATTATATATTAATTTCACACTTATTATATGGTATTAAATGCAGTTGTGGCTGGTGAACTTTTACAGTGGTGGGGCGGAAGACAGAGACCTGGCCCCTCCCCTTACATCGACTCCACCCAGTAGTATAATCTCCTCCTCTTTGCATGTTGGCCTCTATAAGCATCATCTATGACCTTATATATGCCATGCTCACTGACAGAATCCACCCAGTTACCCTTTTCCCCTACGTTACTTTACTTACTTATCTTGATGAGGGTGAGGTGATATGAATCAATTTTTTTTATGTTTATTAAATTAAATTAAACAAGTAAGGGATGGGGGGATTACATGTAACCATTCATTTTGAGAGGGCTGTTGTCCATTTGCCCCTATTCACCAGCTACCCCTGATTAAATGTCAGGGATACACATGAATACTAAGACAGTATTATTGATGAGGGGGGATGTACATTTATTTGTGCATCAAGTGGGTAGTTATTAATCCATGGGGCTCTCTGTCAATGAGGTGTGACTTAGCATTAGTTGGGTGTTTAATTGTGTAAGCAGGTATTTGTAATTGACATTGTGATTTAGTTAATTTTGTATATTGTTGTATAGGTCTGGATTAACCTGTGAGAGGAATGTAATAGCTGCATAGCTCCCTATGTGGAAAGCTCACTCCCAATATTTACTAAAGGAGCCAAGTAATCAAGCACTTAGTGGGCAAAAATAATTTGCTGTGAAGGTACATCTTAATTATCTTAAAGGATAAAGAAGCAATAGGATGCAAATTTTTTCTGAGTTATTAGAAAGTGATAGAAACATAAGAGATCAGGATGACCGCATTAAATGTGTCTAGACAATTTCATTGAGATATAATATTTTTATATAGTCTGTGAGAAAGAGTGGCTCTAAATACACTGTGATGGGAAAGTTAAATGATTAAAGGTTACAGAGTTTTCCTCTAGAGGTGAATGGAAAATCCATCAAAACATTTTTTTGTATTCTATAAGCATCCATATAATTATATTTAGACAGGTTGTCACTATTCTGTCAGTACAGCTCAGAGAAGACAGATTATCATCCGCCCAGTCACAGACAGCCTCATGATAATGCATGTGGATAATACTGTATGTACTTACAAAACTGGTTATAGGGGAAGGGCAGAGTTACACTAATCTATGCTCAGTTCCTGTTACAGTGCCCCCAGTACCACTGCTGCAGTTGGAGAAGTGCTGCACAAGAAATAACAGCGTGACACTGGCCTGGAGGATGCCACCTTTCACTCACAATCCAGTTGAAGGATATATTCTGGAACTTGACGATGGAGATGGTGGCCCATTTAGGGTAAGTTATTCACTGTAAAACCAATTCCAAATTACATACAACTAGAATACGCTACACACTTGCTCCAAAATGTTGATGGTTAAATTCCGCTTCTCACTTAATTACTAGCAATTGTAAGATAATGTGTAAATTTAGCTTTATAAACCAGAGCACATCCCAAAAGAAAAATATCAGAAGTATGTTTTACACTAATAATTCCATAATGCTTATTTACCTAGTTCCAGTATTTTAGTACCTCCTCCTATCTATATTTTTATTTCACTCTGACTTAAGGAACAACTGCAGTTCAAGAAAAAAAAGATACTTGTTTGTCAAGTACAGTGCCTTGCAAAATTATTCACCCCTCTTTTACCTATTTTGCTACATTACAGCCTTAAATTCAATGTTTTGTTAATCTGAATTATATGTGATGGATCAGAATGCAATAGTCTAAGTTGGTGAAGTGAAATGAGAAAAATATATACATAAAACTAGAAATAGAAAACAGAAAATTGGCATGTGCGTATGTATTCACCCCCTTTGTTATGAAGCCCATAAAAAGCTCTGGTGCAACCAATTACCTTCAGAAGTCACTTAATTAGTTAAATGATGTCCACCTGTGTGCAATCTAAATGTCACATGATCTGTCATTACATATACACACATTTTTTTAAAGGCCCAAGAGGCTGCAATACCTAAGCAAGAGGCACCACTAACCAAACACTGCTGTGAAGACCAAGGAACTCTCAAGACAAGTAAGGGACAATGTTGTTGAGAAGTACAAGTCAGGGTTAGGTTATAAAAAAATATCCAAATCTTTGATGATCCCCAGGAGCACCATCATATCATAACCAAATGGAAAGAACATGGCACAACAGCAAACCTGCCAAAAAAAACGTCGGCCCACCAAAACTCATGGACCGGGCAAGGAGGGCATTAATCAGAGAGGCAGCACAGAGACCTAAGGTAACCCTGGGGAGGAGCTGCAGAGTTTCACAGCAGAGACTGAAGTATCTGTATGTACATTAGACGACAATAAGACGTACGCTCCATAGAGTTGGGCTTTATGGCATAGTGGCCAGAAGAAAGCCATTACTTTCAATGGCACATTTTGAGTTTGTGAAAAGGCATGTGGGAGACTCACAAAAAGTATGGAGGAAGGTGCTCTGGTCTGATGAGACTAAAATTTAACTTTTCGGACATCAAAGAAAATGCTATGTCTGGCACAAACCCAACACATCACATCACCCAAAGAACACCATCCCCACAGTGAAACATTGTGGTGGCAGCATCATGCTGTTGGGATGTTTCTCAGCAGCCTGGACTGGGAATCTGGTCAGAGTTGAGGGAAAGATGGATGGTGCTAAATACAGGGATTTTCTTGAGCAAAACCTGTACCACTCTGTGCGTGAGGCTAGGACGGAGGTTCACCTTCCAGCAGGAGAATGACCCCAAACACATTGCTAAAGCAACACTTGAGTGGTTTAAGGGGAAACATGTAAATGTGTTGAAATGGCCTAGTCAAAGCCCAGACCTCAATCGAATAGAAAATCTGTGGTCAGACTTAAAGATTGCTGTTCACAAGCACAAACCATCCAACATGAAGGAGCTGGAGTAGTTTTGCAAGGAGGAATGGGCAAAAATCCCAGTGGTAAGATGTGGCAAGCTCATAGAGACTTATCCAAAGCAACTTGGAGCTGTGTTTGCCGCAAAAGGTTATGCACACTGACTTTTTCTGTTATTTTGTCCTATTGGTTCTTTGCTTCACAATAATAATAAAATAAAAAAAAACATCTTCAAAGTTGTGGGCATGTTCTGTAAATTAAATGATGCAAATCCTCAAACAATCCATGTTAATTCCAAGTTGTGAGGCAACTAAACACGAAAAATGCCAAGAGGGTGAATACTTTTGCAAGGCACTGTATATACCAAAATAAAAATATTAGCAACAATTTAAGCCATGGACATAAAATATTTTATTTGGGAAAATCAGAATTTTTTAACACATAAATCCATTTTGTGTTTCTTACATTACATCCTGAGTGCTGGATCATGGGGGTGTGCCTGTAGTTATCAACATAGAGAGATGTAGGGCAGAAGAGAACAGGCAGAAGTCCACATATTTTGTTTGATAATAGGATAAGATTGAAATTGACACTTCACCCCTTCCATTCACTGGCCCAGAAGCGTCATTCAACACAACCACAGCTCTCCAGAAATGTAAATGCCCCTTTCACACACATCTTAAATCAATGTATCATAGATCTCTCTGGGGTCCTGCAGAGACATCAGCATATTTTTTTTTCTAATTAGAACCAACTGTATGACTTTTAGTCCTACTTAATTTATGCTCTTTGTCAGACTCATTATTATTATTTATTATTATCTTTATTTATATTGCACCAACATATTCTGTAGCGCTGTACAGGGGTTGAGTACATGGCAAAAAACAAACTTAACACCTTATAAAGAATGGAGGGCCCTGTTTTTGAGCATAAAATCAAATGTACATAGTGCTTGTTTCCAGCACACTGACACAAGATTGAACACTCACAAACTTACAATCTAAGGGTAGACTCAACATTTTCATGTATTATTTTTTATATAATTATAACAGATATCTGTATATGTCTACCAGCCCATTGTGAACTCTTGGTGCAATAACCAGCTTCCATCCCCCTACTAACTATTTGTATTATAGCCAGATTCAAGTGCTTGACAATATAGAGTTGTTAGCTATGAGCCCACAGAAAGCTCTTATTTCTATATCCAGTTAACAGCTTACTATCAGCTCTTGTTGTTTAGCCAGCTACCAGCCCCCTTTCAGTTACTATAGTTAAAACAGGCTACCAGTCTACTATCAGTTATTGGAGTTATGGAGCGCTACAAACCCTGGTGGTCCAGTGGTTAGGATTCAGTGCTTTCACCACTGCAACCTGGGTTCAATTCTAGTCAGGGAACCAAGAGGTCAATCAAGGTAGGGCATGGTCAGTACTTAGATGGGTGACCACCTAGGAATACCAGGAGCTGTATGCTGTTGCCAACTGGAGAAGGAACTGGCAACCCACTCCAGTATCTCTGCCATGAAAACTAAGTGGATCAGCATAAAGATAAATATGTGCCTGGTGTGTTACGGTCTATGATGTCACGGAGAGCCAGAAACAACCGACGCAAAAACAAAAAAGCAAACCCACTATCCACTGGACTTATGGCCAGCTACCAGCCCATTATCAGCTATTATAGGTATAGCATGCTACCAGCCTACTATCAGCACTTAAAGTTATGGAAGCTACCAAGCCACTACTATTATTCTTTTACATAACGCTAGTGGCATCCAGTGTTAAAATGCAATAAATACACATAAATACAGTATACAGCATTGCTCAAATGTATTCCTGTGTCATGCCCATGATACTCCTTTCAGGTTTATCACCTATAAAGTAATAGTAAAGGAATACAAAAAAATAGAGGTGCTCAATCACAAAACGGACAACCCTTAATAGATTAGTTCTGGACATGATAACCCACTCTGAGAGCAAAATCTTTTAGCTCACTTGTGCCCTTCACAGGGAGAAATATCATGTAGTATATCAGTCTGGTCTCACTCAATACACACAAGTTATCAAAAAGAGATTGATCTCTGAGTAGATAACCAGACCTATAGAGCAAACCTGCTTAGGTGTTGTTTGTTCTCAGATGAGCACCTCCACTCCTTCTGTTTAATAGTACTGTAAAGGAAGAGCTGTAAAATGCAATATCAAACAAAGGTTAATCAACAACTCCACCAGGTAAAAGGAACACTTAGGTCACAACTCCTGAATAATTAAACAGCTGCTTGGTGAAATCAGTGGCTTTCAGACAAACATTGTGAGTTATGTGACAGGAGGGAGGTATAGACAAAGATGATGTTATTTTTGACTTTACATAACACACATTTCTTAAACTAACTAAACTAAAGCTGTGAAAGCAAGTTTTTTTTCTATTTGTACAATAGTACAGGGTGCTATATATTTATAAATTTAATCCAAAATGGAAGTTTAATGAAGATATTCCGAGCATTGGCTTGATTTAATTTTTTAAGAAAAGAAAAGAATTAGGCATAGTGTGGCATATTCAGCTCTTTGATCTTCTCTCTTTTGTGTAAGAAAAAAAGAGGAAAAATTATAAATTACTTTAAAAAGCCAATTAGTCTTATTATATTACTATCCCTGAGAGCATGCATTTTTACAACACAAAGACATATTTGAAGTAAGAGCCATACAACAGTAGCTAATCCTGTCACAAAATGTGACAGGGATTTACACATTTGCTTTGGGTTTTGGAAGGACATATTTAGAATCATTGACAATGAATCTCTAAGGATCACAAAGCCTGCTAAATGAAGGGTTTTGTGATGAGATATTTGTTTCAGCTAATTAGGTCAGGCTCATATGGAGTGTGGATACCATGATAAGCAACTCATATCTTTTCTGTACTTTATTTGTTCATTAACAAAGTGCTTCTCTTATACTGTATAAAATTGAGTATACCCCTAAGTGGAAATGTCCAAATTGGGCCCAAAGTGGCAATATTTTGTGTGGCCACCATTATTTTCCAGCACTGCCTTAACCCTCATGGGCATGACGTTCACCAGAGCTTCACAGGCTGCCACTGGAGTCCTCTTCCACTCCTCCATAATGGCATCACAGAGCTGGTGGATGTTAGAGACCTTGCACTCCCCCACCTTCTGTTTGAGGATACCCCACAGATGCTCAATAGGGTTTAAATCTGGTGGCATGCTTGACCAGTCCATCACCTTTTCCTTCAGCTTCTTTAGCAAGGCAGTGGTTGTCTTGGAGGTATGTTTGGGGTTGTTATCATGTTGGAATACTGCCCTGCTGCCTAGTCTCCGAAGGAAGGGGATCATGCTCTGCTTCAGTATGTCACAGTTGTCTTTGGGAAGTAGAGGTATGAGTGCTGCCAGCATTGCTGCAGAGGTTGAAGGGGGAGGGGGGGGGGGGGTCAGCCTGTCAGTGCTCAGACCATACGCTGCACACTGCATCAAATTGGTCTGCATGGCTGTCATCCCAGAAGGAAGCCTCTTCTAAAGATGATGCACAAGAAAGTCCGCAAACAGTTTGCTGAAGACAAGCAGACTAAGTACATGGATTACTGGAACTGTATCCTGTGGTTTGATGAAACCAAGACAAACTTATTTGGTTCAGATGGTGTCAAGCGTGTGTGACGGCAACTATGTGAGGAGTACAAAGACAAGTGTGTCTACAGTCAAGCATGGTGGTGGAAAGTCATGTTCTGGGCCTGCATGAGTGCTGCCGGCACTGGGGAGCTACGGTTCATTGAGAGAACCATGAATGCCAACATGCAATGTGACATAATGAAGCAGAGCACGATCCCCTCCCTTCGGAGACTGGGCCGCAGGGCAGTATTCCAACATGATGACCCCAAACACACCTCCAAGACGGCCACTGTCTTGCTAAAGAAGCTGAAGGTAAAGGTGATGGACTGGCCAAGCATGTCTCTAGACCTAAACCGTATTGAGCATCTGTGGGGCACCCTAAAACGGAAGATTGGGGGGGTCGGGGAGTAGCAAGGTCTCTAACATCCACCAGCTCTGTGATGTCATCATGGAGGAATGGAAGAGGACTCCAGTGGCAACCTGTGAAGCTCTGGTGAACTCCATGCCCATGAGGGTTAAGGCAGTGCTGGAAAATAATGGTGGCCACACAAAATATTGACACTATGTGCCCAATTTGGACATTTCCACTTAGGGGTGTACTCACTTTTGTTGCCAATAGTTTAGACATTAATAGCTGTGTGTTGAGTTATTTTGAGGGGACAGCAAATTTACACTAATTTACAGGCTGTACACTTACTACTTTACATTGTAGCAGAGTGTAATTTTTTCACTATTGTCACATGAAAAGATATAATAAAATATTTACAAAAACGTGAGGGGTGTACTCACTTTTGTGAGATACTGTATATATATATACAGTATATACAGTGCCTTGCAAAAGTATTCACCACCCCCTTGGCATTTTTCGTGTTTTGTTGCCTCACAATCTGGCATTAACATGGATTGTTTGAGGATTTGCATCATTTAATTTACAAAACATGCCCACACTTTGAAGATGTTTTTTATTTTTTATTTTATTGTGAAGCAAGCAACAAATAGGACAAAATAACAGAAAAAGTCAATGTGCATAACTATTCACCCCCCTAAAGTCAATACATTGTAGAGCCACCTTTTGCGGCAATCACAGCTCCAAGTCGCTTGGGTAAGTCTCTCTGATCTTGCCACATCTTACCACTGGGATTTTTGCCCATTCCTCCTTGCAAAACTGCTCCAGCTCCTAAGTTGGATGGTTTGTGCTTGTGAACAGCAATCTTTAAGTCTGACCACAGATTTTCTATTGGATTGAGGTTTGGGCTCTGACTAGGCCATTCCAACACATTAACATGTTTCCCCTTAAAACACTCAAGTATTGCTTTAGCAGTGTGTTTGGAGTCATTGTCCCGCTGGAAGGTGAACCTCCGTCCTAGCCTCAAATCACACACAGAGTGGTACAGGTTTTTCTCAAGAATATCCCTGTATTTAGCACCATCCATCTTTCCCTCAACTCTGACCAGTTTCCCAGTCCCGGTTGCTGAAAAACATCCCCACACCATGATGCTGCCACCACCATGTTTCACTGTGGGGATGGTGTTCTTTGGGTGATGTGATGTGTTGGGTTTGCGCCAGACATAGCATTTTTTTTTGATGGCCGAAAAGTTAAATTTTAGTCTCATCAGACCAGAGCACCTTCCTCCATACATTTTGGGAGTCTCCCACATCCCTTTCGCAAACTCAAAACATGCCATTTTGTTTTTTGCTGAAAGTAATGACTTTCTTCTGGCCACTCTGCCATAAAGTCCAACTCTATGGAGCTTATTGTCATCCTATGTACAGATACTCCAGTCTCTGCTGTGGAAATCTGCAGCTGCTCCAGGGTTACTTTAGGTCTATGTGCTGCCTCTCTGATTAATGCCCTCCTTGCCCGGTCAGTGAGTTTTGGTGGGCGGCCGTCTCTTGGCAGGTTTGCTGTTGTCCCATGTTCTTTCCATTTGGTTATGATAGATTTGATGGTGCTCCTGGGGATCATCAAAGATTTGGATATTTTTTTATAACCTAACCCTGACTTGTATTTTTCAACAACATGGTCCCTTACTTGTTTGGAGAGTTCCTTGGTCTTCATGGCAATGTTTGGTTAGTGGTGCCTCTTGCTTAGGTGTTGCAGCCTCTGGGGCCTTTCAAAAAATGTGTGTACATGTAATGACAGATCATGTGACACTTAGATTGCACACAGGTGGACATCATTTCACTAATTAAGTGACTTCTGAAGGTAATTGGTTGCACCAGAGCTTTTTATGGGCTTCTTAACAAAGGGGGTGAATACATACGCACATGCCAATTTTCTGTTTTGTATTTCTAAAAAATATTTTTATGTATATACTTTTCTCATTTCACTTCACCAACTTAGACTATTGTGTTCTGATCCATCACATAAAATTAATAACAACACATTGAACTTAAGGCTGTAATGTAACAAAATAGGTAAAAAGTCAAGGGGGGTGAATACTTTTGCAAGGCACTGTATATTTACGTCTGAGGTCAAGGCAGACAGCAGACAAGCAAAGGTAGGGAGCTGGACTTAATATCAGAAATGATTGTAGAAACAAACATACATATAGCAAATAACAAACAAACTATAGGTCTTACGTCTATTGATAGGGTGGATCATGTTAGTTTAGAGCCAGACTATCTACAGTTGCCTTGTTTGTGATAACTCCACTATATGAGTGAAAGTTTCTCCTTCTATGTTTGGGTTCATTAATACACAATTTATGGGGCTGCAATGCGAAGGATATAGCTTGCTTTTCAGTTCAGTTTCAGAGCCAACATTTTGCAAATTACATCTGATCTTCAGCATTGGTCAAGTAAATAGATACGGTATATTTCATCCTAAATAAGTTCCCAACATCCTTTCATATGCTTTAACTTTAATACTCCAGTTCAGACCATTGAGACTGAAGATGACTATCCTGCAGTGCCCTACTTATATTGATAGCTAAATAGAACAGTATATCCTTTTCTGACATTTCTTGAAACTTGAGCCTTATGGGATTTATGTACTAAGATAAGACTCTTGTCCTTGATTTCATAGAAAGCACATTGGTTGAGTAGGGTTAATCTCCTGTAACAGAATTTTGTATTTAAGAAATTAGGAAAGTTGGTTTTGATGTATTATATTTACATGTGAAACTAGCAGTGTTTATGCCAGGAGGCTCAATGCTTCTCTAGTTAGCTCAATGCTTTAAGACTTATCAGAAGGTTTATCTACTGGTCAGTACCCAGCAGTACAGCTGCCATCTGCTATGACTAGGAGAGAGATTTAAAAAGATTTTCCATAGCATTAAGAATACAATTTGAAATATTAAAGACAAGATAAAGTCACACATTTTATGTCACATACTTAAAAGTGTTTTAAAAAATAAAATAAATATAAAAAAATAATATGTGGTTTTTCCAACATAATTTTCAGCAATAAAAATGTTCATATGTACACAAGACATTTACATTTCTGCAGAGCTAAAGCTTGCAGTTTACCTTATGAGGAAGGAGTTAGGTGTCAAAGCCACCGTTCACCATACAGTAGAGTAGAACATGCCCTTAGCTTCCAAGACAAGATGGAAACTCTTTATCCTGAAAAAAAACGTACTACTAATGTTGTTAGTTCGTTACATGCATTGTAAATATGTGATGCTTTTCTAAAAGAACCACTGTAGTTAGAAACTTTCAGTCACTCATTTAAAAGAGCATGCTTTTTTTCTCCCATGGAATATAAAAGATATTAACTAAAAAAAACTCTAAAACAAAGACTCATTGAGAAAATGTTTATTTATTTATTTCTCATTTATAAAGAGCTTTTATCCAAAGTATTTGCAACAGTAAGATGGTTTAGGATAAAATAGTTTCGATGTTTATGAGGACACTGGTTGAAGGGTTAAACAATGCAACAAATTTAAAGGATAAAAACTCTTTTTTCCTGGTGGGAAGAACTATAGAGGCTGCAATTAGAGATGGATAACAGTTGTGAGAGCTGATTGGAAATGTAGAATTGTCTGGTCCATAACAAAACTCATAAATGGGTGGGTGCGGATAGTGAGGTAAATAGGTGGGTGGGTTAATGGGCGCACAGCAGACAACAGGGAGGAATAAGGTTATCTTTGGTAAGTGAGAACAGAAGGAATGAGGTAAAGGTAAACATCTACAGCCTTATTAAATTGCCATTCGGCCAATTGAATAGGGCTCTATATACGCACAGAGCATATTTTTTTTACAGAAGTTTTTAGTTAGTGAACGTCTATACAACAGCAAGACCTTCACTAACTAAAAACATCTGTAAAAAAAATATGCTATGTGCTTAAATAGAGCCCTATTCAATTGGCCTAAAGGCAATTTAATAAGGCTGCAAGGGTATATTTAGATTTTAGGTTACCCTAGGCCTGTTTAATTGTGTGCACAACCAATGACCCAGTTACTACTCCTTTTCTCTTGCTATACCCCAAACATAAATTTTCCAGACACTTATATAGAAAATTATACTTTAATATATGTTTGTGTAAGTATCCAGTACGTCAGAGATGCCAGAAAGACTGTTCATATTCCTTGGTAATGTATCAGCAACTTTAGGCATCTTGCTGCCCTAGTCCTGGGCCTAGGTTGACATACACCCATAGTAAACATACGGATAAAACATAATGTGGAAGAGGGTCCCAAGCTGAGGGGGAGGGTTGGGCATACATAAACGGCACCTTTTTGTAATCTTTAAAACGTGATAGTTTAAGTTGAAGCTTTACATTTTTGGACTTCAGTGGCCTTATAGTTTTCCAATTTGGAATTCCAGTGACATCATAAAGACGACAAGACCAAAGTTCTATGTGGCTGTCATTATCCAAGCAATCCTGAGTTAGACAGTTCTGCAATTGCAATTACAAAGCATTATTGTTTAATATTATTTGACTTATTGATTTTTTTTGTGTGTTTGCTTGCATAATTTAGGAGGTCTATGTTGGCAAAGAGACCTTATGTACAATTGATGGGCTTCACTTTAACAGCACCTACAATGCAAGAGTCAAGGCTTTTAACTCTACAGGACTTGGACCGTATAGTAAAACAGTTGTTCTACAGACATCAGATGGTAAGTACAGACCTACTAATGATTAGCAATAGCCATAGCCTGTAATGTTCCCACCTGGCCAGAAATTAAATAGCTTATTTGTTCTATTTTTTTATTTATTATTTAAATGGACACTGAAGCCCCATAGTTATTCCATGCCACTTTGAAGAAGCATAATTGAAAGCTGTTTTTTTTATAGTTTAAAGAAGAAAAAAAAATCTTAACAATTATAGACTTTAAAAAAAAAGTCTTGATTTGGGGCAGTAACCAACCCTGTGGTGATTAAACACCTAATTTGGTGAGACAAGTGTTAAGTTAAATAGGTAAGGATCTGTAACCCTTGCTCTACTAAGGTTATGTAGGACCAATATAATCGTTATTAATGTATTAATACATTTCATAAAGATTATATTGGTCCTATATAACCTCAATAGAGCAAGGGTTACAGATCCTTACCTATGTAACTTAACACTTGTCTACCCAATTATAGGTTTATGCAGAACTGGTTGCCACCATTTAGATATTTGATTTATCTATCTGGTCTAGCGGTGGTTCAATCTGTGATAAAAAAATAATAATCAAAATACCGGTACTTGCTTCGAAAGGTTGTCTAATGGTACTTAGAATTATGATGATAAATGTACTTGGAAGCATCAGTGTATTTTTTTTATCATGTTGTAAAATCACCTTACCATTCATAGCCTTCTTTACATTCTTCTTAGTAAATGAAAGGAGATTCATTAGACTTGACTCCCAACACATTCTCTACAAGTATATATGTTTGTCATATTTGATTTATGTATTCACTTTTTTCCCTGTACTTAGTGCTATAGAATATGCTGGTGCTTTGCAAAAATATTATTTTATATTATATTATTATATTATAATAATATTAACAGAGACAAAAACCATCCTCAGGGACGACCTGTTATTGATTTTGTAGACAACATGAGATTATGCATTTAACATTAGAGGAAACAATTGGTACTAATTTGCTTGTTTGGCAACTTTAGGATTAGTTTAAACGGAGATACTATACCAAACACTGTACAGCGTTAATAACATTATTATAGTTTTTTGGTTGGATCATTTCACCTTTCTGATGCCTACACTATGTTTTCTTTTTAGTGGCTTTTTTTACTTTTGATGCTAACTCTGCACATCGAGATATTGTGCTGTCTAATGAAAATATGACAGCCACGTGTAGCAGCTACGATGACCGTGTGGTACTGGGCACTGCTGCATTTTCCAAAGGGGTTCATTACTGGGAGATCCAAGTTGACCGATATGACAACCATCCCGACCCAGCTTTTGGTGTTGCCAGAATTAATGTGGTGAAGGACATGATGCTGGGGAAAGATGACAAGGCCTGGGCTATGTATGTGGATAATAATAGAAGCTGGTTTATGCACTGTAATTCTCACACCAACAGGTAAGGCTTGGTTCATTTACAAATTAAGCTTAAAGGTATATAGAAGTTTCATGGATTGTGAATGCTTAATAATGTTTTAATCTCATAAATAATACTCAAGGTAAAACTGTAACTCACATTTTATTACCTGCTCAGCATTTTGTGAAATACACACCCACACACATACATATATATATATATATATATATATATATATATATATATATATACACACATACAATTATTTAACTTATAGTAGGCAAAAGAGAGATAGAAGCCCTCCACCGTATACTACAGTAAATAAATAGTACATTTGTGCTCACATTTGAATGTCTAAAATAAGTTAAAACATTTATTAGTTATTAGGTATTCCACTGCATTCTGGGAACCTGGGCACTGACATGTAAATGTGCCTAAAATTGCTATGCTCTTTAATCCAATATAATTTCAAACATGGCTCCTTTTAAGCATATGCCTGCTGTATTACACAGATTTAAGCAAAGTCCAGGATGGATTTTGCACATGTTACTGCATCCCATCAATATTGGGCGGCATGTCCCTGTCCAGGTTCCCAGAATGCAGTGCAATAACTGTATTTATTGGAATTCTGAGCAGGTAATACATTTTTCAACTTATTTTAGACGTTCAAATGTGAACACAGATGTACTTTTTATTTACTGTACTACTGTGCTGTGGAGGGCTTCTATCGCTCTTTTGACCACCATATATTAAATGATTGTTGTGGTAAACTACCTCCCCACAAAACCGCACAAGCTTGGAACCGGCCCTGCACTGATGAGAGGCAGTAACCTCGAAACAGTGCTGTCCATGGGTAGGTTTCCTGGGTTGTTCATAAGCCATCCTGGGTTTTGCTTAAAGCTGTGTAATACAGCAGGTATATGCTTAAAATGAGCCATGTTTTGAAATCTGCATGTCCCTGCCAAGGTTTACAAATTGCAGTACAATCTTTGTATTATTCTGAGCAGGTAATACATTTTTTTACTTATTTTAGGTTTTCAAATGTAAACAGAAATGTACTGTTTATTTACATATATATATATATATATATATATATATATATATATATATATATATATATATATACACACACACCTTTAACATTATACTAGAGAAAATAAATGAAAGGCTCAATTACCCTCTGCTTGTCTCTAAGGTGTTGCCATGTTGGCTTCCCTTCTTTCTCCTATTCTTGCTATGCAGCCCTCACAATATATAACTGTATGAGCGAACAGGCAGCTAGCTGTAAAAATCCATATGGCACCAATGGTCCATGTGGTTATAGGAACTGTCTTATGGAGCTGTTGCCAGCCCCTCACCCATGGTCTGAGTTATAGGATGCCCTAAACGTGATGGGAAGTCATTAAAAAAACTAATAATATTTAATCACTTTGTGTATTTGACCATATTAAGCAAGTTTTGCTTTCTTACTGCCATGGGAAACTGGCTATGCACATGCACATAAGCAAGGAGTCTACTTCTAGCACCTTTTACATTTTGGGAGCTTTTAAGCATTGCAGATCAGATTTACCAAAAGTCTTAATGGGACTCTTGAGGACAAAAATGTTACTTTTATATAAATGTTTTAACTAGGTTAACTAATAAATTTCATCCTCCTCAATGTAATTTATGATATAATATGTGCACTTCTCTTACATCTAAGAAGTCCCCGGAGTAACAGATTCTCAACTCTGGCAGTCTCCCCACGTTCCTGCTCTCTCTCGTGACAGGTGACATGCTGAACACTAATAGTGCCTCAGACTGCTAACAAGCAGACAGTGACATGCTGTGTATCTCTATGAAGCAGTAAGTATAGCACTGCAAGCCCCTCTCTGTGGATGTGTCTTTGTCACAACTGTTCAACATGTCACCTCTCATGAGAGAGAGAATAGGAAGATAAGGAGAGCCTGCAGAAGGTTAGAAACTGTTACTCTGTGAACTTCTTTAGAAGTAAAGTGTACATTTTATATAAAAAATACATTGAGCAGGATGGAATTTATTTATTAATTAATTTATTACTTAATCTAGTTAAAGAGCTCCTTTAAGAAATACTAAAATGGTGAACAAAGCTTAATAGAGTTTTCTATGAATTGGTACCCATTCAAAATCAAGTTTAATACTCTTGTGCCATTGCAGATTAAAATTATTCATGCACATATCATTTTAACTTTTCCAAAACTGAAGTGCAGAAACAATGGCACTCATTTGCTTGCATGCCCTGGAATGTGTCGGGAATGCATAGGATGGTGGCACTGGGGTGTGGTTGGTGCCTCACATGTTATGAATGTTATGGGGAGACAAGATGGCTGCCCCCGGTGCAGAAACCTCTGGATTTGGCTCTTCTCTTTGTTTTTGTAGAGCATCTTCCCCCTTCTGAAGCTTTGTTTATATGTGTTCATAAAGCTGCTTTGGCCTGTTGTCTAGTATGCACCATTTGCTTATTTGTATTGAGTTTATTTGGTAGTTTTCTTCACTTCCACCTCGCCTATCCTATGCTTAGGTCATGGCATTTCTATTGGGTAATGCTAAAAAACATCTTCATCTCAAATTAAGAAACAATAATGAACAGCTGCTGGTATTGTTTCACTCAATATGGTTTTGTGTTTAGGCATTTCTAACTGAAACTCAGATCATACAATTTAATTTTTCCATAATATATTCACTTAAATATTCTTTTATTTTTACTATTTTTTGGTAATAATAATAATAATACAATATTTTTGCTACATATTTGAAAACAAACACATTTGGTGTAGGCAAATTATGAAAATGATAAAAAGCACAGATTTTCACAATGACTGGGAAGCAGGTAGACCATTAGAAACTCCCAACATGGCATCATTTTCTGACTTGGGTGAGCATGTTAATCTTCACCATCAAATAGGCCCCATCTAGAAAATCACTCTCTTGATAAAAACTGCTTCACACTGTGCAACTGATTTATCTTTGCTCCATTTAGCTGGTTAATTTGCCGCCCAATGCAACTTTCATATCCATTTAAAAGCATTTGCCTTTAAATAATATGGCACTTCCTTTGAAATAAAATTAATTGTTTCTTTTCCACTCTACAGAACAGAAGGAGGTGTGTGCAAGGGAACCACTGTTGGCATTCTCTTGGATCTCAACAAGCGTGTTATAACATTTCACATAAATGGAAAGCAACAAGGCCCCATAGCCTTCGAGAACATTGATGGAGTGTTCATGCCAGCAATAAGCCTCAATCGAAACGTACAGGTAAAATAAGACATTAGTGACAACTTGGAAGTCCAGTATAATTATGTGCATCATTTTATCTGGCATGTTATTTAGCAGTAACGTAGAACTAGTTCATCTTAGGAAAGAAAGCAATAGTATTTATTATTAATGTAATTAATTTAATGGTTATATGAGTCTCATCCAGTCCTGGGATTTTCCTATATTGTTGTATTTAGTTGGAATGATTAATTTTTAACCTCACATGAACCTCAAAGTTCTTGGATTGTAAATCACACAGACTGCTTCTTTTTAATTATCAACTCATATTTATTTCCTCAATAAAGCATAATCATTCTTTAGTAAAGTAGACAAAATAATTATAGACCTTATGCAAATAGAAGATTTTGAGCCTCATTCAATTGAGCAATTTTAAGTTACTGGAGCCCGTAATGGAGGGCATAAGTTATTTTGTTATTCGATTGGCGTTTTATTGTGAGCTGCAAATGGGCTACATGTTACGGTCTTAAAATCCTTGCAGTTGTTAAAACCGAAATTTACAGGCCATCGAAGCCTTTGAACTTTCAGGTTCGCAAGACTTACTATCGCTAAAGTCGCAAATCGCTATTCAATTGCTACAATTTCCCAAAGCCAGCAAATGTTTTAACATCCGGAAATGGCAAATGTAGGAGAAAATCCTACGGGTATTAGAGAGAACTCGCAAAGGGGTTAAAGACATGTCCGTATGAAACTGTAAATTCAAATAAAAAATCAATACTGCACTGCAAATAACGGGGAAAGCGTTGATAGACATTAGAATTAATTGCACAACAGTCTCAAGCTCACAAATCGGCAATACTTTTTTTTTTTTTTTTCGTTTCGGGGTTATATCGATCTTGAGAATCAATCAGTTAATATATATAAGGCCACCCACATGGACCAAAACAGTATCGCCAACCCTTTTTTTTATTTTGTACATTGCCAAATTGCGAGTCTGATCTGATGTTTTACTGACGTAATGATGACAGACTCATTTTCTATTGGCTGTTTCTAAATGGGTAGTTACGGCCTTGCCTAATTAATCATTTTCTCGCCCTGTACTATGACATACAATTGCATGGTTTACGGTTTCGGCTTTCGGTCCGTAACTTGCAGGCTTGTTCAATTGAATAGCACCGGATTTGTAGCAGACCGTGAGCCTGCAGATATACGGCTTATATACCGCAAGATCTTCGAATTGAATGAGGCTCTTTGTCCTGAACTACATTACATAGTGTTTACTAAGTTCAGTATGATCTCGGCAAGTTGACAAGAAAAATACACACAGTAATAATCATAATAATAATAATACACAAGAATAATGCACAAATAAATAAATATATATAAATTGATAGACATTTATGTACGTTAGACGCAGATATGACAAGATGGCATATTTGTACATACACAATGTTACATGAAGGGATGATTGCCCTGATCTCCTGAGATCTTACAATCTGAGAGGTAAAAGGGGATAGAAACATGAGGTAAAGGGGGACTGTTGAACAAATTAAGCCTGAAATGGTAAACCAAAAAGGGTTACTTTATGTAAGGTTATCGATGATTGAGTTAAGGAGGTAGATGGTAAGATTATCTGAATAGGTAGGATTTCGGAGAACGTTTGGATTTTTGAAGACTAGGGGAGAATCTTATAGATCGAGGTAGAGAGTTCCAAAAAATGGGGGCTGATCTTCAATAGTCCTGCAAGGGAGCATGTGAGGATGTAATGGTAGAGGACGAGAGGTGCAAATCTTGGGCAGAGTGAAAAGAGTGGTTTGAAGTGTATCTAGAAACACGAGTTGAGATGTAAGGAGGTGCTGTGTTGTTGGGGGCTTTGTAAGTGAGGCCAAGGATTTTGAATAACATTTTAAAGGCATATCTAAGTTTCCTGGATTTTGAACGCATCTGATAGGTGAGAATCAGTACTGTATGCAAAAACATTTTTTGCATGAAAAAATACCAAAATAAACATTAACAAACTCACACTGATGTTTTCTAAATCTCTTGAGTTTGCTAGCAGCATGTGTTAGATTAGAAAAAAGAACAGGTAGACTTAAATATGGCTTTAAGGAAATTGGCAGCAAATATAGGGATTGGCAGAGGTGATTGGCAGATGATTATTATTGAGTGAGGTTGATGAGCCTGGCAGAAGTATTCATGATAGACTGGAGTGGGGATGGGTAGTTTAGTAGAAAGCCAATTTGGATGAAATTGCAATAGTCTAGCTGTGACATTATGAGACCCTGGATTAGAGCTTTAGTGAGGAAGGGACACATTTTCAAGATGTTCTGGAGGTGGAGACATTGATTTTTAAATGCCAGGAGGCCTTCCAGAAGGAAATTTGTGAAATACACTTGTGACACAAGTTAGTACGCAGGGGGGGGATAGTTCTGGAGAGGAGACATAGATTTGGATGTCATCAGGGTAAACAGGGTACTTATAGGAGCCAATAATTTAAACAAGGGAAGAGGTGTAGAGAAAGAAGAACAATGGACCCAAGACTGACCCTTTGGATACTACAACAGAAAGGCAGAGTGCAGGGGATGAGGTGCCCCAGTAGGAGACACTAAAGGAACGGTTAGAGCAGGGGTGTCCAAACTCGGTCTTGGAGGGCATAACGCATGCCTGGATTTGATAATAACCCTGCTGTGCACAGGTTAATCAATCAATATTTCAGTCATCCTGATTGACTCACCTGTGCACAGGAAGGATATATTCAAATCCAGGCCTGGGTGCGGCCCTCCAGGGCCTAGTTTGGACACCCCTGGGTTAGAGAGATAGGTGAGTAGATGAGGAGGGAGTTGAAGATTGAAAAAGGGCAAAAAGGAGTCAAGATTAAATGACAGTGTTTCAATGATGAATGAAAAGTAGGTTTAGGCGGACAACTTAAGGGCTTAGCTGTAAGAGCGAAGCATGAATTTATAATGCAAAAAGTTAGATTGAGTACAGGAATTCCTCTAGGCACTCAGAGCAGTGCTGAAGCATTTTTTTATGCTATATTGTTGGTTTCGGGTACCATGGATGCAGGTGTGTGGGGCATGAAAAATAGTAGTGTGAAGACATTATTATTACTATTATTACTCTTTATTTATAAGTACCAGCATTTTCCGTAGAACTATTTACAGAGTGGAAGAAAGTACATTGGGTACAGTTTGCAAATTACATTTTAAGGTAAGGCGAAATATAGAGACATAGGAATGCAGAATAAACTTGTAATGCAGGATGTCTGCTGAAGAGCAGGATTTCCTCCATAGTCGCTCCGCAGTGCAGAAACAAATCTGGAATAGCATGTATGTATAGTTTGCCATGATTGTGGATGAGGCTGAGGGTGGTGTCCTGTAGTTTTGTGAGAAACACGGTGCACAGTTGAATATGATAAAATGGCAAGAGCAGGGCAGATGAGATCATTGTGAGGTTTTAGAAGGGGTTGTAGCGCGATATTTTTTGTGATTCAAGTAATTGGAGGTTTCTGGAGGTTTGATAGCTGGGATTGATGAAGGGCAGTGATTTGTTGAGGTTGCAGGTTAGGAGGTTGGTGGTCTGATAGATGAGCTGACAAGGTTGGAGATAGTGCATAGGTTGGTAAAGTCAAGGGAGTGTACATAACAGTGAGTTTGGGAAAGAGATAAGTGAAAGTAATTTCAAAGCTGTAGGTGTATGTCAGTGGCAATATTGAAGTCGCCAATAACACGAGTGTAGAATAAAGGTGCCAGGCAACAAAATTATCAGCAAATTGAGAGAAGATAATAAATCACAGCAACTTATACAGAGCGTCATGAGATGAGTGGATAGAGTGAACTTCGAAGAATCAGTATTTGAGAGACGAAACCGGGGGTGTTAAGTGAAATGTGCAGCGGAAAGAAAGTAATAGTGATTTTAGTGACAAGATATAAGAAAAAATGCCAGAATATGGATTTAAAAGAGCACTTAAACAGTTAATTTAAACAGAGAACATGCAAGCCAGGTTAATGTATAATCCTGGTAATTAGTTCCTGTTGAGTGATGTATATTCCTGATGCCTAGGGTTATATATAGGAAGTGGCTTTAGTGTGGTAGCAACAAATTCTCAGGTAAGGTAATAGGTAAATACTGTATAATTGTCATATTTAAAGGCAATTAGATATGGCTATTTTTTTGTTGTAAGAAAAACAACAAAGTCAGAGGTGCTCAATCAGAGAACAAACAAACCCTAATAGGTTAGTTCTATGGACATGATAATCCACTCTGAGAGCAACCTCTTTTAGCTCACTTGTGCCCTTCACAGGGAGGAAATATATCCTGCAGTATATCAGTCTAGTCACACTCAAAAGAGTGACCCAGCCCCGAAATACCAGCAATCTTACCCTGAGTAGGAGAAACAACAAACCCCAGACATATGTTTCAGTCTTCATTGGGCCTCGTCAGTGAGGTGTAGCTAAATTTTCTAAGGCACATTGAGCAAGGGGCCACTTCTGGAGTTTCCTATCACCCACAGGGAGACTAACCCCTAAGGGTAATTTCCATAAACAAAACAACAAAGTCAGAGGTGCTTTTCTTTTGTTTATTTATTTTTTGTACACCAATTGTACAGGAATGTTAAATTTTACATATAGAAATGAGTACATACAGTAGTTTGGATAAACAAGCCATGCATCTTGATTATAATACATTACTCTTTTTAGTGCAGTGATTTTTCATCTGTAATTCAAGGACAGGGTTTTATCTGGCATTTAAAATGGCCCTTTAAGGAAATCTCTGCTTGAGTGGGTTATTCAGTGGCTCAGTTAATCTAATTGACCCAGATGTACTCAAGCAGAGTGATACTGGCTTCATAGAGGTAGATAAAAACACACTATTTTTGTTAATAGATTCTTTGAAATTATTCTATTATTGAACAAAATTTTGGATTCTTTTTTTATTTGTATTTTTTATGTGTTCATCAAATTAATTAAATGTATCCCAATGTACCCTTGGCTTATCTTGCAACAAAATAAATATTTGTATATTATGTAAAATGGGAATTCATTTTTTTATTCAGTGAGTGCCACGCCAGAAAGAGAGAGGCATAGATAGATAGATAGATAGATAATCTGACTGCTAGATTATTTTGTGGCCATGGCACACACATATAAATAGGTAATGCTGTAAATAAAAACATATTGTCTCAGTTTCATGAGACAGCTGTTCTCTGTATTGTGTGAACACATTTACTACCAGAGTTATATACAGAACAATGGTGTCTAAAAAAACAATAAACTACCAATTTGCAATATTTCTAAGTGTTCCATGCTATTTTGGAAAACCTTATAACAAATGCTTTCAATCTTAAAATGCAGAATCTGCCTACATTACCTTTTACAAGTGGCTAATTTCTGCATTGGCCAACAATTCCAAGAGCAGCACACTTTCAAGTAGCAGCCAACTGCCTTATATTCTCTCTACAGTGGGGACAAAGCTTTGGGAAAGGGAGATTAGTAACTGGGGCATGAAGGCACACATATCTGAATGGGTCTAGAGTAGCAAAATGCCTAAATATACCCATGCCTAATTCATATCACTGTGGTTAGGTACCAATTAGCTCTATAGTTTTTTCAAATAGCTGTAACATTTACTTTGCCATTAAAGTGTCAGTGCAACTTTTAGTTTTAAATGATCAATGCAGGTCAAGAAAAGATACTTGTTTCTCAAGTATGTACCAAACTAATTATATTAGCTATGTAAACCATGTGCATAAAACACTTTTAGAGACAGTTCCCTCTCAAACTAAAGCTTCCATCCAACTAAATCTGGATGGAGCTAAAACAAAACAATCAGTCCAGCACTTTATATAAAGTCCCTGGCTTTTATTCATAAGTCCAAACTTTCACTTTTCTCCTGTGGATTGCTTATCATCTCCACGGATTTGTATTTCTGTCTTTTCTCAGCTTCATACACAACATTTTTTCTCTCTGGGTGTCTCTTGCAGCTACAATAAACACCAATGTTTCTCTTTGCAGCTGTCACAAACAGCATACACTTCTGTGAGTCTATATTCCACTTAATATAAACTTTCCTCAAAACACTTTCACAACCTTTCCAAGGCTGCAGTCCAGAAACAATCCCTGCTACTCTCACTTCCAGGCTGTACTACCTAAACAGGCCTGTCACACTGCTGACTACAGTACATAAAATGACCCTTCTCTCACTGCAAGCAGCAGTCCATAAAGTGGCCACTCCCATCTCTCAGCTTCTGTAGTGAATCTGATTACTGCTCCAGGATCTAACTATTTTATCTCTCCTCCAAACAGTCACACTCTTTTAACTCACTTTTATTTTATGAAAACTGTCTCATGCAGCCCCCCTGCTGTGGCTGTTTACACAGTTTTTGGTCAGTGATGTACATTTTCAGGTCACAGTAGACTATTCCAAGTTGATGGTGCTGTAGAGAGAGTAGAATATCCAAACTCACAAAAGTGTCTCTATGCAGGGACATGCATTTAGGGTAACCTGTGTAGGAATTAGTAAGAGGAGCATTGAACTACATCCCCAATAAGGGGAACAGGATGATAAGCAGGCAAAAGAGTGCAATCTTTATTTTCAAAACTTATGTCACAAACAGTTGTACTCATTTTCAAGAAACATATTGCATAATGATTTGTATTAAATGCACTTTCTGAATTAACTTAGACCTCACTAAATCCATTTAATTAAAACGCTTAGATACATTTGTCAATGAATCCGTTTTATCTCTACAGGTGACGCTTCACACAGGACTGGAGGTTCCAATGATCTTCAGACAGACCAAGGCACCCAACTGAAACCAACCCTTTGAGCCTGATCCAGGCTGCCATAGGGTCAATTTTTATATAACCTGGATGTTATTATAAACCGAAGATGAAAAACATTGCCCACGTACAACAATTATACATATCAAAGCCAACAACAATTCACTGCTATCACAAATCACAGTTTTTATTTTAAAACTGCAAAGATAATTATCCCTCTGGGCCTTGTAGGGAAAGGAAACAAGACACAGTAGACATACTGTACCGTTAGTTTTCATTCTAGCAAATACTTCATGCCTCTGTCATTGTATAGGCATTCAGTTGCGGTCTAAAGTTATTTTGTCCCCCCAAAAAACAGCTATTAAAATAAGGAACTCACTAGGACAACAGTATCACAAAAGGACGTGTGTACTGTTAGTCCAACCTTAGATTGGGGTTAATTTGTGGTTAATAAAACAAAAATATATATGAACAGAATCGTCAGAAACTCCCATTTTTGTAAGGTTTGTGATACATTATTAGGTCTAAAGGGGCTGTGCATTCAACATTACAGTGAAATACAGCCTTTGGTGCTAAACAGTTATAAGAGTCTTATCTCTTACCTGAGTGGTCTTAGATGATTCCCTATCCTGGTGAGGAGGAGACCGGGGAGTGAAGGAACTCTAACGTGTTGCAGTCAATAAGGAATACAGGGTGACCTACCTACATTAGTCCTTTAACCTTTTTCAAGAAAGACATTTGGCAGTATGGGGTGAGGAGCTGACATGAAGACTATTTTCGTTTTTTTAACCCACCCTGGTACCAAGAGAATATAATCTGTAGATACATATTTTATTATTCTCTTAGCAGATTGACTACATCTGTGAATATTTTCAGATGCCTTGGAATGCACACAATAATTGCTGGTATAATTGTGTGCTCTGGAGATATTCATGAAGATAATTTCATGGACGTTTTGAAAGTTTTGTGGCCTATACATCAGTTGTCATGGTAATTGTTAACCTTTTTTTTTATCTTAACTGTCTGAAGAAGTCAAAAGCAGCCATGTCTACATTATTGGAATCAGTTTTACCCTAGATCTGCAACTGAATGTTGGCATTTCCAAATCTGGATACGTTACAATTCTTGCAGACTGTGGCCAAATCAAATTTTGTGCACTGCTTTACAGTAAAGACAACACCGTTTCCATTTGATTTATAATGAATCTTCCTTAGAAGCCATAAACATTTTACAAAATATACAGTGAACATGAGATTATGAGAATAAGATTAATAAAAGCATGGTTTAAACTCTAATTACATTAACAAAAATAATGTTTGATGAGGTTACTCCTTTACTGAGACTGTAAAGAAATTTAAATATGGTGTCAATAAGTATTATTAGTATCCATGATCATCAACTCAATTTTCTTTTCACATCAACCAACCTTGTTGACCAATTAAATCAGGTAAACAAAAAATGTTGTATTAATCAAATCTATCCATAACACACTATTATGATATTCTATGTTATGTGTGCAAATCTTCATTAAGGAATATTCTCAACAGTGGATACTAAGATTGAACGCAAAAAATGTAAACTTGATCTCAAATGACACGTACAGTTTATTTAAAAATGGCTTGCTGGATATACAGCTAGATTATTAGCTGAATTATAAGAAGCAAAGTAACAGATGTGTTTCATGAATTATTAATGTATCTTAGAGGTCCAAGGTAAGTTTGAAAACTTCAAAATGCTGCTATTATTACTAACCCAAATTGCTAGCATTTTTATACTTGGATCTCACTTCTTTAGAGCAATAATAAGAAAAGTTATTTATGGTCTATACACCCACCTTATGAAAAAATATTCAGTCAATAGCATAGGTGTTTTACAAGCCTACAGCCACATTAAATTTGAAGCTAGTTTGTGCATTGTAAGACCCGCAACGGATGCAAGCTTGAAAAGTTGCGGATTTACAGTGCTATTAAATTAGAACATGCTGCGAACTACGGGTTCGAGAGGCAAACCCGTAAACCATTTTTCGCTTGTTGGATATGCGGACGGGAACTGGATCAATTAGTCTAACTCGTAGTTACGAGTTTGGATAGAGCCATTGGCAACAGAGATTGTCATCATTGTGTCACTGAAAAATGGAGGTGGGATTTCAAAGTCTTACTGGGTTCAATTACGAGTTACGATCGGACCCACATTCCAGTTATGATGCAATATTCATAAAGCCGTAAATATGATATTCTATCACATGCGAGTTACAGTATATGTATTAACACATTGATTGCCGGGATCCATATAACACAAAAATTGAACATGAAATAAAGTATTTTTCGGGGCCGATTTGCGAGCTTGGGAATGTTGTGTGATTAATTCTAAGACCTAACATCACTTTCCCTTAAGTACAGTAGTGTGGTGATATTTGCATTAAAAGTACTACGGATTGGACTTTACCCCCCCCCCCCCCCTTGCGGGTCATCTCTAGCACTCGTTGGCTTTTTGTCTCTATTTGCGAGTTACAAGTTTGAACGCCAGTGATTTTGATGCAATTTATTATTCAATTGGAGCGTAGCGGTTACGGGCTTGATAGAACAAAAGATTTGCGGCCGCGAAGTTCCACGTCCCATAGGTTTTTTTTCTGCCTTTTTCGCACCAACCCCGCGAGTCGTCTGCGGGTAGCGTTAAGAGGCCAATTTAATAACCTTAAGTCTTACGAGCTCCGATTTTACACATAGTGGTAATTTAACGAGGCTGCTAGTCAGCATTTTATATAAACAGGAAATGCAGAATGGTAGGCATGATATTTATAGAGCTATACAAATTGAGATATATCTCCAGTAAATGCTGACACACACTATCATTTAGGCATATTTCATATCCATAGTCATTAGAAGCTTGTAGTGAGATTGTCCTCCATTTTACACAAATGTTATCGTCATGCCGTCTACATTACAATTATTGTAAATAATCCTCACTTCAGAGCTGCCCTCACCAAAGGAGCATATGTAGCTTTTTACCACTGTGATATAGTTATATCGCCAGCTGGATTTTCTTCCATACCTGAAGGCTCACAGTTAGGAGAGATTTGTGGTTCTGTGACCATATTTTGTCTGGTGAACACATTAAAACCTAAGAGGCCTATCTGTGACTAGTGTACTACTAGGTGAGAAGTGGCCTTTCTGTTGAACAGAGCAGAACAAAATACTTTTTTCTTAGCATTCATTTTCTATATGGATGAGTCACAAATGAGTATTTTTTTTTTATCCGCATGAGAACTTACTGTACAAAACAACTCTGTTCCAGTTACACATAGAGATGCATCTCTGTTCCACTGTCAAGGCCTTACCATCAAAGTTGGAAGACAACTTTCCTTTGGTGTTTGTAAATGTAGGACCAAGTAGTGTATGTGGGTATCTTGTGTCATTGATTTGTAATTGCTCTGCATTGTACATTTTCTACCACTGCCCTTTACATGTGTCCTTTCAAACAATGACAAGATCCCAGTTGTCAATGCCATGTTCCATGGCTACAAGATATCATACATGGTTCTTGGAGAAGGATGGGGGATCAATAGTAGATTTCTTCAATGCATGATCTAGTGCTGTTTTTTATAAGTGAATATAAAGCATGGAAGATGGTTGTAATCGTTGGCAAGATATAAAAAGGGTAAGCTATTAAACATGTATTATCCCTCTAAGACATTGTTTTTCTCTTTAATGGGTGCTTTTCTTTATTTATTGTTCTAGGTAATATTATTCTATTGAAGATAGATTTACTGATGTACTAAGACACATAAACAGTATTGTGTTTTAGTGGCGACATTATAAAATCGAACTTTTATTTTAGAATAAGCATAATTTGAAATTGGAAACTATATACTTACCGTAATTTAATTCCTTAGCAAGTTTGCCTATCAATATAAAGACATAAATATGAATTGTACCAAAGTCTAATTTAAAATATCAAAAAATATAGTTTTTCTTGGTGAGAGAATTAAGTACTAAATGCATTATTCGATTATGCTAGTCATTTGAACACTTGCCTCTTGCTGTATGTGAAAGGATAATGGCCCATATTTACTAAACAGTTTTATTCCACAAGATCCCTACTAACAGAAGATGGGTATCAGTCAAAATGTTTCTATTGGTAATGGAAGTGGAAATTACAATAGTACTGTTAGTAAATATGGACATTTATCTCAATTAATAGATGCTGTAAGTATTAGCACTATATAGGAACTTTCAGACTAAGTTCTTACATGAAATTCTATTATATTCTATTAAGTTTAGTTTCCTTCTTTCTTATATTAGGCACCTTTGATGGCAAATTGTTTTGTTTTATATTTGTACCGTCATAAAGAGAAATACAACTAATGTCTTTTTCTAATTTTGTACTGCTTCATCAATGTTTGTATGTCCTAATTTGGAGAGAACCCAAACTGTCTCTCTTCTTTCTCACTCTATGGGAATCTGACCTGTGTTGCATTAACGTGGTTTTACAGATTTTCAATAAAATTCTTACAATACTGCCAACAAACATGCTTGTTTATTTATTGACTGGTGTTGATAGGGATTACTTATAAATCATTACCAGTGTAATTTTTTAAAATATATTGACTCACCTAACCTATTATTAAATATTGAGGACAATAGGGAGCCATCAGAATTGTGTTGTTGTTGTTGTTGTCTAGGCATTCAGATGTGGCCAACTCTCCCTGACCCTATGGACTACAGCATGCCAGACACATCTTGAGTCTGGTAGTGCTTATCCATAAGGCTTTCTCAAGAAAGATACTGGAATGGGTTGCCAGTTCCATCTCCAGTGGACCACAATTTGCCTGACATCTCTGCTATGACCTACACATCTTGGTTGACCCTACATGGTTTAGCTCACAGTTTCAAATACACAATATCCTTCACCACGACAAGGGAGATATCCAGAAGGCGGTCAAATCTTTACCTGACCTTTCTCATCCACTAAATCAAGCATAATTAGTGTGCATTTTTATGATCGCTTTGTAGATACTTTGCTAAAAATGTACTCCATTTCCTCCTGATATTAGAAGTGTGGTTCACCATTTCTTTTCTTGATATAATCCTTTGCATTAATAACTCCCAACCTGTCTTCACAACAACCAGGCCATGATGTGTGCATGACTCTAGCCCTTAGCCCTATTTGGGGCCTCATTCAAATGCGATTCTGCCAATTGAATAGGGCTCTATATAAGCACATAGCAATTTTTTTACAGAAGTTTTTAGTTACTGAAAACCTTGCTTTTGGATAGAAGTTCACTAACGAAAAACTTCTGTAAAAAAATATGCTATGTGCTTATATGGAGCCCTATTCAATTGGCCAAATCACATGGATGTGAATGAGGCCCTTGGCTAGGTTTTAATTGGTGAGTTGTTGATTCTTATTAAGACACTTGAAGTTAAACCTGGAATGTTTAACTTCTGGACCACATGTTGGACTCACTGTTCTACAGCACTCTGATACAATTAATTGAATACCTAATTTATATGTCAATACGTGAATACTTGCTGTATGTGTGTATATGTATTAACTTATATTCAGTAAGAATAACATATATTAAAATAAAAACTTGAGAAATAGTAATTAAATAGGAAATGTGCTAAACTTCATTTTTTCTTCAATATCCTTTTTCTATGTGCCAGCTGTGCTAAACAATGAGTTTTTCACCTGTGAAGTAGCAGAGGATTATGCCCAAGCATCACTCATGCATAGAACCAAGACAATATTGGTGGTACTTGAAGTCCCCATCAGCTTCTTCTAAGTCAGCTTTTTCTAAGTGTGTTTTATTAAGTTTCTCTTTTTAAACTTAAATGGCAAAAATAATTGTTTCAAATATGAACATACAAATGAGAGAACTAAAAAATTGCTATACATTGTATTAATAATTTTATTTGATAAAGGAACCCATTCCTGATATATACACCATTGCCCTCCTTCCACAACTATTATACTCTATTTTCTTAGAATGGCACACACAGCTGCTTTAATTCCCTAACATGAACATTAAAGGCATATTTAAGTTTCAGGAATAATGAATGCATCTGACAGAGGATAATTGCATGAAAAAATACCAAAATAAACATTATTAAACGTACCCTAAAGTTTTCTAAATCTCTTGAGTTTACAAGCAATTGATTTACCCCTGGAAATCCGTGCTAAAATTAGCATTAGGTACATAATTTCTTTTGACCAATTACAGGCAGCTAATGCATTATTTAAATCTGTGATGGCAGTTTGTGCAGCAAAGCATCATGCAATGTGTAGTCCCCTGCACAAGGAAGCAAGGAGGAGTCAGACATGGCTCTGTAGATGTCTGCACTGTGCTGCTGCTGGCTTCAAGGTTAGTAAATGCTTAAAAACCATACCAAAATGCAGTGTTTCTATTGGTAGGTACACTTTGCCTATGTAGGCCGCTCTGGGGGTGTGGAAAATAAATTTTATTTTTAAATAAAATACATCTGTATGTGTATAGAATGACCCAGTGTAATGGGTGTGACTGATATAAGCAGCATGTGTCACATTAGAACAGGGAAACTTAGATATACCTTTAAATAATATAGGCAGGATAAACAGTTAAAAGCAATAGCCCTACTACTTTATAGATCAGGAGCTCTCAGAAGACTGATCTTGAGCTTTGAGTAGATCTCAAAGTGTGGACAGTGATAGGCTGCACCCTATGTTTTGCCTGCACAGGTATTTAATGAGATGATCCAGCTTTTGCAACTTTTAAGCATGTGTATATACAATATTTGCTAAATAAGTGTTAAGACAACTAAATCATAGTCCAGATGAAGCTGTCTTATTGGGAACAGCAAAACGCATAGCGGTATAATAAATGTGATACATAGCTGGCAGGACTGTGAACATATTCATAAAAGTGGATGGGCACTTTAATTTTGTTATACTTGGCTTTTGCAGTCACCATAGCACCATTGCAGGCAGAATCATGCCAAATGAGGTCTGTTGGGTGATCATATAGCCACGGTAGTGCCTGAATAGCGTAGCACACTGAAGTGGGATGCAAACAAGGAGGAATAAAGTTGCCCAAGAAGAATATTTTAATTACATTAAGATGCACCTTCCAAATATTGAAAATCTTCCCAAAACCATGGAACCAAATCGGGAGTTCACCTGATATTGTATAGATAATATGTCTTATGTCTGTTACCTCCAAAAATGGAAACATTATGATAATGAACTAATGTTCTGCTTTATGTCTGCTATTCATTGAAACCCTGCAGTTCAAGAAAAAAGGCACTTGTTTGTCAAGTACATACTAACAATGGGCCATATTCTATCAGCTGCTCGCAAATGCCGCAATGTATTTTATTGACTCCAGCTCACAAATTCCAAGCTCAAGGCTGAACTCGTAAACCCGGACTTTTTAAGTCTGAATTCAGCTGGCGTGATCATACTATCTGACAATATTTAAACAAGCCAGTATAATAATCATTGTTTTTAGGTGTTATACTGAATTTATCTGTGCTTTATGAAATATTGTTCTTAGATTTTCCTTTTTTAATTCTCTAATTAAGACTGGGCATTATGAGGAGAAATTTGCAAATATAGCATGTATCATAATCCTTTTTCAATGTGCGTATAATTAAACTTCTTAAGTTATTAATATTTAAACTTCTGGTTTTCCCTTAATCTTTAGGCTTGAGCTCCTCCCATCTTTGCAAACCATGGCTGACTGTGCTAGACAATGCCAGTAAAGATGTGCAGTAAAAAGGCAGCTATAGAGTCACTGCCTAGAATTTAAAAGCGAGAGATGAGGTGTGAGAAAAAGGATCTCTCAAAAAGGATCATCTTTTTAATCACATTAAAAACATGTTTTTATTTATTTTTACTGCTTAAAAGGGACATGAATGGTTTCTGGATTACATGAAAACATATTATACATATGGATCTCACTTATATACATACAGTGCCTTGCAAAAGTATTCACCCCCCTTGGCATTTTTCGTGTTTTGTCTCCTCACAACCTGCAATTAACATGGATTGTTTGAGGATTTGCATCATTTAATTTACAGAACATGCCGACAACTTTGAAGATGTTTTTTTTAATTTTTTATTGTGAAGCAAGCAACAAATAGGACAAAATAACAGAAAAAAGTCAGTGTGCATAACTATTCACCCCCTAAAGTCAATACTTTGTAGAGCCACCTTTTGCGGCAATCACAGCTCTGGATAAGTCTCTATGAGCTTGCCACATCTTACCACTGGGATTTTTGCCCATTCCTCCCTGCAAAAGTGCTCTAGCTCCTTCAAGTTGGATGGTTTGCGCTTGTGAACAGCAATCTTTAAGTCTGACCACAGATTTTCTATTGCATTGAGGTCTGGGCTTTGACTAGGCCATTCCAACACATTTACATGTTTCCCCTTAAAACACTCAAGTGTTGCTTTAGCAGTGTGTTTGGGGTCATTGTCCTGCTGGAAGGTGAACCTCCATCCTAGCCTCAAATCATGCACAGAGTGGTACAGGTTTTGCTCAAGAATATCCATGTATTTAGCACCATCCAACTTTCGCTCAACTCTGACAAGTTTCCCAGTCCCGACTGCTGAAAAACATCCCCACAGCATGATGCTGCCACCACCATGGTTGGTGTTCTTTGGGTGATGTGATGTGTTGGGTTTGCGCCAGACATAGCGTTTTCTTCGATGGCCGAAAAGCAAAACGTTTTGCCAGTGCACCTTCCTCGATACATTTTGGGAGTCTCCCACATGCCTTTTCGCAAACTCAAAACATGCCATTTAGTTTTTTGCTGAAAGTAATATCTTTCTTCTGACCACACTGACATAAAGCCCAACTCTATGGAGTGTACAGCTTATTGTCGTCCTATGTACAGATACTCCAGTCTCTGCTGTAGAACTCTGCAGCTCCTCCAGGGTTACCTTAGGTCTCTGCGCTTCCTCTGTGATTAATGCCCTCCTTAGCCGGTCCGTGAGTTTTGGTGGGCGGTCGTCTCTTGGCAGGTTTGCCGTTATGCCATTTTCTTTCTATTTGGCTATGATAGATTTGGTGGTGCTCCTGGGAATCATCAAATATTTGAATATTTTTTTTATAACCTATCCCTGACTTGTACTTATCAACAACATTGTCTCTTACTTGTCTTGAGACTTCCTTGGTCTTCATGGCAGTGTTTGGTTAGTGGTGCCTCTTGCTTAGGTGTTGCAGCCTCTGGGGCCTTTCGAAAAAGGTGTGTATATGTAATAACAGATCATGTGATCATGTAACACTTAGAATACACACTGGTGGACATCATTTCACTAATTATGTGACTTCTGAAGGTAATTGGTTGCACCAGAGCTTTTTATGGGCTTCATAACAAAGGGAATGAATACATACACACATGAACATTTTCTGTTTTCTATTTCTAAAAAATAGTTTTATGTTTATATTGTTCTCATTTCACTTCACCAATTTAGACTATTGTGTTCTGATCCATCACATAGAATTCAGATTAACAAAACATTGAATTTAGGGTTATAATGTTACAAAATAGGTAAAAAGTCAAGGGGGTGAATACTTTTGCAAGGCACTGTATATTATACCTATGTATCTCACTTTTATAATAGTTTCTAATTGGTTTCTCCCCTCTGCAGTTTTAACAGGGTGTGCAGTGGCAGCAATCTGCAACATGTTGCTTAAGAGAGGTCACTGATTGGTTAATTTGACATTTTGTAGTTCAAAGTATGTGTATTTATGAGCTACAGAGGACAGACCCAAACAGACCTTATACGAGCCTCTTAATAAAATAAATGACTTAAAAGGTAAAGAGATACATAGGTGTATATATGTTCCAAGTGAAATACAGAAACCTTGCATGTCCCTTGAAGTCATGAAAGTTGGACCCCTACAGCAGTGCTATAAAGGTTTCTATTGGCTGCAGAGTTCTTAATACAAGTGTAAGAAATAAATAAAGGTATGTAAATGTTCTGCACTATGTCTGAATGTCAATGTGAGGGGCAGTTGGCAGTATGCTGGTAGGGCATTAGACCTCATGGACACCAAAGAAGTTGATATCAACTGAGAGAGTGGGCACCTCTGCTTGGTAACACACACACTGTAAATATGCACTGCCCTCAACATGCTAATGCTTGTAGGGAGGTTGTTTCATAAATGTAGCTCTCTCCAGTGTCTCACCAGAGTGTCTATTTTGCAATGTAGATGTGTTGGGATGAACCAATACAGGCATACGGAAGTTGTTCATATCCTATCATCTATTTTAAAGAGCTGTTCATCTAATATCTCACAAGTGTCAAGGTTTAAAAGATCAGATTCAATATGGTTGGCCTTGTATTGCCAGTTTTAAAAACAACTTGATTTTGAAGTGATAAGAGTTCTTTTAACTGTATGACCTATCCAAACACTCACATCACATACCCGAGGTACTCCTTCTCTATGTGAGCTTTAGTATCTGCTCAAATATGACCAACTATGAATTGTCGATATCTTGACGAATGTTAAAGCCACAAGGGCAATGGAGAAGTAAATTCATCACACCCCTCCCTAGACTGGTCAGCTATATATATATATTTTTTATAAATAACTAGGAAATTTTCTGTAAAAATTGACGGGAATAAAATGTTAAGACTGGCAATGCTGTTTGCCATCTTATGTCTCCTTTTCCCCCTCCTCTCCCTCCCTTGTGTTTTTTTCCACCCCTCTCCTGTACCTCCTTTCCCCCTCTCCCTCCCCTGTGTCCCCTTTCTCCCCATCTCATTCCCCTGTGTCTCCTGTAACCTCTCCTCCCTCTCTTGTGTCTCCTTACCCCCTCCTCTCCCTCCCTTGTGTCTCCTTTCCCTCCTCTGTATCTGTTATCTGGGTGTAATCCTGCCAGCAGTGCCGCACTCACCGTCTTCTCCTCCTCTTCGGTCGGAACTACTTTGTGGATCAAGCCGTGCATTGCGCATGCACATCCCGCCTGAGCAATGCGCGGCTTGATGCAGAAAGTAGTTCCGGCCGAAGGACAGGAGCTTCAGAGGAGGAGACGGTGGTGAGTACGGGCAGGGTTTGGAACCAGGTACTGCCAAGCTAATGGCAGGGTTTCCAGGTAAGCTGGGACACTGGAGGAGGCAGAGGGGGAGATGAGAGAGAGGCAAAGTGAGAGATGAGAGAGAGAGCCGAGGGGGGATGAGAAAGAGGCAGAGGGGGAAATGAGAGAGAGGCAGGGGGTATGAGAGAGGCCGGCGCCTGTGGCGTTCATCGCGAGGCCTGCAATGAGCTCCTTCGGATTTGCGGTCGACGGCTCGCCTCGCAAAGAGTGACCAACATCGTAAGCGTTCTGGACAGCCCCGCAGATCCACAACTACAGTGGATATAAAAAGTCTACACACCTTTGTTAAAATGTCAGGTTTCTGTGCTGTAAAAAAATTAGACAAAGATAAATCATTTCAGAACTTTTTCCACTTTTAATGTGACCTATAAACTGTACAACTCAATTGAAAAACAAACTGAAATCTTTTAAGTAGAGGGAAGAAAAAATATAAAAATAAAATAATATGGTTGCATAAGTATGCACACCCTTAAACTAATGCTTTGTTGAAGCACCTTTTGATTTACAGCACTTAGTCTTTTTGGGTATGAGTCTATCAGCATGGCACATTTTGACTTGGCAAGATTTGCCCACTCTTCTTTGCAAAAACACTCCAAATCTGTCAGATTGCGAGGGCATCTCCTGTGCACAGCCCTCTTCAGATCACCCCACAGATTTCAATCGGATTCAGGTCTGGGCTCTGGCTGGGCCACTCCAAAACTTTAATCTTCTTCTGGTGAAGCCATTCCTTTGTTGATTTGGATGTATGCTTTGGGTCGTTGTCATGCTGAAAGATGAAGTTCCTCTTCATGTTCAGCTTTCTAGCAGAAGCCTGAAGGTTTTGTGCCAATATTGACTGGTATTTGGAACTGTTCATAATTCCCTCTATCTGAACTAAGGCCCCAGTTCCAGCTGAAGAAAAACAGCCCCAAAGCATGATGCTGCCACCACCATGCTTCACTGTGGGTATGGTTTTCTTTTGGTGATGTGCAGTGTTGTTTTTGCGCCAAACATATCTTTTGGAATTATGGCAAAAAAGTTCAACCTTGATTTCATCAGACCATAACATCTTTTCCCACGTGCTTTTGGGAGACTTCAGATGTGTTTTTGCAAAATGTAGCCTGGCTTGGATGTTTTTCTTTGTAAGAAATGCTTTCGTCTTGCCACTCTACCCCATAGCCCAGACATATGAAGAATACGGGAGATTGTTGTCACATGTACCACACAGCCAGTACTTGCCAGATATTCTTGCAGCTCCTTTAATGTTGCTGTAGGCCTCTTGGTAGCCTCTCAGACCAGTTTTCTTCTTGTCTTTTCATCAATTTTGGAGGGAGCTCCAGTTCTTGGTAATGTCACTGTTGTGACATATTTTCTCCACTTGATGATGACTGTCTTCACTGTGTTCCATGGTATATCTAATGCCTTGGAAATTCTCTTGTACCCTTCTCCTGACTGATACCTTTTAACAATAAGATCCTTCTGATGCTTTGGAAGCTCTCTGTGGACCATGGCTTTTGCTGTGGGATGTGACTAAGAACATTTCAGGAAAGACCAAATAGAGCAGCTGAACTTTATTTGGGGTTAATCAGATGCACTGTACATGATGGCAGGTGTATGCCGACTCCTATTTAACTCAATTTGGAATGTGATTGCTTAATTCTGAACACAGCTACATCCCCAGTTATAAGAGGGTGTGCAGACTTATGCAACCATATTATTTTTCTTTATTTTTTTTCTTCCCTCCACCTAAAAGATTTCAGTTTGTTTTTCAATTGAGTTGTACAGTTTATAGGTCACATTAAAGGTGAAAAAAGTTCTGAAATGATTTATCTTTGTCTCATTTTTTTACAGCACAGAAACCTGACATTTTAACAGGGGTGTGTAGACTTTTTATATCCACTGTATATATGTGATACCCTTAATCAGACAGTGACACTTAGAATAATGACCCAGAGATTTATGGTATCTGGGGCACATTGGGAAACTTAAGTTAATAGAATCTCTTAATCCATTCCTGTGAGGTTCCTTCGTTATTCTGCCACTGTGGTACAAACATTTTTGTCATACATGTAAAAGGGTATTTTTTTACATTACCAAAGTTTTTTTTTTCCCCCCATAAAAAATAAATATTATTTAAAAAAAATCCATGCTAAAACAAGACAGGCAGATAAAAAATATTGTTTTTTGATATGCGAGTTAAGAGGAAGTGTAAACAAGGGCTTTAGCTTACTTGCCAACTTGTAGGACCAACAGCACAATAGGTTGGATATTGAATGCTTGCTCAAGTCCAATATATAAACAGATATCAGATGTTTTTATTACGCTTCAAACCAGGTATCAAAGGGAGAAGCCGCGATGTAGCTGGTGAAACCAGTGCTCTGCTCAGGGACCCTCAACTTTGTGCAGTCTAGTATATCAGTGGAGCCAAGGCCCCTCATGCTATGTCCAGAATTAAATTATTTGAAAAGTGTATTCTCCTTCAAAATTTACCAATTTATTTCTAACATCACCAACTCCAGAAGAAATGCTACACTGTTGGAGATATCCATAAAAGTGTTCCATAGGACATAAATGGTTCCTAGCAAATTACATGCTTACATCCATTTTCCTGCATTAACGGACACATAGATGGGGATCATGTCCAAAGGTTGTAAGAGTTTGGATGAAGATTTGTGATCATGTATCTGTATGCATCGGAATATTTGTATCACCTACCGTAGTACATGACATTACCTGTCAAGCGTCACCAATAACGAAAATAGATTAGTGCAGTATGTATTAAATGACAATACTGCAGCTTTCTGGAGGCAACCTCACTTAGATCTGACTGCTCTTATGCAAAATTATGATAGTTTCAATGCAATTTTGTGATTGATGTCTAATACCTATTTCTGCATGTTGCTACTGTATCTCATAATCTAATGATGTAATTCAATAAAACGTATTAAAATTGGGTTCCGTGAAAAAGGACTTGGAGTGCTGGTCCAGATATCACATATCAACGCTGGGAGTGTCTAGGTCCTAAAGATGACGGCTCTGCCCCAGATTCTATATTACTTCCGATGTTTACCCATACCAAAATCTGAACTAGATTTTAATATGTTAATTTGGCAAAATAGGAACCCATATTTGGCAAACTTATAATGTACTTACATAAAATGAGGGTAGACTCTCAGTACCTAATATCTGGAATTACTTTGTGACGGCTCAAAAAACGGCTTGGCACTGGATAGTATAGGATATAAATGGGAATTTTTGTTATTGGAACTAAATGATACTAAAGAAGTCAAAAGGATAAAAAAAATCCTTACGTCAAATACTCTATGTTATGATGGTGTAAATATAGGGTTAAATTGGGTCTTATGCAAAGCAATTCCCTGATGACACCACATGACAATAGGAACTTTCAATTAGGTAGAGAGAAAGGAGCATTTCAGTGGTGGGTATGACACAGTCTGGTGACACTTTGTCAAAGAGGGCACAATACTGGATAGTTCTGAGTTGACGGTGGGTATGTCATGAGGTATTCAGCTTTTTACAAATTAAACAATTTTCTAGGGTTCCATGATGGGTCAGAAGCACCGGCTGCCATTAACATATTAAGAGAAGATCTGTTTTAAATCTCTAAATAGTAAGGGAATTATCTTGGCTATATATACACACTAGTAGTGTGCAACCATAATCATATAAAAAAAAAATAAACTTATGGTTTCCAGTTAGGAGGAACCTCATAGTCACTTAAATGGAAGAATGGTCAGAGATCTTCAAAGAGGCCTATAACATTTTCAAGTCCTGCTCTGTACCCATTCTATCCAGCCTTGAAAAAGATGCCCATCTGTTTATTGCAGGTTCATGCACTAGTGATATATTTTTTAATTAAATTGTTGGTAGTTTGTTGCATACTTCACAGATGTAAACTTTTTGCTAATCTACAGATGCCCATTACATTTACAAAATGTCCTATTGTTTATATCAGGACTGGATAAATGCAAGAAACCACAGTCACAGATCCTTACGTTGTACACCTGGTTCCATTTTTCTCTCTACATCTACATTTATATACCTTTTGTTGGTTATTACGAACAGATTGAGTTCCTCTTGTACTGTTAAAAAAAAAAATATTAAGTAAAAAGTACCAGTAAATGCACAGTAAATGCTTGTAGACTTAATTAACTGACAAATATGACTCACACATCTATATTACTGCTTATTGTCAGGGGCAAGCCATCAAATCACTAAAATATTGGAGTCAGTTTTTGTTTTTACATAGTATATCCTTGTGTGATATTACAAATGTAATAACTTTGGAATTAACATATGCATCATGTAAAAAATTATTTTATTAGCTGTACTGAATCAGAATGTAGATTTTTCATCAGTTCGCTTGCACGTGTTGAAATACATTTTGCTTTGTATTTACAAAATTGTGTTAAAAAGGTATCTGATTCAATAGCAGAGTATGACGTAAAATATTTCATATTATAGTATATGACAAATGCGATGTGCACCACCTGCATGATAACTGGATATATACATTTGTGGGCAGGCTTTTCTCCTGTCTGGATGGTAGCTGAGGTGTATCCAAAGCTAGCAAATCCTAACCTGCTGACCGATATTTTACATACAAACTGCACATTTTCAGTGTTCAATCGCAATGCGAATGCAGAAACAAAAATGTCCAAGATTCCAAGGCTATGTCACCAGCAATATTGGTGAGTGTTACTTATCATTTAATGACTTTGGATTGTTTAATCTTCTTAATGTCCAAGCCGCTTAGAATCAGCGCTCCGTTCCTAAATTTCCCAACCTGTCCTGTTGGGATAATGCTGCCAGATGACTTGGCTTTCTTTGCTTTTCTGAAAATGAAAAAAAATATTACTATAGAGAACTGAAATACAGTCCTAAAGCAGACTGCAGTATAATATACAGTGATTAACTATACTCCACCACGGTCTGTTTTAAAAGCGTTATTAAAATGTATAGAACACACAGTTATCATCGGTTCCATGTTGTAGTGCCACACATGTAAATCAGGGGATTGTTTTCGTTGTGACATATGGCAAGCTGTAAACTTACAGGAATATAAGCAAGATAGTGGCATTGGGAGGTGTGTAACTGGAGGCCACTCCATTCTCCTACAGCCATGGAGAACGTTTCAGAACAAAACAGATACAGTAGAAGCGAAGATAATGGGCACTTAAATGGCCAATGTAAGTGTATTTTAAAGGCTAAATCCACAATTTAGTTCACCATGAAAGGGAAATGGTAGGTATGTAATACACCTTTGTATTTACTGTATTTTTCTGTGTATAAGACGACCTTTATGTTGTGGTGCACCCCCCCCCCAAAAAAAAAGTATGTAATCAGGGAGAGGGAGAGAGAGAGAGAGAAGAAAGAGAATGTGCCACTGGGAACATACCTGCACCATTCCTGGCCTGTGCACCCTCTCCCTGTTCCAGCTTCTCCTCTCCCCGGGGCTGACGCAGCTCTGTTTCGTCCCCTTATCAATGCTCTCTTCCTGCCTCCCCCTTCTCCTCCTTTCCCCCCTTCTCCTTCTCCTCCCTCCTTCACCCTTCATCCTCCTTCTCCTTAACCCCTTATCATTCTCTTCCTTCCTCCATAACCTCCTCCTCACATCATTAGCATATGCCAGGGGTTAAGGAGTGGGGGGTTAAGGAGGATAAGGAGGATGAGGAGGAATTGTGTGCCCAGGCAGCACCGGTGTTACAGCTAAGGATGTTTTTAAACAGGTCCTATTCTCTGCTCTCACTCTTGTCACTGCTCCCCTCTTCCTGCCTGCTCTGTACCTCCACCTGCTCCTCCACTGAAACAGTTATATTCCATATATAAGACAACCCCCTTACTTTAAAAGGTCAACATTTTGGAAAAAAAGATTGTCTTATATGAAGTGTAAATACTGTATTTTTCTGTGTATAAGACAACCATCAGATCTTCTACTGTGGTCAAGAATCCTGCAGCAGAAATGGAGTAGCCTTATAGCCAACCAAAGGGTGGCCAAAGCAGTGCAGTGATACAACCCAATATATTACAAAATTATTTAAAGTCAAGCCATTTAACATCACAGCAATCCAAGTCTATGCTCCAACCGTGGATGCTGAAGAGGCTGAAGTTGAATTTCTACAAGGATATTCAACACCTCCTAGATACAAAACCAAGAAAAGATGTTACTCTCATCATAGTAGATTGGAATGCTTAAAATAGGGAACCAAAAGATACCTGGAATAATGGGATAGTTTGGTCTTGGAGTACAAAATGAAGGAGATCAGACAATATAGAAATCGTATTAACTGTATAATTTGTATCCAAAGATCCAGGAGCTCAATGCAGTCAGCAAAAACAAGACCTGGAGCTGACTGCGGCTCAGACCACAAGCTTCTTATTGCAGAGTTCTGACTTAAAAATGGAAAATCATCAGATCAAGTCTATACAAAATAAATAATATTCCCTGTGAATATGAAGTGGTGGTAAGAAATAGATTTAAGGGGCTAGACTTTGTAGACTGAAGTACTTTGTAGAGAAGTTTGTGACACTGTCCAAAAAACAGCTGCAAAGAATATCCCCCAAAGAAAGAAAACTAAGAAGGCAAACAAGGCTTTGAGAGTAGCCCAGAAAAGAAAACAAGTGCAAGGTAGTGGTGATAGGAAAAGATTTGTCTAACTGAATGCAGAATTGCAGAGGATAGCAAGAAGAGACAAGGAGATTTTTTAAGGCGAGATGTAAAGAGATAGATGATAACAGAATGGGAAAGTCAAGAGATCTCTTCAAGAAAGTTAAAGATCTAAAGGGAACCTTTCATGCCAAAATGGGCGTGATAAAAGACCAAAATGGCAAGGGCTTAACAGAAGCAGATGAAATAAGGAAGAGGTGGCAAGTATGCACACAGACCATCTATACAGGAAGGATCGTAACCGCATTGATAATCTCATTAGTTTGTCTAATGAGCTGGAGTCAGACATCGTGGAGAGCGAGGCGAGATGGACTCAAGGAAGGAATTAATATTGCTTCAAGAAATACGAACAACATCAGATACATGGATGATACTATTTTAATGGCTGAAAGGGAGGGGGGACTAAAAAGGACTTATTGATGAGGTTGAAAGAAGAAGTGCACAAAACGTACCAAATAGATGGCAAAGAAGTGGAGGTAGTGATTGATTTTATTTTACTGGTCTCCAACATTTCTGCAGATGGAGGAAAGCTATGGCAAGTCTGGACAAGCTTATAAAAAGTAAAGATATTATACTTTCAACAAAGGCCCACACAGTTAGAACTATGGTATTCCCAGTAGTAACATACAGATGTGAGAACTGGACCATAAAGAAGTCTGAGCTCTGTAGAATTGACACCTTTGAATTGTGGTGCTGGAGTAAACTGCTTAGAGTCATTTGGACTGCAAGAAGATCCAGTCAATCAATATTAAATGAAATAAAGACAAACTGTTCACTGGAAGGTAAAACTCAAATATTTTGTCAGTTTCATGAGAACACAGGATGCCCTACAGGAGACTCTGTTGCTGGGAAAGATTGAAAGCACACAAAAAAGTGGATGGTAGAGGTGGAGATGGATAGAGGAGGTCAATGAAACAATGAGCATGAACTTGAGAGAGCTCAGAAGGGCAGTGCTTAGTAGATTTGTCTGGTGTGCTGTGGTCCATAGGGTCACAGAGAGAGTCTGGCATGACTGAATATAAAAACTTGGTTGTATTGAGCAATTAAAAGCTATGTTTTACAGAATACAATTATACAAATAGTTCCGGTATAAGTATGCCTACCGCAGCATATGCAGACAAAGACTCTATAGACAAGGATGTGCAGTTGACTAGTATATCAGGGACCAGGTCTCAGCAGCATGTTACAACATGTTTTCTGAGACCTGAAAATGCTTTTTTGACGATGACTGAGATAATTGCTAACGTTGCTATGATGCTGCATACTTCACAAATGTAAAGTTTTTGCTAATCTTGAGTAGTCCTTTAATTCTTACAACAGAACCATGTGCACCAATGTCATTAAACTTGTAAATACCTAGTCGTTTATTTATTTTGGTAAAGCAAATGTATGTTTAGAGCTAAACAAACATCAGGGAATCATCATGGAAAATATTTTGATTCTATTACTATAAGAAGAAATGTCAAAATACAAATGTAATATAGAATAAATTGCTAGGATTTTACAGATCGATATATATATATATATATATATATATATATATATATATATATATATATATATATATATATATTTATTTTTTTATTTTTATTTTTTTTTTCACATATAATAGTTGTCATCTTGCGAGTTTGTCCGTCACGCCATGTTAAAAATGATGGCAAGACTGTCAAACTCACAAGATGCCAACTACTATGTGCTGCGCATGTGCATTGCATCGGGGAGCGTGCGTGCATGATCGGTTGGGTGCACAAAAGCGTGTGGGCGCGCGCGCACAAGTGAACACTCACACAGAAGGGAGAGGAGGGGGAGAAGGCATGGGAGTGAGACACTGGAGGGAAAGACAGGGGAAGAGACATGGGAGGGAGAAGGGGGGGGAAAGAGACACAGTGGAGCAGGGAATAGACACTGGGGAGGGTGAGAAAAGACACAGGGTAGGGAGAGGGGGGAAAGAGACACAGGGGAGGAAGTAGATGGAGGGGGAGAGGCTTTCAATGAGCGACAAAAGCGCTCATCGAAAGTCCAGTAAGGGGGAGGGGGAGGGGGGGGCAAAGAGGCTCGCTATGTGTAGCAAACACCATTGCCAGGCTTCAAATTTTATTGCCGTCATTTTTGCCGACGGGCAAGTTGCTAGTAATATATATATATATATATATATATATATATATATATATATATATATATATATATATACACACACACACTTTTTTTCTAATACATTTGTAGTACAATACTCACTTTTCTCCTTGGCCTTGTTTTCGCCTTTTCTTTGTAGATTTTTCTTTGTTATCCTAAAATAAAATGTAATAAAAAAACAACAACAGATTAGTTAAATAAAGTGCAACAAAGACTCTGTCAATAAAGGATCTCAGAAAACAATATCAATTTAATAAAACACTTCAATATAAAACCATTGTCTCTTGTATTAACACACTATTAAAATAGTCCTTTTGTTTTTCACCATAATCACAGCCATTTTTCTGTTATCAGCCCCCAGTGACACCGGGCTTGTTAATGCAGCAGGTGCAGATATCTGCTACTCCAGCCCACGCTTGTCCACCCCAGTGTAATGCACTTGACCATATGATGTCACAGGTGACAATTGGTCTCTGGTGACATCACACAGGCATGTGGCATACACTGACATGGTACAATGTCTGCAGCAATAGGAAGATGCAATTCTTGCTGTAAATAGCAAAATGGCTGTGCTCATAAGGAAAACATAAAGACTAAATCATGAGCAGTTAGTGCTATCCCTTTATTTTAATAATTCATTAACCCAAGAAATCACATTTTAAAGGGGAATATTGATTAAACAGATATATTTTTCTGACAATATAATGTGTTAAAGGACCAGCGTAATACTCTAACAAGAGGGTGTTATTTGTTTGCATTGTGCACTGATCATTAATAACATTCCCACCTAATGACGTACAATAGCAATATTGTATATTCAATTTACTTTGAAAATATAGAGTTTTAGCCTCTGGGTCAGGTGATTGCTTCTATCCTGATAAGGTCACCAAGAGGGAAGAAGGGTTAATCTGAGAGACAGATCTAAACGCCATAAGAGAAGAGGAAAAGGCACAAAGAAAAATGAACAAAGGGATCTATTTGGCCTAGAAACTTGCAGTCTTAAAGTCCCCTGCTGCTGGTATCGGTCCACTTTAAGTTCAGTGAAGGTAGGCAGCTTAGTCTAGTAGGTAGTGCTATATGTTTGGCACAAAGCCGCCTATCTCCATTGACCTTATAGTGGGTGGATACCAGCACCGTTTGATCTTTGAAAATAAATGTACCGTAAATACTAAAATATTGCTTTTTTAGGCAATTGAACAGGAATTTTATTAATGATCAATGCCTAATTAAAACATCTAGCTCATGTTATTAGGGTCCTTTAAGAGAATACTATTTTGTTTTAGAACTTTTTCCTTGTAAATCTGTTTTTTCTCCCTATCTCTTCTCAGTGGTCTTTCTCCTTGAGTATAAAGCTTGAGGTCTATTGCAGCTCAAATGATTCATGTTCTCCTAGAAGAGTACTACTCTTAAAAAGATAACCTTCTGTCAAGATTAAATATGCACTACTTAAATAGAAAAAAAAAAAAAAAGTAAATATTTGTGCAAATATAAAAAAAAAAAAAAAAAAAAAAAAAACAACGACGTTACCTTACACTATTTGTGGCTGGTATTGCATTTATGCTTGATGGGAACTGCAGAAACATACAGTACTTACAGAAAAGGTAAGCCCTATTGCAGAACAGTACATATAATAATAAACAGAATTGCAATTGGTTTTAATTTAAAATTCTAAGTGGAAGATCATAGTTTGTAAGCTCTTTGGAATAGCAACCTCAGCTCTGTTGCACAACATTGTCTTTTGCCTTACTGCATGATATGTATACATACTTTAGGATTTATTTTACCTTTATAGTTTGTTATTGTACCCATTCTGCTTTATTGTACTTTGGTAAATATTGCTACAGAATATAGAAGTTATATAGAGTTATTTTATGTAATCACCAACTGGGCATGTGTATCATCATTATTACCCTCAGTGCTATATTTATATAGCCTTGTGCCTTTTACAAGGAGAAATATCCTGTAGTATAGCAGTCCAATCCCACTAACTAGACTCATCCAGCCCTGAAATACAAGGCAATTTCGTGTAATTTATACTTATATTAACTGTGACTTCCAAATACATTTTAAGGCAATTCTAATATTTTTCCATTACAACCAAATATAATTATGTTTATCTTTACTTACAAAAAGGGATCGTTTTTCTGTGTCATTTGAAGTAAGGCAAACAAAAAGCTTTGATGTATAGATCAGATGCCATTTAATGTTAGATTATTTTATAACTCTACCACTGCTGCCTGAGTGCAAAATAAAATCTGCCTACGGGGCAATTTTCCCACTGTTGAAAATGCATCAGCTACAGTGTAGGGGAAAGTTTGTAGGATAATACTGTAGGGAATATCATTGATCTACAACCCACAAAAACAAAGGAAAATATGTTTACATGTAATAGCACATAGATTTAATGTTATTTTACAATAGGAGAGTTTTAATAACATTCAATTGATAAAATACTTATAATTCTCATGTAAATCTTGAAGGGTACAAACACAAGACCAATGAAGTGTTAGAAGTTACAATCATACATATGGATATTTCCAATAACATGGTGATGTACAAACCGTAATAACTTCTTCCTGCTGTGTTTTTCTCTTTTCTTTGACTTTTTCTTGATAGACTTTATAATTTACATATTCCTTTTTGGGAGGCTGAAAAAAAAAAGAAAAAGAAATAAATAAATAAATTTAAATGTGACTATATGTATTGGAAAATAAAAGATGCATGTTTGTAAAATGAATTGCTTATATTCACATTGCTACAATAACAAAGAATCATTGCAATGCCCCTTCTAGAAGAGTTAGTTAATTATGCAATTACATATATAAAATTACTATTTACAATTTATAAAACAATATTCAATACTAAATTAATTTTCAAAGATTAGATTAGCAGCCTCCAGCTGTGTGTTGGTCTCACGTAATGGGGAGTTTGAGGGGGATGGCCGAGAGACAAAGAGTTTTAAGAACAATTTAAATTTGATAAAATAAAAAAAATAAAAAATTGATAGCCTGCCCCAACAGCAAGGAAAACCTCAAACACAACAATTCTCCAGGCATTAGAGATCATTGTGCTGGTGGTAAACATCATGCCTGAATATTTAGCAGCTTCCTGCTAGACAAAGCCACCTTCCCTTAATGACCTTATAGTGCTGGATACACTGAACGTTGACAGTAAGGTTAATATTGAATATTGCTTTTGTAAATGATTGAATATAAATCCTAATAATGCCCAATGCCCTCATAAAACACCTAGCTAATGTTGTTACACCATAACAGTGGCCCTTTAAAATTCCTTTTTTCAGATGCAACAAATAAAAAGGAAATTACTTACAAAGTCCTTTTTAAATTGAAACAATCAATTCTGAGATTACTACATCTTTGTAAAGAGCATTAAATGTATGTACTGTAGCTTTTTTTTTTAAACCAACTAATTGATTTCACAAACATACAGCCATTTTTAGAGGGGATATAATATACTAAAAAATGACTTTTTAACTAGGTGCCAATTAAATGGATATGGAAGGTTCCTGGTTTTTAATATTATAATAAAAATTACCTAAGTATTTATTTGCTTATTTAAACATAATTTTATTAACTAGTGTATAAAAGCTGTTTGTTTTTTTACGCACTGAATCCTCCCAAACAGTCCCTGCAAAGGTCAGCCCGCTGCAGCTCATGCAATTTATGTAAGGTATCTATCTTTCGGCAAAAGAAGAAAAAAAAATGGACGGTTTGCTACCCGATATACTGATTGCAATTCCCCAGTACCTCATCGAGAAGTTCCCACTCCTAACCCACCAGCAGAATATTAACTGGAATCAGATAATGACAGAGATAAATCAACTGAGCCTTAAACATCAAATAATCCTGATTTTGATGGTGATATACTCTGCTGAGCCACACAGGATAATGCAGAATGAATTGTGAGATCTGATCAAAGACCTAGATTGGTCCAAAAATAAGGCAGAGATTGTGGCCTCCAGACTAGAACAATGGAATCTGCTTTAGGACAATGTGAAAATTTCAGTGTAACGTGACCTCCAGAAGGACTCAGTTCTTCTCTATGGAAAATGACTTTGTCTTCGGCCGCAAGATCAATGGTTTAACAAAATCCCTCAGTACTGAGCACAAACCTGAAGAGTGGAGACTCTTCAAAGCTAACTTTACAGAGTTACTGCATAATAGAAATGAACTACCATTAATTCTTGTAAGACATGATTTTCACATGAAAGTCTTATTCCACATGAAGCTCCTTCTTAGCTCTATTAACTAAAAGGACTACCAGTGGCGGATCTAAAAGAAATTGCCACTTTGCTGAGAACGCAATATGGATACACCACATTTTGCTCCTTTCTCTCAGAGTGGGGTAGTAAATCACAATGGTCTTCCTACTATGTAAGAAAGTATGGCCTACATAGAAGTCTTGATCCAGGAACTAAAGTGTACAGCACAGCCCACTAGAGGACCCTGAACAGTTTTCTTACCACCATCAAATATATAGTTCTCAGCAGCGCGGGCTTGCCAAAAAACATTGGTAATGCAACGTTAAAACTGCGGGCTCGCACAGCCCGCTGTAACTGTAGCCCTTGTGAAGAGAAGGCGTTCCTTGCGCTGGTGGAGATGAGCACCGTAGGCGCTCATCCGTACGACTTAAGCATAATACCTACGACCCGCAGGACTACAGATCAACAGAAAGTTCAACTACACAATTTACAGTGCGAGACCCGTAGCACTTTAAAAAAACAAATGAGGTACAAAAAATACGAAGTTAACAACCGAACCGCTCACATGAAGACAGCCAGGACATCTGGGAGTGAGGATGCAGCGTTTTGGCACTCGAAAATCGCCTAAGTGAAAAAAAAAAAAAAGGCAGCCGAAAAACTCTGAAAATGAGGCTACATGACGCCTAACCGCGTAAAACACCACCTGGCACAAAAGTCTTTCACCCAGGAACGTACGAGGTACAAAGTACACTATTAGGAAAGACGGAAAATGCTTGAGACCCGCGTAACACATAGACAATCGCACCCATATTACCACACTAACTTAAAACTAATAAAATTACCATTCTAAAATGGCGCTTTAAACAACTAAACAAACGGTTCGCCCTCGCGCATGCAGCCTACACTGCACACATTGATGACACTTTCTCCTCAGGTCAGCAACAGTTCAAATATACATTGTATGCTGCAGGAAAAACAACAGCGATTGTTAACTCTTCAGCATATTGATTGCTGCATATATTCATTACAAATAGGTAAAGTGTATAAATGTAATATTTCATGAATTAAATTATTATTATATATATATATAAAAAAAAATATATATATATTATAATAATAATAATAATAATAATAATAATAATAATAATAATAATAAATTATATATATATATATATATATATATATATATATATATATATATATATATATATATATATATACATATATATACACACACATACACACACATACACATATATAAAAAATAAAAATTCCAGAGGAGAGCCACGCGATAAGCACAAAAGGCGCTCAGCGCGGGGATCACAAGGAAAACACAGGAAAAGGGAGAATTGTTTATATTATTTGGATCCACATAAAATTCTCTTTTCTAATTAAAAACTAGCTATATGACATTTTTTCAAACTAATTAGCCAAACTTGTATTATCCAAAGATTATATTTTTCATTATGCAGTGATCCATTAATGCTGTATATCAAATTCAAATCAAGGTACATACGTTGTTTCAGCACTTACTCTGGCTCCCAACATTATCGCTCGTTCTTGTTCAAATGTCCTTTGCTTCTCTTTCTTGTAACCAGTAATTCCAAACTTGTGAACTTCTAACCGGGCCTGAAAAGTAAGATTATATAAAACAATAATAAGGCACAGAAACCCATTGTATTAAAAGAAATAAGCACAATACACAGCCACATCCAGATGTGTTGTAATTATACCTTATCTGCATATGAGATGGGTTATTCTACTAATTTGTCTAATTATTGACCACAGGCTTCCATTCTTAATGTCCCTGTATTCCTCTAAAAGGGATTTAGAAAAGCAGACTGGGATCCTAATAAGCACAACAAAGCAGCTAAGTATTATGTGTGAGTCACTCAACTGCATATAAATACAGTTATACGCCCAAAACACATTTTTCTTTTAAGACTGAAATATATTTAAAAGTCCACTTAATTCAGCACAATTTGCACCACAACACAGTAAAAATCTCCTAAAAGCATGTTGAAATTCTTCTTGATATACATGCAATTTTCACTGAGATATCAGCGTTTACATTTGTCAATGACTGCCCACAGTCAGACCCACAGCTACAGCTTAGTGTTGTGAGCAAAATAAAAAAGTTAACCCTTAAAAAATCTCTCTGTGCAGAGCATGGGATGCAGAAATCGCCTAAACAGGTAAGTTATGGGTTAACTGGTCAGTGCATTCCTGCGTCCAGGGAAAGACTGCTATCAATCACTGTCTTCACCATGTGGATCAGCTATCTGATATTATTCATGCAATAGCCAGTAGATAGCATACACTTTGTATATAAACAGAGATTTAAAACTTCAGATTTTTTTTAGCTGTTATTAGTGTAAGGAAAAAAGTAGATTTTTAACATACAATCTTGTGCTCTTTCATTCTATGAAGAGAACTTACAGTGAGATAAAGGGCCCTTTAAAATAGACTTTCCTGATCCATGTAGAATTTTAATAAATATTGTTTTATTATTGGTGAAATATTTAAATATTGTAAGTGAAGAATACTGTATATTTACAAGAGTGGATTAAAATGGCATTCAAGGTGGCAAAATATACTGGTAAATAAATACACATATCATTAGCATACTAAACTACTCACAGATTACACATTTCTGTTCTCATGTGAATTCTTATTGGGAAGAGAGGATTGATTTACTGTGAAATCCTTAGATATGAATTCCCAATCTGCACAAGCCAAGATCTCCCCATTAGAAAACCCAAGAGCCATAAAGCAAGTACTGTCTGCATTTCCCATGTTTTAATAAAGATGGAGGGGGTTTACTGGTGGTCCAGTGGATAGGATTCGGTGCTTTCACCACTTTTCTGGCCAGGGAACCAAGAGGTCACACTACCCTGAAGCCATGCAGGATTGGGTCTGGTCAGTACTTGGATTGGAGACCACCTAGGAATACCAGGAGCTGTATGCTGTGGCCCACTGGATAAGGAACTAACAACCCATTCCAGTATCTCCGTGGCATGTCTAAATTCCAATATCCCGCTACCATTAAATTAACCCCTATAATTCAGATCCCCATGATCCCCTAATTAACCCCATAAGTCCCATAAGTGTCTATATATACACCCTGGGAACTTTGACATTAACACTATAAGTGCTATGAGGGTCCACCACAACCATCATGACACTAAGTCTAAGCACTTCACTGACCTTTTAACCCCCCACTACCCTATTAACCCCTACACTATTTAATTAAACCCCAACTACCCTATTATATTATTAAATCTGACTGACAGCTATTTCAGCCAACAGAACGCTCCAATGCATTTTTTATACAGGAGCAAGAGAGGGAACCGCCATTTACAGCGGGGAGCTCTTCCTGGGAGGAGCTCTTCCTGGGAGGAGCTCTGTTAGTTTTAGTTGGGGGAGGGGGCGCTTTTCTGGGCCAAGAAGATGAGGATCATTAGCTTCAATCAAGACAAAAGAGGACTGGACCTTCTACAATCAACATGGATAACCCAACTAGTCCAGGGCAGAAGAGTGAGGACCATGGCATTGGTGATCATCGCTGGAGGGTCATTTTGGCCAGGTCATTGGCATTATCTTTTTTCACAGGTTGTATTTCTTTTTTTTATTTTTTATAGTGTGTTTTTTTATTTTGGTGTACTCTTTTTTTTTTTGTAATGTAGTTTTTTTTTTTAAGTTTTTGTAACTAGGGGGTTAATTGTATTTGATTAGAGGATTAGTTAATTAGGGGCTTAGCTATTTAATTAGAGGTGTTTATTGGAGTGGGAGTAGTATAGTTAATTAGAGGGGGTTAGTTTTATTAAGTAGGGGGATTGGATATTTAATTAGAGGGGGTTACATAGTTAATTGGGGGGGTTAATAGTCAATGGGGATGAAGTAGGTAGTTTGGGGGTTAATAGGGCTTTAGTGTAGTGCTTAGACAGTGTCATGAGGGTCCTGGTGGACCCTCATGGCACTTAGTGTTAATATTAGGCTCATACTTATCCCATAAGGGTCTACCTTTATTTGACTTATGGGGTTAATGCGGGTGGGGGTTAATGTTAGGTGCCAGGCTGCCTGCCTTATAGGGGGGGGGGGTGTTAATAGGTGGCAGGGGGGTTCATTGTAGGAGTAATCCTTTAAGCCCCCCCCCCCCCCCATTGAAGGATATGGGGGGTTAGGGGCCATGGTAGTTGGGCAGAGACAGTGTAGTGTCTGTTTAAGGGCTGCTGCGGGACACAGCAAAGGTTTTTAGAGCCTTTATGAGTGTTCTTTGGTACCCATAAGTATTTCTTCAGTCTTTGGGAATTAGGGGAGTGCTCTAGTTTGCGGGTAAGGGTTTGGGTGTCAGATTTTCACAGAATAACTTAATTTTCAGGGCAAAAAATCAATGGAGATTTATGCCTTGCTTTTCAGCTTTGTCATGAAGTTCTTGACCCAGAGCAGTTTGCTCGCAATGTTTTAGGGGAGGGGGATTAACAGGCCCCAAGTCAGTATCTCTGATAACATAAATCACCACATTTACAAACCTTTATGCCCTGTTGTCTGTAATCACTTGCCGACCATTTTAAACATTAGTTTTATGTTTATTTAATATAGAAGCATTTAGGTGTTGCACACTTATAGGTTAAAAAAAATAAAAAAAAATAAATAATATATATATATATATATATATATATATATATATACACACACATATACATACACACAAAATGACAGACTGCTCAGTTTTGCTAACTAATAATTTCCCATAATGTAAATTCATTATGCTGTTAGTTTTGAATAAAAAATAATGTACATATAAAAGGTTTATTTTATTAAAGGGTCACTGCAAAGTTTTGTTAATTTTGCATAAGTACTTTTTATTGTAAATTGTAATGTTTTGCATGTTTAGATGCCTTTTCTTTAAAACGTATTTAAAAAAAGGTTCACATTGCGTCAAAAATAACTTTTCCATTAACAAGTTTTAAGATCTTGCTGTACACTGTACTAGCTGCTAAATTATCCTTATCTTTTGTTGTGGCTGTGTCCCTTTTCACCATTGGGGGCCACTGATACCAAAGAAAAAAAATATTTTGGAGCTCAGAAGAAATACATTTATCAGGAACCACAAAGTGAATCTTTCAAAACTACGAGGAAAAAAAAAACACATAGAAAAGGGAGTTTAAGGCTGAAGTAATTAAATCACAATTACAAATGCACTGTGATTGGTGATTTTTCAAAGCAACCTGACAAAGTCCCAAAGTGCCCAAAAAGCTGATGCCCAATTTGCAGGGGCATTGGTCACAAACATTACAAAATGATTTAATATGTCAAGAGGAACAGTCTCACAAATAACAACAGCATATATCAAACTTGAAATATATGTATCTGCAAGGAAGAACGGTGGAGGCAAATTCACAGTTTGTGTCCAAGCCCATCTCACAAAGAAGCATAACCTGGTGTAAGGAGGGCAAAACCTGGACCCAAGCAGAATGGAAGAAACGAATACGATCGGATGAGTCACTGTCCTCCCTATTTTCTATACCCGGACAGGCTTATGTTTGGAGAATGCCTTCAACCGGCAGTTTCTGCTGCCATTCCAAGAATGACTGAAGCTGTTGTGAGGGCAAGGGGCGGCTTTACTCCTTAATAGGTCCTCCTGAAAAGGGCCGCCGTATTGTATTTACAAGTAAAGCTCATTTATGTCTTTGCTGCTCATGGGCTATTAAAAACAGTATCTAGTTTAAAATGAATACATTTAAGATTTTTTCTTAGCTTTTAAACTGTCAGTTCTCTCCTCAAGCAGAGCTGGGTATCTCCTCCTACCTGAGTCTATCCGAGGCGTGGCTAGCTCTGCCTGTGTTAGACTATCATGAAGTCTGGAAGCAGGCTGGGCTGATATCACTGGCCCAGCTCTATGACATTATTAGCTCCGCCCTGACTGCCTACACACAGGTAATAGCTCTATTGTAACATGCTTGCAGCTGCCCCATAGGCCCTTCCAGTGACAGCGCTTGAGCAATCATAACCCTGAAGTAGTCTGAAGTAGAACCTTGACTGATCAGAATTTATTTTTAGTCCAGCACAAGGAAGAGCTAGTCACATCCCTGATAGGAGGAAATATGCAGCTCTGCTTAAGGAGAAAAACAAAACAAGAAAAAAAATATTTAAAAACGAAAAACTGTTTCTAATAGCCTATGCCCAGCAAATAAACATATGAGATTTACATTTAAATGTAGTACAGTGGTCCTTTAATATATATGGCTCCTGCTGACTGGGTATGGAGCTTGCCTCTTCCTATCCATATAGGCACAGCGGTAAAGTCAGAATACTGGTTGGAATATTAGGGAGGGGTAATTAAACTGAAACTCACATGTGTACAAGTTAAAACTTTCCAAGTGCCACATGATCCACATCCTGTTTTAGAGGGACACTACTACTTGTTTTTTTCTTTAAATGTGAATACCATATAAGAAAAGATATGCTCCAAGAAAAGACATTAATTTGGCTATAAGTTTCTGCTACTTTAACCTGAAAAAATATATAAAGGGTCATGTTTTGCAATATGTTTAATATTGTACAACGCTTTGTAATTAACCCGTGTATAGCGCTACGGAATATTAGCCTTATTATATTAGCTACTTGCAAATGCCTTGAACTCATACATTTAGCTTCGGGTGTTTGTTTTATAAATATTTATTTGCATTCTGTTGACTTAAGAATTCATTAGTGCCAATAAGTAATATTTGCTGAATATGTAGCAATATTAAGATTGATTTTAAGTTTGTATACATTTACGAATTGGGCAATTGAATCGGGCCCTATGTTCGCAAGTAACAAATAAAGGATGATAATAATAATAATAATAATAATAATAATACACATACTCAAATGTAATTGATTAAACACTTTTTGGACTGTCTTATTCATTCTGTAGAATTTTCCCAGCAGCAATAAATTTAAAATATCCCTACCGGAAGGTAAAAGCTAGTAAATATAAAATAAATGTAACATAAAGACCCAAATAAACAGTACATACCTTTTCGAAATTAAATGTTGCCTTTTCTTCTCCCTCTTTTGTTTCCAGCATTGTCTACGGCAAAAAACAAACACAATATACATTACATTTTAATATATATAAAAAAAAAAAGAAAATTGTTATTTACAGAAAACAAAATAACGTTGTAACAACTTGAGTGGCCAGGGATCCAGAAACAGTTGATTAACCCATACATTTGAAACTAAAATATGTAGCAATCACACAACTTTTTAATCCACAATAATTTACTTTTAGCATTTTGGAAATTACCTAACATTATAAATGGTTAAGAAATGTGATGGTCATTTATATTGTCCTATTTAAAATATACTGTTTCTTCTCTATTATACTATAAAATATACTTTTTTGTATATGGCATCAGCAAAAGTTTCTACAAAAGGAACCGGTACACATTTTTTTAACTTTTATGAGCAATTATTATTTACTGCAGGGATTTTCTTTCCTGAACAAATCCAGGCTACTGCTTTTTCAGGTGTGTGTGTGTTAGACGCCACTTTCCGATGTGCAGAAAGAAAGTTCCTATACATTCTATTCCCTCCTAAGGAAGTTTATCAGCAGAAACCAAAATGGTAAATTCCACAGCAGCATACGTACATATAAGTGTAATAATTAGAGTATTGCAGTATACTGTGAAACCTTTTATATTGGACAAAGATTTTAGTTAGAGCGACAAGCTTTCACAGGGCACACCTCTCTTTATCAGGTCAGAAGCAATATTATGTTATATTTGCATTAGAATAAAATCGGAAGGGAATGCGAACAAAATCTACAAATGCAATATATCTATTTTTTAAACCACAAAAATTGACATATGTGCTCTGCACCATCAGCTAGAGGTTGAAAATGTGTTTACATTTTTAAAATTGAGCAAGAATTGACTTAGATATTGTCAATTTAGTTTATCCCTTGAAACCGTCCCACAGGAACCTGCATAAATAATGAAATGTATTTACACCCTATTTGTAAACAAAGTATAATAGTGGGATCTTTCTTTTTATGAGTAAGCCACAGCTCTCTGAGCACAGTGAGAGTGCCTGAATGATGTGCCACAGCACCATCTAGTGGCAATAATGTGCTTGATCGTGTTTGCAATGTACACATAAAAAATAAAAGTAGTAATTGCAGGGCCATAACTGAAGCCTAATCCTAACCCTGTGCCTAATCCATTTTAAAACCCTAACCCTGCTTCCCTAGAGCAATCTATTTGAAATGTGCATAGTACCGCATTGTGAGCGGTGGGTGGTGCTGTGCTGCACTGCACGAACGACGATGGAGCACCTTTAACAGGAAAGGACCTAATGGTGCAATGGTAAGCGATCATTTACAGGGATATTTTCATTGCTATTGTATGTTATGGGTTTGATTCCCCTGCCTTCCACTTGTTTTTTTTTAAGAAAATGTTTTTGCTTTATTTATATATCGATATCCGTCGTGTGTGTTAAATACATTAGCTAATTAAAAGGAAAAATAGCAAATGGAGGGCATTGATTTACAACCAATGACTTACTAACAAAACCATTTTTTCAAACGCTCTTTCCACTAGACCACGTATAGGGGACTTTTATGGTCCTTCAAAAGGAGCACTGTTTGAAATATGAGACTATACACAAGAAGCTCACATCATGCGGTTACCTCTGCTGTCTTGCCTTCCTCAGCTTGTAGTTTGGCTTTCTTCTTCTTCTCTCTGTGACTAATAAAAGTCACCACTTCAACACTACCCTCTCCTTGCTTTGAGGCACTATCACCAGATGCATCTTGAGTTAATGCCTCTGTAGGTTTGGTCTGGCTTTGTAGTTCATCCTTAAGGGATTTAAAAAATAAAGCTGCATTTTTTTTCTTGCACTTGGATCCCACTGTGGGTTGCACGGGCTGATCATCTGAGCCAGCTACTACTTGTGTTTCTGTTGCAGAGTGGTCTTGCTTTTGAGAGCTTTCAGTTACTTTCTTGGTTTTCTTCTTACGGGAAACAAAATCATCACCTGATAAAAAATATAAAAGAAGTAATTGATTATATTGTTTGATAGGGAACACTGAGCTCGGTATGAGAGGTACAAGTTATTTGCAGCCTTTTCAGTGCCTTAGTATTCAACAGGTAGAAAAATATATTTAAAGTCATTGTTGTTTATATTAGAAAACTATTTTCTGTGCAAAGCAGTCCTTAGGTAATCATTTAGTCCATCCAGTTGGCAGCTGCAGCTCTCAGTTCTTGCTATGCTTCCAGGGGATTGCAATGTGATGATGGGAGCCAAGGAGATAATAGCAATCACTGTGGAACTATATCTATGTGTTTCATCCACCATAGGGCTTCTGCAGGAGTGAAACACATAGTGAAAGAAACTTATAGAGATATCGCTACTATAATGTCTCCTTGGAACCGAGAGGTGCAGCTACCAAATGATCATCTAAAGGATTACCTAACAGCGGAAGTAACTTTGCACAAAATATTATTTTTTACCATCATGTAAGGCACAACAGCGCCTTTAAATGTTAGCCTACATACTAAGTAATTGATTATGTCTGCATTAACTGTACAAACGCTTGAACTTATTTATTGTGATACATGCTAATATGACATTAAAGGAATACTGCAATCCTATGCTTAAAATATATTATTCTAAAGAACTAAACATGAAAATAGGCAAGTTGTTGTTTGGATTTTTTTAAAAAATCTGTATATCCAATGTATTATATAGTAAAACATTATTACATTATATTATTATTCTGCTCTGCAATGTAACATTTTAGTTTCTGCTGATCAACTTGCTGAGGTTGGAGGAGGCCCTGAATATAGAGAGTGCTTCTATTTGCACAATGGGAATGTGGCAGTTAAAACATACTTTGCTTTCAACAGGGCTAACAGAAAGCTCATTAGCTTACAGGGATTATAGCCTTATGAGAAAGTTGCAGACAGAATCAGGTGAGAAAAGAAAATGAAAACCCAGAATAACTGCATATAAAACTTGAAAAAAAATGTATGTGTACACACACTATGAAATTGCCTGTCAAAAATGACGGGAATTAAATTGTAAGGCTGGCAATGCTGTTTGCCACACAATGTGAGGGTTTTGCTCCTCTGAGCAGCATGTTGGTTTTATTTTTAAAGTCCTGCGTGCCTGGCGTTGTTGGTGTGTGTTACTGTGTTCGGTGTGGTGTACTTTCTAAGTCCTGCCGTTGTTGGTGTGTGTTACGGTGTTCGGTGTGGTGTACTTTCTAAGTCCTGCCGTTGTTGGTGTGTGTTACGGTGTTCGGTGTGGTGTACTTTCTAAGTCCTGCATGCCTGGTGTTGTTCGTTTAAGTGTTACTATCTTTGGCGTTGTGTATTTTCTAAGTTCTGCGTGCCTGGCTTTGTCAGCCTCGTTTAAAAATGTTACGTTTTTTCAGCCGCCATTTTTCCCCTCGATTAGCTGATTTTCGAGTGGTGAAATACTTATTGCAACCCAAGACCCACGTGCTTCAACGGTTCGCCTTGATTCGCAAGGCTTGCAGTTGACTGCTCGCCACGCAAGGGCCACAAGTGCGTTACCAACATCGCGAACGACACCAACATCGCAAGATCCACAACTATATATGTGATTATATATATATTATATAGGAAAAAAATTGTAGGCTCAAAATGTAATGTATAATTTATATATATATATATATATATTTATATATATATATATATATATATATATATACACACACTAGATTATTTTCCTGGTAGTCTATAATATAACGATTTCATATGCTGTAAATTTATGCCTATCCTATTTATATTGTATGGAGAAATGTGTCTCTCTCTATGTGTATATATATATATTGCCCAAGAAACATAGTGATCACCCCAACTTCTCACCAAAGTCATACAGACTGCCCAACACTGAGTCCAACTGATCAGTCATCCCGTCTCCTTCTCCCATTGTGACGTCACAGCAGTGTTCTAGAGTCTTGAGGTCTTGAGGTTCTCAGGATTCCACAAGCTCCCCCGTGATAATAACACGTGGGAACCTCACTGGCTCAGCTGAGCTGTAGCATATGTACTAATTCTGACCTAGCGAGGCTTCCGTAGGAACCAAACGGAAGTAGAGTGCCGGCTTTGGTTTTCTTTTATTGACCCTAGGCGGCTTCCGTAGGATTCAATCGGAAGTAGATTGTTGGTTGTTTAGTTTTCGTATGTTGGACCTGGGCGGCTTCCGTAGCTGTCAAAATGGACTCGGCCATGCCAGTGTAGGCGAGCCACGCCCCTTCCTGTGCCTGTCTACAGCAACTTGTACCTGTGTATCAGGGAGCTGGTATTGAGCATGAAGTAGTGTCTACAGGGATAACGGCGTAGGGATGGCGGGACACGTGGGCACCCTGTATACAGTAAGTGTATGAGAGCTCTGTATGAGCCACACACCTCACATACATACGTTTATATACATTGCTGAGCAACCTGCCTGCACCTGCAAGAAATGAATGGACCAGTGGGGACATGGTGTCACTGTATCAGGCGGGTCACAGTAGTCTGGCTTCACATTCAAACTAGCCACAGTAACAGCCATACAAGACTCTTGCATTTTTAGAGACAGTCTTATACATTGTTCAGTGTTCGACTGCTATTCTGGCTGTAGTTTGAGGGGGAGGGTTATCTTTAGGGTGCTTAGTCTACCATTGGCTTTTTGAAGAGGATATTTTAAACAGGAGTGCATACAGATCTTATCTGAATCCACAGTTGATCCCATGTATCTAATACTTTTAGTGGCAAAGACAAAATGTCAATCAGAGAGAGCGCAGAGAGAGACAGCGAGAGAGGGCGCAGAGAGAGACAGCGAGAGACTAAGTGCATTAGTACCTATATAAAGCCATCTGCTTAAAATCATATTTTGGGAAAATATAATTTTTAGCAGACTGTGAATGAGTATTGGAGCTTTTATATTGACGTCTATGGTAACTGACCAGGTATTTTATAATATATATCAGGGACACTTTTAGCAGTGAAAGGTTGGGTTAAAACAGATGTTATTATTGTATTTTATCGCAGTCAACCTAAAAAATACTATATTGTACAGTATATTAACCTAGTGTTATCCATAGTGGACTGAACACATCCCAGTTTTTGACTGAGCCTGATTTAGGAGAGCGCTCCATCCACTTAATTAGAAGCGCAACAGGTCTTGACAACACCTATAACTACATAATGTAGAACTATATAACCTACTACTACTATATAACCACCACCTACCACAACTACTATATAACCACCACCTACTACTACTACTACTATATAACAACTTACTACAACTCCTACTACTACAACTACCACCATATAGCCACCGTTTGCTACTATACAAGCACCTACTACTACTATATAACCACCTACTACTACTACTACCACTCTATAACCACCCACTACTACTACTACTACCACTCTATAACCACCCACTACCACTCTATAACCACCCACTACTACTCTATAACCACCCACTACTACTCTATAACCACCCACTACTACTCTATAACCACCCACTACTACTATTTAACCACCCACTACTACTATATAACCACCCACTACTACTATATAACCACCCACTACTACTATATAACCACCCACTACTACTACTATATAACCACCTACTACTACTACTATATAACCACCTACTACTACTACTATATAACCACCTACTACTACTACTATATAACCACCTACTACTACTACTATATAACCACCTACTACTACTGCTACTACTATATAACCACCTACAACTACTATGTAACCACCACCACCAACTACTACTACTACTACTACTACTGCTACTACTACTATATAACCACCAACTACTACTACTACTACTATATAACCACCTACTACTATTTCTACTAATACTACTACTACTCCATGCCACACAGCTGGTCACTTGTAGGAGTAAGAGGAGGATATACTCTCAGGATATAAACTCATCTGTTTTCTAGTGACACAACATATGACAATTGCAGGGACAAACTTTATCAGGGGGAAAAATGCTCCTAATTGGGGATGGTCTCCTGTAAATGTGAAGAATGATCATCTCTCTCACTGTAGAGTTCTGTTTTTGCGGTCGGGGGCCTGAGAAGTGCAGTTCTACTGAAAGATGTACTTTCATTTAAGTTGTCCATTGTCAAATTATTCATTGCTATTTTACTTTCTTTAATTATCATTTGGGAAGTTGATTTTTTCTTTTATTAAATCGAGTTGTAGTTTCCACAACATTGTGGTAGCCTTTCAATACAACTGAATAGAGAAGGATTCCATGAAGGCTCAGTATTTCTTTCTACACACTACACCTTCAATATCTTGCAACATTTGACTTTTAGTGTCAACTGTCCTTTAAAGAGTGAGATTACAAATCAGAAGTGGGTGTTTTAATGACTGGACTTTGTGCAAAGTTAGTATGTTAATGTGGTAATGACGAAGTGGCGCTGCAAAATATGTTGGCGCATTACAAATAAATGATGATGATAATAATGATGTCACACTGATATACAAAATCATAAATCTGTATCTGATGTATTTTCAACACTTGATATTTAGCACTTGATCATTAGCAGAATTTATGATTACCGTAAACTACTGCGCTTCACTTTAAAGGGACATGGAAATTTTCTGCATTTCACTAGGAATATAATATACCTATGTATCCCTTTACTTTGGTGTGCTTTATTTTATTAGGAAGTGCATAACAGCTCTGTCTGCCTAAAATCTTACAAATAGTTCCTAACTGGTTTCTTCCCTCTGCAGCTCATGAAGACATGTTTTTCTAAGTACAGGGTGTGCAGTGTCTCATAGTTACCAGTCAGTGGCAACATTCTGCAACATGCTAATTGAGAGAGGTTACTGACAGGCTACTTTGAAACACTGCACTTCACAGTCTGTTTGTTCATGAGCTACAGAGGGTAGACAAAAAAAAAAGGGACACATTCCATGAATTTAAGCACAAAAACTGAGCTTTTAAGCATTTCTTAATAAAATAGGGTATATAAAAGTAAATCGATACATAGGTATGTGATATTCCTACTGGAATCCAAACCCCTTCCATGTCTCTTTACGTGTTTAATGCCTAGGGTTGGGGGATAAGCTTCTCTTATTTTTTCTGTTAAAAGTTGATGATTGGCAGTAACCTTGAAACAGCTGTACATGGATAGGATTCTCAGCTTGTGTATAATCCAACCTTGGCTTTGCATAAAAGCTGTGTAATGCAGTGGGCATAAGCTTATAGGAAGCCATGTTTATAATGGTTTATGGATTGAAGAGCGAGGCATTTGTGGGCAAAATTGCATGTCCCGGCCCAGCTTCCCAGAATGCAGTGTAATAACTGTTTTTCTCTGAATTCTGAGATGGAAACAAGTTTTTTTTAAATTGTTTAAGACATTCAAATGTGAACACAGATGTACTATTATTATATATATATATATATATATATATATATATATATATATATATATATATATAATTACGGTTCCTTTCTGCAGTTATGGCACTTGTTTTAAGTAGTTATAATAATCCTGACGTTCTCATTTGCTATTGGCTCCTAGAGTCATTTCTCATTGGAAAAGTTTGGTTAAGGTACATCCCACACTAAGATCTCTTGGCGACAAGGAAGGATTTACGGATGTGGGCTGTGCGCCATAACGCGGGGGAGCTAAAGATTACCATAAACGTGTAATGTAGGGGAAAAAAGGTCCTGCAGCCAATTTACGGGTATACTGCAGTTTACATGACCCGATTAGTATAGGACCCTATATTGGGAACCTTAGTTGTCACTTTAAATATTATTATTATTATTGCATTTTGTTTCTCTTGCTTTAAGACAATTACCTTGTAAATTGACAGCTTTGCCTTTTCAAATGTTCTACAGTTTTCTTTCTACACATAACATTTTGTATTTGTCTCTCTTTGAATAGTTTTGTCTTGATATGGTCTCCAAACTCAACACAAAAATGTGTTGGGAGACAACTAGCGAATATGACGACTTCTTATGTATGACCTTTTTATTTTAACGTTCCTTGAAACTTACCGTTTTTTGTTCAACAAGCAATTCCTGTATTATTTATCCTAAAGGACTCTCCATGGTCCAGCAGAGGCATTAAGATTTTGTGTCTAATTAAAATCTAGCTTTATGACTTTCTTCTGCTTGAATGTGCTTTGAGTCAGATTTTAAGTTTTTAAGGTCCTTTAATGTACTTGGTTTTATTAAGAAGTACTTAAAAGTCCTGTTTTTTACTGCCTAAACTCATAGAAATAGACCCTGTATGGGTCTGACCCCTGCAGTGTATGAAGACACGCACTCTGTAGTGCCTAGTGTGCAGTCAGGTGTTCTAGCCTATCAGGGGCCATATTGCAACATGTTTTCTGAGACTTGGTCAGTTATAGGACACTACTCTGCATATCCAGTAATGCAGAGTCCAAGTACATACGCTGCAGTGGACAGATCCGTACAGGGACTATTTGTACCATTTTAGGTTGTAAAAATAGAGCTTTATTGTGGGGTGGCAGATTCCTTTTAACGCCATGCTTTGTTACGCCTGAACTTATGTCTCTTAAGAGACCACTATATAATGGAAATAATATAATATGTGTGTTTGAAAATTAATTGCAAATTAAGAGTTTAAGTAAGAACATAATTAAGCAGGAAAATGTCATGCAGCTAGTCTTTAATTAAAACTAACGAATTGCCCGTCAAAAAATGACAGCAATGAAATTGTGAGTGAGCTAAGGGTGTTTGGTGTATATAATGTGGCTGATGAAGCGTTGTTCGTTTTCTATGTCGTGCGAGTTTTTTGGAATATCCGTAGCTGTTTGGTGGTGTTTTGCGTGTTTATGGTGGTGTTTTGCGTGTTTAGGGACCTTTAGCCTCGTTTTCGTTTTGTTCAGCGGCCATTTTTTGTCTCGCTTAGGTGATTTTCGGGTCTCTTATATCCAAAATTTGTTGTTAAATTGAGGTGTAACTTCACTTGCAGAGGTCCTCGTGCCCCCCCTTGCTGTAAGTAACCTTTTTATGTGTTTGTTGTTTGTATTTGTTGTGTTTGTAATGTTTTTGGGGTTGCGCGGGTTGCGTCCTTGTTTTCTAATCTCGTAGGTGTTTTTCGGCAAATCCGTAGGTGTTTGGTGGTGTTTTGTGTCTTTTGACTGCTGTAGCCTCGTTTTCGTTTTTTTCGGCGGACATTTTTTCTCTCGCTTAGAGAATTTTTTAGTGTCTAAACTCTTTTAATTTGACTTAAATTGAGGTGTAACTTTAGTTTTCAAGGTCCTGGATGCTCCCTCTTCCTGTAAGTAAACTTTTTATGTATTTGTTGTGTGTATTTGTTGTATTTTTCATGTTTTGATTCGCGCGTGTTGCGGACGATTTTTGAGAGGTCATAATGGGTCGTAACGTGTCTCGTATTTTGTTTGCGTTACGACATACATTTTGCAAGGGTCGCAGTTGCTGGCAAGGAGCGTCTTTGGCGCTCCTTGCCAGCAACTGCGACCCTCGCTTTGCGAGGGCCGCGGCTCGCTATGCGAGCTAGCAAGCGTGAGCAACGGCTCGTATGCTCACAACTATATATGTGATATTTATATATTGATACCTCTGATAGGCCCTGGAGGAATCCATGATGCAGAAGTAGAAGGTGTGTGTTTGCATTTCCTGAAGTTAAGAGTGTGCTTCTCGACCAGTGAGGGGAAAGGAGTGTGGTGTCAATTTCAATCTTGTCCAATTTACCTTAAAAAAGGATCTCTCTTCCCTTATCCCATACCCTCTCTCCACTCCCAGCCAAAACTTACACCCTCATGATTCAGCTCTGAGGAAGTGATGCAATAAATGCAAAATGGATTCCTGTACTCCTAAACATCTTCAGAAGTTCAGATTTCCCAAAAAATGTTTGTCCATGGCTTTTTTTTTTTTTTTTTTCCCTCTTGAACTTTAATGGTCCTTTAAGTGGAGACTTAAAAATTAATTTTCAATAAAGAAATTTTCGAACTCATATCAGCACCTACACCAAATGAGTTCCAGTTCAAGAACAAAAAGTACAAATATTGTCCTTTAACTGAAGCTTGTTAGCAGATTTTGTCAACCCTTCCCGTGTTTGTCTAGGGCGAGGCTCGATAAGTTCAGTGGGAAATTTTGCCTAAATGTGAAATGGCTTTTGTGAGATCAATGCGGCTTCACGTCCCATTGTGAACAAAAGTAAAATGAGCACAACATTTAAATGCCTCTTTTATACCCAATTCATTATTGCAGGGTTTAATTTTCTTTACTGCACTGATCCTCGCTACTACTTTCTCAGGCGTATGTGTCCTTGTAAACTAATGAGCTTACCACTAGAACTAGCATTTAGAGGCGTGACATTCCCATTGTGCAGATAGAAGCTTCCGTGTTCAAAGTTTCTTCCCACCTCAGGAAGTTGATTAGGAGAAATCAAAATGGTAGCTTCCCCAGCAGCATAATTACATATACCATGTAAAAAAATCTAAAATGTTTTGCATATTTCTAATTGTAGTTCTATGTATATTTTAAATATATGATTACAGTGCTATTTTATATATGAATGATGATAAACATTCTTAAAGTTCTTATTTATGATCTACATATGAATGTCATATGGCAAGACGCTTACTCTTTTTTTATGTCTGGCTTCACAGCATAAAGAGTTCAGAAGTAAGAAACGGGAGATGTTTGAAGATATATTGGAGGAGCGCCGGCAGTCCAGTGACCTGAGATATGCTATGAAATGTTTCACGCCGGTTATGTATAAGAGCCTTACTCCTTGCAAGCCAAGTGCCATTAAGACTTTGGTTCTCCAGTCTGATCAGCTGCAATATGTCATCAAACAGGTAAGCTTTCTTTTCTTTCATCAAAGGACCACCGATAACTAAAAATAACAAAGCGCTGCAGATTTCAAAACTCATTAAATATCTCCATATAATTGTGGACACTATAAAAAATCATCTACATTTCTTTAAATAATAACATTATGAATATTTTTTAAAGGACCAATGTAGATTATTATTATTATCGTTTATTTGTAACACGCCAACATATTCCGTAGCGCTATACATAAGTTAAGTTACAGGCAATGACAAGTTCAAGATTCACACATTACAATGAATGGGGGGCCCTGTCTTTGAGCTTGGAATCCAGTGTCCATAGCGCTTTCCCTAAAGCACTGCGCAGGATTGAAACTCGCAGACTTACAATCTAAAGGCTAAAGTTTGTATGTGGTACAGTAGGGAGAGAGTAGTGCTGAGCATGTTAGGGAGGAAGGTTATAGGCTTCTTTAAAGAGGTGCATTTTTATTGATGTTTTGAAGGATTTAAGGCAGGAGGATAGTCTGGTGAAGCGAGGCAAGGAGTTCCAGAGAATAGGGGCAGCGCAAGAAATGTCCTGAAGGCGAGAGTGAGAGGAGGTGACAAGAGTGGTAGAAAGAAGAAGGTCGTTAGCAGAACGAAGAGGGCGTGTGGGGGAGTATTTGGAGATGAGAGCAGAGATGTACGGGGGTGTGCTGTTGTTGAGGGCTTTATAAGTTAGGGTCAAGATTTTAAACTTTGTTCTGAGGGCTAAGGGAAGCCAGTGAAGTGATTGACAAAGAGGAGCTGCCGACACTGAACGATGTGTACTGAAGATGAGTCTGGCGGAGGCATTTATTATGGATTGAAGTGGGGAGAGGCGAGTGATGGGCAGGCCAACAAGGAGCGAGTTGCAATAGTCAAGACGAGAAATGATGAGAGAGTGCATTAGAATCTTAGTAGTGTCTTGTGTAAGGTAATGGCGTATTTTGGATATGTTTTTTAGATGGAAGAGACAGGATTTGGTTAGAGACTGTATGTGTGGGATGAAAGAGAGAACAGGGTCCAGTAGAACCCCGAGACAACGGGCTTGGGAGGTGGGAGTGATGATGGCATTGTTGACAGAGAGAGAGATGTGAGGAATTGAAGCTGTAGTAGAGGGTGGGAAGATTAAGAGTTCAGTCTTAGACATGTTGAGTTTCAGATGGTGGGTGGACATCCAAGAGGATATACTAGAAAGGCAGTCGAGACGTGTGCTAGAAGAGAGGGGGATAGATCTGGTGCTGAGAGATAGATTTGGGTGTCATCTGCATAGAGATGGTACTGGAACCCAAAAGAGTTTATTAGGGTGCCGAGTGAGGATGTGTAGATGGAGAAAAGGAGGTGGCCTAGGACTGATCCTTTGGGTACGCCAATAGACAGGGGATGAGGAGAAGAAGATGTGCCGGAGAAGGAGACGCTAAATGATCGTTCTTGGAGGTATGATGAGAACCACAAGAGAGGAGTGTCTCGAATGCCGAGGGAGGAGAGAATGTGGAGTAGAATTGAATGGTCAACGGTGTCAAAGGCGGCAGAGAGATCCAGAAGAAGCAAAATAGAAAAGTGGCCTTTTGACTTGGCGGTGAGCAGGTCATTGGTGACTTTTATGAGGGCTGTCTCAGTGGAGTGTTGGGGCCGAAAGCCAGATTGGAAAGTGTCCAGCAGAGAGTTAAAGGAGATGAAACTGGTAAGGCGGTTATAGACGAGCCGCTCCAGCATGTAGATGAGCAAACACATTTGATGTTTGTAAAGTATGTAACAAACTAACAAAATTGGCAGCTATTTAAGTCATGGCATAGAAGCATTTCTAGAGAAAATATTTAACAGATTCTGGGGCATGGAAGCTGCCATGATTGATGTACTTCCTTTAGAAGGCACAAGGGGACAGTTTCCCAACAGAACATCTAAGTCTTGCAATCTGTCTCTACTTGGTCTAAAAGAGGGGGAGGTGTCCTACAATAAAATCTTATTTTAGACCACCAATCAATAAACAAATCCCTCTTCCTTATTAATAAAAACATAAGAATTAGCAGAACAAAAAAACATTTAATTTTCAAACCAGCAGGAAATTGAAATTTAAAATAAAGATTTTGTCTAAAAATTATATGTCCCACGATAGCGGGTTCTCTGGTAGTCCAGTGGTTAGGATACAGTGCTTTCACCGCTGTGACCTGGGTTCGATTCCAGTCAGGGAACCAAGAGGTCACACCAGCCTGAAGCCATGCAGGGTTGGGCCTTGTCAGTACTTGGATGGGAGACCACCTAGGAATACCAGCTGTATGCTGTGGCCCACTGGAGAAGGATCTGGCAACCCACTCAGGTATATCTGCCTTGAATACCAAGTGGATCAGCATGGTGTGTTGCAGTCCATGAGGTTACGGAGAGTCGGATACGACTGATCGATGCACACACTTAAGCAATGGACAATGTTCCAAACTTCACAAACATTTGTGGTTTATTTCAATCTAGAGAGGTCCTGAATACCAGCTGCCCATCCTTATATAAATGCTGCAGTATAGATGCACAATGAAGGCACTATGACTTAATCACACACTGTACTATGGCAAGGCACCCACTCTACAAACACTAGCAGAAACAACTATAACCACTGCACAACCCACCACACAATAATAAATCAGGACATGCCTACATCATGGATAACCAATCATGTGAGACTGCAGTGCCTTATCGTTGTTTAAAAAATGTATTTACATATATCCTCAAGGAAAAACTTAAATGTTTATAATAAAAATATGAGAAACATCCATTTAAATAGGAAACCTCTTTAATTGGCTGTTTTTCTTTAATTGCTGGAAAGCCAGTGCGTGCTTCAGTATAGAGTCTTACATGAGTAAAGTCGATGCTAGTAGTTGTATGAATATTTTTCTTTCTCATTAAGCTTTTCAAATGCTAGAATACACAAAGGGCCCTTTATAGCAAGATGAAAACAACAATAATAAGCTCTGTTCTGGGTGTTGTAGCCCATGTAAAATGTTGACAGTTTTATATAATTATATATATATATTGGACTCAAAGTATATTATATGGTTCTGTACAGAAAGTGAACAGTTCGTGAAATTAATATGGGTACTTATTTATACTAAAGCAGATAAGCCAATAAGACAATAAGAAAGAATAAGGGCGCTTTTTGATGTAATTAATGCTCCATGGTGGGAGTGAGCGGGGACATACATAAAAAATAGATACAATATGTGCATCAATATGGTAAAATAATAAACCTGTGTACTTTTTTTGACTTCCTACAATTCATTTGCAGCATTTGCATGTAGGGTCAAAGGAGTGGAGCAAGCAGCTCTCCTGCACTTTTATATCTCTCGGTAGAAATTAGGCAATATAGAACGGCCTTACCAATAACTGCTAATTGTCCAATTATGTATTTAAAAGAGCATATTTTAAACAGTGCAAATGTTTTTCCTTTTGCATGAAAAAAAACATTAAAGGGACACGGTGGACAGCATAAATATAGTATAATTTAAAACTATAGGTAATGACAAATATTCAGTATTATGAAAAAATGCATTGTACGTTGAAGTTTTTTAATTTTTACATGTCAATCCGCTGTATTTTCATCTTAAAGCTATATGAAACTTACAAGACTGAGACTGTGCAGACCTCAGGAATAAATAGCTTATGTACTCTGCACATGCTCATTATTGTCATTTTCAGTTGGCCTTATCCTGAAAATAATACAGCCAGACCTGGGATGTAATTGTCAATTATTGACAATAACCACATAGTAATGCTGCCTATTCTTGTTGGGTAGATCAGAATCACTAGCGCATACAAATGTCAAACTTCAATGTAACTTTGCTGTATGAAAGTGACTTTTTCTAAATAACATTTAATTGATAACATACATATTACAGCAAATTTATACAGTATTTGTAACATACCCTATTTCCTTTTTTAAGCAATATCCTCAGATCAAAAAGGTTCAGGGTCACTGCTATAACCTGTTTTGTCCAAATGTTAGTACTGGAATTTGTCTTTTATTGCTGAATGTTCCTGTTTTTTTTAGATATCCCTGGAATCTGGAGAGCCGTCCGAGGTTATCCAGGATCAGGCAGTTGAGATCTTGGATGAAATGGGCCACAATTTACGTCTGGGGGTTGTCAGACTGTTTGCCATGAGTTTAAGCAAAATCTTCAAAAGATTGTTTCAGAAAGTGTGTGTGAATGAGGAAGGTATCCAGAGAGTAAGTGTCACCAGACCTCAAGCTGATTTCTATACACTGTATTTTGATGACCGTTTGAAGATCTTTTTCTTTCTATCTGACTGGGATTGGGATAGGTTACATATATGAATCAATTAACCGTAAAAAAAAATATGCTATGCATTATTTGTTCAGTATTTATAATTATCTATTCGGAATAACAACACTTTAAAATAGGGAAAACATTATGTGCAAATATTCTGCTGTGAAGCTGCTTCCTTGGTTTCTGATGATCAATTTCCTGATATGGGAGGAGACTTTGAATGCAGAGGAAGCTTCAATCTGCACATTGGCCATGCGGCTTCTCATATTGACAGAGCTCTCAGTAGTAGTCATGGAAAGTTAATTTGTTCAAGGATACACCTTCTGAGAAAAAAAGAAAATGGGCCCGACTGTATATTTTTAAAAAGGGAGGGGAGGAGAACAGTAGTGCAGTAAATAGCAACAATTTGTTAAAGAAGATTTAAACTAGATGATTCACAGAAAACAATCAACAAAGAGAAGGTACAAAAACATATCTGATTTGTTTAATTTGTTAGGGACTTATGATCCCTGAAGACGTCCCTAAGGGAGGAAACAAGCCTGATATCTTTTTGTACCCTCTTTTTCAGATACATTTGTAGTGGTAGTTTTTCCTTTCTGTTCTTTTTTGCCCTGCATGCTAAAGCTTTTTAAGTAAAAATAAATATATATATATATATATATATATATATATATATATATATATATATATATAAAAATAAATATTATATTATATTAAGGTCGGAGTGCGCATTGGCATCAATGGCGCACTAGGCGCCATTGATAAAGTTGCGGCATAGAGAGCTCCATGCAGAGCCTGGCACACAAAAGCATAAAGAAAATAATAAGAGAAAAAAAGGAAAGCACAAAGAATATTGTTGTTGTTGTTGCTGCTAGGTAAATGTTCATTTGAGTTGCTAGTAATTAAGCTCTATTGTTTACTGCAACTTTTTGTGGTACTATTGTGTACAAAAATGTACCCCATAAATGGCTGAGAAACAGAAAAGGATGTCATATGGTGCAAAATTCAAACGCAAAGTTGTTCTTTCTGCTGAAAAAAAAATGAAACGGGCAAGCTGGAAGAGAGTTCTTGTACAAATGCGCATTACATACGCAGCAAAAACTTTTTTTTGATTCATGGGTACCAAACTTGGGGTGAGCATTAGATTCGATGGTGCACTACATTTGTGTAAATATGGTATATTACTGTAGCAGAATAACATTGCAACATCTTTTTTGTAATCGTGCATTGGTAATACTATCTTTTGTAAGACTCTGTATCTTTAAACTGAAACAATAAAATAGGAAACATTTCTAAAATTGCTTATTCATTTGATACCTTTTGGCATATTCTCATGCTTTTATTCATTTTTACTAGCTCCCCATTTTTGTCGGGCTATTTTCTTGTATGTTAAGGCCAAGTTAAAGGAATTTTTTTCTATCGTGTTGAATAACTTGATAATTGGCACAATATTGATAGAAAACAAAAACCACACTTTATTTTTCTTATGCAGTTGTTCTATACTGCAGGATTCTATTACTTTCTCATGACGGTGTGTCCTTGTAAACTAATGCCGTCCCTCTCTCCTAGTGATTTCCCTTTATTATCTCTGAGTGGGGATGATAAGTCACAAGAGCATGCCCAGATGGATAAATAATCATAGTCACAGATGCTTCTAAGTCTTATTATTTTAAACTTTACCAACTAGGCATGCTCTTGTGGTCACCACTCTCTTTGAGAGACAATTATTCATTAGGTGAAAGAAAGGACATTTTTAGTTAATTTATTAAGGGCCACTACAGTGTAATATTTATAATTTGCTATATTGAAGAGCTTTACTTGATAATGTAAATTGTTTGACGGTTTAAAATGAACAATTACACCCTTTAATGTTTAACTATTGTATTCAGTTTGGTTTTAATAGTGACCAACATTTTCTCTCGGTGAAGGGACTAGAAACAAGAGAGCAGTGGGAAGACCAGTAGATGTACATAAGATCTGTATTGATTTATGCTAACAAAAGTCCTCTTCAAATAGCCCCTTGACAATAGAAATGAATAAGAGTGTGAGGCTCAATAGCAGTGGTGGACAACTCGGTCCTACAAGGGCCTGCAACCTTTCAGGATTTCCTGCGTTACTCTGTTTCATTTATTCTGATTGATCTATCTGTGCTAATGGAGAGATAGATTAAAATCCTGGACTGTTGGTGCCCTCGTAGGACCCAGTTACCCACCACTGCTCCATAGGTTTATATTAGACTACAGATAGACTAGAAGTCTAAAATTGAATCCTACATAATACAGTCATCCAAATACAAAATGTCACAAGCATGTGAAGATTTTACCAAACTACAGTGCTCCTTTAAAGGGCAACTCTACTACTATCATGCATTCAAAAGATTGTATTCGTTTAAAATAAAATGTCACTGAAACAGAAAAAAAAGTATTTGCTCCAAGTCGCAGGTAAGATAAAGAGTTGTCAAGAGCTGGCTGGGTTCTTATCTGATCTGCTTTTATTTAAATGGGAACACAGGCACAATGTGGTGCTTTTCAGATATCCACATGGCTCATTGCTGTCTCTGTTTTCTGTTTGTAACCTGTCAGGATAGAGGAGGGGGAAACAATCCCACCGTGTCTCATCAAACTGAGCAATTTATAAAGTAAATTTCGCAATGTTTTAAATGATCTTTATAATGCATGATAGAAATGTTGATCTACAATACATCTTTACAAATGCAGCACTCTCAAACTCAATTATTTAACATTTCCACTGTTGCTGTCCTGTAATGCACACCATGTTTTTTTTCCCCTCTTCCAGCTAACACAAGCCATTCAAGAACATCCAGTGGTGCTGCTGCCCAGCCATCGAAGTTATATTGATTTTTTGATGTTGTCTTACATTCAGTACTCATATGACTTGGCACTTCCAGTCATTGCTGCAGGAATGGGTAAACATCTTCTGTATGCGTTGTTCATGTATTGCTTTGTTTTTGACTGAAAAATGAAGTAAATGTGTTATATAAATGATAATTAAAATGTGCACACATACATGTAAAAAAAAAATCAGAACCAGACAAAAAATGTAAAAAGAATCTAAAATTATGTATTGGGATCTGCAGCATCAAGTAGAGCTATGAAAATCAAGCAGAAAATATATAAAGCTGAAGCTCTTCTCTAAGTTTTATACCTGTTTTTAAATACTATAGCGGAATCGCATGATTTATTGAGTTTATAGGGCAGACTATCAGATCCTGAAGTGGCCATATAATATTAGCTCTGTCTAAATATGTATATGTTGTGTATATAGTAATGCCTTATCTATTAGCTAGAATCATTTGAGAATTAACTGAGTTATATAAAAACTACTATAAAAGTGTGTGAAGTACTCTATGTATCAGGAATATATAAATATATATTCAGCTCTCTGTTTGATGTAGAACAGGGTTTATAATCTCAATCTCATGTCCCTTTAAGAAACAGTGGTGAAAATGCATGGGATAGTCAGCCAAATCTCAAGAGTTTTTATATATATATATATATATATATATATATATATATATATATATATATATATATATATATATATATATATATATATTTATTTATTTATTTATTTAAAGCTTTTTTATGAGGTTTTTGCTTATATTTAAATCAGATTTATTTAATTATTTTACACTTTTGTTTGTTATAGACTTTATGAATATGAAGATGGTCGGAGAACTGTTACGTATGTCTGGGGCCTTCTTTATGAGACGCACATTTCGTGGGAACAAGTTGTACTGGGCAGTGTTTGCTGAATATGTGAAAGCTATGCTGCGGGTTAGTATAATAGTGAGCACATAGTAGAAATGTACCTGTATGTGTTGGTGCTTTGTTGATAAAGGGCCATTGTGCACTGGTCATACCAAAGGGCAGTTGTAGTCAGTGGTTTTTAGTTTTTTTTGTACAAAGTCTACCCAAGGGATCATGTCATCATGAAAATGTTGTCAAGGTCCAAAATCCATATCTTTTTTTTATGGTCACCTGAAAATGCGTAATCAGAAGATGCAGAAACAATAAAACTGACTACATTTTCACATCTACATTACTCCTTTTTTACTTTCTATACCAGCGATGCATTATCATACATACATAAATATTATGGTTATATATGTACTAGCGACTTGCCCGTCAAAAATGACGGCAATACAATTTGAAGCCTCTCCCACCCTCTACTTAACGGGAGGCGCTCATTGCGTGCCCCCCACCCCCACATCTCCTACCCTCTGCTTGACGGGAGGCACTAATTGCGAACCTCCCACCCTCTACCTCTCCCACCCTCTCTACCTCTCCCACCCTCTCTACCTCTCCCACCCTCTCTACCTCTCCCACCCTCTACTTGATGGGAGGCGTTCATTGCGAGCCTCCCACCCTCTACCTCTCCCACCCTCTACCTCTCCCACCCTCTCTACCTCTCCCACCCTCTACTTGATGGGAGGCGTTCATTGCGAGCCTCCCCCCCCCCCCCCCTCCACCCTTGCGATGAGTGCATATGATGTCACGTCATTAGCATATGCCGGTCCGGACATAGCCGGAATACATGCTGCGGGTAAGTGAGGAGCAGCAGCAGCTCATCAGAGCATACTAAGAAGTAAGGAGAGAGGGGGATAGGTAGGGGATTGGAGAGGGGGGAAGTGGGGAGGAGGTTATAGGGGAAGGAGGTGATAAGGGGGGAAGGAGGGAGGACAGCATCAGTGGGGCAGGGAGCCCTGCAAAGAGCGCCTATGGCGCTCAGGCTCGGGGAGATGCTGGAGGAGTGAGTGGCGAGGAGAGAGTACTGTGTCCTAGGGGCCTCAGGGTAAGCGCCTGCGACGCTCATCTACACCCCTGCTATGTCGTGCGGGCCTCCATCATCAATGAAGCTAGGCGAAAAAAAAGGCTGCAGAAAAACGTAAACAAGGCGTAAACGAGGCCGAAGGACGTAAATACCAGCACTAAGACTTAATGCAAATCAGTAACACTTAATACAAGCCAGTAACACTTAACCCAAGGCAGTAGGCCCCTAAACTACACAGGCTTATGAAGTATGCAGGGGGAGAGGGTCGCAATGAGCACCAAAGACGCTCATTGCAAGCTACGTGATGAGCGCCAAAGGCGCTCATTGTGAGGGTCGCAATGAGCGCCGAAGGGGATCATTGCAAAGCAGGAATGGTGCGGCTTGGCAGGGGAGAGGCTCGCAATGAGCGCCAGGGTTTTGGTATGAGCGCCGAAGATGCTAAGAGCGGCCGTATCCTCGCATTTTGTGGCAAACAGCATTGCCAGGCTTCAAATTTGATCGCCGTCATTTGTGACGGGCAAGTCGCTAGTAAAATATAATTTTTGTTGGACTTCTTCTTTAAAATAAATGAAAAAGGCCTCTAATTCATCCAAACAAGGATTAACTAACCTCTAAACATAATAACTAAAAAGCATTCAATTAATTAAATGTGTTAGTCTTACCAAAGTTATCACATTTTTAAAGTTTATATATGCAGAGTTAGTTACCTTAGTCTAACATAATGAAAGTCATATTAGATCAACTGTATAAAGTTATTAATGTGTACTAGTAGTGGGCTGACATCTTTACCTCCTCCCATCACTAAGCATATTACAATATGAGACTGGCAGGCACCAACTATGAGTCTCCATAATGCATGTTGTAATGCACACAACATTGCCAACAGTTCCAATTAATACACACATGTGGTGCAGCTTTTAGTATAGAAGCTGATGTACTGTGTGCACTAGAAGATGCAATATAGAGATTCACAGCTTGCTGCCCTCTAACCTCATACTGACATAAACTCTCTTCCTTCTCCCACCCATAGAGCATGGTAAATCGCTAGAGTATATTTTTGGCTTTCTTTATGCTTATCTTATACTTATAAAGGCCCATTACTTGCTTTACCATTACATTGTACATTTAAGTGTTAGAACAGATTGTGCCAACAGTTTAAACAAGAAACAAGCAATGCCCAGTTTTAGTCCAAAGTGCCTTTTATCACAATACCCCATTATACATCTATATATACATTACTCCTAAATCATCCATTCTCCAACTTAAAATTTAGAACCTTTTTGTTTTTACATTCCTTCCCTATAAACTCTGAAATTTAGACTGTGCACCATTGTATTCACCTTATTTTGAATGGTTTCTCATTTATTCATTTCTGTTTGATCTCCAAAACTGGACACAGTGTATTAAGACCAGGATTGACATGACTGGCCTTTATAAAGGGCCGGTCACAGATGGTGGGTTGTCACCCAAGGTCATACCACAGCAAAAGTAAAAACTGTAAAATAAACTAAATAAGGAGGTGGAGTTCAAAAGAATCCAGATAGGTGCTACCCAGCAGAGTATTCAGTCTGAGGCCACTGGGTGGTAAACTTCTCCCAGGTGGTACTCTGCCTGTTTACAGAGAGCACACGCACCCAGAGCATAACCACACATGGGAGTGGAACCTCCTCTGACAGACACTGCTTCCTGGACATAACATAGTCAGCTTGGCAGGCTGATGAAGAGGTCCCTGGCCCCGGGCTACTAGACGCCCAAACAAATATAAATGATAGAAGAAATATAACCAGAACTGCAGGAGATGCCTCTCATAAGTGATGAGGGGCTGCAGTCTGACTCATCTAAAATAAACGGGCTCTCTTTTTGCCTCAGAATGGACATGTGGTTGGAGAGTCTGTAAAATTAGCCAGGTATGTTCTTGTGTTGAGTGCATCATGGAACACTCTCCAACACAAGTCCTTGCCCTCGTCAGCTGGTAGATAATATTGGCATAGGTCATGAGAACAAGAGAATACAAGTTCTTCCTCTGCATGCCACACAGTTTACTCAATCTGGATACGCTGGGACAGGAGGGGCCTGAGGGGAAACACAGGGCTTGTGACCAATACAAGCAGTTGGAGATTTTTTTTTTTTTTTGGAAGGTAGATGTTGTACTCCCGCCTGCAAAGCCCCATGAAAGAAAGTAGTGCGAGTCTGGGGAGATGGTGTTCTTTATCTGGAATGCTGGGTGTCACATGTTTGACTAACGTGGTTGGGGATTCCAATGATCGAGTCCTTATTGCTGATTTATGCAAAAGGGGCTCTATACATAGTTCATCCCCCAAAGGCATGCCATAGCTGAGAGACCATCAGTTAATTGATCGTCAGAGTCCACCTCCAAAAGCGAGGTATTTTTGCCAGACCCCTCCAGACACAATCCTTTAATTCCGTCCAATTGTCTGAGATGGAAGAATCCGCTGTGGATAGGTAGACCCACAAATATATGATGACGTCTGACTCCCAAGAGATGTTACGAATGTGGAAATCAAGGAGCCTGTAAGGAATCCCCTAAAAGGCCTGTGCATTTGGATCAGTTGATTGAGCAGAGAAGGAACCTAGGACACAAGGAGTCCATCTTTTTCATAAGCAACCCGGGCTAAGGGGATGGAAAGCTGATGGCCCCTAGCTTCCATGACAGAGGGGCTCACCAGGCCCAAGTGGGTCAGACATGATCCAGTGCTTTCTGCGGATTTGCATTCCTCAGTAATAGGCTGGACATGGCTACTCATTCCCTGGATAGGGACTATATAATACTTGCCCTCGGACCAGACTCCTTCCTCTGAGCAATCAAAGAACTGATTCTCCATTGCTTCAGGGCTTTGATGCCCCAGATGAATGGGCAGTATTGGTGGCCTGGGTATGAGTCTGGAAAGTGCTTTTCCCCTTGGTCGCACCAACCCCTCCACTGCCGCCAGTTTTTCATGAGGTGGGTCCAGCTGCACTGGCCAATGAATGGATCCCACCGGTTTGGTCCTCTCCTCTGCAAGTTACTGTTTATTGGTGCTAGGGATTCCCTGTGAGGAGGCCTACCTCGGGATCTAGGAAAGATGGCAGTTTGTAAGTGACTATCCCAAGAACTGAATAGGAAATGTTTTTAATGCATCATGTTTCCTCACTATGTCTACAGCACACCGCAATAAGTAGAGAAGACATATTCGGTTACCATAATGTTAGAATAATGTATTGCTTCCATTTCTCTGAGCTCATTAGCCAAACCGCACTCTGTTTGTTTTCTTCAAAAAACATTTCAAGGCAACACAACACCCCAGCACTTCACTTCAGGATTCTCCCCCATCAAGGTTGTCATTGCAAACATTGATTGGGCTACCTTGGTAAGGCTTGATTAATGTTATCTCAGTAGTGCTTAGGACAATGAGAGGGGTAGAGAGGGCTACATAAGTTGTAATTAATGACATAAACTGTTTTTAAATTATATATTCTAGCTAAAGATTTGCCTTACTACTGTTTGCAAATACATTTTTAATAATAATGGTGATCTAAAAAAATAGGTTTTCCACTGGCCCTTTTAATAAAAAAAAAAAAAAAAAAAATTTTTTAAGCTCACATTTTAGTTGGGAGGGATAAAGCTATAACTCATACACCACTTATTACCTTTACATTTGCTTGACATATGAGTGTCAGCCAAAGGTGATGCATAATTTAATTGACTGCCTTGGACCTTAATATTGGGTAGAGATTAAAGAACCATGATCGATAGTCTGGCTTCCTTCATTTTAAAGTTGTGTAGCGCCCTATTTAACGCTGTACCAACATTTGCTCTAAACTGAACTGTTGGCTCTCTTTTGCAGACTGGTTATGCTCCGGTGGAATTCTTTGTTGAAGGTCAAAGAAGCAGAACTTGCAAGACATTAGCTCCAAAGTATGGTATGTAATGTGTAACGTCTTGGAAACACTTGCATCAAAATTAGCATCACTTGATCCATTTCTCCATCTGTTTTAAAACTGTATATTTTTGCTGTTTTAAAGATGCTTTATACATGGAATGTATGCATTTCTTTAATGCGTTATCTGCTTCTGAAGGAAGATATTCATTGTATTTACCATCCTCTCAGTAATGTCCTTCTGTCCTGTCCTTTTATAAATGATTTGACTAATAAACGAGTATAACCTCATCATATGCTTTAAAGGGACACTGTGCAGTGGATATAAAAAGTCTACACACCCCTGTTAAAATGTCAGGTTTCTGTGCTGTAAAAAAATGAGACAAAGATAAATCATTTCAGAACTTTTTCCACCTTTTAATGTGACCTTTAAACTGTACAACTAAATTGAAAAACAAACTGAAATCTTTTAGGTGGAGGGAAGAAAAATAAAAAAAAATAATAATGTGGTTGCATAAGTCTGCACACCCTCTTATAACTGGGGATGTAGCTGTGTTCAGAATTAAGCAATCACATTCCAAATTGTGTTAAATATGAGTCAGCATACACCTGCCATCATTTAAAGTGCCTCTAATTAACCCCAAATAAAGTTCAGCTGCTCTAGTTGGTCTTTCCTGACATTTTCTTAGTTGCATCCCACAGCAAAAGCCATGGTCAACAGAGAGCTTCCAAAGCATCAGAGGGATCTCATTGTTAATAGGTATCAGTTAGGAGAAGGGTACAAAAGAATTTCCAAGGCATTAGATATACCATGAAACACAGTGAAGACAGTCATCATCAAGTGGAGAAAATATGGCACAACAGTGACATTACCAAGAACTGGAGCTCCCTCAAAATTTATGAAAAGACGAGAAGAAAACTGGTCTGGGAGGCTACCAAGAGGCCTACAGCAACATTAAAGGAGCTGCAGGAATATCTGGCAAGTACTGGCTGTGTGGTACATGTGACAACAATCTCCCATATTCTTCATATGTCTGGGCAATGGGGTAGATCAGCAAGACGAAAGCCTTTTCTTATGAAGAAAAACATCCAAGCCAGGCTACATTTTGCAAAAACACATCTGAAGTCTCCAAAAAGCATGTGGGAAAAGGTGTTATGGTCTGATGAAACCAAGGTTGAACTTTTTGGCCATAATTCCAAAATATATATTTGGCACAAAAACAACACTGCATATCACCAAAAGAACACCATACTCACAGTGAAGCATGGTGGTGGCAGTATCATGCTTTGGGGCTGTTTTTCTTCAGCTGGATCTGGGGCCTTAGCTAAGATAGAGGGAATTATGAACAGTTACAAATACCAGTCAATATTGGCACAAAACCTTCAGGCTTCTGCTAGAAAGCTAAACATGAAGAGGAACTTCATCTTTCAGCATGGCAACGACCCAAAGCATACATCCAAATCAACAAAGGAATGGCTTCACCAGAAGAAGATTAAAGTTTTGAAATGGCCCAGCCAGAGCCCAGACCTGAATCCGATTGAAAATCTGTGGGGTGATCTGAAGAGGGCTGTGCACAGGAGATGCCCTCGCAATCTGACAGATTTGGAGTGTTTTTGCAAAGAAGAGTTGGAAAATCTTGCCAAGTCAAAATGTGCCATGCTGATAGACTCATACCCAAAAAGACTGAGTGCTGTAATAAAATCAAAAGGTGCTTCGACAAAGTATTAGTTTAAGGGTGTGCATACTTATGCAACCATAATATTTTATTTTTAGATTTTTTCTTCCCTTTCTTCCATTTTTTTATCTTTGTCTCACTTTTTTACAGCACAGAAAGCCTGAGAATGAGATTGTAAGATTGTTATTAAAAGCCTGTTCCAGCCATCCCTCTCCATATTGATAATTTAATCAGGATGGAAACAGTCAGCTCATCTGGAGGCAGATACACTAATCTTTGGAAATGTCATTTAATATTGATAATAATATACTTGTGGTGCTCTCTCAACTGTATTATAATGAAAAGACTCTAGCAACTCCTGGCTTTTATTTTTGTTAATATAGACCAATGATTTAAGACATACTAATGGGATATATGTATAAAACCAAGTGCAGCATACCACTGACACAATATGATTTTACAATTAAACCATCTACATTTTTGACATTCTGAAAATGTGCCAATATGCCTAGAAATGTGTAAGTTTGTACCAAACAATTACCTGTAAAACAAGCTGCACTTGTAGAAGCAATTCAGATTTAATATCTAGTGTGTGCCTTTCAGTTCTCTAAGTGATGGGCAACTCAGTCCTGTGTTCAGGTTCTCCCTTAGCACATCTGAGTTACACAATTTCATTGTGATTTATTTACCTGAACTCAAAGCAGAGGGAAGAATGAAATCATAGGATAGGCCTTTATAGGATAGCGTTGCCCACCACTGCTCAAAGATGCCACTTATGGTAATTTAATAAAAAAATGAGTTCTTATGTTTATCCACAGGTCTGCTGCTTTATTTGAATTGTATAGTGTTTTTTATTCAGTATTTGACTAATTTTTACCTTGTTTTTCTTTTTCAGGACTTTTGAATATCATCATGGAGCCGTTTTTCAAAGGTGAAGTGTTTGATACTTACCTTGTTCCCATCAGCATCAGTTACGAGCGGATACTTGAAGAATCTCTTTATGCATATGAACTTCTCGGTGTGCCAAAACCCAAAGAATCTACATCAGTAAGGCATGCTAACAAGACAACGTTATTTCTATATTCAGAAAGAAGCATGACCACCGTACTAAAATATTCTCTGTCTTCTACTTTGTAGGGCTTGATAAAGGCCAGGAAAATCCTCAATGAGGATTTTGGAAGTATCCACATTTCCTTTGGACAACCAATGTCTTTACGGTCATTGGCATCTGGAAGAATAAACCGTTCTCAGTATAATCTGGTACCCAGGTACTATTATAGATTACATTTTTATTAGAAAGCAATAAATCTGCATGTTCACTGTGTATGAATAACTAGCTGCTAACCAATTACATTAAATTAATTACTACTGTTGCACAGTCTAGCTTTTGTAGCATTGGAGCAAATTATAAAACCACAAGCAGCAGGCCATTTTATTTAAGGGACATGGAACATAATTCTTCAATGCATCTGAAAGAACACACACTAAACATTATTAAAGTTTGTTTTGCATGGAAAATATAGTAAAACCTGTTGAAACATCATTGAAATTAATAGGAAATGTACAGAGCATATATATGTCCATAGATTTCAATGGCAGGCAAGTATGACCCATACATCTATAACACTGCTCGTTTGCTGAAATGGGCATTTTTTTTAAAAGAAGAAAACACACAGTAGTAGGTTATCAAATACCTTCTTTCAGATGATTATGAAATTAACATGTAAAATGAATTATCTTTTAAAATACTTAAAGTTGTATACTTTTGCAAAGTAACAATATTAAAAGTATTTCCGTATCAATGCAAACTTTATAAATCAAAATAAGAGTCACCATGCAGAAATATGGATTGTTTATTTTGTCACAGATGACTTAATATTAAACTTCCTTAAAATGTTAGCCTCTAGTTTGCTATATAGTTGGCGCAGATTGTGTGGCTGTGTGTAATCTTATTACATCTCTAGGTTGGGGGGAAAGAAGTTACTTTTCTTTGTTGGAGGTGTTGCCTGCTTTTTTTTTTTATGTAATCGGCCTCTTATTTCACAGTCTTTCATAGTCTTTTGAGAGGGAAAACAGCCAGTTCTCTGAGACAATCTGACTGCTATTTCTAATGAATTGTGATCATTATTTCACTTTAGCAACAAAAGCTCATGTTTAGTCATTTTATCAGAAGATGATTTTTAATACACAGAAACCAATTTTAATTGAATAAAAGCTGAATTATGCCCTCTCAGTCGCATTTGATTTATGAAGTTGAATATTTTACCTTTAATAATTTAACAAGTCACTATGAAGAGGGTTGGGTTCTTCAATGGAGCTGTGAGCTATACCATGTAGGCCCAACCAAGATGGTCAGGTAATAAAAGAGGTCAGACACATTGCGGTCCACTGGAGAAGGAACTGGTAACCTCCCCTTAAACTTATGCGTATATACTCTCTAGTTTCTATTATTACAGTACAATCATTCTGTAATATTTTAAGGTGCTTATCCCACCAGAGTGTTTCTGCTATTCAGCAGCACATCCCACCTATGTGGCTCCCCCATGGTGAGCAGTCTTCCACCGAACAAAGAACGAGAGACCAAATGGTGATCCTGCAGGTGGATGCTATCTCCCCCAAGATTATCTAGGGCCCATCCCCTGCAACAATCAGCAGTCTTGCAAGTCATTGGGGACCTTGTTCTCTAGCACTTTGGACATCTTTGAGTGCCATAAGATCCTGGGAGAGCTGGGATTGGTTCCTCAGCTAATCTGCTGAAACTTCTACCCTAGCTCATTGAACCCAGGAGCGATCACATAGACCCTGGGTTAATCGAACCCAGGACTCCTGGTCTCTGAAAGACCAGGTGGCTGGTCGTCTTGGACCTCTCCAAAATCCTGTCATTAACCTACTGGCTTGTTGTGTTCATGTTTACTGCACTGCTACTCCTCTCTCGGGGCGCTGTGCTATATAGATTTAGGACAGTCACCTCCTAGGGTAAGCTTCACGAGATCTGACTAATCCATTCAGGTAGACTGATCTTTTTGTCTTTCTCCTTTTGACTTAATGAGGAGACACTAGTTCATTCCTTAGATAATTCACCAACAACTCTAGGCATCACCTGAATTGACTAGCCTCTAGAATTTCCAAAAGGTTGCTGGCTCACCTCACCATTTATACCTCAATATTACCAAGCCAAAGTGGAGGGAAATCTTAGTTTGTGCATGTATAAAAATGCTTGCGCCATCCATGAAAGTTCAGTTATGATCAGGATACATGTTCACAATTTTTTTAAGTAGCTATATTTTTTAAGTGTTTGGTATGTGGCTACTTATCTAACATTGCTCTTCTAATTCTAAACACCAAGCCAACTAAATGTCAATATTCACAAGGTAATGTGCTATTTCTGTGCACATGAACACAATACTATATGAAAGTACACTGGCAGCTTGGAATAGTCTGCTACCCCTGAAAATCTTCTTCCCTAAACTTGCGCAATGTTAACCTTGATCGTAATACATTACTCCATTATGGGTAAATGGGATCAGACAGTTTGACGGAGCAAGTGTGTATCAATATAACCTCATTACTTTTTTACATAAACTGAATATTACATGTTGATACTCCAAGTCCTGGAGAATATCTATCTAAAAAAGAAAGAGAAGTGTGCTGTCATAAGGGATATTAAAGGGATCTAGTATGATGTCATCAGAAAAGTAATGGTTTATGTAATCGGTGATGTCAAAGCTGATGTCAATAGTCATAGTGTGTTGTGTCATGCATGATGAAAACAGAAAATCATTTAAAGGTGCATGTCTTAAGTTTAAGAATTAGCTGCTCTTTTACATGTGTTTTTCCAATGTGATTAAAATATAAATGTTCTTAATTTTAAAAGTAAAATGATTTCAGTTTAACCTTCGTGAATAAAATGCAAAACATTTTAATTGTACATGTAAATTGAACTTTTTAATGTAACTATACAAGATTTCAGAAGCAGTATGCCATGTAGTCAGTGTTCCTTTAAGATCTATTTTGGCAATAAGATTTTGATCATTGTGTTTCAGGCATCTTCCCCAGCGACCAACAGCTGACATGCAATCATTCGTCCGTGATGTGGCCTATAAAGTAGAGCTTCACCAAATAGCCAACATGGTACTAAGTCCTGGGGTTTTAATAGCAGCTATTTTGCTCCAGAATTTGCCAGTAATGTGCTATAATGTTTTAGTTGAGAAGACCCTTTGGCTGAAAGATTTGATAGAGGCATTTGGAGCATGTCTTGACTGGCCAGGTATGCAAATAATGTTAATATTTTAGACTAATGCGATTGGAAAATCCTAAAAAATTACTATTTTATTAATAATAAAAGTTAATCCCCTATCTGTGTTAAAGGGACATAACAAAGCTTCCAGTTACTGCAGAATCAAAAAGTATCTCCCATTTTTTTCTGTGTATACAAGTTCCTTAGGGTCTCCCTAAGGTTAATAGGGTAATCCTAAGGTGGACATCCATGCTCACTGTTCCTAGGGAGATCCGCAGCTTCAGACTATTTGATGGTGGTTGCTGGTTCGCTGGCGCAGAGAAGATTTTCCTGACATTTTAGTTGCTTACCCTTAGGGTTAGGTACAGACTGATCTGCTTCAGACATTTCTACGTCGTAATGAGACTGCACAGTGTGTTGGCATTATGCCACTGAGCGCTCTATATAAATAGAGGACTCATATAAATATAGTTGAAATTGATTGTTCTAAAACATTTTGAGTAGAATAGTTAGATGATTGAGCTTGAAAGTTAGGTGGTGTTATCCTAAATTACCTGAAAAATATCTTCTATTAACTTTATCTCATATGATTAACTTTGTGGAAATTATAAGTTGGAAGGGCATGCCCAGTTGGTTTAAATAGCGAGGTTAGAGACTTAGAAGTGTTTAAAGGACCACTGTAAAACATTTTGTTTATTTTTTTTTATAGTCTGAATTAACTGTGCACTAACACACCCACATAATTTATATAGAATCCTCCTATTGTGACACAGCCACAAAGGGTGATATAGTGCTTGATCAGAGCTGCAAATAACTACATTTTTTTTTATTATTTTTTTTTAAATAATCGGTTTGATTCTCATGTCTTTAAAAAAAAAACTTTTCATACAGTGGTCCCTTTTAAGCCTGTGCCTTTATTATTACTTATACCAACTGGGCATGTTCGTCTTTCTTATAAGCCACACTATGGGCCCTATTACATATCCCTGGTAATGAAAATTTGTGCTATGTATAGTCAGTTCGCAATTGCCACATATTCTGTTAGCTACTCGGAAAACGATTTATGAGTAGACCACGGGCAATCACTACTGACGAGCCAAACATGCAAATCCTAGCTGAAAACTCAATTGGTTTTAGCACAGCTCAAGATTTACGAGTGCTAACCAATTAAAGTTTCACAAAATCGATATTCTATTAGACTCTAGTTCGCAAATATTTTCAAACTCGGAAATTAAAAATATATCACATTTCTGTTTAAAAATATTAGGAGTACTCAAGTGGACTCGCAAGGGCTTTTTTCAATCAATTATTAGAGCCTTAATAGCTATTAAAGGGCCATTTACCACACTATAAGTGCTCTTCATGGTGTGAAAGAACACAAGATTCTATGTTGAAATTATCTATTGCTTTTTTAAATTACACTAATAACCGCTAAAAATGGACAATCTTCGAACTATTTACAAACACACTGCTGACTGTTCCGACACCGGCCCTATGTAAGCTCCATGAATATAAGCTTTATGTTTTTTTCTCTGCATTCAGGAATGTAATCGGCCATCGGTTAACCCACAAGTAACATATTTAGGAGTTTCCAGCAGTCATTTCCCTGCACAGATGAAGTTTAGGGAGGGTTAATCCTCTTTCTGCTTCTGCTCCCTGCACAGAGCATATACACACAAAAAAAGCCAGTATCCAAATTTGTGAGTTTGAGGCATTTGAGGCAGCTAGATAGGGCCCTATAAGAGTTAATCATATAAAGTAATGTTATTAGCAGAGCAGGAAGACCTTTTTGGTCATTTATGTATAAAATATCTGACTTCTAAGCTCCATTATCTAACACTTTCTCCCAAAAATTTGAATAACAGCAACTTGCAATTATATGGGTAATATTCAGTTTTAGGAACACAACATATGTGTAACTTTTTTGTTAATTATTGCAGATTCTTTTTCATTTTTAGTGAGGCTGACCACCTAAAATTGCTCATTGGAACATAGATTTGACTACAGAAAAGAACCGAAATGGCCCATCTGCCCTGTCTATTATATCTGCTTAAAAGTTTGGCTTAATTAAGCCTTGAGCTTATCCCAGGTATATTTAAATGTTTTAACTGTATTTGACCTTTCCATTGAAAGGCTGTTCCAGTTATCTACTGCTGTTCCTAAAAAGAAAAGTAGTTACATAGTATTTAAGGTTGAAAAAAGACTTTCAGTCCATCAAGTTCAACCCTTCAAGATCTCCTCTGATCTGCAGTTCTTTTTCATATAACTCCTAAATCGTCCACCTTCCAAATCATGACCTCAGGTTCTTGAATACCTCCCTCTTGAACTTTTTGAATACCTCCCTCTTGAACTTTTTATTTAAGTAGGTTAGACTTGGCAATTGAACTCTCCAAGGGAGCGACAGATTATGCAAAAATATACCCTAATCTAAGACTACATCCCCATAGAGAAATTGAGAGCGTAGAATACCTTTTGCCTATAAGCTTCCATTCTGAGAACAAGCATCCATTATTTTTTTGTTATATTTTTACAAATTTATTTTAGATTTTAAATTACATTTTGTTACTTGCTTATAGATTGTTTTATGACCAAGTGTCTGTACTGATATGTTTGGGAAAGTTTTGCTAATTTCTTATAGCTTATTGTTCATATTTGTACTCCAGACAACTCACCTGCTAACAGAGTGATTCGGTCCAGCATTGACCTTCATTCGAGTTTTATAAATCTGGTTGATGGTCAAGTGTTTTTACTTGAGCACAAACAAGCCAGTGTGTTGACGGAGGAGCTGGTCTTCAAACAAGCTGTCTCTGTGCTCATGTGTGCCTCCTATAGAAACCAGCTGGTAAACTGCTGTGTACGACCTGCGCTGGTGGTGCTTGCATGTAAAATGGCTCGGAGTTGCAGAAAAGGTACCGTACAACTATCTGTACTATGAGGTTTTTACTAGGTGTCATTCCCATTGTGTGTGTATGCTTTTTCATGGCAGATTATATTACACCAGATTTGTAAAGACACAAATGCCAACAATACCACAAAGCCATGTTTTCCAGACTTTGTTCTGCTTATATACATTCAATGTGCTGCGACGTGGCAAAACATCTGTAAGGCATATGTGGAGGGTCATTACTTTATGTTCAGCGAACTATGCACCAAGTTAGTTGTGAGGTTCTTGTACGGGGTCAAACACTCAATAGTGGTCACAGCCTACAACTCTAAACAGAGGGCAATTATTATTAGTTTTAAAAGGGTATCCCCATAGATAGTTATATGTGGATAAATAGTTAGCTTTTTAAGCATTGCATTCCAATACAACTATAAGGCATTATTGGTGAATTGTTCCTGCAGCACCAAAGCAGTTGTGAGGCTTCTGTTTGAAGTAGTTGCAACCCACAACTTCAGATTGAATTCAGTTAGCTATCCATGAATTGCCTTGACCTTTACTTACATAGTTACATGGTAGTTACATAGTAATTGAGGTTGAAAAAAATACTTTTAGTCTCTCAAGTAAAAAAAAAATTCCTTCCTAACCCCAGGCAATCAGATTACTCCCTGGATCAATAAACCTTTTCTAATTAACCAAGATACCCCTTAATCGTCTTTTTAGTAAAAAATATATCCAGTCCCTTTTTAAAGTTATCTATCTAATCTACAGTCACAACCTCCTTTGGCAGAGAATACCACCGATTAACAACTCTTACTGTGAAGAACCCTTTTCTTTCTTTAAGGTGGTATCTTTTTACTTCTAACCTCAAGGGATGTCCTCTTGTCAGTTAAAAACCTCTTGGCACAAAACGTTCTCTTGACAAAGCTTTATGTTTATATTATAATTATTATTATTTACTATATATTTATATAATGTAATCATATCTCCTCTTAGATGCCCTTTTTTAAAGAGTAAATCAGTTTAACTTGGTTTCCTCATAACTTAGCCCCTCAATTCCCCTTATTAATTTTGTGGCCCTTCTCTATACTTTTTCCAGCTCTAAAATGTCTTTTTTTATGAAGTAGTTCCCAATATTGTACTCCATATTCCAAATGAGGATGTACTAGGAATTTGAATAATGACAGAATTATATTTACTTCCCTTGCTTCTTTACCCCTCTTAATACATGCTAATATCTTATTTGCCTTTGCAGATGCTGCTTGGCATTGAGCACTGCTACCTAGGTGGTTATCCACAAGTACTCCCAAATTCCTTTTAATATGATACCCCCTAGGTTTGCTCCATTAAGATTATAAATTACCTGGTTATTTTTCCTTCCCAGATGCTTAACTTTACATTTATTCGTATTAAATCTCATCTACCATTTAGATGCCTATTTCTCTAATTTATGAAAATCCCTTTGTTGGGAAAGGTATATAATTTTCTGATTTATTTACGTTGCACAGCTTGTATCAGCAAAAATGAAGATAATACTTTCCAATCCTAAGACATTAATACATTTTGTTAAAAAGTAGAGGACATAATACTGAAAACTACGGAACCCCACTTTCCACATTAGTCCAATCTGAATATGTTCTGTTTATATTTACAACAACCCTTTGCTTCCTGTCTTTTAGCCAGCTCTAAGTCCGTGAGCAGATATTTATTGCAATTCATGTATCCCTTAGATTACACAATAGTCTTCCATGTGGCACTGTATCAAAATCCTTTGCAAAATCAAAAAAGACTACATCCACTGAGCTGCCTTGATCCAAATTACTACTAACCTCCTCATAGAAACTAATTAGATTTGTTTGACATGACCTATCCCTCATAAATCTGTGTTGACTCCTACTTCTAATCCTTTTCAAATAGTCATATTCTTGTATACTATTCCTTATTAACCCTTCCATAAGCTTTCCCACTAAAGAAGTGAGGCTTACAGGTCTATCATTTCCTGTATTAGTTCTTACTTCCTTCTTAAATATAGGTATCTCCTCTGCTTTTCTCCAGTTATCTGGTAGTTGCTCTGTGTTGAGCGAATCTTGAAAAATTAGATATAATGGTTTGGCTATTACAGAACCCAGCTCCCTCAGTACCCTTGGATGTATTCCATCACGGCCTGGGGCTGTATTAACATTTATTTTTTCCAACCTGTTTTGGATTTTTTCCTCTGTTAACCAATTATTTGGTGAAGGTAGGTTAGCCACATTATGTTGCAGTGACCCAACCACTGGTACCTCCCTTATGTATAGAGAAGAAAAGAACCTATTTAGCTCAACTGCATTTTCCTGGTCACTAATTATCAGATGGCCCGTCACATTGTAATGTTCCTAGAGCTTTCTTCCTGGCCTTCTTCCCATTAATATATTTAAAAAAATATTTTAGGGTTAGTCTCCTTTGCAACTAACTTCTCATTTTCTATTTTACCCAAGTCTTGTTTATGTCCTTGTACTCACATAAAGCAGTCTCCGTTCCCTCTTTATTTTATATAATTTAAATGTCTGTTTTTTTTTTCTCTGTATCTTGATCTTTAAAAAACCACATCACATGTGATTCACTCTTTTTTACTTTTATTCCTTCATGGTATATGCCGATGTGTATGTATATTTAGGAAGGATTTAAAGGTTGTGCATTTATGTTCAGTATTTTTACCTGCCAGTTCTCGGTCCCAGTCTATACTTTGTATTGCTGCCCCTAGACCGTTAAAATCTCCCCTTTTTTAAAATTTAGAGTTTTTGTTGGCCCCTTACAGTTTTGATTTTTTTTACTTCAATCTCAAATGAGACTGTGTTGTGATCACTGTTTCTCAAGGGTTCCCCTATTTCAACATTTGATCCCATATCAATATTACTTGTGATGACTAAATCCAAGATGGCCTCATTTCTAGTAGGCTCTTGTATAACCTGGGCCAGATAATGATCCCTGAGTGTACTCAAGAACCTGCTCCCCTTAGCTGAACTGCTGGTCTCATTTACCCAGTTTATTTCAGGGTAATTTAAAGTCTCCCATTATTAGAACTTGCCTGTGCTTAGCTGCATTTCCAATCTAACAAAAATTGCAGTTCCTCACTTTCAGTTCTATTTGGGGTGTTTATAGCATACTCCTACTAGTAGTATTTTAGTATTTTCTCCTCTGCAATTTAACTTTACCCACAAGCATTCAACAGTATTGCCAGTTCCAGCATAGACTATAGGCTTCAATTTAGGCTTGGGTTATAGCCATCCAGTTATGAGATTCATTGCACCGTTTCAGTAATGCCTATTGAATCCCATTTCCCTGCTAATAATTCTAACTTGGCCATTTTTCCTGGCAAGCTTCTGTCATTAGCAAGCATACAACTTATGTTATGAGTCTGTAGTTATGAAGTGCCTACCACTATACTTTAGTTACTTACCAATACAACCCTATTGACTATATTAACCCTCCCCTTCTCCTCCCCATGACAAGGTAATTCATTATTTACCCCCTACACTTTCTACCCTATTAAGTTTATCCACACACACACACACACACACCTCCAGATGGGTAGGGACTAGATAGTCCAGCCGTTCTACCATCCTTTCTTCTAGCATACAAGCACGCTCATCATTAACATGCAATCCCTCCCTGCTATAGAGATTGTACCCAATTGAGAAGTCAGCCCATTGCTCTAAAAATCCAAACCCCTCCTTAGTGCACCCTTTTTTGTTTAGCCACGCATTAACCTCCTTCTTTCTCCCTGGATTAGCACGTAGCGCTGGTAGAATCTCAGAAATTACTACCTTGGACTTCCTTGACTTAAACGTATTCCCTAGTTCTCTAAAATCATTCTTTCGGACTCTCCATCTTCCACTAACACTGTCATTGGTACCAATATGTACCAAGAACACCGGTTCATTTCCAGCCCCTCCCAATAATTTCTCTGCCCGATCCACAACATGCCGAGCTTCAAGATAGGCAACGTGCTTTCTGAAACTGTATTTCAGTTTTCTATTATAGTTCTGAATTAGTGTTAAGCACTGGAAAGAACACTTGTCACTATCGAGTTATCTAACAAAGGCTCTCTGTTCCCTCCTTCCCTACCCCTCCCTCCATTGACAAAAATAATCCCTCACAACATAGTTCTCATTTAGTATAGGAATCCGTTTTGTTTGTTATAACACTAATAAACATAGTCGTCAAAAATCCAGATTTCCCCCAAATCATTTGATGCTAATATTGGTAGTTTAATACATATATGACAAACAAGTGCCTTTTCTTTTTCTTGAGCTACACTGGTTCTCTTGCAGCCTTCCATAAGGCTAAATGGAGATCTACATCAAAGGACCCTTCCTAGTTACCAATCATGTTAACAACCAAAGTAAATATCCACTCCAGCAAAGCAAAATGTAATGCAATAAATAAAAATCTATACATTTTGCCCATCATCAAGTGAAGTTATTCAAAAAACGTAATGATACTGAAGTGGACTTTAAATGTGTAAATATGTATACAGAAGAAATGAAATATAACTGACACTTAACCTCTCATTTAATTTCCAGATGAAGTTTACAAATCTTTTACATTTTTGAGGAATATGTTCTGTAAGGAGTTTATCTTTTTCCCTGGTTTTGATGACAAGGTAAATAAATGTATTTTGCGGTTCTTCTAATAAAATTACATACATCAAATATTTTTTTTTATAATAGAATGTAAATAAAATAGAAAATTAGATGAATTAAATAGACATTGTTGCATATGAAAAAGGTAATTGACACTGTATTACTGATCTAGCTGGGAGGAGATCTAGAACTGTCCTGAATTCAGTGTGCGCAGTGGGAGCATGATGGCTGAAACTGCTGATTTCACCTGGACTATTTGAAAGCTCAAAATTAAACACCACATAAATATATTTTTTAAAATGTTAAAAAGATAACGGTTGTGTTAATATTTCTTTGATCTCTAAACACATTTTGCCCATTATCAAGTTTATTCAAAATACTATATAGTAAAATTCTAACCATAATGATCCTTTAAAGGAACACTGCATTTTTTTCTATACTTCACGAATGGGACGTTTTTCCCAGACCTACTACATTAGCGGTTATAGAAGTCATAAGCATACAAGTATTTCTACAGGAAATCTTATTTTTAGAAGATTCTCCTGGTTGTCGAGGCCTTACTTGTTTGCTTTCTTCCCCATTCCCAGGCTGTCTTGGAGTTTGTGGGGTTATGTTTTTTTGATAACTTTATTTATTATTATTCACTAGAAAATTGCCGGGAATAAAATTGTAAACCTGCCAATGCTGTTTGCAACACAATGTGAGGATTTTGCCCCTCTGAGCATCTTTGGCGCTCATCGTGATTCTCCCCCCCCCCCATGTACTTCAACTTTCCTGCTTTGCAATGATCACCTTCTGTGCTCATCGCGAGCCCCCCTTCTGCACTCATTGCAGCCCAAGTCCCACGGGCCTTGCAGTTGCGTGCCTCAATTGCTCGCTTCGCAAGGGCCGCAATATTTAACATTGCTTGACCAACAGCCTGTATATCCACAACTATTTTATGTGACAAGGGAAGGGATAGGGACTGGGTCTCATTTGATGATGGAGGTATTATTTTAGCATGTGTCACTCCACCTCCCCCCCCCCCGCACATGCTTGGAGACAGACTGTCATATTTACACGCAAACCCCGCTTGCTGACTCCTATGACTTGGACTAGCAGAGTTTAGTAAAGTTAGAGCAGGATGTGCAGAGTAGTGTCCTGGCCTATCAAGGACCATGTCTCTGCAGCATGTTTATGAGAAATGGTCTTTGATAGAGTCTGTAATAATGCAGTGTAATGCCTGTGTCTTCATGATCTGCAGAGGGCAGACCCCATCAGATAATATTTGTTTGCTTTTAGGCAGTAAAACAATGCTCTCTTTAATAAAATAAAGTACATAAAAGTAAATAGATTTACAGGTATATTATATACCTATTAAAATTGAGAACCCTTCTATATCCCTTTCATGGGTTACAAAGCTACTAATAATTTTCATTTTGTTACATACTTCACAACATGTGCAGTTTTCCTGAACTACAATGGACTTTCGAATTCTCTTCCCTCTTCATTTTGTTATATTATTCTTTCTCCTTACTTTGGTGTTGGGCAACCTCTGATTGTACTCAAGACATATAAACATAGAGCAATCTGCTTGACCTCTGTGTGATATTTTTTTTTTTTCTAGATAAGAGCATGAAAGTAGACTGTAGAATTCAGACAAAAAAGCAAAGGGTTGGGAGACTCCCAGTAATACCATCAACTTGTTTTACACAATTGTGTAAAAATGAATTTGTCTGAAAACTTTCCGTCTAACTAGGTAGGGAAATAGTTATGACGCTAGTTTGTAATTAGAAAAAAACAAATGTTAATGCCTCTGTCTGGAGGCATCCATGATACTTCAGTGGAAGTTGTGTATGAGAGGGTGTTTGCACATTTCTAGAGAGCAGTGCTTATATTTGTTAATGCAAGCTGCCTGCTTCTGGATCAGTGAGGGGGAAGGGGGTTGGTGTAAGTTTCAATCAGGTACGTTTTTGTAACAAATACTCGTGATTTCAGTCTCTTCCTTCCTCATGTACTCCACTCTCTCTCTCATAATAAAATGCCCCTTATGATAAGCTGCATGGAAGTGATCAAGCAAAGTCAAGATGGAATCCTCTATCATAAGCAGAGACTTTGAAAATTCAGATTTTCTGTGAAATGTACCAAGAGTTCACTTAGCATCATTTAGTGCTTGAGCTCTTAGCATGTTAAGTCCAACTAAGGGAAGAGCACTAAAAATAGGTTGGTTGTTTGTTTTACACATGAGATTTGCTGATGTTGTTAGTTTGTTTTGTAATTCACAAACAAGTTCAGTTGTTCTTGACCTACAAAGATGCATTTGATAACTATTATGTCAGCTTTCATTTAAAACTGAAGCAGAATGTTTCCCTTTTTTAATAAAATATTCCTAATCATTCCAATGCCATATCTTTATACTTAATTCCATGAAACATTAGCTTTAAGTGACTGATTAAACCAGAACAAATTTGCTTGACAGGATTTTGAAGAAGGCTGCTTTCTGTTGTCGAAGTGTGATATCATCCACATGGCACCTCATGAAATTATAATGAGTGAGAAAGGCAGTTCTGCTACTACCTTTTTGTCAAGAATGTTCCAGCCATTTCTTGAAGGCTACCAGGTATGTAAAGGATGTCTATGTAAATATTCCAATTATCTCTCTGTCTCTCTTGCTCATTTTCCTTTGTCTTACATTTACTTTCTTATTGGATTTTGCTAGTACCCCGAGCTTGACTCTGTGTGCTTTTCTGCGTGACCATGTACATTTTTTTTTTATTGTTCCCTCCAGCTTGAACAAGTTCAATATTTTTACCTTTGTGTACTATATTTTACCTTTTGATTCATATAGAGCTGTAATAACGAAAATAGTGTTGGCATTACTGAATGATGATTAGAAATGTATATTTCATCAGTAAATCACATTTACACAAGAACTTGATTGAGTATAACATCTCTTCATTTATTTGACAGCTATCAAATAAGAGAAGAGCGAATTCCTGCCTGTATTTTGAAGTTGATATTAAGGGTATATATAAGTTTCCTGGGTTTCACATTTTTGGGAAGAAACAAGCAGTGATTATCAGAAAAATATGTGTTTATATAGAAAAGTTCAATGTACTTACACAGTTAAATGCAGGAGAGTAAAATCCAGCTTTTGCACACCCACAGGAAGCTTACATAACCAGGTATGCAGAGGAGAAGCAGTCAGATACAGAGTTTGACCTTTCTGGTAGAGACCACAGGAAGTACTGCTTCAGGATGGAATGACATGGTTAGGTGGGGTCTGAGCTCACAGCTGAATTGGAGCACCAGGAGAAAGACTACATATTCCAGGCTGCTTTGCAACACAGGAACCCCAGGGTTTCAGCCAAACTCTGCTTTCTCCTGATTGGCCAAAATGAATTATGAATTTTATGCTAATCTTATCAGGGATTTTTAGGGGTGTCAACTAACAAAAGCTGCAGCTTGTAAACTGAAAAGGTTTAGGAAACATCAGGGTGAGTTTGTAAATGTTTATTTTGGTAATTTTTCTCTATCAGATGCATTCATAATCCAGGAAAGTTCGATATGCCTTTAAGGTGATTAATATTGTCAAGTTAGTTTTATTAAGCCAATTCCCACCCCAGTTACTGAAACTACCCACAAATAAATCCCTATTTTAATGGCTAGATATAAATAATTTTCACTGGTCACATTTATAATAAACCCAAACATTTAGAACCTTGGATGTGTTCATAAAAGCAACATCATTTTAGGTTTCTTGCAAAATACAAAATATAGAATTTCTATGCATATCTCATTTGGTACAGAGGTACACATGAAAGTTTGCATTGTGTGTGTATGTATGTATGTATGTATGTATGTATGTATGTATGTGTATATATATATATATATATATATATATATATATATATATATATATATATATATATATATATATATATATATATATATATATATATATATATATATATATATATATATATATATATATATATATATATATATATATATATATTTTTTTTTTTTTTTTTTTTTTTTTTACTTGCTTTAGACATTCAAATGTGAACACAGATGTACTTTTTATTTACTAATATATATATATATATATATATATATATATATAATCAATTTTATTTTATTTTTTGCAACAAACTGTGTGTGTTTAAACAACATGCTGACTACTACCCTAAATAATGTCATAATCATATATTTCCTGTTTTTTTTTTTCTTCAGTTTGCATGCGTGTATCTAACAAAGGAGGTGCCTGACAAGTTCACAGAGAAGCAGTACTTAACTGGTTTGAGGAGTTTTATTTCTCAACGTATTATAGAAGGTGAGAGCTGCAGCAATTGATGTGCTTTTTGGTGGTACCTGTGTACTTATACAGTCTACAGAGCTGATTATCTTTATGTATTTATCAGAACCATTATTTGTCAAGGTGATACTTCAGTTGCATTGTTTAACACTGAGAAGAGGTTTTCATTAATAATTATATGTTCATTTAATTATTAATTGTTCTAGATACTTTTTTTTAAAGAATCCAATTTTGGAAAATTGTCTACAAACAAACTAAGTCATGAGCTTAAAGACATTTGTACATAAAATATTTGAGCAAAGTCTATTTGTGCCTCCAGGATTCCATATGTGTGTCTTACACACTTCCACTGACTTGGTGACTGAGGGGTGTGTTCTGATAACTTTTATTATCTATTCAGGAAAATCTTTAAACCTTCTATCCCTGCACATGCACAATAGAAGTAGCAAGTAAACTGGAAAGCTCTGCTTGCCCCGTTCTTTATCTGGGCCATCATGTCTTGGTAAGGAGGCATTACTGTCATGGCAGCTTCCATCCACTGCTAAAATCAGGAGTTACTATGAAAATGCTCATGGTTTATACAGGTGCTAATGTCTTTGTTTTGTTACATACTTTACAAATGTGAAGTGTTTTCCTAATTTACAATAAACAATAGCCTCTGCAGGTAAATCTTTTGTGCAAATTAGCCTTTATTATTATTATTATTATTATTATTATTATTAACGATGTTCACTACAACTTGACCAATGCACTAAAATGTTGAACCAAACAGTTGCAAATTTGTTTGAGTAAACTCAAAAACGTAATGCTTCAATGACAGGGATATGCAGCACTGTTCTTGGAGGTAGCTGCAAAAAAAGGTCTTTACCTGGTAATTTGGAAAATTTGGGGCAAAAAAAAAGATGTTTTCGATATCCACGAATAAATGTTTCAGGCTTGGTATAAAAAAACATGATTCAGCTGATGTCCCACTTTTTGCGATTTGTCTTTTTAAGCATAATGGGCTAAGCACTAAATGGGTGAAAGATGTGCAAAATATTAGAAACACATTTTGTGCTTCCATTTATTTTTGAATAACTATATATGGGCACGCCGACCTTTGAGCGCAGTTTAATTCCGCGGCTAGAGAAGCGGCGACTTCAGCGCTGTGAATAAATGCGCTCCGTCACAAGAGCATGAGTACACACGCTGTGGAGCGGTTTGTGTGTGACAGGAGGGAACGAGAGGGCTCAGGCACTGGTGTACAGCAAGAGGGACCCCTAACCCTATAACGCAGCCACTATTACAACCCCAGGCCCTCTCTGTATAACTCTACCAGCCCCTGTATACTAACATACCCTCACCTGTATATTCTCTTCTCTGTATAACAACATTCTCCCTCTCTATACCCTCAGTCCCTGCCCATAGCCCCAGACTCCCACCTGTATATACCACTAATCCCCGTATATAGCCCCAGCCCCTCCCCTATATTACAGCCCCTTTGTTACCCTTTTATATAACACCAGTCCCTGCCCAGCTTCGGCACCCCGGCTATCGCCTACCCCAACCCTTACACCTGTGCCCTAACCCTCAGACCCCTACCCTAACCCTTACACCTGTGCCCTAACCCTCAGACCCCTACCCTAACGCTTACACCTGTGCTCTAACCATAACCCTTACTCTCAAAGACCCCTAAGCCCACCTTACCTGAGGTCCTGCATCGGGTGCTGATCGCAGATGTCGTCTCCTGCGCAAAGATTTTGGGATTGCGCAAATAACGGGGGCGCTTTGTGGGCGCGCTCATGTGTGAAGCACGGAAAAGTTGTGCCACCATCCATATGTGTTGTATACAAGGCAGGAATTTTCTTTCAACACCGCATTAGAAGTGCTCACAGTGCCCTTGCATCAGAAGCTGAAACTAAACAATTGTGTTCTTTCTTATCTGCTTACAGGGACCACCACATGTTATGAATCATTATCTTCTGATATGCAAAAAAACACACTGTCCTCTTTTGTACAACTTGGCGCAGTGAAGAATATTAAAATGTGAGTATACATAGATACAATTAATTTTGCTCTATTCTAAAGAGATCTGATAGCTTGTTCACTTAACTGTTAAACATCAACTTATATTACAAGATGCAGAATCCCATGGAAGAACCTCAATTTTAAATGTTATTTCCCCATTTTAAAGGAAAGTTGAAAGAGGAATTAGTGGGAAAATGATAATCTTTATTTACGAAAAAAACGATGCACACTTAAACATTTATAAACAATAAAAAAATGGGATAAAACACCCTAATCTTTAAAGGACTGGGGTATAGACCGCCAAACCTTGTGGGGCGACAGGCCACTACCCTTAAAACTCCTAAATCAATTTAATGCAGAAAACAAGGAGAGCATTGTATTCACTAATTTATTAACCCTTGCAAAAAGTGTGGGCTTCAATATTCACTTTGGAATAATTTATTGAATAAGACACAAAAATTGCAAATGTGAATGACCAAGTCTGATTTCTAAATAATATTCAAAAAGCAAAAAAAGGGGGGTGTCTTATCCCTTTTTTTTTTATTGTTTTTTAAATTTTTAAGTGTGCGTCGTTGTTTGTGTAAATAAATGTAAATAAAGATTATCATTTTCCCACTAATTCCTCTTTCAACTTTACATGAATATAGTGTCAATCACTTTTAGTGGGAGCTTAAAAAACTCCTATTAGTCTTTCAGTCCCATTTTAAAGGCCCACAGAAAATGAAACATTTTAAATATATATATAAATATATATATTGAGGCTGTGAGGGAGAAAGAGTGTGGTGTATATTTCAGTTTTATCCATGTATCTAATAATTCTCTACATACAGTAGACTTTCAGTTAACCGGCACCCATGGGGATTGGTAGATGCCGGATAAATGTAGTTTCTGGTTGCTTGAGAGTCACTATATAAAGGCCTAGATTATCTGCACATAGGATGATCTGCTAAATGTGTTAGTCAGTGAGGGCTGTTCATGCAGCAGCAGCAGCTTTCACTCCTCACAAACAGGTACGTTCGGCTGGAGAGTGCAGTGCTGAATCTGGGTAATAGAAGGCCAACACTGCACTGGCTCAGTCACTCATGCCTGGCTGCTTCCAGGTAACATTGAATTACAGAGATGTACAGTGGATGAAATCTAGGTGCCTGTAAGCATTTTGTTGCACGACAACCTGGCTCCTGGCATTTGTGGAGTCTTGTAAATTGTAATTTTTATTTAAAGTACAGTATTACATTTTTTTTCTGGTTGCTTGAAAGTTCTGGTTAACGGGGAGTCTGCTGTATTTTCCTGCTCGTTTCTCCCCCCAACCCTTCCTCCACTGACAGATACAGAAATACACTCCTATTATCCATCTCTCGAAATGTGATGCAACAAAAAATGTATTCTTCTACTAATAAACATAATTTTCAAAAATGTCAATTTTTCCCAAAAATGTTTGTTCATGGTTTACTCAGCTGCTAATGTTTATTGGTACATATTTGACAAACAAGTGTCTTTTTTTATGGAACAGTGGTCCTTTAACAGAGTGAGCCTACTTAGGAAGTTCCCAATTATAAGTATAAGATGTCGCAAATAGCAACGTGCAGTAATGCCAGTGCACCAGTACAGCTACCCATTCCCCCTACAAACAAATGTGACCGTACTGCATGCTCATTTCTATAGTTTATGCTTATTTAACTGTGCTTGGGCTTCAAGGTTGTGGAATATTAGAACACCGTGATAGCAAACCAATGGAAGATAAGCGGGAAGAAACAAGAGCTGCAAAAACACATTTGTTAGCATGTAGTTTGCTGTACATTTTGTTACTCTCTCCTGTCTGGATGCATAGTCGAAGCACAGCTTAAAATATTTGGTACTTGAAATGAAGTGAAAGCGCTCTCCATCACTAATCACAATTTTGTGTTGGTCACATGAGCAAAACAGATTATTCACTATGCTTTTATATTTAAAGCATAACTAAAGATTCTGAGGTTTCTGGCTATATATGTAGATTAAGAGCGTTTTCCTTTTCAGGTCCAATGAAGTAAGTTACATGGTAGACAAAAACACAATGAAGATGATTTCCGAACAGCTTGGTAAGTAAAGCATCACTTGCATAATACCTAATTAGACAACCAATGTACTCGCCAGTACTAAAATGGGACTTAAGTGTCACAATAAAGATACACTCATTAGATTTTTGGTAAAGAAAAAGTTTGTTAGAAATAAAGGTGTACAAAACTTAAATCCAAAGTATTAATGTTAGTTTTCCTTTTTGCTAAGATTATTATAAACATATGCTAAGCATGCCCAACTACTACCACCCTAAGTCTGAATTATAATTGATTTGAGACACTTGAAACTTTTTTTTTGTGGCAGTTTTATTAAAGTGCTTTAAATTGTTGTGATAACATAGTATCCAGATTTATAATGGCATTGGTTGAAGGGTTAATGACAATACAAAGTTAAACGGACAGATGCAAGAGTAAGAAGTTGTGTCTAGGAGTTAAGATGTATGACCTATGACTACAGCTCAGAAGCTTGAGAAATTGAGGCAGTATGTGAGGGGCTAATGTAAGTACCTGAGACTGAGTCATCAGTTTGCCTGTACGCGAGAGGTTGGCCAATATAGACATGGCGGGAGGCTAAATACCATGTTTGTGGGTTTGCTTAGTGTGTATACATAGAAAAATTAATCTGCCAAGTGTCTGAGGTGTGAGGGAGAGAAGGAAGTGCTTTTCAGAATAGGAGTGAGTGAGTGAGTGGGGTCCTCAGTCTGTTTTTAGTCGTGTGCTTCATGGGATTGCTAGGAGTGAATGACGTCCTGATAGAGGAAGAAAGAAAACGTGATTAGTGTGTGAGGGAGGGAGACAACATGACTAGTAATACTAAACATTCATTTTTATGTTTTAGGGCTGCAGTTCACAGAAAGTCTTCCGGCGGCTCGGCTATAAGGATTTAGAAATCTATTCAGACAGTTTATTTCCTGATTACTGGAGTCGCCGAACAAATGAAGATCTGTCAGACGAGAAAATGTAGCGCTACTATTTTTAACTACATAATTAATGTGGACATTTCATCCTAATTGCTAGTAACATGGGTATTGTGTGTACTACACCTGGGACAGATGCTCAGTATGTTACAAAATGGCACCACTTTGCACCAACTGATGCAGACTTTGGATGTCTTCAAAGAAAGACTTTTTGCTAAGTTTTGCTATACCAATTAAACAGAGCCTCGAACACATTTTTCAGGGGATACGCACAATGATTTTTCTGATGAACTTGTTTGAGCACATCTAGAAAATGAGGTGTTAATGAAGTAATTTGCTCTTAATGTGTGTAAGCTTTACTATATACTTCGTGGTTTTAATCACATTTACCTACTATTAGAATTAAAATACCATGCTAATGAAGTACTAAAAAAGAAAACCGGACTCGAGTGCCCAAAAATTGTAGCTTGCTGTGTGTAAAGCAGAAACTGGTTGAACGTCTGGAACAAAACTGTTAATAGACATGCCATGGACTGAACTGTTCAGATGATATCCTGTACCTCGCAATTAAACCTCAGATTTTATAGGGTCATCCTGGTATATCCCCCTATGTTTTGACTTGTGATTTGATAAAAATAGCATACAGCCTTTTATTACGGTTATATTTATTTAAAATAATATATTAAAGCAAAATTAAGAGTGAATAAGTTTGTTTGCAGGTTTTTTTTTTTGCCATTTGCTGTGTATTTATTTATAAAATAATATACAAAATTGGCAATCCCAACATCTATAATGAAAATGAAGGGGGAAAGTAAACGCTTCATACGATAATTGCATTCTTGTTCCAACACTTACATGTGCAGTTATGTCATCACTGTTGAAAAGGAGATGATTTTCAATGATAAAAAAAAGTTGCTTGTTTGGAAAGCAGTTTAACGCACTTAATTAGCTTTTATATTTGTTTGCTAAGAAAAAGCCATTTTATAAGCCTGCACTTCTTTTTTAGAATTATTTTGTAATTTCTCTAGTAGTTTCATCCTAGGTTTTTGCAGTAATGACCAGATTTTATCCTCATATGGTTCATGTCATTGAGATTGGCCAATGATTTGGGAAAAAAATTGGTACATTTGTCATTTACATATACAAATACGTAATAAAACCTGTTAAAGAACACTAATTTGAGTCAAAACAATCTTAAACATATTTATCTGTTGCTATTGATTTATGATGTTACACTTTTTAATTGTGAAAACAGGGTACGGAATATGACAGGTCAATGGATGTAAATCCAGACAGCTTTAGTATAGGCAAAGAACAAAATCTCTTTGGATGTAAATTGACCGCAAAGAATAAAATGTCAATGTCTTGTTTGGTGCTGAAGTAAAAACATTTTATTGACCTCTAACCTTTTTTTTTTTTTTACTGGAAATTAAACTCACTGGTTTCTTTAAAATCCATACCAGCTAGGCTTGTTTATGAATAAGTTAATTACGGGATTAGTCATTTTATTTAACAAAATCAGTTATTTCTCTTCCCAAACTTTTTGTGCATCCCTCAGTGATGCTGAATCGGTGATTTGGCTTTTTTTTTTTTGTCTTATTTCTGAATATTGGTTTATGACTATAAATTTACATTACATTCTTGATAAGGTTTTGTAGAAGCTGCTATTTTGCTTTCTTTTTATCTGTGTCTGAGAATTGGAAGTGAACATGAATACAGAGATGCCATTGCTTTTGAGAAGGCTTATGCTCTCTGCTCAGATAGGAGCTCAAATAAGGGAATGGCTGTCCATAGTAAAGAGTTGATCTTTTACATTTTTAAATATTTTGCAAACAAGCATACTGTAAAAGTGTTCCCATTGGCCCTGTGTGGTTACATTTAGACAAGTTAAAACAATGGAACCACTTACGAGCACAAACTAATCACAAATTAACTTCTATGATGTCAAGGTCTGAGATAATTGCTGGTTCCCTCAGCGTCTTCATTATGTCGGCTCATTACTGTTCATTCATCCTCTGAATAGAAAACTATGGCTGCCAAGGAGTAGTATAAAACCACATTAGTCGCAAATACAGCGCTTATGCTTTTTTTTTAACCATTTACCTGGTAGTGTTTGATGTCAGCCATGTCTGAAACTGTATTAGATGATAGAGTTTCTTTCTAGTCACCAAAACGAAAGTTGTTTACACTTCTGAGATTGATTTGGATATTGTCATTTTGACTTTTTGTTTGAATTTAAACCCTTCTGCAAAAAATGCATGATGAGGATGGAGGCTGTGACTCACACTGACTATATTTTAGCTTTATTGATTTATGCACTTAAGAGATATAGCTTCATGGTAATTGCCTCTTATGGGAATTCAAATCTCAGTCTTCCCCTTCCCCCCTGCTTTTTTCAGTAATGTTTTTGATGCTTTCCCTTTTTAAAGTTCGCCAGCAGTGACGCCCACCCACCGCTAGATGGTGCGGACGATTTTCGGTGCTGATACCATAGAGTTAGGGTTACGGTGAGGGATAGTGTTAGTTTAAGGGTTAGGGTAACATTCTAAGGTCACAACTTGTGTGAAATTTCCGTAGCGCTGCAAAATATCGCAGAGCCATCTAGCAGACACTTGCCAGCACTGCAGCTGTCAGTGGTGGCGAATATAAAACGGGATAGATCCATGTTTTTTATATCACATTTGTTATCTTTATTTTCTGTTTGGTGATGTAACATGATTACAATGTATTATAAAAATGGAAGCTTGAGTGATTTGAACTCACAACCTGGTTGCTTTTACTCACCCATCTATTTTTCTATACAACTAGCAGTGGGCGAAAAAAACCCCAATAATGTAAGAACTTCAACACTTAATCACATTCAACACTTAATTCCTAAGCCTCAAAAGCTGATTCTAATTAATGCCACTAGGTAATGCAGCTCAACAGTTTGAGTGATGAATATAAGCAGTGTCAATCCCAAATTACAATTGCATTTAGCAGTGATTTCAAAAAGGAAAATACTCTTCCTCATACTTTTTCAGCACTTTTTCTGATGGTGCAGAGCACATTTGGTCAGTTCATTAGCTCTTTTAAACAAATAACAAGGCAGGAAACAAAACTGTGGTAGAAACCTCTCCAGCTAATGACGGAGTAATGTTGATTCCAAGTGTTGGGCTAATGCAGGTCTTGTTAATAAACCTATGAGTCTACATCCAGAAATTATACTAATAATAAGGGATTCTAAACCATCTATACCGGGGGTGGGCAAGATTGGCCCTGGAGGGCCACATACATACATGCATGCATGGATTTGATGATATCCTTGCTGCACACAGGTGAATCATCACTTCTCTTGACTCACCTGTGCACAGAAAGGATATCTTCAAATCCAGGCATGTGTGTGGCCCTCCTGGGCCGAACTTGCTTACCCCTGATCTATGCATATTGGTACAAAATGTTTTTATAGCTGGTTTGAGATACAGTTTGGATGACTTACAATTTCTCAGCAATGGTTTAGCCAATGTGCAACACTACAGGAGATTTTATTTTTTCCTGTAGTCATCGGCTGTCATCAGATCAAAAGCAGCATCTAGGCTTTGAGACTTAAACCTCTATCCTTATTAAGACTGCGTTTGAAAATTATTAAAATGGTCAGTCTGCAGTATCTGAGGTACACTGAATTTTAGCACATAGAACGTAACTTATGTGAATAATTTTATATATATATTAATTAAAATATATATATCAGTACCATTAAAAATCATCTTAAAAAAACACCCTAGCAAATTTAGTGTGGATGTTGTGTATGTTTTAAGTGTCCATTACAACAACATCATCAAAAGTGTTTCTTTGTTAAACAATATGGCAACTTCCAAAGGCTTTGTTACTCTGTCTTTACATTGGAATTGGTTCTGAGAAATGTGAACTTATTACAAAAAGCTGTTGTTTACCATGATTTGAATTTCCATTATGGTTTGAATTTGCTTTTTAAACGGTTGTTTCATTTTTGTGTTCACTTTTTTAAATGCTATCAGTGTTACCTCATTACAATGCATGTATTACTTTGCCTCACAATAAAAGCTGTATTTCTAATACCAAAATCTTGCTTTGTGGCGTGTTACTGGCCCTTTTTTTTTTTTTCATTGAATGGCAACCTAGTTAATTTGAAGACCGCACATGTGAACTTTGTGAACTTCAGTATTAAACATAATTATAAAAAAAAAAATCATTCACTATAATTGAAATATAAAATGTTAGTGAAATTAAAAATGACACAGAAAATTGTTCATTTTCGTTTTTTGTGTGAATATCCCTCTTATCCCCATTCTCTTCAAACTCATTATTGTTTGTGTTAGTCAGAAGTAATTATATACCTCTAACTTGAGCAGGCTGTTATCATTTAACACTTAATATGACTTTTTTTGGCATATGAAATCCATGGCGTCATCAATCTGAAAAGGTCTTCTTATTGTAAATGTGTTTTTTTTTTAAACCAATGAAATGATGGTGCTGGTCTCAAAAGTGATTTTAGAGTAGAGCAATTAGGAGTGGTCATAGTTTCCATACCTAGGCTCAGTAGCACATCATATGAGAATGTCTACTCTCGACACATTACAAAAAGTTATATCAAAACATTCAAATGAACCGCCCACGTAGCGATGTTCTACCTTATGTTTCATTACTTTCTGTAAATCACTAGGTTTGTGTTTTTGCTTACCTCCTGGATTTAAAGATTCAATCTGTTCATGACCACAGAGATTGAAGTGGTCATGGGACTTTCATAAAACTAGAATCCCCTCGGTCCTCTGGAGCAGTTCTGGAGCACAGAATTCCAGGCATCCTTTCAAAGATGCAGATAGAGTTAGTACGCTGACTTGAGGCATGATACTTGTGCCGCATGGTGGGATGGCATCATGGTGAAAGTGATTAATAATAGAGCAGTAAGATGTTGATGCAGATTTGCCCAGTAGGGCTGCATAAATGTAAATGCATTATAAATTATTTCCCTGTGACGTCAGCATGCTTGTGGTCATCATATAATTATTGCCCTTATGATACTTAACAAATTACAATGTACAACGCATAAGGAGGTATCTCACTTGATGGCCTAGTTATTTTTGCTGGTGAGTCTGGGAATAACTCTCTCAACACTCCCAGGCCTGATTGAACCCATTAAACCAACCAGTTTCCCCAAGCTATATCTGGGCAGTGGGAACTATTATGGTGTGTTTTCCCTCCTGTAAGACCGGTAAGTTCCAAAAGTAACTGTAGACTGCAGCTATGGTCCTTTATCACTGATGGCTTTTCTGCCTATGGGACTATAATTTATTCTGATGGTGCAATTTTGTGCAATTTTAGTAAACTTCCAAAAACTATAAGCCGGTGATGGACAACATGATTCACTTGATGTGCCATATGTCCTTAAGATGGCCACACAATGCAACCTTTCATTTTATGCACAGCAAAATTAGAAAATCAGTGTGGGAAAAAGAGGTAAATAAATTGTTGATATAGATAATAAGACGTGTTTGTGTTACAAGAGAGAATCAACAGCTAAGGGGACACCAGATGTTGTTTACTTTTCAGATAAACTCAGAACAAATAAACCTCATTGTTATTGCTCTGGATTGACCAAGATGATCCTGGTGCACTCATTGAAAGGAGCTCATCGTTATACTTTCTAGATTACATCTATGAAGTGACCTGTTATGTCAAAACCCAGGGTTTCACAACAACCCACTGTTCCTAAATTTGACAGCCTGGATGTTGAGAAGGACATCTTGAAAGTCAAATAATATTGTGAAAACCCTTATGAAGAACAGAAAATCTGTCACCACCCTGAAGTACATTAAGGTCTGGTCGACCTCTACAATGTCTACTTCACCTCTACAAGTACTCACCATATTCTGGAGTTCCTGTAAATAGCTTTAATAATTGCATCTAGCCTGTTTCAAATACAAAATGAAGCTCTATAGCATGTTCTCCACTCGCATCCCAGCATGAGTTGTGAAAGCTACAACATTCTTATGGTGTAAACGATCATACGTTTTCCTCAACGGCACCCTTAATCAACCAAACTGTTAACTCCATTACAACCTTTATAGAATACGTACCATTCAGGGGTGTGTGAATTATTCCGCTTGGACTGGGACTCTAGACTAAAGGGATCACTGTACTGATGGTATGATACCATGGGTGGTTCTGGGTATATTCAGTGTTCTATAGAGGTGATTCCTTTACTGTAATATAATACTGATTTCAATATAATTGGTGTTAACAACCTGTACATTTCATTATGTTCTTGTTAAAACAAACTAAAACAAAGTAATTCAAGTTACACTGTGTGACCTGTTCTATGTAGGTGTAAACAAGTTCATATTTGCTAAGGTAGATCTCAGAGATGCCCCTGTAAAGCTGCCACAATGCTCCAGCTATCATTAAGCATTGAGAGACTTCTTGTGCGGAGATACACATAAAATAATTTCTAGTTATTATTTTAACTTTGCCTTATGGCCAACTGATCTCAATGTCCGCTTCAAACTACTGATTGCATTAACTTATTATTATCTTATTACATATTTTTTTTTATAAAGCACCAACTTATTCTGTAGTGCTGTACATTGGTTAAGTATAAAGAAAAAAAATGAAAATACAATGTTAAACAAATGGCAAAAAGTAGGGGCCCCTGTTTTTTAGTTTAAAATCTTATATATGGTGGGGGGGAAGGGTGGGGGGAAGTATTTGATCCCCTGCTGATTTTGAACGTTTGTCCACTGACAAAGAAATCATCAGTCTATAATTTTAATGGTAGGTGTATTTTAACAGTGAGAGACAGAATAACAAAAAAACAAACAAACAAGAAAAACGCAAGTCAAAAAAGTTATAAATTGATTTGCAAGTCAGTGAGGGAAATAAGCATTTGATCCCCTATCAGTCAACAAGATTTCTGGCTCTCGGGTGTCTTATATACAGGTAACGAGCTGAGATTAGGTGCAGTTTCTTAAAGCGAGTGCTCCTAATCTCAGCTCGTTACCAGTATAAAAGAGACCTGTCCACATAAGCAATCAATCAGATTCCAAACTATCCACCATGGCCAAGACCAAAGAGTTGTCCAAGGGTGCCAGGGACAAGATTGTAGACCTACACAAAGCAGGAATGGGCTATAAGACCATCGCTGAGCAGCTTGGTAAGAAGGTGACAACAGTTGGTGCTATTATTCACAAATGGAAGAAACACAAAATAATTGTCAGTCTCCCTCCATGGTGTTCCATGCAAGATCTCACCTCATGGAGTTTCAATTCAATCAAGAGAATGGTGAGGAATCAGCCCAGAACTACACGGGAGGATCTTGTTAATGATCTCAAGGCAGCTGGGACCATAGTCACCAAGAAAACACTACGCCGTGAAGGACTGAAATCCTGCAGCACACGTAAGGTCCCCCTGCTCAAGAAAGCACATGTACAGGCCCGTCTGAATCATTCAGATGTTCATTGGCAAACTTCAGAGGAGAACTTTGGCATCAACTCACCTCTCCGTGTTTGGAGGAGGAGGAATGCTGTCTATGACCCCAAGAACACCATCCCCACTGTCAAACATGGGAGGTGCAAACATTATGCTTTGGGGGTGTATTTTCTGCTAAGGGCGTCAGGACAACTGCACTGCATCAAAAGGACGATGGACGGGGCCATGCACCGTCAAATCTTGGGTGAGAACCTCCTTCCCTCAGCCAGGGCATTGAAAATGGGTCGTGGATGGGTATTCCAGCATGACAATGACCCAAAACACACAGCCAAGGCAACAAAGGAGTGGCTCAAGAAGAAGCACATTATGGTCCTGGAGTGGCCTAGCCAGTCTCCAGACCTTAATCCCATAGAAAATCTGAGGAGGGAGCTGAAGGTTTAAGTTGCCAAACACCAGCCTCAAAACCTTAATTGCTTGGAGAGAATCTGCAAAGAGGAGTGGGACAAAATCCCTCCTGAGATGTGTGCAAACCTGGTGGACAACTACAAGAAACGCCTGACCTCTATGATTGCCAAAAAGGGTTTTGCCACCAAGTACGAAGTCGAAGGGGTCAAATACTTATTTCACTCATTGACCTGCAAATCAATTTATAACTTTTTTGACATGCGCTTTCCTTGTTTTTTTTTTTTGTTATTCTGTCTCTCACTGTTAAAATACACCTACCATTAAAATTATAGACTGATCATTTCTTTGTCGGTGGCCAAACGTTCAAAATCAGCAGGGGATCAAATACTTTTTCCCCTCACAGTAAGAGTTATTAAATTACAAATAATCATTAATTAACCTACAGCATATTAATGTATCTGTCAATTGTCCTGAGCACAATCCTGTTGCATTTGAGAAGCCACTTCTTCTGGATCTTCCGCTTCCCCTATAGATTCAGGATCATCTTTGCATATAAAGGGAAACCCTTTCAAAATTGCATGTGCAAATTCATGCAAAGAGGACTGACCATTTCAGCTGGTCTTCGAGGGTGTTGTTAGATACAATGTTGTTTTTCCTTTTCAATAATTTCTTACACCTCAAGGAAAATGCTCTTATTTGAGATACATCACTGTAATAGTATTGTAAGATTACTAAATTTCTGTTATCCACATTTTTCTGTAGGATGTCAGCGTAACTTTCTTGTCATGATAATTAAATAGTCAAAGTATTACTGGGCGTGAATTTTCAACTTAATGTCAGAGACTGCCTACCCTTTAGATAATTTCCACCACAAGAGAAGAGGAGAGTTCAGGAAGTTGGCATTTATCTTTACTCTACTATGACTATCACCACTCCTTCACGACCAAAGTCGCAGCATCAGTGTGCCACCACTGCCATTCACTTCTCCATGCTTCTAACGTCTGCTCTAATCATCCACAACCAGACGCTTCTCATCCATTACCACCTCCATTACTAGCTCAGCCACTACTAAACCACTAAAGATTATATGCTATAATGAGGGTACTCTGATCTATGTATAATAAACTATTATATGATGTCTCTAACACACCATTTACAGCAAATCCTACCTCACACATCTTCATTCATTCCGCAGATCATCAGATCAATCCCCAAGCTTTCGTAGCACGCTCTTCACCATCTCATCAAGCACCCTAGTTTAGAAACTTTATTGTCATCAGTCAACGATCCAATGTCATCAGAACTAACTGCTAATACCAAAATAATGCACAATAGGGCCTGGTATTTGTTTCTGCTTCATACTATCAAATCAAATCACCATAACAACTCATTACCTTTGTAGTTTCCGTCACTCATTGTGACACCTAACTAAAACTCCATCTCCATACCATAAAAACCTATGGTGCTCGAGTTCAGTTCAACCGTACCACACAATTCAACCTTAATAAATCCCTTTTAACATCCATAACTTGTTACCCAACTCATAATGATTTGTGATCAGTCAACATTGTTCGTGATTTGTTAACATTAATGTCATCCCAATCATCTACTCATCCTCTTATCTGTATTTCATGACAGCCGCCGCTATCCATATCCTCTTCCTTGCATTACATCTGTCTACTTCTCATCGCCCTGTGCCTGGACCCATTTTTGCTTGCAGGTCATTCCTTTCGTATAGGAGCAGCAGCGTCAGCCACCAGGAACCAGACACATGCATATATCATCCAGACAATGGGCAGATGGAAATGAAACAGTTTCAGCCGTTACATTCCTGATTCATCCATGGAAATAAAGTCAGCTTTTTACAACATAACATCATAAGTCACTTCTGGACTAATTTTCTTTTCCTATAACACATGCTACTTTTGGCCTGTAAGCATGGCTAAGGGTAGCAATTTTTGCCATACTGTTCGCTACTCATACTTCAGGAGAATGATTTGACCACAAGTGGTCAGGTGAATTACATGTGATTTGTTGGAGAAACATTCTCCCTCTATTTTCACCCCCTGTCAGACCTCAGATCAGTGCACCCTTTGCATACTTGCACCCCCACCACCTACACCCCTTATTTCAGCTTCTCATTTACTCTCCCTGGGTCTCTAAGCAGGGAGATGGGTTTAGTAATATTTTTTTGCTATACCATAAGCTACTCGACATTTCAGGAGCAAAAACACTAGTATAAGCGCAAGCCATAAAGGCACTGGATATATTAGATCTAGATTCCAAACTTCCAACTTCAAGATGGTACTCAAATTTGAAGAATATTTTTTTTAATTGACCATTTATAGACAACATCAAGGATGTAGTACTTTCTGAGTAGAGTAGAGTAGAGAAGAAACTTTATATACACGGTAGAGCCTTCTCTAAGCCTTCTCTGAAGCAGATTTAATGGTCTGGGGTAATGTCCCTAAAGTGGATGATCCAAGTACATTGGATATAAAAAGTCTACACCCCCCTGTTAAAATGTCAGGTTTCTGTGCTGTAAAAAAAAAAAGAGACAAAGATAAATCATTTTAGAACTTTTTCCACCTTGAGTCTATCAGCATGGCACATTTTGACTGGGCAAGATTTGCCAACTCTTGCAAAACACTACAAATCTGTCAGATTGCGAGGGCATCTCCTGTGCACAGCCCTCTTCAGATCACCCCACAGATTTTCAATCGGATTCAGGTCTGGGCTCTAACTGGGCCATTCCAAAACGTTAATCTTCTTCTGGTGAAGCCATTCCTTTGTTGATTTGGATGTATGCTTTGGGTCGTTGTCCTGCTGAAAGATGAAGTTCCTCTTCATGTTCAGCTTTCTAGCAGAAGCCTGAAGGTTTTGTGCCAATATTGACTGGTATTTGGAACTGTTCATAATTCCCTCTATCTTAACTAAGGCCCCAGTTCCAGCTGAAGAAAAACAGCACCAAAGCATGATGCTGCCACCACCATGCTTCACTGTGGGTATGGTGTACTTTTGGTGATGTGCAGTGTTGTTTTTGCGCCAAACATATCTTTTGGAATTATGGCCAAAAAGTTCAACCTTGGTTTCATCAGACCATAACACCTTTTCCCACATGCTTTTGGGAGACTTCAGATGTGTTTTTGCAAAATGTAGCCTGGCTTGGATGTTTTTCTTCGTAAGAAAAGGCTATCGTCTTGCCACTCTACCCCATAGCCCAGACATATGAAGAATACGGGAGATTCCTGCAGCTCCTTTAATGTTGCTGTAGGCCTCTTGGTAGCCTCTCAGACCAGTTTTCTTCTTGTCTTTTCATCAATTTTGGAGGGAGCTCCAGTTTTTGGTAATGTCACTGTTGTGCCATATTTTCTCCACTTGATGATGACGACTGTCTTCACTGTGTTCCATGGTATATCTAATGCCTTGGAAATTATTTTGTACCCTTCTCCTGACTGATACCTTTTAACAATGAGATCCCTCTGATGCTTTGGAAGCTCTCTGTGGACCATGGCTTTTGCTGTGGGATGCGACTAAGAACATTTCAGGAAAGACCAACTAGAGCAGCTGAACTTTATTTGGGGTTAATCAGAGGCCCTTTAAATGATGGCAGGTGTATGCTGACTCCTATTTAACACAATTTGGAATGTGATTGCTTAATTCTGAACACAGCTACATCCCCAGTTATAAGAGGGTGTGCAGACTTATGCAACCACATTATTTTTATTTTTTATTTTTCTTCCCTCCACCTAAAAGATTTCAGTTTGTTTTTCAATTGAGTTGTACAGTTTATAGGTCACATTAAAGGTGGAAAAAGTTCTGAAATGATGGGTGAAGGGTGTGTAGACTTTTTATCTCTACTGTATAAGGTTTGCTCAAAAGGTAAACCAACCCTTGGAAGATCCCATGGACCATAGGGCTGGATTCCCAAAAATCTACATGGCTGCAATCTAGAGGTGACTCTGGTCTCAAAAGCTCTGTAGGTATGGATAACAAATATAGAAGAGGCAGTGCCGGATGTACCTTTTTGGAGCCCCTACACAGTGAAGTGAAGGAGCGCCTGCGAGTGCATGCGCAAGGTATGCATGAACACACATTTCCATTTTCTGTGCATGTATATAGCTCTCTTACTGAATGAGAAAACCACAGACATTTCCCTTATAACAGCCATTTTAACAACATAGCTACTCAAACAAACTCCAAGCTATTACTTGTTTATTAAATGCATTTGATGGTGGGCCATATTATTTATATTTTTCTATGGGAGGACAGCAAGCATATGTTACACAAACACATATCGTGTATTGCAAATAAAAAGTAATTCTGAGAGTTAAATGGCCACTGCACAATGAAAACAGAAATTGTTTGAAAAATTGAGTATAACTAAGAGCATAAGTAAAGAGGAAAATAAGTCACACAGCTAGTTTTTAATTAGATAAACTAATTAAACAAATGTACAAATATCCAGCAAGGGTCACATATAATTAGCATAACAATATATACTGTATATACTCGAGTATAAGCCGACCCGAGTATAAGCCGAGGCACCTATTTTATCACAAAATACTGTGAAAACTTAGTGAGTCGAGTATAAGCCAAGGGTGGGAAATGTGCTGCCCCTCTTGTGCCCTCTGTGTCCCTCTCTTGTGTGCCCTCTGTGCCCCTTTCTTGTGGCCCCCCCTCTCTCTCCCCTGTGTCTCTTCTCCCCTCTACCCCCCCCCGGGTCTCTCCCCCACTCTCCCTCCCCTGTGTCTCTTCCCCTCCTCTCCCTCCCCTGTGTCTCTTCCCCTCCTCTCCCTTCCCTGTGTTTCTTTCCCCTCTCCCTTTCCTGTGTCCCTCCCCCTCCCTTATCACCCTTCTCAACCTCCCTTCTCTACCCCCTCCTCAACCCCCCTCCTCAACCCCCCTCCTCAACCTCCCTCCTCAACCCCTCTCCTCAACCCCCCTCCTCAACCACCCCATCCTCAACACCCCATCCTCAACCCCCTCCTCATCCTAACCCCCCCTCCTTATTCTAAACCCCCCTCCTCAACCTCCCTACTCAGCACCCTTCCTCGACCCCCTTCCTCAACCTCTCTCCTCAGCTCCCCTCCTTAACCTCAACCCCCCTCCTCAACCTCAATCCCCCCATCCTCATCCTCAACCCCCCCATCCTCATCCTCAACCCCCCCTCCTCTTCAACCCCCCCTCCTCATCCTAAAACCCCCTCCTAACTTTACCCCTCTAAATACCTCCCCCTCTCCATTTCCCCTCACTTACCTCCATCTGCAGCTGCTCCTCTGCGCTCCTTCCGGCTGCGTCTTGACCTGGCCAATGCTAATGATGTGGCTCGCATGTGACATCACGTCATTAGCATATGCCGGGTCCCGACGCAGACGAAAGGAGCGCGGAGGAGCGGAGGAGCGGAGGAGCAGCTGCAGATGGAGGTAAGTGAGGGGAAAGGGGGAGGTATTTAGAGGGGTTTAGGAGGAGGGGGGTTTAGGATGAGGAGGGGGGTTTAGGTTGAGGAGGGGAGTTGAGGAGGGTGGTTGAGGATGAGGAGGGGCGGTTGAGGATGATAAGGGAGGGGGAGGGAAAGAGACAAGGGGGGGAAGAGAGACATGGGGCGAAAGAGAGACACATGGGGGGGGGGGAGTATAAGCCGAGGGGGCCCTTTTCAGCCTTAAAAAAGGGCTGAAAAACTCAGCTTATACTCGAGTATATACGGTACATGTAGAAATACATACATAAATAAATATTAACCTATAATCATATAAATAGCCATTCAGACAGAATACCTATAATCATGTAAATAACCTACCCCCAATTATAAATACGATTGAAGAGTTGATGGACATTACCAGAGGGACAATATAAAAAGGAGTTTGACTATATACTTTGTAGTCAAACATGGAGGCGCTCCATACAAGGAGACATTCTATAATGATCAATGTAAAGAGATAGAGGAAGATAACAGAATTGGAAAATCAAGAGAGTTTCTTGAGAAAATTGGGAATCTCAAAACGGACATTACTTGCCAAAGTGGGAGAGATAAAAGACGAATGTGGTAGGGATTTAACAGAAGTAGATCAGATAAAGAAGAGGCGTCTGGAATATAAGAAGATCTGTACAGGAAGTACCTTAACAGTACTGATAACCTATTGTCCAATAAGCTGGAGTCAGACATCTTGGAGAGTAAAGTGCGATGGGCCCAAGGAAGCCTTGCTGATAACAAGGATCGATGAGTTGATGGAATCCCAGCTAGAGATGATGCTGTGAAAGTGTTGCTTGAATTATGCCAACAAATTCAGAAAACTTAACAATGACCAGTTGACTGGAAAACGTCAGTCTATAAACCAATCCCAAAAAAGGCAGTGACAAAGAATGCTCTGATTATTGAATGGTTCAAGATCCGGAAAGGAGTGTGACAAGGTTGTATATTGTCACTTTATTTCAACTAATAAGCAGAGTACATCATGCATAAATCCTGACTGGAAGAATCCAAAGCCGGAATTAATATTCCTGAGAGAAATATCAACAACCTCAGATACAACCCTGATTGCTGAAACAAGGAGGCTCTAAAGGGCTTATTGATGATGATGAAAGGAGAAAGTGCAAAATCTGGCCTGCTGCTCAGCTTTAAAAAGACAAAGATCATGGCAAACATTTTTTTTTTCCTGGGCGACAAACAGTTCACTGTTAGGTATGACCACAAGGTGAAAGCTTAAATATTTTGGCCATATCATGAGAAGACAGGATTCCCTAGAGAAGAGTTTGATGCTGGGAAAGATTGAAGGCAAATGACGAAGTAGTAGTGGCAGAAATGGACAAATGTGATAATAGAAGCAATGAATATGAGCTTGATGGATCTCAGCGGGGGAGTAGGTGACTGACGTGCCTGGCGTGGTGCGGTCCAAAGGGTCGTAGAAAGTATAAACAACAACATACCCTTGAATGCACTTTTTATTAAAACATATATCCAATCTCTGAATTCTCTATTTAATGTATTGTCACAATCTACTTTGGTAGAAACTTCCACAATATGACTCCCCTTACTGTGAAGAGACACTAAGGTGGCTAGAAAGGTGATTGAAATCCCCTCCACCATATAGCCAGTATGGAAAGAATAGGCTTTTCTGAGTACACTTGCAATTCTGAAGCAGGTATGTTTTGAGCCTCATTTGCATGTCACTTCCCAGAATCCTTAGTGACAGTGAAGTGCTCAATGCAAAGTTATCTGGGAAAACTGGTCTTCTAGCCTGCTTGAGACATGTAAGTGTAATAATCTTACCTTACAGTGATGACCTCTTGTCAAGTGTAAACTTCTTGGCATGAAATATTCATTTGACAAAGCCTTAAACTGAATGTGGATATATTTATATAAGGCAGGGGTGGGGCACATTGTTTCTGCCAAGGGCCATTTGGATATTTATAAAATCATTCATACACCATACAAAATTATCAACTTAAAAATTAGCCTGCCATATGTGGTCAAACATTTAATTAAAAGTTCCAAATTCTGTTAGGTTAATTTTGTCAAAACATTTTATTACTATTGGCAGCAAGGTTGGCAGGAGATCTTCAACGCAAGATGGAGGCAGGAGCAGTGATAAGGTGAGAGGCATGTACATGTGTGTGAGAGGGAGAGAGGTGAGGGAGAGAGAAGAGGGTGAGGTAGAGAGAAGGAGAGAAAGAGAGTGGGAGGGGGAAATAAAGAGGGAGGGAAGAGAGGGATACAGAAATAGGGAAATAAAAAGGGAGAGAGAGAGGGAGGGAAAAATAAGGGGAGAGAGAAATAGGGAAAGAGATAGGGGAAGAGGGATAGAGAGAGAGGAATAGTTACAAGGGTAGAGAGGGAGGGAGAGAAAGAGAAGGGAAGAAGAGAGATGGGAGAAAAAGAGGAAGAGGGAGGGGGATAGAGAAGGAGGGGGGAAAGAAGAGAGAGAAAGAGGGAGAGGGAAGAAGAGAGAAGGGGAAAGAGAGGGAGGGGCATAGAGGAGGGAGAAAGAAGAGAAGGAAAGAGGGAGAGAGAAAAGGAAGAGAGAGGGTGGAGAAAGAGGGAGAGAGGGGGAGAAAGAGAGAGAGGGGAGAAAGAGGATGATAGAGAGGAAGAGAAAGGGAGAGAGGGGGAGAAAGAAAGGATGAGAGAGGAAGAGTAAGGGAGAGGGGGGGAAAGAGAGGATGAGAGAGAAGAAGAGAAAGGGAGAGAGGGGAAGAAAGAGAGGATGAGAGAGAGGAAGAGAAAGAGAGGGAGGGGGAGAAAAAGGGAGAGACATAGAGAGAGAAGGGGACAGACAGAAAGAGAAAGGGAGGGGAAGAGAGAGAGAGAGAGTGGGGGAGGGAGATGGAGAGAAAGAAGGAGGGGAATGAGGGAAAGAGGGAGAGGGAGTGAGAGGAAAGAGGGAGAGATAGAAATATGAAGAGAGAGCGGAAGAAAGAGAGGGGTAGGGGGAGGGAGAGAAATATGGTGAGGGAATGAAAGGAGAGTAGAAGAGAGGGAGGGAACAGTGAAGAGAGAGAGACAAAGGGGTGAGAGAGCTGGAGAGTGAAGAGGGTGAGAGGGTGAGGTAGAAAGAGGGGGGAGAGAAATAGGAGAGAGAGAGATAGATATAGGGAAAGAGAGAGGGAAAAGAGGGAGTGAGTGGAGGGAGAGAAAGAGAGAGAGAGAGAGAGATTGGGGGAGAGAGGGGTAAGAGGGAGGGGGAGAATGGAGAGAGAGAGGAAGAGGAAAGGGTGATAGAGAGGGAGGGAGAGAGAGGGTGAAGAAAGAGGGAGATATGAGAGAGGGTTAGAGAAAGAGAGAGGGTGAGAGAGCGAGAGGGAGATAGTGAGAAGGGGACAAACAGAGAAAGAGGAAGAGAATGGAGAGAAAGATAGAGTGGTTGAGGGAGAGATTGGAAAGAAAAAGGGAGGGGAGAGAGGGAGAGACAGAAATAGGGAGAGAGAGGGAGAGAAAGAAAGGTGAAGAGGGAGGAAGATAAATATGGTAAGGGAGTGGGAGGAGAGTAGAAGAGAGTGAGAAAGAGAGATACAGAGGGAGAGATATAGAGAGAGACAGAGGAAGAGAGATAGAGAGAGAGGGAGTGAGAGAGACATAGAAAGAGGGAGGGGAGATAGGGAGAGAAAGGGGAAGAGAGAGGAAAAGGGAGGGGGATAGAGAGGGAGGGAGAGGAGAAGAGAGAGAGGAAGAGAGAAGGGGGAGAAAGAGAAAGGGGGGGAGACAGGAAGAGGAAGAGAGGGAGGGAGAGTGTGGGTGACAGTGAGAGAGTGGAGGACAGTGCGAGAGGGGGAGAGAGACAGAGAAAGTGTGGGGAGGGAGAGAGCAAGAGATGGGAGAGAGGGGAGAGAGGGGAAGAGAACGAGAAGGGAAGAGGGATATAGAAAAATAGAGAGAGATAGGGAGAGAAAGAGAGGGGAAGAGGGAGGGAAAGAGAGAGACAGAGGGTGGAGAGAAAGATAGGGGAGACATAGGGTAGAGAGAGACAGACATAGAAAGAGAGAGGGGAGAGAGAGGGAGAGAGAGAGTCATAGAAAGAGAGGGGAGAGAAAGGGAGAGAAAGAGAAAAGAAGAGGGAAATAGGGAGAAAGAGGGGGAGAAAAGAGAGAGAGAGGGGAGGGAGATTGGGAGAGGGAGATAGAAAGAGAAAGTGAAAGAGAAGAGAAGGAGAGAGGGGAGTGAGAGAGTGGAAAAGGGAGAGGGAGACAGAGAAAGAAGAGAAATAGAGGGGGAGAAAGAGGGTGAGAGAGAGATAGAGAAAGACAGGGGGTAGAGAGAGAAAGAAGGAGAGAGAAGGGAGGAGGAGAGAGAGGGAGAAAATGTGAACTAGTCATAGCTTGGTGTGTGTATGAGTAGCTATGTTGCAAAAATGGCGGAAATGTCTGCAATTTGCTCACACAGCAAGATAGCGATATACACGCACAGTAAAAGGAAAAATGGGTGCGTGCACACTTTGGGCACTTACTCACAAGGGCTCCTCCACTTTGCTGCCTAGGGGCTCAAAACATATAGATCCGGGCCTGGTTCCAGGCTTGGAGTCATTTAATGAAACATTGAGAATGTTGTGCTTTGAATTCTAATGTCACCCATTGTATTCCCCATAATTTACAGTGCTGTATTGATTTGATATTTGCTTTTAAAGAGCTCCGATCTTACGGGCATGAACCACGAGTTATGGGCTTGCATCCGCGATCATGTTCAAGCCCTCAAATGCTACTGTTGAGAGCATGGTTTCTGATTCTTGCGACCGTCGCCTTACTTGCGGGCCTGGCCAATTGAATAGAAGAGTAAAAGTAAAGCAACAGGAGCACGCAACTCAATCACAGGAAATTGGCTACTTGCGATTGAGCCTCATTCAATTTGGGGCCGTAACTCAATGTGCGGAGAGTGCATGCATGTATCTCTTAACAATGTCTGACTCCTGGGCAGGGGTAGAAGGGCCAGATCAAATGATTTCGGGGGCCTCATACGGCCCTCGGGCCTGACATTCCCCACCCCTGATATAAGATAATGATATCACCTTGTAGGTCTAATTTAGTTAGTTTCTGTTCCTATCTTAATCCCAAGATTTCCCTTATTAATTTTTTTGCCCTTCTCTGAATTATCTTTTTTGTAGCCCTTCCAGTGTCAGGAGGTTTCTAATGGTATATAGGCAATTATTGGTGCCTTTAAAGACATAATGGTTGCATATAAAAGACATATGCACTACAGGTCATTAACCATTCTCTGTAAAATATTATCTGTTTGTCTTTTTGTCTTGTGTATACATAATGTGCTCTCAGTGTCCCCAGTCTGATTAAGGGCACGCTGCCTTCATGGGAAAGGCATCTATTTTAACTAGCTAGCTAGCAGATGGTAGCCCTTTTCAGTCACCACTGACCACAAATGTTAAATGGCTTCATGTTAATGATACTAAACAACCTGCTTCTGTTCCTTTGGGATACAGTGGACTCTCCTTAGTGTGCAGTTCTTAAGTCGAAATTTAAGATCTTAAAAATAATTGCTTACATATTTTATGTGCATATTGTGAATTATCCCAGGGGCCAATTATGTGAAACTGGCCTCTCTGTCAAGAACTGTAATACCCCTGTCCTTTTTTTTATCCTTCTCATGGAATAAACAAGTTATTTAAAATTAGAAGTTATTTTAGGATATTTGTTGCATTTCTTCCAAGTCTTCTCACTTCATGTCACAAAGAGGAATTAACTCCTAATTAAGTCCTATAAAACGTTTTACCTGCTTCCCAGGTAGTATATATTTGTGTCCAGCCTTGTAATATATATGTAAAAAGATATTTTTTTTGCCACAAGAGGGAGCACAAAGATCAATATTCAAACCACATAACTCTCATGTCTAAATTATAGAACTCAAGAATATTGATTACAATTAAAGAGACCTGTGGGTGGAAGGCTCACACACCAAAACATTTGTGTTCTTTATCAGTAAAATGAAGTAAATGGTTCCGATATAAATATTCTTTATAATTTTAATGTTTTTGATTATTTTTTCCGTATTTTTCAATTGAACATGTGCTTTGCAGTGCCTGGTTCCTAAGCATTACATTTTTTTGTCCACTGCTGTACATGTGCGTAAGTAGGTATTTATTTGTGTGTATAAATACACAGGGTTGAGTCAGATTATTATGACCACTTTTGACATCAGCAGCGTGCGGCCAAAGAAATACGGCACCTGTCATGCACTGACTTGGTGGGTATATAAGGTGATATGTAGGCATTCTACAAACATATCAACCATTGCTGCCATGGGTAAAATGTGTGATTCATCCAACTTTGAAAAGGGGATGGTCAATGGCTTTCGGGCCAACGGTGGCAGTATTTCTAAAACCGCGCAGTTTGTGAACTGTTCGCATGATGCTGCGGTTAAAGTGTACTGTGACTGGACAAACGGCACCATTATCAATAAATGGTATGGAAACTGCAGAGACCCACGTGCCATTGATGTCAAAGGTGAACACCGGCTGCAAAGGTGTGTGAGGGCCAACCGGCAGGCTACAGTTGAGCAACTCACCATCCAAACAGACCAGGGGGCTACCAGACATGTGTCTAAAATGACAATACTGTTAACCCTGTTCCGTATGGGGCTCCAAAGCAAACTGCACCGTGCTGACGAGGGTTCATGGTCAGAAGAAGCTTCAATTTGCATGAGGATACTAAAATTGCACCTCTTCTGATTCTCTGCTCCATCGACTGGGTGGATGTTGGCTTGTCAGATACAAAACTTCTGAGAACAAACACTCTGCCACCATTATTGGAAGAACATAAGTTGGTGGCGGCAGCCTTATGGTCTGGGACATGTTGTCTTGGCCATGTCTAGGTCCACTCATACCTAGGGAAGGCACTCTCAACCGATTGAGTTGTCTATCCATCCTTGCAGTACACCCATACATGTTAACTGTCTTCCCTGGAGAGGATGGGATCTTCCAGCAGGCCAATGCAACATGTCATACGACCAGAATTGTCCAGGAGTGGCTGAAGGAGCATGATGAAGACTTTCAAGTACGTCCCTAGCCACCAAATAGCCAGAGCACCTGTGGGACCACCTCGATCGCCAAGTTTGTTGTATGGATCCTCCTCCACACACTCTTCAGCAGCTATCGTGTGTACTGCATTCTGCATGGTTCCAGATACCTTTCCCAACCTTTCAGCATCTTGTTCAGTCACTACCACGCCGTCTAGCTGCTGTCAGTGCTGCACATGGAGGTTATTCAGGATATTAGGTCATAATTATGTGACTTAACTGTCTATATACATATTTATGCACACGACCATGTCTTCTCATTTAATGCCACTAGATGGAGCACAGGGATCAACATTTAAAATACTTTATTGGGTGGCACGTCCTTCGTGCGCCGACAACGCTCTGTGCTCCAGCCTGCATCCCATCTGCCATAGTGGCTTCCCATGCGCGTGCCCCATCTCATATTTACTGGACCTGCTTGCTGGAGGGTGCCAAGGTAAGAGGCTGATAGTGTCCCATGTGGCACTGGCATGTGTCACTAGGAGCATGTTGTGTGCATGTGTCACTAGGAGCATGTTGCATTGCATGTTTATCAGTACATGTCACTGTCATTATTTGCATGTGTGATAAACATGCAATGCAACATGCTCCTAGTGACACATGCACACAACATGCTCCTAGTGACACATGGCAATGCCTGGCCCATATGGCAGACCCTTACCTTGCCAAGCAGGGCCAGTGAATATGAGATGGGGCGCTCGCGCATGAGAAGCCTCTGTGGCAGAGGAGATGCAGGCTGGAGCGCAGAGTGTCATAAGGGTGCAATTCTCTGCGCCCTGATGACAGCGCGCTGTTCTGCAGCCCACAAAGGTCGGGGAGCCACTTTATTGTCCTGTCTAACTAAAACTGTGTAACTTTACAGAAAAGTCAAGAATATTGGTTTCAAATACAGGAGTAAACTCTAATTACAACAGAACAAACATGGATAGAAAACATTACAACACTAAAACATTTTGTGTTCATTTTAATGTTATTAATAACTATTTTCATTATCTCTTTGTTTGCAGATGATAGATGTTTATGCATTATATTATACTAGCGACTTGCCCGACAAAAATTACAGGGCAATAAAATTTGAAGCCATGGCAATGATGTTTGCCACACAATATAAAGCTTTTGCTCCTCTGAGGACCTTCGGCGCTCATTGCGAGCCTCTCCCCTCGTGTCCGTCAAGTTTTGTGCTTTGCAACAATCATCTTCGGCGTTCATCGCAAAGACAGATATATAAGTACAGTGTTTAATATATAATTTTTTTTGTGTAATTTAAATTAGAAAAAATGTTTTCAAGTCTCAGAGCATAATAAAGTGATTTAAATATGTAACTGCTTTGAGAGTGCTATTGCTGGCAGCCAATGGGCAGTAATCCAGATTTATAAGTGCAGTGTAAAAAGTAAACATTTTTTAGTGCATTGGAAAGTATAATTTTTTAATTTCCCTTACTAATTAATACTTATTAAATTAATGTACGTTAATAGTTAGGAATGAATAAATGTATTAGGAAGTGCGAAGCATTAATGTATTCATAAAGTAACAGCAGTGTAAAATATGCTATTTAGCGTTTTTGTATTTTTTATATTTTTTTTAAACAATAATTAATGAATTAATTAATTACTTAATAAATTAATAAACTTTACCTATCTAATTAATATATCCAGCAATCAATATCCTGAAGCGCTAACCATCTCTTTTTATTTCCCTGCAGCATACAATGTACCTTTGCACTGTTGCTGACCTGAGGAGAAAGTGTCAGTAATGTGCCACGTGTGCAGTATAAATAGGCTGCGTGCGCGAGGCCAAACCGTTTGTTTAGTCGGGTAAAGCGTCATTTTGAATTTGTTTTTTAAGTTCCGTGCCTCACAATTTTTTTTCTAAGTCCCGCGTTCCTCTACTGCTTGCAGCCTAAGGCAATCCTGCGTTTCCTAACTGCTTGGAGGCTAAGTCCTCAATGCCTCAAGGACTCGCCACGCTTCGTGAGGCTCGCAGGAGCGCCTTTGGCGCTCATTTCTGCCTAAGTCCCGAGTGTTTCAATGCCTCAACTGCTCGTCTCGCCTTTGGCGCTCATCGCCTAATTAAGTGCTCCGAGTTTCAATGCATCATCTGCTCTGCGCTCATCGGCTAAGTGCTCCGAGTTCAGAAGACTTCTGTGCTTCAACGGCTCGTCTCCCTACGCAATCGTGACGACGAATTGCAGTTTGACAACAATTATATGTGATTACAGTTCTTAAAAATGGATTTGTATGCAACAAGAGACCAACACAACCTCATGGAGTACATCTTATACAGGTACATTTTAAGATGTTTCTTAAAAGCAAACGTGTTATTTGTTTAAAACAACCTGTTCTAACCATTCTTTTTTAAAGCCTGTAAATTCCTATTTTTCAGCTGTATCACCTTCAGGCACTAGAGAGATGTGTCTACTTATACATTTGGAGATCGGGCTGGTGCAATGTTCTGACACATTTTAAATAGAATTATTTAAAACAAGATCCTGACTTTGTTCCAAAAACAGCTTGTAAAGAGCATTTTTTAACTATTGCAGTACTAAGTTTTTATGCAATAAAATGTTTTGTTTTAAATACATGATTGCAAATGTTTGACTTCGGTGTATTGATCTAGCTCTTTCAACATTTTGTCATATACTGTAAGTTTATATTTTACTGTATATTGTATTTTAAATATGTTTTAATACATTTTATGTGACAAAATAAAAGTTATATTTTAACTAATTAGTCTGACTCTAGATTAGATTTCGATTGTTGGAGATAATTTTTGATGACCAATATGGGTGTCTTTTCCTGTCTCTTTTCTGTATAAAATGCGATTATTTACACTCGTCATCTCTTTTTCCAGTTGGGGGTGGTGAACATTCATGTTGGAGGGGCGGCTTGGCTCCTCCCCTTACACAGACCCCAACCATTTTTAAATCCTCCCCCTGGTGTCATATTGACCTTTATATGCCCCGCCCAATGACCTTATACTTGCCCCACCCATTAAAATAGACCCCACCTACTGATTTTTTTTGCTCTAGAATCTTGGGATTCTGGCAAATAATACAATTTCTCTTCTGCATAAATGCAATGACACTCACCAACAGTTGACTCTCCTTCTCAAGGTGTCTTCAAGTGTAATAGTCAAAAATAGTCTGCAGCTGCAGAGTGTTTGGACCTGGGGGTGATTTAAAACAAGAAAACAAATCAGAGAGTACCCCAACTGTACTTAAAAACACTTATGAAACCAAGCAAGCCTATCTAGGCCCCAACCATACCTAAAAAAAACATATTATACAAAGTGGGACTATATAGGCCCCAACCGCAACTAAAAAAAAAACTATTATGTCAAGCAGGACTATATAGGCCAGAACTGGACCTTAAAAACCCACATTACCACATTACACCAATCAGGACTATATAGGGCCAAACCGTACCTAAAAAAACTTAAAATACCAAGCCGGACTATATAGCCCCAACCGGACCTTAAAAACCCACATTACACCAATCAGGACTATATAGGCCCAAACCGCACCTAAAAAATCTTAAAATACCAAGCGGATCAATATAGGCCACAATCATGCCATGGGTGTGTATATATATATATATATATATATATATATATATATATATATATATATATATATATATTTATATATATATATATACATACTTACATATATTTACATATATATATATATGGGAGGAGGAGGATAAGGGGAAATGGTGGAGGAGGAAGATAAGGGGAGAAAGGGAGTAAGAGGGGGAGAAGGGGGAAAGGGGGGAGGGGGGAGAGACACAGGAGAGAGAGAGGCGGGGAAGAGTATATGGGGAGTAGAGGGTAGTAGAGGGGGTAGCGGGCCTAGATGGGGCAGTGTAAGGCAGAAGGGGGTAGCGGGGCCTAGATGGGGGCAGTATAGCGCAGGAGGGGGTAGCAGGGCCTAGATGTCGCAGTGTAGGGCAGGAGGGGTAGCGGGGCCTAGATGGGGCAGTATAGGGCAGGAGGGGTAGGGGGGCCTAGATGGGGCAGTGTAGGGCAGTAGGGATAGCAAGGCCTAGATGGGGCAGTGTAGGGCAGGAGGGGGTAGCGGGGCCTAGATGGGGGCAGTGTAGGGCAGAATGGGTAGCGGGCCTAGATGAGGGCATCACAAGGGCAGGAGGGGGTAGCAGGGCGTAGATTGGGGCATCAGAGAGCAGGAGGGGATAGCGGGCCTAGATAGGGGCAGTGTAGGGCAGGAGAAGGCATCAGGGCCAAGATGGGGGCAGTGTAGGGCTGGAGGGGGCATTGGGGCCTAGATGGGGGCAGTGTAGGGCAGGGGGGGTAGCAGGGCCTAGATGGGGGCAGTGTAGGGCAGAAGAGGGCATAGGGGACTAGATGGGGCAGTGTAGGGCTGGAGGGGGCATTGGGGCCTAGATGGTGGCAGTGTAGGGCAGGAGGGGGTAGCGGGGTCTAGATGGGGGCAGTGTAGGGCAGAAGGGGGCATAGGGGTCTAGATGGGGCAGTGTAGGGCAGGAGGGGGCATCGGGGCCCAGATGGGGCAGTGTAGGGCAGGATGGGGTAGCGGGACCTAGTTGGGGGCAGTGTAGTGCAGGAGGGGGCATCGGAGCCTAGATGGGGCAGTGTAGTGGTTGAAGCCAGTCAGGAAAATGTATATATTTAATTCAACACTGAATTTGTACACGCTGAAGTGGAGCGTTAGAGCTCAACGCTCACACACACTGTAGTGCAGCAGCACTAGGGAGAGAGAGACAAGGCAACAGGGGAGGCACACAAAGGGTTAATTTAAAGTGATAGATACATGTTTTAAACAAAATCATATGAAAGAAGACTTGAAAGCTGATATACAAATATAATTAAATTTTATTATCTATATAAATTTAAAATACAATGTTAAAGTAATTGATAATTTTCGGGGGGCGCCTGCCCGTTTGCCCCTATGCACCAGCCACCCCTGTATACATCCATCTTAATTAACTATATCTTTGTACATTATATTATAAGATAATTAAGAAGAAAAACTATTTTATGCTTACATATTATTATTATTATCTTTATTTATATCGCGCCAACATATTCCGTAGCGCTGTACAGGGGTTGAGTACATAGCAGAAAACAAATTAAACACCTTGTAAAGAATGGAGGGCCCTGTTTTTGAGCATAAAATCAAATGTACATAGAGCTTGTTTCCAAGGCCTGACACAAGATTGAAAACTCGCAAACTTACAATCTAAGGGTACATATTGAGGATTATCTCTTTACACTTAGTAGTTCTACCATTGTCCTTGTTCATATACTGTAAGTACTCTATTTATTCTCCAAAGATATATCATATCAAATCCTGTTGTTAATGAGAAGTTTCCAACTGGTGAGGTGTGACAGGTCCAGTTTCTACTTTATTTCACAGAAGATATTCACTTAGAGATATCTCTCCCATAAAAAGAGACTGCAGAATAAAAGTGGAAATTGAGAGTTCTCCCGTTACTAGTGAGAAAGCTCTCACCATAGGATTTAATGAATGGGAATACTAAACTATCCAATTTAAATATTCAAAGGGGACTAAACAGAACCCTTGCCATATATACCAATTTTTAATGAGAATTTCAGCCATTTGCAATCATATGTCATATATATTTCTCTCCATGAGAATTAGCAACCACAAGCTGTAACAGTAAAGAAGAAAGTCCAAGCATTAGAGGAAGACTTTTATTAGACTTCCTTCTGAAACAGGTGTAGATTACGTTTATACCATAAACAAAGCGATTGTTTTTTCTTTAGTACATTGGATCCTCCATTTTTATTATGCTTTTGCTGATTCCACAAAGAGTTTGTTGTAGGGGAATCCTAAATATGATGTTGTGTTTGGACAAGCCAAATTGATAAATATGTATTACTTTATTACTTCAGGCTTTGACCCCTTTTTCCTAAATCCAACTTAAAATTGTCCACACAGCCACACACCATCACTATATCTCCTGAAAACATGCTCTTTGCTTGTATCTATCTCTCTCCCAGTTTATGCATCCCATCACTCTTTGCTTTTTTCTTCACCCTTCCCTTCCCACAGTACGTCTTCTTCCTCACACATTTTCCTCACCCCCATTTCCCTTCTTCACTCGTATGCAACCTTCTTATCCATGTTTATTGTCTACCCCTCATTACAGGACCACTGTTGTCAATGTTTTTATAGTATCTCCTTCATGAGAGTTATCTTGCACAACTGAGACCCAAAACCATGTTAGCAGGGAGGGGCTTGATGCCACTGTCTACTTGTTAACATCATGGTGTAAAGCTCATCCCCTATGGGCTTTGCCTTAGTTTACAGCTGTGCATGATGGAGTCCATCATGAGCAAGAACAAGAAGAATGGGGAAGGTCGTAGAAGGTGAAAAACTGCTACTCTGGGAGCTTGTTATATTTAAGTAAAGTGTACATTTTCACGTCATAATTATATGAGGAGGATAACATTAATTAATCTATTTACAGCATGATATAAAACAAAAAATGCCTAAATATTCCATTTAACTATTTACAGTAACACATCTTGGCTATGGATATATGGTGGTCTAGAATTTTAGGATTACCTTAAGTCTCACCAAATGCAGTGGCAGTCTTTTTATATTACATGACAATCTGGTGTATACTAGAAGAACTATTTCATAGATGCTTTGAAGGACTTTAAGGGCCATTGTAGTCCAAGAAATTTCATGCATTTAAAATATCACTTTGTAATTATTACAAAAAAAAGGTGGTGTAGAAAAATTCCCCATTAGATAGGATAGAGTTATTCTCTCCTTTGTTGCAGGAAAAAAAGAAGAAAGAGATTCTTATGTAGTCTAGACAGTAACATCTTTAAGCCACTGTTTGTATTTATTTGGATGGAAATCAGATAAGAAAACACAATTAACAGACCCAAAATGTGTCTCTGTTTACACTTTCTCTCTAATTACTGGTAAAACAAAAATCACATCAAACATATTATTTTTAATCTGTTTCCGTGCTGATTTAGTGTTAATTTACTCAAATTACTATAATTTATTTTCCTTCTAAAACGTGTATAAAGCGTGCTCTTTTAAATGCATATAAACACCATAGATTTAAAAAGGCACACTATATAATATACAATAAGGTTGATAAATAAATAAATGGGAGTAGAAGTTGATGCTAAAGGTATCTATCTATCTATCTATGTATCTATCTATCTATCTATGTATCTATCTATCTATCTATCTATCTACGTTTAACAAATCTGGGGCTTGTCCATGCCAGCCAATAATCAGTAATATAGCTGTATGACTCCTACCTGTGTGCCAATAAAATCTACAGAGGTATGTATACTCTGTGCATTGCTGTTAGTGCAAATGAAGCTTACACAGGTTTTACTTAAACATTTTTTCATACAAAACATGTCTTTTAAATGCAGGAAAATTGTGTTCCATGTTCCTAAGAAGTTGTGCGTTTATAAATGTATATAATTTAACTTGTAACCATGATTCTTATACTTTTGTATTGTTTCAGAACCTACCACTTTGAAAATGTATATTGAATCCTTGCAGGGCAAAAATATGTATATAATATATAATAAATGGGAGCCATGGATTCTCATGTTGAACAATTTGCTAGGGCAAAGATTCCTTATAGGATACATGGGCGGAGCTATGCACCAGGGCCCTTCATCTCTTGGGGGCCCCAGTGCAGACTGTATTGTAGTATAAATTACAATTATTTAAAAAAAATTCTGTAGTGTAGAGCCCCATCCGAATCCCCTCCCTCATCAACATATCCAGGCACACCTAGGTCCCCTCAATCTCCTCTCCAATCCTGAGGGTATCCTGTCTGCTGCCTGTCTTCCACCATGCAAACCAAGCAAACCCCTGGAGGAGGAGCCAGGCTCCGAGAGAGGCTCAGCTGCAGGCGTGGGGGAGTGGAGCATGCAAGAAACAGGTAAGTGATAGATAGGAGAGAGGGGTGAAAGGGGGAGAAGGAGAGGGGGGAGGGGGAGAAAAAGAAGGGGGAGGGGGAGAAGGCGAGGGGGAGAAAGAGAAGAAGGGGGGGGGAGAGAGAGAAGAGGGCCAGAGAGAGAGAATGAGATGGGGAGAGAGAGCAGACGAGGGGAAGGAGAGAGAAGGAGAGGGGGAGAGAAGGAGGAGGAACAAGGAGGGCGTGAAAAGGGGAAGACAGAAGGAGATAGATGGAGCGGGGGAGGGGGTAGAGAAGGAGGGGGAAGAAAAGGAGATGGGAGAGAGAAGAAGAGGGGGTAGAGTTGGAGAGAGAAGGAGAGGGGGGAGAAGTGGGCAGACAGAAGGAGAGAGATGGAGGGGGAGATAAAGGGAGAGGGGGAGAGATAAGGAGGGGGAAAGAAGAAGGGGAAGAGAAGGAGATTTGAGAGAAGAAGAGGGTGTAGAGGGGGAGAGAAAGAGAGGGGGAGAGAGAGAATGAGAGGGGAGAGGGAGAGAAGAAGAAGAGGGGTGAGAGAGAGAAGAAGAGGGGGAGAGAGAGAATGAGAGGGGGAGACAAAGAAGAGGGGAGGGAGAGAGAGAAGGAAAGGCAAGAGAAGGGGGAGAGAAGAGGGGGAAACAGAAGGAGAGAGATGGAGGGGGAGAGCGAAAGAGGGGTGAAGAAGGAGGCGGAAGAGAAGGAGGGGAGAGAGAAGGAGGGGGAGAGACGGAAGAGAGGGAAAGAGGGAGGGCGAGAGAGAAGGAGAGGGGGAGAAGGACAGTGAGGGAGAGAGGAGGGGAGAGAGAGAAGGAGAGGGGTGAGAAGGACAGGGAGGGGGAGAGAGAAGAAGGAAAGGAGAGAGGGATTGAGAAGGGGAGAGAGAAGGAGAGAGAGGGAGAGAGAAGGTCAGAGGGGGAATAGAAGGCTGAGAGAGAAGGGGAGAAGGGGAAGGGAGAGAAGGAGGAGAAAGAGAGGGGGAGAGAGATGAAGAGAAAGGAAAAGGAGGGAGAGAGAGAGAAGGGGGCTACACTAGATGCGTAATTACGACAACTATTATAGTTGATCAGAGAGCGGTAACACTAGAAAGAAACCGTATTCAAATTGGCTGACATATTAACCACTAATATCAGAATAGGGGAAAATACAGCTCTATGGTCAGTTAAAGGCTAGCCAATGAGAATGCACAGATATCAATGCGTGCATCCTGATAGGTTGAAATTTTAATCAATCAGAAATTGATTTTTATGTTTATATATTCAAATACTTGAATCTGACTGAAACATGATTGACAATCAGAAGCCATAAAAATGATTTTATAAGGCATGGGCACGGGAAGCCAGCAATCAGTTGACGGGTGGGATCCTCATAGGGAATCTCCATTAGTTTTTTTTTTAGAGAGGCAGGTTTTTTGTAAAGCGCCAACATATTTCATAGTGCTGAACAGGGGTTAAATACAAGGACAAAAATTATACAATATTAAACAGATTGCAGAAAATAGAGGGCCCTGACTTTGAGTTTAAAATCTTACATACATGGGGCCCGATTCAATTGCAAGCCCGCAACTTGCGCAATGTAGGCCGTATGTCTGCAGGTGTATTGTTTGTTTCCTATTCCTATTCAATTGCTCAAGCCAGCAAGTTACTGGCCCAAAACCGACTTCTTAAACCATGCACTGGTTCGTAGCAGTTCAGGGTGAGAACATGATCAATTAAGCAAACCCGTAACCTCCAATTTCGAAACTGCAAATAGAAAATGAGACTGTCATTATTATGGCAGTAAATCATGGAGGTTCGGGGGTCTGATATGCGATCAGACTAGCAAAACCGCAAAATGCAGAATTATGAAAATAAATGCCAATACTGTTCCAGTCCATGTGGGTGGTATATACTGATATGTATTAACTCATTGATACCTGAGATCGATTTAACCCCAAAATTAAACATAAAAATAAATCTTATGTAATGTATGAGCGTAAGACTGTTGTGCAATTAATTCTAATGTCTTTCATTGCTTTCCCCGTTATTTACACTGCAGTATTGATTTTTTATTTGCATTTACAGTGCTATGAACAGGTGTTTAACCCCCTTGCGGGTCCTCTCTAGCACTCGTAAAATTTTCTCCTTCATTTGCCATTTACGGGTGTGAAAACATTTGCGGGCTTGGGGAATTGGAGCAATTGAATAGCAATTTGCAATTTTATCCATTGTAACCCTTGCGAAAGTGAAAGATCAAAGGCTTCGGGAGGCTGTACGTTCCGGGTTTCACCATTGTAAAGTTTTCATGGCCGCAACTCGTAACCCGTTTGGAGCCTGCAAAAAAATTGAATAGCAAATTAACTTGTGGCCTCACTCACTTGCGTGCTAAAAGGTTAAGCATTGGGGGGCCTTGGGTACAGGCCCAAGGCGTGAGGTAACTGTCCGTGGCCGGGCTCCTTCTTCATAATACGTCAAGAAGTTATCTGTTATGACTCGTGTTTACTAATTTATTATGTAAATTAATAAAAGCTGTGGCCCGTTATCGCCCATTTCAGTGTTGCGTCTTTTATTGCTAGAAACGAACCCAAATGGATCATGCCTGAGTAACGTACATCACTATATTCCACATTTTTAATGGCCCTAGATTTTTAAGAAGTGAATTCTAGAGTATTTTTTTCTGATTTATGAATCAAGCAAATCCCCCTATGTATACAGCAGTTCCTGACAACGTCATATTACATGATATAGAGCTATAATAAGGTATAGAGCTGCATTTAAACCCTACATGAGTTATTAGTATTCCTCTATGTCACAGGTGAGCCAAACAATGTTAAAAAATCAGAGACTATGAATAATATTAGCATAATATGTAAATAATGGACCTTGTCTGTCTTCTTAATACTGCTCCAAGAAACCTATGATTTTAAACAAAACCAGAGTATGTAAATAGATGAACTTTTATCTGTTTAATTGGGTGTCCTTTCTTATTTAAGTTCTATTGCTTTCTATTAAAATGGGCCAGAGTATTTAATAAAAACTTCACATGCCTGTGAAGTATGTAATAAAATAATAACTCTAGCAGGTAGGCAAAACCAGAACATAAAAACCTGTGTAGATAAAATGTATTTAGCTGATTCCTTGGAGGGACAATTATTATATGATAACTGAACCACCTTTATTATAATCTTTTTAATTAATTTATAAATTGAAATTAATCGCATTGTAGAGCTATTTTTATCTGGATTTGCCTCCAATACTATTACAATATCCAATACTATTCACAAAGACTAGGGAAGTAATGGGGAACTCAATCCTGCAAGGGTCACGAGCATGCATACATTTCTCTCTACTTGAACACAGGGGGATCAATCGGAAAGAAAGAAGCAAATTAACCAGCAGAGAGAACCTGACAGAGATCACCAAATCCTGATCTGTTGGGGGTCCTTGTAGGACTGAGTTTCCCACCACTGGACTAAAACAATGTACCAAGAGAGTGCACATTTTTAGATACTTCCTAAAAGGGCAACTTAAGTCATACATTTAAAATATACTCAATAATTGCCAATGTCTTTTTTTAAATATATACAGTTTGTTCATTTATCACATTTCTTTATCATATGGCTAGAGTGAACAGTTATACACTTTGTGAATGTGCACTTTTTAGGCTGAGATTACATATCCCTCTAACTTTAAGAACAGCAGAGAGAAAGTGATTGGGACTGTAGAAACCGCATTGGGAAGTTTCAGCCCAGGAAAACCAAGCAGTTAGTGACACTGCAATATGCAGTCCACAAACTACTTCTAATTTTATGTACACCCTGTTAGCCAGAAATGAACATGCTGACCTTAGAAGATCTTCAGTGCTGTGTCAACATGGAGCCTGCCCAGACATTGTTCTCTAGTGGATGCATCTGCTCGCTCCTTCCTCTGGGTTATAATTTAATAGCTGGAGGGTGAGGGAATAAATTAGAAAATAGGGAAGATAAAGTCACCTTAGATCACAACTGAGAACATTCTACATAATCATTTCCCCTGCAGGAATGAATCTGCTTATTGCTTTCTGACATCTTACATTAATTCACTGGGAGTTAAAGTCACGCAGCAAATATTCCAGTTGTTGAAGAAATTAAATGTACACATCTACATTTTCCTGTTGTTATAAAAAAAAATGGAGTGGAAGTGTTATATTACTGAGTTAGGTGTTTTAAATTTAAATTGCGTGAAAAAGCTCTCTCTCTCCTAATTACTTTATCTAACGTGATGAAATATCTTTGATGGTGACCCACTCTCAATTTGTAGCCCTATTAAATTCGGGCTACGTGTTAAAACGTAGCCCGTAACTCCCAATTTACGTGTTACGGGTCTTAAATTAGCGCTGTAACGTTGCTCGCAGCGGAATTTGCGTGTTACACACAGGACAGCAGAGAATAGTCTACGTGCTGAGCAACTTGGAACTTTGCGCACGTAAATCCTTTGATCTGACGAAACCGTAACAGCTACTAGTTTAATTCTGCTATTAAATTGCACCGTGGTCACTCGCGAACAAGTACGTGACACACAAATGGAGCTCAAAGGCCAACGTGTGCTCGAGAGCACCCGCAAGGGGGGTAAAGCACAATACGTGGCACTTGTAATGCAAATAACAACACTCTACTGTACATTTATTAAAAGGGAAAGTGATGTTAGGTCTCAGAATTAATAGCACTACATGCAAATTGGCCCCGAAAAATACTTTATTTCATGTTTATATTTTGTGTTATATTGATCCCTGCAATCAATGTGTTACGACATATACTGTAACTCGCATGTAATAGCATATCATATTTACGGCTTTATTAATATTGTATTATATCTTGAATAATGGTCCGATCGCAACCTGTGATTGAAGCACGTAGGACTTTGAAATCTATCCTCCCCTTTTTCAGTGACGTAACGTTAATGATATCTTGTTCCATTGGCTCCATCTGCTTAATTGTTTGCGTTTGAGCACGCAACTCCGACGGCCGAAAACTGGTTTACGAAATAGCGTCTCTCACTTGTAGCTCGTAGCCCTTTCTAATTTAATTGCGACATAAAACTGCCAAATTTGAAGCACGCAGCCCTCAAGTTCTACATGTTGAACTTAAGAGGCTCGAATTTAATATGGCCCTTTGTAATTAGGCACATGGAATACATTCTTTAGAAAAGAGATAACTTTTCCATGTAATTTGACAATAGTATTGTTGACTATATGTTTCACTTACAGCTAGACTTGTTCAGAGTTTTGGCATTGGAAGCGGTGGAGAAGGCCTTTTCTATCATTTGTCATTTTGGGACCTTGGCTTCTGGAAATAGCAAAGCTTATTAGCAACTTCTTGGCCCCCTCTACATGGGTGGCTTACCAGAAAATATGACGATATTAGTGGCATTTAGAGGCTTGGACTGTCCCATCACAATCTACTCACCACACAATACATCTTATCTTGGGATTCTTCTTGAGGTTCTGAGAGCAGGGTTTGTACTGCTCCTTTTATTGATAGCCCTATCATTTTGGTTTAAGTTACAAGGGTGGGAAGACATAACAAAATCATTCCTTATAAGACACGTAGTCAAGGACCTAAAATAAAGTAAAGTAATATCTTGACTAGAGATGGCCTGTTTACTATTTCTGTGTTACTGTTTTTTTTTGCCTGCCCAGTTGGCAGTTTGTTTTGTAATTTCAAGAATGTTTTATATAAAGTTGCTTTCTCTCTGCCCTACGTTTGCACATTCTAAATTAGAAAATTGGGTAGCCTTAGCAAGTCCATTGCTAGAACTTCCTGTTTATGACCTTAAGGACATTAGTTGGTGAGAATTTTGGTAGAACTTCTCATCATCCTAATACATTGTGGTTGTCTGTTTTTGCTACTAGAGTCTTTATGTATAGATCCTCTGTGTATTCCTGCCACCTCTTCTTTATATGATCTGCTTCTGTTAAGTCGCTACCATTTTTGTCACCTCTTTGGGGGTGGCAAAAATGCCCCCCACCTGCCTTCCACCGCATGTGCCTCTTCTTCCCCTTCCCCCGGTCCCCTGCTCCCTGCTCTCTACTTGCGTCTGCTGGCAGGGGGAAGAGCAGGAGGTAAGAGACGAGGGAGAGGGGGAGACATGGAAGGAAGGAGAGGCATGGGGAAGAGAGGCATGGGGAAGAGGCATGAAGAAGAGAGGCAAAGGGGGACTTACACTAAAAAAATACGAGCCACAGGACTTAGAAAACAAAACATTTCGAACTCGCAAAAATTCGACCTTAACGGCCAAACTGCGAGCAGCTGAAAGCATAAAAAAAACAATAAATACACACAAAAATGACATAAAAAGCTTAGGGCACCAAGGACCTCTGCAAGTGAAGTTACACCTCACTTCCAATTTACCGAGTTTAGACACACAAAAATCCCCTAAGCAAGAGAAAAAATGGCCGCCGAAAAAAACTAAAACGAGGCTACACGGCCCTAAAGCTGCAAAACACCACCAAGCACATACGGCTTTTCCAAAAAGCCGTATGAGGTACAAGATACATTTTTAGCAAGGACAGTAAATCATCCACATCCGCGTACCACATACACATTCGCCGTCATTTTACAACACTAATTTATACAATGCAGTAGTACACAGCTACACTAACGGCTTCCCTTCGCGCATTCAGCCTATTTACACTACACACTGCACACATTGCTGACACTTACACTTCAGCTCCACAACAGTGCAAACCTACATTGTATGCTGCAGGAACATCAAAACAGATTGCCAGCTCTTCAGCACAATGCTTCCTGCATATATTATTTACAAATAGGTAAAGTATCTGAATTTTGTAATTTATTACTTATTTAATTAGCATACAAAAATACATATACACAAAAAAAAACACTATCGCAATAAACGCAAAAGCCATTCACCGCGCCTCACAACGAGCGCCAACGCTGCTTATAGCACACAAACTACACCAGGGGACAGCCTTGCAATAAGCGCAGAAAGCAGATCAGCGCAGATCAGCGCAGACCTTACAATGACAGCAAAAGCGCCTCTGATAAAAAAATATACAACAACCATACTGTAGGACTTTCCACCATGTGATTGCACAAGAAATAAGCATGTCTTGCTTTCCTGTTACAGTAGCTCATTAACATGGCCGCAGCTTGGTCAAAGTGTTGGAATATTCCAAGGACCAGCACCAGTTCTAAGACTGGATGTTGAGAAGCACTGATGTAGGCCACAGATAGCGCTATTGTACACATTTTTTACCATACTGTAGGACTTTCCACCATGTGATTGCACTAGAAATAAGCATGTCTTGCTTTCCTTTACACAAAATTGTCCAAGGGGAAGTAACAGAGTGACAAAGGTCTTGTTGTGGTCTAGTCATAAATGAAATATTACATTATCTGTGATTTGGATGTTACTCTCCATTGACTAAGTTGTTATTTGACAAAGCACAAATGCATTAATTATGCTTTCAATTACTTTGCACAAGAGGAGGGCATGGATGAGAGCAGGGAAAGGGTGAATGGGAGTGGTGGGTGGTAAGGCGTGCCTGAAATAAGGAGAAAGGAAAAATTTTTGGCATATACCAATAGTGACAATGACACTATAATAATCTATAAACTGTAACATGCATTTATGGGTCTTTGGGGACATAAAGTGACACCTCTCAACATTTCAAATGGCCAAAAAGATAGACTTATATTGTTAAACAAAATATGCATTATTAGATAGTTTCTTACAGAGAAAACATCAGTAGGAACCGATAAAAATGAGACATGGTCAGGACTAGAAAACATTATTTGCCTTTAAATCTGGGACTCTCCTTAAAAAGAACACTTGGGTTAAGAGAGCCTGTGTGATTTTCCTTGAATATAAAGAACTGTCCCTCAAAAAGAAAGGCAGTTGGAAGGTATGGTGTTGTTGTATAGCGCATAATTATGAGTGAAATCCCATCATTAAGTTCAGATATTGGATATTATACTCCCTAGTTGGTTTGGAGTGTGAGTTGTAGAAGTCAATTTAGTGTATGTCAAATATGCAGTTTTGAGAGGAGACTGAATATTCTCATTATTGAGCCTGTTCAGATACCATGGAGTGGAACCTGTGTTTGCACCTGTCTGTTCATCTGGTTCCTTGTAGTTGGCTTCGAGGACTGGATTCCTGGCTGTTTTGGTTCTACTATGACTTTAATGGCGATATATGTTGATGTAATATGTGTAAAGGAGACTCATCTTAGAGATAAAAATATCCCTAGACGGATTCACAAATATATATTATAAAATATTCTCCTCTTCCATAGTGAAACATTTACAAAAAATGTACAATGAAATCAAAACAAATGGTAAAGCACCGGCAGAAACATTAGAAGCAGCAATAACTGTAATACCAAAATCACTCAGAATGACGTAATTATCGCCCAATATCACTTATCAATACAGATTTAAAGATATATGCTAGTATACTGGCTACTCGTTTAAATCCAATACTAAATCATTTAATCAATAAAGATCAAACAGGTTTTATTAAATCTAGACAATCAACGGATAATACTCGAAAACTTTTGAATATTATTGATTTTGCCCATAAGAGGAAAATACCGTTAGTAGCTTTATCATTTGATGCTGAAAAAGCATTTGATGAGAGTGAATTGGGACTTTATACATTTAGCATTGGATAAATATGGTTTTGGATCATTTGGATCACACGCGATAAAAGCTCTTTATACAGAAGTTAATGCATATATAACAGGTGTAGGCTTTAAAACCCACTCGTTTGACTTAAGGAATGGTACCCGTCAGGGCTGCCCTATGTCACTTCTTATATTTGCCTTAATTATAGAACCGTTATTGCAAATGATTAGAAGTTGTACACAAATAAAAGGAATAGTTATTGGCTCTATCATAAACAAAGTTACCATCTTTGCTGATGATTTGTTGGTTACAGTTTCTGATCCAATGAATTCAATATTAACTCTACTTCAACTCATTGCAGAGTATGGTGACTTATCTTATTATAAAGTAAATATTACCAAAACGGAAGTGTTATATTCTAATATATTAGATAAACCTATATTCGAATTAAAAGAAAGATTTCCATATAATTGGAGTAGTAATCAAATAACACACTTAGGTATAATATTCAATCAAAACCTAAATATTATGGTTCAAAACAATATGGAGAGGCTATTCTTTCAGGTCTCTTCTATGCTAACTAGTTGGAGAGATTTGAATTTTTCATGTTTGGGTAGAATATCATTAATTAAAATTAATATTCTCCCCAAAATAATATATATTTTAAGAAGTCTCCCTTTAAAGATTACAATTAAAAACTTAAAACAATTAAAAAAAATACTGGACAAATTTATATATAAAAATAAAAGACCACGTATCAAACAAGAAATTATCTTGAGAACTTTTTCTAGAGGAGGCTTGGCTGCACCGAATATTATTCAATACTCAAATGCTATTAATTTAGTTGATCTTTCAAGATTTACAATAAAAGAAAATGAACCAAATTTTTTACTTATAGAAAATGAGTTAGTTAAAAACATTAACTTATATTGTATATTTTGGGCTATGAAAATAGATAATAAGATTCTTAATAAATTACAACTTATTCCCAGAACCTTAATAAAATGGTGGTTTAAATATATTAAAAAAAATGAATTGGTAAAATTTCCGTCCCCAAATACACCAATATATAAATTATCATTGAAGTTAACCCCTTTTCTAAATATATCGTGAGAGGAATGGGGCATGAAAACTCTTAAGGACCTATTTCAGGGACCAAAATTGAAATCATTTGAACTCATATCTGATGAATATCAAGTACCACCTACCAAATGGCTGCTTTACGATATCCTATACACATAGGTAATAAATACAGATTATGGAAAATTCCTTAATAGAGAACTAACTGATTTTGAAAAATCTTTAAATGATATTGATAAGAAGAGTACAATATCAAGATATCATAAAATAATACAATTTCAAATAGAAACAGAAAAAACAGAAAGGATGCAAAAATGGGAAAGAAATCTTGGGGTAATATGGTCTACAATTCAGTGGTACAAAGCATTTCTAATAACAGAGAAAAGCATAATGAACACATCCTTAAGAGAAACATATTTTAAATTAGTGCAGCGATGGTATATGACCCCAATTAGGTTTAAAAAAATTGCCCCAGTAAAAATCAGGGGTATTGCTGGAGATGTGGAAATCAAAGAGGAACTCAAGAACATACAGTATGTGGTGGAACTGTACTTATATCAAGGAATTTTGGATATCGTGTCTAACGTATATATCAAAAATTATCAATTTTCAGCTAGAAACAACCCCTGAGATTGTATTATTTCATATTTTTCCAAGTACAATTAACTACAAAGTAATGTGATTATAAATATTTTAATGGCAGCCAAGTGGCTTATAGTTAGAGGATGGAAAAAACAATCCTTACCGACTTGGACTGAACTTGTGACCATTGTAGAGAGAAATAAACAAATAGAATTGGAGTATTTGATGCTTTTACATGGTTCGTCAAAAAAAATGAGTCTAAAATAGTCTCTTTGGAAGATATTGTAAGTTCTCTAACCACTAATATTGTAAAGGAAATTAACAAAAGAAGAGACCGAAAATACAAAAAAGATAGATGAATGTAAAAAAGAAAGATAGTAAACAGTCCTACGAATCTTTAAAAAATCTCTTATTCCTCTCCTCCCCAGAACCGAACCATAGCATGTTTTGATATGGTGAAAAATTTTACTTTTCATAACCCAATTTGAATTACTCAAGTTCAACTGTGGTTCCACTTTTGTTGATGTTTTTTTTTCCTTTTTGTCTGATTGTTTGTAGTTTTGATGTCTTAATGTCTGGATTTTACTGTTTGTAAATTTTTTAACTTTTTTATGGAATTTTTAAATGAAAAAAATAATCTTTATAAAAAAAAAAAAAAAAATATGCAGTTGTGAAAGGAGACTGAATATTTTCATTATTGAGCCTGTTCAGATACCATGGAGTGGAACCTGTGTTTGCACCTGTCTGTTCATCTGGTCCCTTGTAGTTGGCCTCGAGGACTGGATTCCTGGCTGTTTTGGTTCTACTATGACTTTAATGGCGATATAGAGCCTCATTCAGCTGCAAGCCTGTAATTAACTGTAACCAGACATTTTGGCTGCGGGTTAAATTTTTTAGACACATTTAAATGTATTTATTTGTCACTAACCCGTAATTACAGGCACACAGCCTCCACATGCAAACCATGAACCCTTAAGTAGCATTTCAGGGCATGATCAACTAAGCAAGCTCGTAAGTTACTTTTTAGACAGAGACAGTAGTAAATGAGACCATCATCATGACATCAGTAAAGCATGGAGTTTAATCTACTATCAATTAGTGTTTAGAAGTACAATTTGTGATCCAGCAATATAGAAGTCAGTCAAAATCATTAAAGCAACTGTTCTAGTTCATGCAGGGGTCATGATATGTATTAACCACTTGATTCCCAAGATCGATATAACATGGAAATAAAACTTTAAAAAAAATATATTTTTTATTGCAGATTTGCAAGCTTGTTGTGTAATTAATTATAATGCTTTTCCATGCTTTCCCGGTATTTTAAAGTACAGTAGTGTGTGTTTATTTGCTGCTGCAGTTATACGAACAGGTGTTTAACCCACTTGCAGGTCCTATCTAGTACTCGTATCATTTTTTTCAAAATTTGCCATTTACGGGTTTGAAGGCAATTGCGGACTTGTTGAATTGGTGTAATTAAATATCGATTTTATGTCTTCAGCACTGCTAACATTTGTGAGCTTGTAACATCAAATGAGGAGAGTGGACAGAGTTATGTTTTTGACAACCGCAGTGCTTTTGAGCCTGTAAATAGCAAATTGAATGCGGGTAGCTAAAAGTAGTCAATTGAATATCAGTAACATTTACGGGCTTCATTACGGGCTCATGTAATTGGGATTTGAACAACCTATAGGGTTGACCCAAGACCCTATAGGACAGAGAAGGAGCACCTCAGCAGATTCTCTCTGCAAGTATACTGTCTAGGGAATTATTAGTCGCACAACTTGGCATATGAGCGCTATTGACACTTCTTGTGGTTTCAAAAGGTTTAGATTTAATTGTTGTTTAATGTTTTAGCTCCTATTAAACATTCTGCTGAGAGGTGGTACCTGATAGGCTAGGACACTACACTGCACTTACAGTTCTACAGATGGTGTGTCTGCAATCACTGTAGTGGGCTGACCCATGCAGGGACTATTTGAATGATTTTAGGCAGTAAAATCAGAGATTTTAGGTACTTCTTAATAAAACAAAGTACATACAAGTAAATAAATACCTACCAAATAAAATCCAGAAACCTTCCATATGCTTTTAATCTGTGCAACAGCAGAACCATGTAAAAATAAATCTCCTTAAAATTTTAAAATAAAATCATGTTACCAATTATGCTATGTTAATATAGATATAACTAAGAACTGTATTATTATTCCTTCAAAGCTAAACCTTCAATCTATTTGCTAAAGGAGAAAATGCAAAAATAGATTTTTTGCAATTTTTTCTTTTTTTAAATACCTTTAGTATCTGTAATATGTTGCAACCAACCAAACACTTATGAGGTAATTAATATATGTTTCCGTTTGCTAAGTTGTCATAAAGGGTCATGTACAAGTAGATCTAAGTCCTTTCATTGACAATCCATAGCATGGTCTCATTTTTGTACTGAGCAAAGTTGTAAAACAATACAAGAGCAGCAGGTGTGTCTGTTTTATCAATAATCTGGCCCTTGTGTTGTCAAGGAAGAGGTGACCCGCATCTTAAGGTCTGGTTAATGTTTTTCTTCTTAGCCTGCTGTGTACACAGCTTTTTGTAAGAGAAGTAAGCAAGGGCTGTGTGCCTCTGTTTACATAGTGCCACAATAGGCAGCAATAAACCTGCCTCACCTGGCGCCCTAAGCTAAAAAGCTTTTAATCAGCAGATATAACTAGCTAACACTCAGTGATGCCTTTTATGTTTATAGTCCTTATCTATTTCAAGAAACAAGATACGGAATGACCACATGCCTTAGAAATACTTCCAGATAGATTATTTTTGTGCTGTCTGCTTTATCTGTTTGTATATATATTTCAGGAATTGCAGCATCCTAAGCCATTTAACAAAGCCAACAGTAAAAATAATGTTGTGACTTTATTAAAAGATCACTATGGTCATATTTTTTAAATGTGCCATTTTGAAGAACTGCACTTCAAAATATACAACACGTAATTAACATAAACATAAAAAAAAAACACAGCCTTTAATATATTATATTTTATATCTAATAATGTTGCTCTTGAATCTACCATGTTGTTACTTCCTGAGGTAGGAGGAAACTTTGAATACAGAACAATTAGTATCTACAACTGCAAGTGCTCTCAGCAAGACTATAGGAAAACGTATATGTTTACAAGAACACACCCTCCAGAGAAAGTAACAGGAAGCATACAAGAAAAACAAAATGGAAATCTTGCATATAAAAGCTACATATTGTAAATGTTGTACTTATTTTTTCGTTTCTAAAAACATTTGCCAATTACAATGTTTAAGTGACACAGCAAAGGCCCAGTTATTTCAGAAAAGTATACATACAAATTATTATTATTACCGTTTCTTTATTACATGTTTTGAGTGGCGGGTTTTAGATAACTGAGATTGAAATTTGGGTATTTTAAACATAGAATAAAATCCACTTACTCTCCTGTTTATCTCATATGATTAATTATCACTTGCAGTGTGTGGTGGGGGTATTAAACCACAAAATCATGCCCAGTTGGTAGATTTAAAAAAGTAATTCAGACTATTGACAAGGCCTTAATGGTTTTGATTTGTAAGACTTTATAATCTACCTACCACTATTGTGAGAAATAATTAATAGAGATAACGTCATTAGAAGAATCTAAGGAGAGCATTTTTTTCATATAATTTATCTTAAAATGTCCAACTTCCAAGCTCAACCATCTGTCAGTTCTTTGGTAAATACAAGGGAGACACCAGTAGTTGGGACACAAAAATAAATCTAAAAGAGGTTGGAAAAAATACATGTTAATAAAGCCCCAGGTCCTGATGGAATACATCCAAGGGTACTGAGGGAACTGGGTTCTGTAATAGCCAAACCATTACATCATATTTTTTACAATTCACTCAACACAGGGTCTCTACCAGATGACTGAAGAAAAGCAGAGGAGATACCTATATTTAGAAAGGGAGCAAATCCAGGGAATTATAGACCAGTGAGCCCCACATCTGTATTTGGGAAGCTTTTAGAAGGGTTGATAGAGGATAATATACAAGAATATGTCTATTTGAACAAGATTATAAGTAGGAGTCAACATGGATTTATGAGGGAAAGGTCATGTCAAACAAATCAAATTAGTTTCTATGAGGATATTTGTAAGAACTTGGATCAAGGCAACTCAGTGGATGTAGCATTTTTGATTTTGCAAAGGCTTTTGATATAGTGCAACATTGAAGACTATTGTACAAACTAAGAGATACAGGAATTGTGTTAAATATCTGCTCATAGATTGAGAGCTGGTCAAAAGACGGGAAGCAAAGTGTTGTTATAAATGGGACATACTCAGATTGGACTAATGTGGTAAGTGGGGTTCCTCAGGGTTTTACTTTATTAATAACTTAGAAGTAAGACTGCAAAATATTGTCTACATGTTTGCTGATGACACAAAGTTGTGCAAGGTAATTAAATCAGAAACTGATGTACTTTCCCTCTAAAGGGATTTGCATAAATTAGTGAAATGGGCAAATGGGCAAAAAGCAGATGAGATTCAATAAAAATAAATGTAAATGTATGCATCTGGGAAGGTAAAATAGCCATGCAATTTATAATCTTAATGGAGCAAATCTAAGGGTATCTGATATTGAAATGAAATTGGGAGTATTTGTGGACAACCACCTAGGTAACAGTGATCAATGCCAAGAAGCAGCTGCAAAGGCAAATAAAATATTATCATGTATTAAGAAGGGTATAGAAGCCAGGTAAGAAAATATAATTCTGCCACTATACACATTTCTAGTACGCCCTCGTTTGGAATATGGAGTACAATTATGGGCACCACTTCATAAAAAGGAAATTTTAGAGCTGGAAAAAGTATAGAGAAGGGAAACAAAACTAATAAGGGGAATGGAGGGGTTAAGTTATGAAGAAAGACTAACCAAATTAAACCTATTATCTCAAAAAAAAAATGCATTGAAGAGGAGATATGATTACCTTATATAAATATATTCAGGGTTAATACAACACTTTGTCAAGTAAACTTTTTGTGTCAAGATGATTTTGTCAAGATCCTACTGACCACACTTCGGGCTCAGAAATTTTATAGCATGTTTTATAGTTATGTAATATGTAATGTTTTTGATTACCCTATGTATGTTGGTTAAGGTATGTTATGTTGCATGTTTTGTTCATTAAAAGTTAAATCATTGAGAATGTTGTGATGTCAGTCAGTAACTGCCAGATAGATTCAGTTATGTAGTCAGCCAGTTGGAATCCTGCTGTGTGGAAGAGTCTGCTCTGAATGAAGTAGGTGTATGCTCCTAAAGAAAAAGGAAGGTAACATATCTTTAAGACATATGAAGTATGTGTATGCTCCTAAAGAAAAGGGAGGTACAGTAACATATCTTGAAGACATATGAAGTATGTGTTTGCTCCTAAAGAAAAGGGAGGTAACCTATCTTGAAGATATATTTATGTGTCAGCATTCCTAGAAAAGATACTATGGAAATAGATGTTATGATGCCTTGCATAAGAAACATTGTTAATGACGTGCAGCCCTATTAAATTGGAGCTACGTGTTAACATGTAGCCTGTAACTGTCATCTTAGGGCTATTTGCATGCTAGGATGCCTCGTAATGCTGCTCGCAGTGGGCTTTTCGTGTTAACACGCAGGATGGCTGAGAATAGGCTACGAAAGAGCAACGTTGAACTGCGCAAATCTACCCTCCCCTTTTTCAGTGACGTAATGTTTACGATCTCTTTTTCCATTGGCTCCATCTGAACCTGTAACTTTGAGATTGCTGAATTGTTTGCGAGCGAGCACGCAACTTGATGGCTGCAAACTGGTTTACGAGATAGCATCTCTCGCTCGCAGCACTTTCTAATTTAATAGCAACGTAACTCTGACAAATTTGAAGCACGCAGCCCTTACCTGCTACACGTTGGACTTACGAGGCTGACATTTTATATGGCCCTTTATTAGCAATATATACAAAACCCAGAAGACTCACAGACTGTTACAGAATGTTATCAGTTCAAGTTTAAACATTTGCCCATTGAACCTGTTATGAAGTTTCCACAGCAAATAACCAGTTCCTGATTTTTTTTATAATGCTGTGCCTGCATTCATTTTACTAAATACTGCATCTAAGTAATGGCATTTTAGAGACATCAGCTGTCTTGGTGAAGGGATCAAAAGAACCTGAAAGGTCTGCTGGGTAGGTTTGGCCACAACAGCCTTATCAAGCCTGAAGAAAGCAGATTTTCACAGTTTTCAACTGACAAGAGGGCCTCCTTTGAGATTATAAGTAAAAAGATTCCACCTTAAAGAAAAGGGTTCTTCATAGTTAGGGCGGTTAAAATGTGGAATTATCTACCAAAGCAGGTGGCGACAGTGGATTCAATAGATAACTTTAAAAAAGATTGGATATATTTTTAAATAAAAAAGGACATTCAGGGTTATCCTGGGTAATGTGAGAACACAAATTACATCTCCATTCTGATGGCTGTAGAGTCATGTCCCTATAACATTAGCATTATGAAACCAAGAGGGAGAACTGGAAGCAATATAAACATGAAATATTCAAAATAGGATAACTCAGCTAAAAAAGCTTCAATTTCAAAAATGTAAAAAAAACACAATTTCAGCATATAATGAGATCTAAATGATGCTGATGGTCAGTTATACCAAATATGTGCCCCTTTAGCAAAATGAATGGTAAATTATACTTATATACAGTTTTTAAGCATGGATGCAGACACAAAAATGTAGAAATAGACAAATATATTATGTAATTGTTTTCTAATATTTTATTGAGACTCTCCAGTATATCTATAGTTCCCACATTTTTCCATGGCTAAAAACTGTATATAAATATGTTTTTCAGTTTATTTTGTTAACTTAAACCAGATGAAGGAGCATCTGTTCTTTGAACGCTATGGTATGTAACTCTACTTAGTTTGGCATGAAAAGGTATTATATCTTTTTAATCAGCATGGCACCAACCTTCACGTTGGTCAGAATATGGTAATACAAGATACCCTGCAACTCTATCTTGATAACTGTCTCTGAGGATTGGGCTCGGCAAACTATGATGTGTCTCATGACAGTCAAGACATTGTTTGCATTTTTGATTTTAGTGTCTCACTAAATGCAATCACTTTGATCTATAAAATATCCCAATGTCACATATTTGAAGAGTTGTCATGTTATTTTCATGTTGATCTTGTTTCAATCTTATTGTTGTTGTTTAGTCCTTCATTCGTGTCCCACTCTCGGTGACCATATGGACCGCAGCATCCTGTCACATTTGTCTGTGTTCCTGGCTGTGCTTATCCACATGGTTTTCTTGGCAAAGATACTGGAGTGGGTTGCCAGTTCTCCAGTGGACCACAATTTGTCTGATCTCATTGCTATGACCTGCCCTACATGTTTCATAGAGGTACACAAGCCTCTTCACCACTACAAGATAACGATTCAGAAGGGGTGTTACAACCTACCTCATTTCTAATTTCATCTTCAATGTAGTTGGGTGTTTCTCTGAGATGTCTCACTGTATTGACAATGAGGCCTAAATTAATATAATTTCTAGATTTAACATTACAGGAGTGCTTTGAATAGAATGAGCAGTGTACAAATATTAAAATACTATTTTTACATTTTTTTAATGATTATTGCATGAGGATTTTGTAGATGTTAATGCAATTCATTGATTTAACATCTGAGTGCACTCTGTATGCAGCTTGTGGGAGATGGGGATGTGAAATGTGGATGTTGTCTATATATTCTGCTTGAGGGAGTTACGCAAAGTCAAGCTTCTCTATATTACTAGCGAATTGCCCGTCAAAAAATGACGGCAATGAAATTGTAAGTGAGCTAAGGGTGTTTGGTGTATATAATGTGGCTGATGTGGCGTTGTTTGTTTTCTATGTCGTGCAAGTTTTCTGTAATATTCGTTTTCTATGTCGTGCAAGTTTTTTCAGAACATCCGTATCTGTTTGGTGGGCTTTTTCGAAATATCCGTAGCTGTTTGGTGGTGTTTTGCGTGTTTATGGTAGTGTTTTGCGTGTTTAGGGACCTTTAGCCTTGTTTTCGTTTTGTTCGGCGGCCATTTTTTCTCTCGCTTAGGTGATTTTCGGGTCTCTAAACTCCAAAACTCCAAAATTTGTGGGTAACTTCACTTGCAGAGGTCCTCGATGCCCCCCCTTGCTGTGAGTAACCTTTTTATGTGTTTGTTGTTTTTATTTGTTGTGTTTGTAATGTTTTTGTGGTTGCGCGGGTTGCGTCCTTGTTTTCTAATCTTTTTCGGCAAATACGTAGGTGTTTGTTGGTGTTTTGCGTCTTTAGACTGCTGTAGCCTTGTTTTCGTTTTTTCCGGCGGCCATTTTTTCTCTCGCTTAGAGAATTTTTTAGTGTCTAAACTCTTTTAATTTGACTTAAATTGAGGTGTAACTTTAGTTTTCGAGGTCCTGGATGCCCCCTCTTCCTGTAAGTAAGCTTTTTATGTATTTGTTGTGTGTATTTGTTGTATTTTTAATGTTTTGATGTGCGTGTGTTGCGGCCGTTTTTTGCCAGGTCGTAATGTGTCGCAACGTGTCTCGTATTTTGTTTGCGTTACAATGTAAATTTTGTGAGGGTCGCAGTTGCGGGCAAGGAGGGCCTTCGGCGCTCCTTGCCAGCAACGGCGACCCTCGCTTCGAGAGGACCGCAGTCTTGCTGCGCCAGCCGGCAAGCATTAGCAACAACTTGTATGCTCACAACTATATATGTGACTAGCGAATTGCCCGTCAAAAAATGACGGCAATGAAATTGTAAGGTAGCTAAATTACTAAATGAATATAGTGTACCTATTTTGAAGCATTGTGATGAAGAGCTGGCAATCTGTGTTGATGTTGCTGCAGCATTAGTGGTGTGGAGCTGCTGTGTAAGCATGCTGAATGTGTGCACTGTGTGGTATGAATATCCGTAGGTGGTTTGTGGCGTTTTGCGAGTTTCTTGTGGTGTTTTGCGAGTTTGTTGTGGTGTTTTGCGAGTTTAGAGTGCTGTAGCCTCGTTTTCGTTTTGTTCGGCAGCCATTTTTTCTGTCGCTTAGATTTTTTTTTAGTCTCAAAAGTCTTTTATTTCGAGTAAAATCGAGGTGTAAGTTGCATTTTTGAGGTCCTGGGTGCTCCCTCTTGGTGTAGGTAAGGTTTTTATGTATGTGCTGTGTGTATGTATTGTGTTTTAAATGTTTGTATGTCGGCGTGTTGCGTACGATGTTTGCGAGGTCGTAATGTGTGGTAACGTGTTTCGTACGTTGTTTGCGTTCCTCGTAAAATTTAGCGAGTGTCGTAATTTGTGTGTCGTGTTTTTTGAGTAGCGACGTGAAGTTTGCGAGGGTTTGAGGCCCTTGCCCAGTGACCTCGCCAGCAACTGAGTCCCTCGCTTCGCGAGGGGCCTCAGTTGCTGGCATGGAGCGCCTTCGGCGCTCCATGCCAGCAACTGAGGCCCTTGCCCAGTGACCTCGCCAGCAACTGAGGCCCTCGCTTCGCGAGGGGCCTCAGTTGCCTCGCCAGCAACTGAGGCCCTCGCTTCGCGAGGGGCCTCAGTTGCTGGCATGGAGCGCCTTTGGCGCTCCATGCCAGCAACTGAGGCCCGTGCCCAGTGACCTCGCCAGCAACTGAGGCCCTTGCCCAGTGACCTCGCTACGCGAGGGCCGCGGCTCGCTACGCGAGGGCCGCGGGCTCGCTATGCGAGCCTGCAAGCGTGAGCAACGACCCGTACGCTCACAACTATATATGTGATACTAAGAAAGCTTAATGAACACTGTGAAGTTAGGTATCACAAGCTCATATGTCAATGTACTTTGGTTTAATCTAACCTTTAAGTGAATTTAAGCTAATGTATTCTTTTCCCATATAAAGGACATTCAATTTTAAATTGCACAGTTATCTATAACATGTTTCCTCACAGGACAATCCCTCCTATCTTTTCAAACACTCCATAGCCAAATTTTTTTTTTTTGTAAAGAATTAACATAAAACAATAAACATCTCTTTTTCATTTGTCTAGAGTAACAGATTTATGTACTGGAAGGATTATTTATTTTATGGAGTCTGTTTGACCAGGAAACTCTTTAGTTTCTGTGTTTGTCTAAAGCAGAGCATCTCTAGATACAGGTATGTTTTAATCATGACTTACAAGAATTCTGAAAAAAAAGAGATTAGCTTGACACATTTTTCTTTCTTAAAAAAAATGTACGATTGTGTCATTTCTCAACATAATAGTTTTGTAGTATAAAAAATAGTAAAAAATAGTATATTGACTATATACTTCATAGAGATTGTTATGGCATATATTTTCATGCATACTTAAAGGACCACTGAAGTTCAAGAAAAAAGGCACTTAAAGTAGATAACAAACTAACAATAGCGGCTTTCTAAACCATGAACATACAAGCAGAATTTTGGAAGAAGCTATTTATGAGTTGTCTTTGATATATCACTTCCTGAGATCTGGATCATGAGGGTGTGTTTTTTTTTATATATCTGTAGTGGAAGTAGTGGTGGGAACATGGAGAAGTTAGTGGGCTTTGTTATATAATTGAATCGTATTGAACTTGACACAATATCCATTCCCAATCATAGCCCCAAAAGCGGACTACTTGCATCAGTGGATACAATCATTGCTCTTTAGAAATATAATTGCCTCTCTCACAAGCAGCTTCTAAATTATCATGGATGCCTCAGGCGTCCAGCAGAGACATTTAACTGAATTTCTGTTTTATAATTAAAATCTAGCTAAGCGGACTCTATAATGCAGGCACATTTTAAAAAGTAGCATTATCACAGTGAAGTATCATGTTAATAGGCACCTATGAATATAATTTGGTTACATTTCAATACGACTACTTATATTGTTTAATAATTTCTCTGGGGTATTGTAAGTATCCATCTTTCCCTCTTTGACCTATTCATGTCCCACCCTGCATTGTTTATTTTAGGGAGAGGATGCTAAACAGTGCTAAGTTGCACAAGGCTCATACACAGAAACATTATTTGCCTTGTCCCTTGTTTACTTTAGAATAAGGACATTGAGAGAGGGGAAGGAAATAAGACAAGCATGGGAACTCACAGAAGTATTATAGGCCCAAGGTAAAACCTTCTCAGGTCATCTAGTCTACGTTATAAATTGTCCCCTCCCTCCCTTTTTTCCTCGGGATGGGGACCTTACCTTACTCTTAGCCCCTTTCTTAAATTAACCACAGACACAATTTATTTGGGCCAAATGGCCACAGCATTTATTTAAGAACCATTTGTGGGTTAATCTTTTAACAATAATAACATAACTGAGTCCTTGCCCATCCCTTACTTTATCCTAACTCAACTTTACAAAGATACCATGGTGGTGAACCAGCCCAAATACCCATCATAAGTTTTAGCACCACACCCTCCGCCTGGGGCCCAGCTACCAAGTGGTTTGGTGGTGAGGTGTTACCCAAAGGCTAAACCGTCTTACAGGTTTCCCCTAAATTCATCAAATGGCAAGCACCTTCCCATCCCACATCCTCAAATGCTGTTCCAGTATAAAATCAAGCACTTTATTATTATTATTTTTTGTTAGATATGCAATAAAAAGTGGTGTGTGGGTGGGAGATTTTTCTTCTTGGGCTAGATAGCCGCTCCTACAGGCTTTATATATTCTCTCCTCAACTCCTCTTCCTAAACTAGCTCCTCTCCTCTTAGCCTTCCTGCATTAACTGAACCCTTTTCTTCCCCTGCATTTTGCTGGCCATCATATCCCCACTCATTAAGTCCCTTGCATTACTGGGGATTCGGAACAAACGCCTTTCTCTTGGAAATTAGTTGACTTGTCAAAACCAAGAGCAAGTTCAATACTGTTTAATACTTTATGGGAATATAGTCTCAAAGTAACAGGTCTCAAAGTAACAGGTTGCACAACCTGCGTGGACATTTAAACCATGCTGTGGCAATATATATTCTCTGTAGCGTTCTTGTATGAGAGAGAAGGAAGAAGCAAATGTGTTTTGTAATATGTTTAATTGTGTCTATGAGAGACATTGGGCACCATGGAAAGGGAGTGTTTTGCTACTAAAGCATGAAAAGTAAAAGAGGGGCTATATTTCGAAGAGCGGTAGATAACAATTGTATTTATTGTGCGTTGTTTATTAGCTGTAAGTTATAGATTAATAAGCAATGTGCAATCAGTGACCCTGCTTGGACAGGAATTGATCTACAGCATACTCTGTATTGTAAAATGTAATATCCCTTATCTAAATTACTAAGCAATTTGCAAACAGTTTGATATGCTTCTCTGTATATTGAAGAGAAAATTACTGCATAATCTTCCTCACCTGCCACCCTTAACTAATTTAGTCTTAAAATATTACACTTAAATTACTAGCGCAATCTTCAACATTGTGTAATTCTTTCTTCCAGTCTTTTTTGAAGAAATTAGTTACAGAACGCTCACCTGCCTTTGGGAAACAACCTGTAACAGTTAATTGCTGTTGCACTTTAACTGTCACATTTGTCTATGTACGCCATTGTATTTTTACTTGGCAGCAGCACTGACCGTTGTACTTACCCCAAAAAGCATTGTCTAAAAATGAAAAACAATCACAGGGAGTGTGTATGTATAGGTGTATTATAAAATAAGTAACAAAGCATATCCTACCATCAATTATCAGAGCAATTTAATTTCAAGCAAGACTGACAGTTCAAAATTACTTGTGTTTATTTTAAAGACCAAGTTCCATCTTGTTAAACTCATTAAAGGATCACTTTATTTGTCTTATAAAGGGGTATCTTGAATAAAAGCAGAAATAAATAAAATAAAGTTAACAAAAGATATACATAAGTAAGTTTAAGTTATAAGTTTATAAGTATATAAAAATTTCTCATAATACCCAGAAACCTTCCACGTTCCTTTAAGGCTCCCCATAGGCATAATTGATCCTGCCAGCAAGCTTCAGTTCGTGGTACATTTTTGCAGAATGGTGGGAATGGTTTAAAGTCGTGAGGCGAGGTTTTCAGTTCCAAATCACTTAAAAAACTGGTCTGAGGCATTTTTTACCAAGACAAAAAGGAAAGTGTTTCAGCTACATGTTACCCTTAAAAGCTTTGTATTCCTTTTTGATGTTCTTTAAATGAATGATTAAAGTATATTTGTTCATATTTATAGTTACTTAAAGGCCCATTGAATGTAATGGAGTACATTTTTGTTGCATTTGAAAGAGGGTATTTGTTAATGTGTCACAGTGGGTTTTCTTTTTTCCAAATGAAGATTATAGAGCACAACAAACTGATTTAAATGGTTAACTTCTCTGGGAGAATTGCCCCTGTCAGTTAGTATGCAGTAATATAGCTGTATGATTCTGTCCAAAGATCTACTCCAGATGTTTTGTGCAATTTCTTTCAGATTTAAGGATGTTTAACCAGGTTTTACATAATGTTATTTCATGTAAAAATTACTTTTTTTAATAATTCAAACATGCTCTTCTAAATGCATGAAAAATAATTCAATGTCCCTTTAAGTACTCTCATAGCGTGGATAATCTGCATATATTTAAATAGCATACTTCCCTTGGAAGTGGAGTGAAACACCAACCACAAACTTTAGCTGCATCCAGACATAAATCTCATTCAATTGGCCAATTGAACCAATAGAACCCGTAATGTAGCCTGTAAATGTTACGGATATTCAATTGGCTACATTTAGCAACTCGCATTCCAATTGCAAGTTACAGACTCAAAAGCACTGTGGTTGTCAAAAACGTAACTCTGTCCTATCTCCTCCTCTGATTTTTCAAGCCTGTAAATGTTACCAGTGCTAAAGATGCAAAATCCATATTCAGTTACAAAAATGCAACAAGCCCGCAATTGCCTTCACACCGGTTAATGGCAAATGTATCCAAAAATGATACGAGTATTAGATAGAACTTGCCAGTGGGTTAAACACCTGTTCCTAACACTGCAGCAGCAAATAAACACACACTACTGTACTTTAACAAGGAGTTAATACATATCAGGCCATCCACATGGACTTAAACAGATGCTTTAATGCATTTCAAGATTGCTTGAGTGCAACATGATCGACAAACATTACTTATGTGCGTGTATTAATGCTTAGCCTACAATTGCAGGTTAATGGTAATCTCCATGTTTTACTGACGTCATGATGACGTTCTCATTTACTGTTGGCTCTGTCATAAAAGTAACTTACGGACTTGCTTAATTATTGCCAGATCACATGATCATGCACGACTTACAAGTTCATGGTTTGCGTGTGCAGGCTGTTAGCTTGTAATTATGGGTTAGAGACAATTTAAATACATCTAAATTTTGCAAAAAAATTTAACCAGAAGCCAAAATGTCAGGTTACAGGTACCGTAATTATGGTCTTGCAAGAAAATTAGGCTCCTATTTGGTTTTATTTGTAGACAACAGCTACTTGATCTTGCTCTATGGTTGTTTTTTAAAGCCTTTAGCATGGGTGGTGAGACACACTATCTCTGTACTGTTTAATGCAGTTGTTCTCAACAGCAAGTCTTTAGACTGTTGCCTGACCCTAAGACCTTATCTGCGGGGGCTCAGGGATAAAGTGAGCACTATATTCATACCGTCACAATGATAGATATTATATTTTATACATATTATATATTACTAGTAACTTACTTGTTATAAATGATGGTATAATATGTTATTTTGAATTATCTGTTCTGTATCGCTCTGTGCTGTCTCTCTGTGCGCCCTCTCCTTCTCTCTGTGCACCCTCTCTGTGCGCCCTCTCTCTGTGCCCTCTCTCTGCGCTCTGTGTGCTTTCTGTCTCTCTCCTTCCCACTCTCTTTCTCTCCTTTCTCTCTCTCCCTCCCATTTCTCTCTCTCCCTCCCTCTCTCTCTGCCTCTCTCCCTCTCTCATCCTTCCTGCCTCCCTCTCTCCCTCTTTCTCTGCCTCCCTCCTTCTCTCTCTCTCTCTCCCTCCCTTTCTGTCTCTCTCTCCCTCCCTCTCTCTGCCTCCCTGCCTCTCTGGCTCCCTCTCTCTCTCAGCCTCCCTCCCTCTGTCGCTCCCTCTCTGCCTCCCCCTATCTCATATCTCCCTCCCTCATGTCTCTCTTTCTCTCTGCCTCCCTCTGTCTATCTGCCTCCCTCCTCTCTCTCTCTCTCTCTCTCTCTCTCTCCCTCCCTCTCTCTTTGGCTCCCTCCCTCTCTCTCCCTCCCTCTCTCTCTCTGCCCCCCCACTCTCTACCTACCTAACTCTTTTCTTACTCTCTCTTCGCTCTCTCCCTCCCTCTCTGCCTTTCTCTCTCTGCCTCCCTCCCTCTCTGTCCATCCCTCTCTGTCCATCTCCCTGCCTCCCTGTCTCTCTGTTTCTCTCTCTTCCTCCCGGAGCCCTCTCCCACCACAAGACTGCTGAACTGTGCATGCGTGACAAAGTTACTATCCCTATCTTTAGGGATAGTAGCTTGTGAGTAACACCTGTGCAGAACGTATCTCACAGGCTTGACGCACAAGCTAACAACTATTATGGTCGATAGAGAAACTTATAATACTTATAAAAAAAACGATAGAGAAACTTGTAAACAGTTAAACTGTATTCTATTCAAATCAGTGCAAAGGTAGCTGAAAAGTCATCACCCTGTTAAGTATGGGTGTCAGAGCTGCTCCTTGTGAGCACTGGATGGTGATCAGACAATCCCACGTGCATTGGAAGGTGACCACATGTATATTCACCAGCTGGTCCTCATAGGAATCACATCCTTTTTATTTATGTTTTTTTTTTAAATAACTGACAAAAGTTAAAACTGTATATATATATATATATATATATATATATATATATATATATATATATATACTGTATATTTAAATTTAAACAATGTAAAAGAATACAAGAAAAAGTGAAGAAAGAGGGTTTTAACTCATTGCCTACTGTTCTAAAACAGTTGTTTTAACCCACTCCACCACATATATGCATAAGGCTAAATTATATTCAGTTTGACAATCTGAACCTAATTATGTATGAAATCTTGTGCGACAACTTAAGGGGCTATAAAGCAATATATAACAATGAGAATAAGTAAATTTGTGATCAATTTAAAAAAAATATAAACAACATTCCAACATACTTTTCCACCCTCTATTTAATGGTGCAGAACACATATGGTGACACCAGTGTCCATTTTAAACACATCATACTATAATTCCATAATATATTGCAGGGTTTGGAGAATGGTGAGGGGATGGTGTTTACATTATGGCTTCCAGAAACAGTTGTTTATGTTTCTACAAGCATGATGAACCCCACCAAGAAACTATTTCTTTTTGATTTGGAGAGGACAGCAGAGATCTTAAAAGAGACAAAACTTTGGTAGAAACTGGCCTTCATCATCAATTAGATTTAATTAAAATATGTGTTAATAGTTACATTTTGAAACTGAAGTTTTTTTCAGCTTAGTTATTGTTGTGGAAAAAATACAAATATTCATACATTTTAGGTATATACAGTATATATATAGCATTCATAAATTTTGTAACACTTGGGAACTTTTAGCCCTGAAACTGTACTCAGTCCAATTCAGGCCGTGTGGCATGAAAACAAACATAAACAAGTCCCTATTTCTCATAATAAATTGTTCTCAAGAGGCAGTAAACAATTATTTAGCCTAAACAAATACTTATTTCATATAAGGCCAGTTCTTGACCTTTGCGCAGAGATAACAGATTGGAATCTTTTTTGCGCATCTAGTGTGACGTACCAAGACATGCTTGAGGCATGCTAATCAAACTTGTTATCTTATTGGTCTACTAATATCAGTGATCTTTTATTGGCTGTTGATGGGTTATACCATGATTCTAAAAGGTGGGAATGGATTATCCCATTGTCTTTATGTAAACGATTATAAAAAGCTATGTTGTTTATATTTCTGTCCAGTCAGCCAGCCAGTAGCAGCCATTTTGGATGTTTTTGCTACTGACCCACGTTTTTGTTTACTTATTGTTAGCCTTGGTGTAATTTCTCTATACAATAATAATTAGTCTAATTGGTCCAAGTTATGGAACCTATAGGCTACCAACCTAAGTTGATCAGATACACCTTTTATGCAGCTATAATTATTGTTTTTATTGCCACATACTAATTTTTAAAAATCATAACCTTTCTTAATTTTTAATTAAAAATTCTGTTTTAAAAAAACTGCAACGATTTAAAATATAAATTATAAGTTCCCTTGGTTGTTAATCCAAGGGTTTTTTGACATCTTATATTATCTTATTTTTCACATATTTGATTTTTACTCAATTATGATGTTAATATTCTTGACCCACATTTTTGTCTAAATAATCTCTAATATAAGAACATTATCAGAGGACTCTGTTTTTTGGTATCATGACTGGGTTTCGGAGTAAAATGTGGTCTGTGGGTATGTTTTTTTTTTACGAATATTATCTTATTTTGAAGATTTCATGTTTCCATTGCTTCCAGTCCTCTCTCTTGCTTCCTCACTGCTATTTTATGGGGTGCAGCTCTTTAGTAAATCAGAATGGAGATGTATTTTCTGCCTGTCTGTTCTGTTCACTTAAGGTATATTAACACAGTTACTGTTCAATCCACAGTAATCCACTGTACTACAGTACAAATCACGATAGATAGATAGTGTTGGATCACAAATATTTATATTTTGCGCATAAGATCCATGTGTATGTATATGTATTCCCTGCTTATCCAGAATCTAATGTAAAATCGACACTGGGCTTTCTGGCATAGATAATTGCCCCCTGCCCGTAAAATACCTCTTTATTATCCTATTTTGATTTTCTAGACCTGAATTTCTTAGTAGAGTCGGAATACCCTTTACCCGTGATGGTCATCAAATGTCTCTAAATACATAGAGCCCGATTCAATTGAGCAATTGTAACTTACAGTAGCCCATAATGAAGGAAAGTAAGTTATTTTGCTATTCAAGTGGCGTCTTTTTGAGGGCTACAAACGCTTACGGGTTACAGCCTTGAAATCCTTGCGGTTGTTAAAACGGGAACTTACAGCCCATCAAAACCTTTGATCTTTCATGTCCACAAGAGTTCCGAGCACTAAAATCTAAATCACTATTCAATTGCTACAATTCCCCAGGCGCCCGCAAATGTTTTCACACCCGTAAACGGCAAATGTAGAAGAAAATCCTACGAGTACCAGATAGGACTCGCAAGGGGGTTTAACCCATGTCTGTAGCACTGTAAATGCAAATAAAAAAATCAATACTGCACTGTAAATGACGGGGAAAGCGATGAAAGGCATTATAATTAATTGCACGACAGGCTCAAGCTCACAAATCGGCAACAAAAAAATTAAAGTTATGCTTCATTTTGGAGTTATATCGATCTCGGGAATCAATAAATTAATACATATCAGGCCACCCACATGGACTAGAACAGTATTGGCATTCATTTATATTCTTTTGTATTGGCTGTTTCTAAATGGGTGGTTAAGGCCTTGCTTTATTGATAATATTCCCACCCTGATATGCTACATATGTAGTATGTATATTTGCATGATTTACTGTTTCGTCTTTCGGCCCCTAGCTTGTGGGCTTGTTCAATTGAATAGCATCGGAATTGTAGCAGAGTTCAAGCCCACAGCAAGCCCGCAGACATAAGGCCTGTATATCGCGAGTTGCCGGCTTTGAATTGAATCGCGCTCATAGTGCTGTATAAATTCACATAACAACATTTTTTCTTTTGTTCACTTTCTTTTCTTTATTACTTGCAGCAAAAATTGTGTCTGTAAGCAGGACACTGAATTCTGTAAGGAACTCCAATCAGCATCTGGGAAATGAGAAACTAGGATAATCTCCAGCAGTAACAACAAGTATTTAAACATGGTAGGAGGGTCTAAATGACAGAGATGTTAATCATAGCCAGCTCCATGGACTCCACTTTACCACATAGTCCTCAGCATATTGGCTACTGCTGCGGAATACCCCTGCTCATTACTAATGTAGAACACTGGAGGATGACTAAAAGGAGCATTTATGGTTGAAAAAGTCATAATTTTTACTTTACTTTCTCTATCTGTATCTGATGAGCAGTTTGGCTGACTTTAGTGGCCCTTTAACAAGTTCTTATTATCTTTTAAATGCATGTATTGTTTAATTTGGGCAGATACTGCTTAATCTGTTTTCACTATTAGCGCTTAAAAATCCATTTATTCCTATTGCTAATTCAACATTATTGTGTGGTCCTTTTCAGTTTACCTGGTTGGAGTTATTTTCTGAATCCAATGTCCATCCAGGTGTCAAATAAAGTTAGGAAATATAAAATGTAATTAATTGTTTTTTTTTATTTCTAAAAATATTTTGCCATTACCAAATTAATCAACATTATAAAAAACAGTCATGGCCCTTTAAAATTATACTTTACCTCTAGTATAATGAAAGCCCAATAAGCCAGATTGTATTAGGTTATTTATTATTATGGGGGTGGGTGACCTGGGCCGAACAGTCCACTCGCCCAGGGAAAGTGTATGTGCAATACAACGCCTGGCGGTATAACCGGATGGGTAGGTTGGGCTCCTTAGCCTTTGTTGGCAGCCAGCCTAAGTGAAGGAAAACTGATTTTATACCCAGTCAGATGCAGCTTGTTAGCCCTGTCAGGCGATCCATCTAAGAGAAGGACACTGCAATATAACACCTACGACTCAAGGACCTCATTGTCACCATGCCAGCTTGCTAGGCCATGACAGATGAACCCCGAGTGTAAAGGGTGGGACCAGTACTGCGCACACTGCATCTCACCTTAAAACTCCATTGCGCAGACCCAAGGAATGCGGTTGAGTCTGCCTGTCCTGCATTCGCCTCTTCAGCCACCAGAAAGCCCACAGATGTGGAAAAAATCTATTTAAAATCTTCAGGAAGTCAAGCAAAACATTAATTATTATAAATCTTGAGAACGTTATTTCAAGGAAGGGGCTACAACCTTCAACTCTAACATCTTCTCTGTTGGCCAATAAAATGTATGATCACCCTGATGTCACAGTGGATGACATCACAATGCCTGTCCACTAGGAAAGGCTGTAGTAACTATTAGCCAGTGTTTCACGGGAGCCTTTTCTCGGAAGACCATAAGGAGCGAGACTTAAGTTGGAAAGGTAAGAATTAGGTAACATTATTAGTCACTTGCCAACTTCCCTCTTTCCCTCTTAGCTTTCCAAATGTCACTTTTTTGAAGTTGCTGTCCTTCAATTAAGTACACACTTGCATGTATTTATGTACACTGAAATACAGAGGACAAGATTTATAAAATGTATATTTTGGTGGATTTGTGAAGAAACTATTCATTCTTATGTTATAATAGGGGATGCTAACATCTGCAAAAGGTATTCAACACAAACAAAGCATCAGGCGTTCTCAAGTAGGCCACACTTGCATATGCATACACTCATGGGGAGTTCAAGATACACATGGTAATCTTTTATACATGATCTTTCAACCAAAAAATACCTGAAAATATATCAAATACAAATGGACTCCAAATCATGGGCATGTTTAAACACTTGGAGTGATTTTATAATATTTAAAATATCTATATTTAGTAATATGTTTATGTACATATTTTTATAACTTTTATTTTATATTATTTAAAGAACCACTTTGGTCATATTTTAAAATGTACTATTTTGAACATCATTTAGTATATAAAGAAAAATAATTGTACATATTCTAATTTATTATGCTTTATATGTAATTATGCTGCTGTGGAATATACCATTTTTGATTTGGCAGATCCACGTCTTTAGGTGGAAGGCGACTTTGAATGCGCAGAAAGTTGATGCCTGTGCAATGGGAATGCAGCAGTTACATCTGCCAGTGTCAAAATAACTAATAGAAATTAATTAGTTTAAAAGAACAAAATCACCCAAGAAAGTAGCAAGCAATAGCAGGGAAAAACAATTATCATGTTTAGTTCAAAAGAGCATATAGAAATAAAAGGGCACAGTGGCCCTTGATTTTATGTTTATATATATATATATATATATATATATATATATATATATAATGGTACACAGATACTTACGGAGATGTACACAAAGTATTAGATATATACACTGATATATAGAGCCTCATATACGTATAAGTATTTACACATGCTAATTGTACTCACACAATGGGATACTGATCTATACAGTGATACACACGTGTTGTACAAAAAGCCTTACATATGTATACTGATACAGACCCACACATAGGCCCACACTTAATACAGATAAATACAGTGATAGGCCTATACATATAGTGAAAGAAATATAGCTTCATATGGACCTAGACGATCCAGGCCTAGGGTAGTAAACTTGAGAGAAACACATTCCTCTCCAAAATACTGTTGTACTTTAAAACCCGTGGTTGTTCTGCATTTTGAGAATAGGACTAATTTCCTTGGTTTGGTAACAGTTCTCTTTCCAGCATAGAAACACTCTGCGTGCCTTCCACAGTGTCTCATACATTTACTGATAACATAAATGCACAGAGCCTAGAAATGCTCATAAACAGGCATAGGTATATTTTTAATTATAAGTATTGTGCGCTACACAAGTGGTTCTCATCCTTTCTGATCTGGATTTCTTTCCAATGATCATGAGACCTGCCATCTTTAACTGAGTGATATACACATTTCATCTTATTTTGCACTGATCTGAATAGCATACATATTAACTGCAGATACATGCACCAGTAATCTATCAACAATTATGATTGTAAGTTAGGCTCTCTTGCAGAGGCTGAGTTAGTGAATCGAGGGCCCTGGTGCAAAATAATTTGGGTGTGGGGGGGCTTGCAACATCGTGTATGAGTCAATAAAAATATTTAGGTAGATTACCCCTAGGTCGATTATACTTCTTTTCTGTAAATATAATTATCTGCCACTATATCATAATAATTTAAGAGTCTCCCTCTATTGCAGTCAGCTACCAATACCTGAAGCTTTGCACTTGCTGCACCAGCAGTAGCTCTGTGTCATGATTATATTGTTTAGTGATTAATATTACCAGTAATTATGGATATGGCCAAAGGAGCATGACATTGTTGCATTGTGATTATGTATTATTGTGTGTGGTTATATTTATATGTTGCCTGGACATGGTTATCATGTATACTAGCTATTATATGTTATAGAGGGAAAATGTTTATAGAACAGGAGAATACATGAGGCTAAGATAAATATGCTCTCTACATAAGCTTAACTGCAGAACATTGCATCCTCGCACATACAGGCCTTGACAGGTGCATGCACTTCAAGTAGTCCTAAGCAAATGCTTGAGGTTAACACCAAAGATTTTTATGCCCTAGCTAGCTATAGACATCTGTCATCTGACGAGTTTTATCTCAAGGGCTCTACAAGGCAGATGTGTTTCATCACACACATACACAAAGGTATACAAGGTTGTGGTATGGGAGATGTATAAAATATTGGTTCTATGATTGAATAAAGGTTCAGTTCTAGTTTCACATATCTAAGGTGTGAGACTAGTTTCACATATCTAAGGTGTGAGACTGTGTTTTGTATACTGAATTGGGGAGTGGTCTTGCCATGGGCCACTAGTAACCTTTATGCCTGAAGCTTTGGGCATTGCCCTCTTCAGAAGTCACCTTTTGTGCCAGAGATAATAAGAACCACATGATTCTGCTGGGGTAGGTTTGAACAAGGTTCATATCAAGCCCCCTTGAAGAAGCAGATCATGACATTGGCTGACAGTTGTGGGATCTCTGTATAAAACACAAAAGGCTAGCAACTTACAAGGACATGAGGAAACTGAGACCTGAGGAAATGCCTGCAGATTTAACCATGGATCAGTAGAGGACTGTCTTGACACAAATCAGACAGGAGATACAGTGGGAGTGGAGAGGGGTATGCAACGGCCCTTTTCCAGCTCCTGTGGATGGGGAATGCTTATCCCCAGTGGAGACAGAAAATGTTGTTGTTTCTGGGATTATGGCCGTGTCATGAGCTAATGGAGTGGCTGGAGGACCTGGTGGTGCAGGAAAGTGACTTAGAGGACCAGTATACAGCCTGGTTGGTAGCTGTTGGAATGCCTGGTATGGGGCCCTATTTGTCATTGGGGCTGAAAAAGGCATTCTGGGAGCTGACATATGGCCCTCTGGATTGTGGGGTGGGCACTTTACAGCATACAATAGATGTGCTCAAGAGACGTTGTAACTCTCTGGGGTGGCCCAATGGCTGGATGAGGCAATTTCCCTGATGCCATTGATCTGGCAGGAAGTACAACTGGGAGCAGGATATCTGTTCCTGCTAGATGAGGCATCCCTGGATCGGTTGTGGTCACCAAGTTGGGAGGGGTCATGCCAGCTTGGCCTGAAACAGAACCACCTAGCAGAGACTACAGGGACCCGGCTAAATTTTGCCAAGGCTGGGTCAGAAAATAAAGGTATGGATTGTTGGAAGAATTCTGATCTCAGGTATTCTAAAAGTAACAAGGATGCCTTCATGCATGGGGTTGACTGGGAAGAAGAACTGGTCCCTATCTTTAGAAGGAGCTGAGCCTTGCCCAGTTAGAGGCATGGGGACAGGGCCAAACCACAGCAGTACTAGGCCCAGGGGAAGACCTGGGGAAAAGCTACCATGCTAATAGAGTCAAAGAAGAACCAAATAAACACTGGGCCTTACCAATGGACTGTAAACATAGTGGGGTGGTTCCTTGGATGACCATTGTCCAGGAGCCAACCACAGATCATGGGGCAGAAGCAGCAAGCAGCCCGACTCTTCAGCCTGCACAAGCTTCTCAAGGGTTGCCTGTATATACACACCAGGCAGTCTCAGGTGGAGAGATCCAGAAGGTTCTACCTGAGGATCCAGAGACCAAAGAGCCAGAGGGAGATTAGAGCTGTACCCAGACAGTAGTTAAAGAAAAAGGATGCTGGGAGACAGTGAGCTCAGCGCAGCCCCAAGGAGGCCATCAGAAGGAGTACAGACTGGCAGATGCGTCAGGTATAGTCCTCAGTGGAGCTATTGTTTTATTGTGTACCCCTGAAGAATATTTTCCCTAAAGGAGGGGGAAAAAGGGGACAGTGGTCCTGGCTGTAGTGGGGTGGGTGGTGATAACCCCTGATGAACAGTCACTTGAACTGGCTATTCCCCTTAAACCACTTGAATTGGGTAAGCCAGAGGGCCTAACAGAACACTGAGACTCAAACAGTGGACAGGGTAAGGAGCAGACATGGGGAGGGGAAGAATGTTGGCCATTTGTGGTCCCTTAGGCCCATGGACTGTTGTAAATACAACCAGTCAGCTGTTTGTGCTGGCTTAGCTGTGGAGGGTGGAGCCCCGTGGGGCCCAAAAAATACCCCAGATTTGTTCACCACTGGATGGGCCAATTTTCATGGATTGCCATAGAGGATAACTCAGGGTGTGGTTTGTCACCTGGCCTCCCTGCCTTGACTTCCCTGCAGCAGCCCAAAAACACTGTTTGTATGCCTCTATCACTGGCCAGGATCATGGGCAAGGGGGGAGTTAGGGTCTTCCATTTTGCCAAGGATACCTGGGGGTACCATCCCAGAATCAGCAGGTCAGGAGGTCCCCCTTGCCTGGAAGGAGAGGGTTTTGCTGGGGAAGGATCCTCCCAAGTTTTTTGGGGACCTACTAGCCTGGATGTACAGTTTCCCCTGGACTACCTTGAAGGGTCCTCCAGGGCAGTGGTCTTATAAGTCTCCTCAGGGACTTGGGAAGGTCTTACTATGCCACTGGGAAAGAGGGAGTATTAACCCTGGACAGGGGAGGCAGGGTACCTAGAGAGCCAATGAGGCTATCACTTGGATGGACTGATACACTTCCCATGCTATACTAGAAAGGAAAGGGGAAGAAATTGTCATGATTACATTGTTTAGTGACTAATATTACCAGTAATTATGGTCTTATCATCGGCCACTAGTAACCTTTATCCAGTATTCTCTGCCTGTACCTTTGGGCATTGACCTCTTCAGAAGTTACCTTTTGCGCCAGAGAGAATAAAAACCACATGATTCTTCTGGGGTAGGTCTGAAAAAGAGTTAATATCAAGCCCCCTTGAAGAAGGAGATTGTGACACTCTGCATTTGCTCTCTTCATCCCTCTTTGTTGCCAAGGCATATATGTTTACAGGGACGTGCACCAGCCATAGGACTAGCTGTTAAAAACCATTTCTCTACACTTTAGGCAACTTTTTTCTTGCACTACGGAACACAGTTCTGGTTTTCAGTATTCCTCTGCTGTGCAAAGGCAAAGCAATCAGAGAGCCTGATTCAATTGAGCAATCGTAAGTTAGTGGAGCCCCTAAGTGAGGTCGTAAGTTAATTTGCTATTAAGCTATAAGCTCGCAAATCGGCAATAAATAATCATATTTTTCTATGTGTCATTATGGGGTTATATCGATGTCGGGAATCAATGAGTTAATACATATCAGGCCACCCATATGGGCTAGAACAGTATTGGCATTCATTTTTATTATTTCTTATTTTGAGGGTTTGTGAGTCCCATTGCATATCGGACCCACAAACCTAATTGAGTGACATGTAACCTCCATGTTATACTGCAGTAATCATGGCTGTCTTATTTTCTATTGGCTGTTTTGAAATGGGTGCTTATGCGCTTGCTTCATTGATCATGTTCCCGCCCTGCTACGAACCAGTGTATGGCTTTGGGACAGTAACTTGCGGCCTTGAGCAACTGAATAGCATCGCAATCAGAGACATACAGGAGCCCGCAACACACCCGCAGACATTCTGCCGTCTGTGGTTGAGTTGTGGGCTTGAAATTGAATAAGGCTCTACGTAAATCTTGGTAAACCTACCCAAAATTTTATCTAAATGAATGTGTCCTCAAAAAGAGCGGCACCTTACCAATCTTGACTCTCCTTTTAGGTATTTTGCCCACTTTTTGCTTGGCTGAAAACTGTTTGCGGTTGCACGGAATCACCCTCAACTTCCGATAACCTTGATATATCGGTTACTCTACTGTCCAACTGGTCACTATATTTTAAGAATATACAGTGAATGCCTTTTCATTAAACATACAAGGTAAGGGCCTGCTGTGTAAATTGCACTTTTAACTAACCAGAGACTAGCGCGCAACATGTGAATTTCATTAACATCTCAATTTTACTTAAGGTAAGTTCATACTATAGGTTTTTAATGCAATGGATGCATTTTTTATGATGCACGTTTGTGTTCTTGCACTATATCAATGTGCTAGAGACAAGTCTCACAACAATTTAGCTTCATGATGAAAGTTTGCCATACACAAAAGGACAAAGTATTTCCTCTAGACAAATATCATGACCATCAACGTTTCACAGCCTAATGATTATGACAGTTCTGTTCTTAATCTTTAAGTAGTCATTCATTTGCTGAGTGGGTTATCATAAATCAAACAGGCCTACTTAGATTTGTTTATTTGCAGATTGAGTGCCTCTTACCATGTTTTTGCATATATTTAAATTATCTTTGGGGTTCAGACTCGGCAAGGGGCTTAATGGGTTCCAGTCATAGACTTCTTGCTTTCTGTGCCTTGGGGAGTGCAGCTATATCTCTTTGATAAGGCCCAACAGGCTGAAACATACGCCAGGGGGGTTGCTGTTTCTACCAGGAGGGATTGCCTGATATCCTGGGCTAGGATCACTCTTGTAAATGAGACCAGACTGACATGGGTGTAGGAACAGGGGGGATGGAGGGGGGCAAATCCCCCCAACCTCCTCATGCAGGTCACTTCATTCACAATATACAGACAAAAACACACATGGGAGTATGACTTTCACCTCTTAAAACCTCAAATATATAAAGTATATGTATGGTGTCTTGTCACAACCAACATCTGCTCTATCTGGAACGATCCTCCGGTCTTAGCGTTCCACAGAGGTTGAAGATCAAGGTGGGTGTGTGTTGTACGTGTGTTTGGGTTCAATATGGCAATGGCATACTAAATCATACATTCTCTATATAGTGTGCCATATTAAACATGCCATTCGATAAGAACACATAGAGAAGTAATTATTGTTCCCAAACACACGTTCAACACCCACCCACTTGGATCTTCAACTCTATAGAAAGCTAATACTAGGAGATAGTTCCTGATAGACCAGACGCGGGTTGTGATGATGCCATACATATACCTCATATATTTGAGGTTTTAAAAGGGAAGAGTCATATTCACATGTGTGTTTTAGTCCGTATATTGTAATTGAAGTGACCTGCATGAGGAGGTTGTGCACTTAATTACTGAAGATTATTTTGGTAACCACCAAAAGATACAGTATAGTATAGTATTTTAGGGGAAATAACTTGTTTATACTTGTCCTAGTGATGAAATGTGCCTTAAATCAACTTTAACACATCCATCATAAACCAAGCTTCCTCACCTTTCTCTTCATATCCTTATAGGGCCCCAACAATAATCTAGACTAGTCCTCAAGCTTTTCTACATAGGCCAACAATGTAAGTTTAGTATAAAAGAATTTCTATTAGGTTAATACTTTTTCATATTAAAGGTGGTGGCATTGCATTAGGTGGATTAAGAGCAGATGTTTACAAATTAACAGCCAAATGGCTTGTCTTTATCTGATATTTGAAGGTTATGTTTATACAGTGTGCTGTGTGCATAATTGCAGTAGTTAAATGGCTAGTTAGTTGGTTGTTCTGATCGGAATATCCTTTTTGTCGGCTTCACCAAAAGGTTTATTATATGTACCTTTGCTTAAAAGATCATATAATTTTGATCCCACTATTGGCGGTTAACAATCCCAGACCTTTTTTTGTTTAAAATGAGTAACAATGTTCCTATGCTATCTTTCCTAAGTGGGAAGATAAAGCCAGGCACATTTTCTTTTCATGTTAGCAGAATAAATACATGTTATCTTACTAGTGCAATAAAAGAATTGGGAGGAAGAGTATAAAAAAGCCAATGTTCATGTTTATTGGACTAATATAAAATTGCTAGGCAGATGGCCAGGAGAGAACAAACATTCTTTGCTAGGAATTCCACGGTGACTATTTGCCATGTGCAAACTGCCATTGCAGCTCCTTCAAAGTATTTTGTGGTCCTCTTGAAGCATAGTAGATGTACCCCAATATCCAGTGTAGTAATCCTTGGGAGGCAGCATTTGGACATAATTTCATTGTGGGACATCTATTACTTGATTTAGCACACTGTGTCAACTTTATATACTTAAGTTTTCTGAGGAAGCATTAGAATCCATTTATATATTATTCAGTTTGTTGCAGTAACCCGTGCAAATAGGTTTTCCGTTTTGTTGGCACAGTAATTATAATCAACATATTAAATGTAAATTTTGATAGCTTGCGTTGGACATTTGTTGTGAGAAGAAAAATGCCAATATACTGTATGCACACCAAAAATTTCACAAGGGAACGTTTATTATATTGGTATTGTATTTCAAGATCGCTGTACTGCAATACAATTACATTGACAATCCATTGTGTTAGTTTTTTGTATTAAAAAGAAAAAGCTCAAGGAAAAACAGAGTAATATTTGGAAGGATATTTAACATCAAAGGACATGTAAGACCCAACTTCCCATCCTATAGTAAGTGCAATGATGTATTCATTAGACCTAAGGTGTGTCCCCCATTGTTTCACTGTTTTGTTATCCATAGAAAATACGCTTTTGTTCACACATGTGCAGTCACTAGAACACAAAAGTCCCCTGTAATGACTGTGTGAATTACAGGCACTACAAGTAATGTGATCGTAGTCCGATAGGCAAAAAGCAAAGGTACACAAAAATATAGACTAATTCTTAGGTTTCCGACTGACAACTCTGGCCACTCTTTGCAATGGATTCTTACAAGTAATACAAGTATGTGACATCTGGGAGATAGAACAGTAGCTGATTCTATTTTAATTAATCATGTGTGATAATTAACTAGGATGTAATTAGATATAATCATCCTGAAAACATTGTTAGTTTATTTCAACACTTAAGTATAAGGTTTGTTCGTGCACCTGTGTCTGATTAAGGGAAGGCAATAGGACAATCATTATTGGGTACGCAACTCATTATGTGTGTGTTTGACAAGTGATACTGCCGGACATTGTGAGAAACATAAAGTATTCATGACTATTCAGCGCTCTCTGTGACATTTATGGATCTTATTTCAGTAACTTTTACATCTTGCTGTCATACAAAGAATGGCAGCTTCAGCTATGGTGATAAAGCGAGGTTCCTCTGCTTTTATGTGAAAAAGGTTTTGTAAAAGTTATGAAATTCTGCCACTTTCGATTTTATTGTTCCATGTCCAAGGAGGCGTAGGGATGTCATTTACAATTTATTTCTGTGTCTTTCTGCCACTTATACATTATAATTCAGATCTGGAATCTGACTGGCTCATAAAACCAAGGACAAGTGTGAAAGCATGAATCTCATTGGCTATAAGGATCACACACTAAGATAAATACAGCCGTGATACAAATCTGTTTGTTTATTAAATATGTTGTGTATTTATACTGCATAGCTCACATCACTTGCCTTCTTTAACATTAAAAAAGTGACTTTTTATAACTAATCTCTCTCTACTCAAAACCATGTGTGCTAAAAAAAATTGCTACATATTGACAATTGTGACATCTCAAAACATAAAAATACTAGTTTATTTATATGGTGATGTGCAACCAAATTATATATATATAAAAGAAACACATTACCCTAGTGTGACAAGGCATTACATGGCATTCCAAAACATTGTCCTTAGATGTCCGTTAGCCTCTGTCCCAGGAATCCTCTTCTTTGGCTACATCTGCTGCTACCTAGCATGTCATGTGGCTTATCTGGAGTCTTGACTCTAGTGTCTTACTCCAGGTTATAGCATCTTCTGGAGACGTTTCTCATAACAGCTCTCATGTGCCATCAAGTGTAAGGCATCTGGCTTTCAACAAGCCTTTTTTTCCACCAACATATTTTGCCTATTGAGTTTTTCACGTTAATTTTTTTTATTTTTATTTATTTCTCTAGCAGTCTAGTTGGTGTCAGGCAATTGACATTTTGATGGCAATCAGCTGAAATTTACAAAATAGGGATCCATTGCCTCTGGTGTTTCAGTTGAAATAGTGGCTGTTAAAGCCCCCACCCCTCTACACCTACAGTATCAGGGCATTAGGGAATGTTTCTGTGCTTTTATGAGCACATGCTAGTGATGTCACATTGTGTTGCTGTTTCCCCTACGGAGCACCATCCTATGGGGCATTGCAGAAAGATGGGTTTGGGGGATGTCTGGGAGTTGGCCTTAGCACCAGAGGGAAGGTAGAGAAGGCTACCCTCAAACGTCCTCGGTATCTAAGGGGCTTTAGTGAACTGGAACAAGTTTAATAAACAGGATATTCAGAAATGATGTGCAAATTCCAGTGAACACCTTTACCACCAACTACACAAGACCCTGATTCTAAGTTAACTGAGCTTCTCAAGGGCTGTGAAGTAGATCACTGAACGCTTCAATGTCAATTTCCTATAGGAATATTTGCCATTGCAGCCTCAGAAAATCATTTCACAACCCTCTGTGATGCTTAGTAAATCTAAGAGGAAAGATTTTTATTTTATTTTCTTAATTTCAACTTTTTGTTGAATAGAGTATAACAGTCCTTTGATGAAAACAGTAAACCTAAAAAGCAAGGGTGGGTCAAGGGATTCTTATTGTCTTGACAGGGTGCTATGGGGGCCAGAAGCCTCACGCAACATGTTACAGGCTACACATTTTCATTACATAATCTTCTCCAGACATGTCACAGTTCAAACAGAAAATAGAAAAAACATGGGCGAAGATAGCAACTGCTCATTGGATAACTATAAGTGCACTTCTGGAATGCACAGGGGTGATCACTAGAAGGTCAGTCCCAAGACACATCTAGGATGTGTTTGATACCAGAGAAAGGTTTTGGATGAAGGCAGTTTTGTATTTAAAAAAATGTGTCCAGTTGTCTGGAGTCATTCATCCCGGCTGCATTTTTGGGCAAATGAGCTTAAGTGCCCCATACTATATCTCAGGAATGTGGTGATTTCCCTTTGGACCTCTGCTGACATGCAATAGCATCCCTTCAGCCAAGGTTCTACCTTTGTGTTTCGACCAATGATTATGAGAGGTTTTGTCAGTTAGATGCATCTTTGCAGGGGTCTTGGGTGTCAGATGTAAGCTTGGTCCTGCTTGTAAGACCTTTCAGTCCAGGAGAGAAATGGTGACCATCTTGGTTACTGGTCATACATTTAGAACAGATTAATGATGACTTACTCTCTTATAATATTAAATGTTATGTTTTTATCATTCAAAATTCAGAGCCTCAGATTAAAGTTTATCTCATGATTTGATGCAAAGAACAAGATGATTTCAAGGTTAGTGCTATGTCTGTAGTTTTATGTTGCTCTAGGCCCATTCATATTTTTTCATCCCATGCCTCTGATTATTCTTCCTTTCCCATATGGGTTATACTTCCTTCTCCATCTTTCAGCAATATGTTTCTGTATATAGACATTTTTGTGCATAAGCATACACTATAGTACAGCACTGGCAACTTGGCACGCAGCAACCTCCTGGACATGTTCTGCCCTTTAACCACAGGGCCTTATGAACTACACCACTGTACTGTACACCACTGTATTGTATTTCTGCCCTTCATATTGTGGTTTAATCTGGAATGCATGTTTTACTGTATGATTTCTTCCATCCAATGAATAGCTCCTTATGCAAAAACTGACAGCTGGTGACACTTTATTGTCAACCTAGAAGATTAGGAAGAGAATTTAGTGTTCAAGAGACTAATTACTTCTTCATTCCCTCAGGGCAGAAGAGATCAGATGTTTACTTAGGGGTTAATAATAAATGAATTAAAAAAAATACTTAGTGAATACCATATTTAGAATATGCATGTCAGCAGGTTGTAATTAGCTAATTAAATGCCTGGCTTGACAGAATTGGCCATTAGGGCATGGGTGTTTCAGATTGCTCTGCTGTGATAAATCTTAGAATATATATTTTATACAGTATTTAAAACTTCTTTAGTGAAGCGGCTTTACTGTATTTATGAGAACACAAATTCTATACAGTATTAATAATGTAATAAACACTTTTAACACAGGGACAATAATAGCTATCCAATTCATACTATAGGAGGGAAATTATATTGTAATAAATACATTAAAGCATATTAAACATTTCTATCTTTTTTAACTAACTTTTAGGAAAAGTGTCTTTTTTCAGCTGCTAAGCTTAAGCTCTTAAATTCATGTTTAGCTAAGTTCATGTGATCAGATGTTTTCAGAAATTCAAGCTGCCACAACCCAAGTTATGTGTGAGGTGGAATAAAATATAGTTACATAGTCATCTGTTAAAATTACCATCAGTAAGAGATTAAACTAAAGAAATATCTACATTCAAATTACTGCTACTAGTGCTGTGTAAAAAAATATATGTTTACCACAAATGTATTGCACAATAGAACAATAGTTAAAGAACCACTTTTTCGGCCTTATTTAATTGCAAGCCTGTAATTACCTCCAAACTGAACTATTGGCTACGGATCACAGCCTCAACACGCAAACCATGAACCCGTAAGTAAAATTTCAGGGCATGATCATGATCAATTAAGCAAGCCTTTGGGTTAGTTTTTAGACAGAGACAATAGTAAGTAACTGAGACAGTTACCATGACATCAGTAAAACATGGAGTTTAAACTACAATTAATTAGTGTTTAGAAGTACAATTTGTGATCGGACCCGCAATCCAGCAATGCAGAAATCAATAAAAATCATTAAAGCAACTGTTCTAGTCCATGCAGGTTCCATGATATGTATAACACAGAAATAAAGCTTGATTTTTTTATTTTTTATTGTAGATTTGAGAGCCTGAGACTGTTCCGCAATTAATTCTAATGCCTTTCATTGCTTTCCCAGTATTTATAAGTACAGTAGTGTGTGTTTATTTGCTTTTGCAGTGTTACGAACAGGTGTTAAGCCCACTTGCGGATTCCATCTAGAACTCGTATAATTAGAGTAGAAGGCAATTGCAGGCCACATGAACGTTTGCATTTGAATATTGATTTTCTGTCCTCAGCAATGTTAACATTTGTGGGCTTGAAAAATCAAAGGTGGAGATAGGATAGGACGTTTTTGACAACCGTAGTGCTTTTGAGCCTATAAATCGCAAATCCAATGTGAGTAACTAAATGCAGCCAATTGAATATCAGTAACATTTATAGGCTCCATTATGGGCTCATGTAATTGCAATTTGGACAATTAAATAGGGCCCTATGAAAGGAAAAAGCATATGTTTGTCAAGTATTTAACAAAACAACATTAGCAGCTATGTAAAATCCGGCCCATCAGCTCACTGGCCTATACAAATCTGACTCCCAACATTAAAGAGGTCGGACAGCACTGATGTAGAGGATGGGACAGTGTAAGCTGTATGATAACCAGAGAAACTCTTTAGCACACCATGATACAAAATAGCAATTGTACTATACAGAGAGTATATATATCAAGAACTGTACATAAGAAATACGGTAAATACTAGTACTATCTTTAGCTCTTAACTTTAGACCAGATGTGCTAATGTTAGAGGTTTTGTGTATAATTGTGTTAGTAAATCTGCTTCCTATGATAATACAGTAATTGTTGTTTTGTTGTTCAGTTGTGTCCGACTCTCCGGACATGACTGAACACACCAGGTACATCTTTATATCCATGATCATGCTTATCCACTTGGTTTTCTTGGCAGAGATACTGGAGTGGGCTGCCAGTTCCTTTTCCAGTGGGCTACACCAAAGAGCTCCTGGTATTCCTAGGTGGTCTCCCATTTAAGTACTGACCAAACCCAACCCTTCTTGGCGTTAGGGTGGTGTGACCTCTTGGTTCCCTGACTGGAATCAAACCCATGTCACATGTGGTAAAGGCACCGAATCCTAACCACTGGACCACCAGGGAACCCAATATAGTAATAGGGTTCTCCAAAAGTACTCCAAGCCTCTAACCTTAACACATCTCATTTTCGGTGGGGGGAAAATTGTTGCATATGTGAATGTACAATAACAAATATAGCCTCCTGTGTTTGGTACATATTGTACTTAATATATGAATATAAAAAGTAAAACAACAACAACATAAATAAATAATATGGTATTTAGCACCAGTTGGGAGGTAAAGAAATTCATATAACACTTAATTCCTAGTTTAGTTTCCCATAATGTATTTTGGTAAGACATCGCAAAAAATATCCTTTTTTTTTATAGACCATCTGATGTGGTAAATGTAAATATAAAGTACAGCAGATAAATGGCTGAGTGAAATTGCTTTAAAACATCAATTTACTAGACAGATACAGATATAGTGGGGAAGGGGTATCATACCCACATATGTTTTTTGTCCATAACATACTTTGTCTTACCAAGTATGAAATGTTTTAGGATATTTCCTTTCTCAATTTATGTTACTGCTTAACATATTATGATTCTTGTTTTAGACAAAAATAATAAATTGGAGTTTTTTTTAACACACTCCAGTTTGACCATGGTCAGGTTAATGCAGATCAGAAATACATTGATTTAGAATAAGTTTTACTCTGCCCTAGACACAGGAGAGGGTCATTGTGTTCATGTATTTAATATATATGCTATTTGAAGAATCATACTTGAAAAGATGCAAAAATGTATTTAGAATGGAAAATGTCATCATACAGCCTTAAAATATTAACTTTTAATTGTGCTATTTTATGATAAATAAAATTCAATCCTTGCCCTAACTTACAAATACCTGAACTACACTACACCTCCCTAAAATTATATTCTTATCTCCAAATACACCCAGCTCTGCTCATGATTTGCACCTCTCATCCTCTACCATTACCTCCTCACATATTCACCTGAAGGACTTCTCAAGATCAGCCCCCATTTGTTTGAATTCCCTGCCTCGCTTCATTAGATTCTCTCCTAGTCTTCAGATATTCAAACATCCCTGAAAAACCACCTGTTCAGGGAAGCATGGCACTTACCTGCTTAACTCCACTATTTACAAGGCTGTTTAACCTTCTTCTATAAACATCTATCCATCAAGCAGTTCCTCATGACTGCTCATGATTGCAGGGCCCCCATTTTTTTATGTTTTACTGTCTTCAAATGTATGTCAAATTTTATTACTGTACTAGCGACTTGCCCATCAAAAATGAAGGCAATAAAAATTGAAGCCTGGCAATGCTGTTTGCCACACAATAGGAGCCTATGCGCCTCTACTTTACTGGCCTCGCGATTTGGCGCTCATCACGGGCCCCGCAATAAGTGCCTTTGGCGCTCATCACGGGCCTTCGGCGCTCATTGCGAGCCTCCCCCCACCTCTCCCACTGTCTACTTTACTGTCCTAGCGATGAGCGCCTTTGGCGTTCATTGCAGGCCTCACAATGAGCGCCTTTGGAGCTCATTGCAAGACTCCCTCCCGTGTCTCTAACCCCCTCCCCTGTGTCTCTTTCCCTGTGTCTCTTTCGCCCCTCTCCCTCCCATGCATCTCTTCCCCCCTCCCCTGTGTCTTTCCCCCCTCTCCCTCCCCTGTGTCTGTTCCCCCCTGCCCTGTGTCTCATTCCCCCCTGTCCCCTTCACCCTGTGTCTGTTCCCCCCTTCCTTGTGTCTCTTCCGCCCCATTTCCCTCCCCCGTGTATCTTCCCCCTCCTCTCCCTCCCCTGTGTCTCTTCTCCCTCCTCTCACTCCCCTGTGTCTCTTCCCCCCCACTTCTCCCTCCCCTGTGTCTCTTTCCCCCCTCCTCTCCCTCCCCCGTGTCTCTTCCCCACCTCTCCCTTCCGTGTCTCTTTCCACCTCCCCTGTGTTTCTTTCCCCCCCGTGACTCTTTCCCCCGTGTCTCTTTCCCCCCTCTCCCCTGTGCCTCTTTCCCCCCTCTCCACCTCGTGTCTCTTTCCCCCCCTCTCTCCCTCGTGTCTCTTTTCCACCCTCTCTCCCCGTGTCTTTTCCCCCTGTCTCTCTCCCATGTGTCTCTTTCCCCCTCCCCTGTGTCTCTTTCTCCCCCTCTCCCTCTGCATCTCTTTCCCCCCTCTCACTCTGTGGCTCTTCCCCCCATCTCCCTCTGTGTCTCCCCCCCCCTCTCTGTGTCTCTCCACCCCGTGTCTCGCCCCCCGTGTCTCTACCCCTCCCTCTGTTTCTCTTTCCCCCTCTGTCTCTTCCCCCCTCTCCCTCTGTGTCTCTTCCCCCTTTCCCTCTGTGTCTCTACCCCGCGACTTTGGCGTTCATTGCAGGCCTCACAATGAGCGCCTTTGGAGCTCATTGCAAGACTCCCTCCCGTGTCTCTAACCCCCTCCCCTGTGTCTCTTTCCCTGTGTCTCTTTCGCCCCTCTCCCTCCCATGCATCTCTTTCCCCCTCCCCTGTGTCTTCCCCCCCTCTCCCTCCCCTGTGTCTGTTCCCCCCTGCCCTGTGTCTCTTTCCCCCCTGTCCCCCTCACCCTGTGTCTGTTCCCCCCTTCCTTGTGTCTCTTCCGCCCCATTTCCTCCCCCGTGTATCTTCCCCCTCCTCTCCCTCCCCTGTGTCTCTTCTCCCTCCTCTCACTCCCCTGTGTCTCTTCCCCCCACTTCTCCCTCCACTGTGTCTCTTTCCCCCCTCCTCTCCCTCCCCCGTGTCTCTTCCCCACCTCTCCCTTCCGTGTCTCTTTCCACCTCCACTGTGTCTCTTTCCCCACCGTGACTCTTTCCCCCGTGTCTCTTTCCCCCCTCTCCCCTGTGCCTCTTTCCCCCCTCTCCACCTCGTGTCTCTTTCCCCCCCCTCTCCCCCTCGTGTCTCTTTCCCACCCTCTCTCCCCGTGTCTTTTCCCCCTGTCTCTCTCCCATGCGTCTCTTTCCCCCTCCCCTGTGTCTCTTTCTCCCCCTCTCCCTCTGCATCTCTTTCCCCCCTCTGACTCTGTGGCTTTTCCCCCCCCATCTCACTCTGTGTCTCTCCCCCCCCCCTCTCTCTGTGTCTCTCTACCTCGTGTCTCGCCCCACGTGTCTCTACCCCTCCCTCTGTTTCTCTTTCCCCCTCTGTCTCTTCCCCCCTCTCCCTCTGTGTCTCTTCCCCCTTTCCCTCTGTGTCTCTACCCCCGCGCCTTTGGCGTTCATTGCAGGCCTCACAATGAGCGCCTTTGGAGCTCATTGCAAGACTCCCTCCCGTGTCTCTAACCCCCTCCCCTGTGTCTCTTTCCCTGTGTCTCTTTCGCCCCTCTCCCTCCCATGCATCTCTTTCCCCCTCCCCTGTGTCTTTCCCCCCTCTCCCTCCCCTGTGTCTGTTCCCCCCTGCCCTGTGTCTCTTCCCCCCCTGTCCCCCTCATCCTGTGTCTGTTCCCCCCTTCCTTGTGTCTCTTCCCCCTTATTTCCCTCCCCTGTGTATCTTCCCCCTCCTCTCCCTCCCCTGTGTCTCTTCTCCCTCCTCTCACTCCCCTGTGTGGCTGCATATTAATATTTGTTATGTTAGAAGAAAATGGATTTATATACTGCATGCTTGTGCAATATTAATCATCAAGAGATAGGTTTATTTGAAACTGATTACATTGTCTGCCAAGGCAAGAGGCCCATCAGCCATGTCCATTGTTTCTAAATAAACATCTTAAAAGTAATTCATATTCAGAATAGCTTTATGCACACACTATAAAATTATGTTATTATATTTGTATCTATCTCTTATAGTTCATAGTTATTGTACTTGGCTTTCCATTACTGATGCTAATTACTCTTGGATCTATACTCTATTTCCAAGTCATGATCTCTTATTGGAATCTTGAGCAATAGCTAACCAGTAGGTGACCACAGTGAGCATTTGTAAAATCCCTTTCAGAAATATTATTATAATACTTTTTATATAACCCAGTTAACCCTCCCTAATTTCTGTTTGGAGCTTCCTAGCACCATGCAAATAGCAGTATATTCTGCTCCAACCAGCTAATGCCAGTGTTTCCTTTGGGTCATTTAGATATTCTAATCCTAAATTAATCAAATATGAAATGTTTTATTGCAGTGGATTGAGTATATAAGCATTTAGAGGGAGCCTGTCCTTTCTGGGCATGAGAGAATGTCAGCATGAGCTCAATATGTCAGCCGGTGCAACTGCACTGCAGATAAGCCTCAAGGTCAGTAAACATTATCAAATGCCCTCTATCTGATCCAACAACAAAAATAACATTCTTTCCATGTCCCTTTAAATAGAAAAAAAGATTTTGGAGATTTTCCACTTTGTTTTGGCTGCCTTACATGATGGTGAAGAGCAGTGTCCATGAGTTTATTATCACTTGAACTCCATTGTCTAGTGAAGCTGCCACCTCTATGGATGAAAGAATGATTGAAATGTGTTTTCTTTTTTAGTGTTCAGTCTGAAAAACCATTTGGGATGGCTGTCTAAAATAACTTTGCTATACACAGTACTACATTAAAAATTAACTAATTCCCAAACGCTCAGAACTGACACAGCTGGAGGAGCTGCTGCAGGCAACTCACCCTGAGTCTGCCTTGGGATCGTCAGTAACTTCTAATTGGCATCAATGTTAATGTACAAGAGTAACATTAATTATATTCCTGGGATCATGTTCCAAGCTCATTGCGTTAATTTTGAGTTTTAAACCTCCTTTTACAAAAAGGCTGATCAGTCAAAAGTGTCTCGTATCTCCCCTCTATATCAATTCTTCTTTGCAGTTTTAAACAAATTAAAATATATTCTGCACGCAGGGTAGAATTTACATATGTGGCACCCCTAGGCACAAACTCCTTAGCCGCAAGCGCACATATATCTCTGCTCTTCAAATTGCTCCACCAACACCTGTAGGACTAACAAATCAGTTGTGTGTGCTGCAGTAATTGTAATATATATATATATATATATATATATATATATATATATATAGTTACATAGTAATTGAGGTTGAAAGAAGACTTTTAGTCCATCAAGTTCTCCTCTGATCGGCAATAAGTGGAGTAATTGTTAATTAATCCAGAGGAAGGCAAACTGGAGATCGGATTCCTCTCTGGATCAATACTCCCTCTCTACTTATCCAGGATAACACTGAAGCCCTTTTTATTTAAAAATATGTACAATCCCTTTTTAAACTTATCTATCAAAATCAGCTGTCACCACCTCCTTTGGTAGAGAATTCCACAGATTAACCACCCTTACTGTGAAAAACCCTTTTCTTTCTTTAAGGTGGAATCTTTTTACTTCTAACCTCAAAGAATGTTCTCTTGTCAGATGAAAACCTCTTGGCACAAAAAGTTCACTTGCCAAATCTTTATACTGACCCTGGTTATATTTATATAAGGTAATCATATCTCCTCTTAGACGCCTTTTTTTCTAGAGAAAATAAGTTTAAGTTGGTTAGTCTTTCTTCATAACTTAGCCCCTCCGTTCCCCTTATTAGTTTTGTAGCCCTTCTCTGTACTTTTTCCAGCTCTAAAATGTCCTTTTTATAAAGTGGTGCCCAAAATTGTACTCCATAATCCAAATGAGGGCGTACTAGAGATTTGTATAGAGGCAGAATTATATTTGCTTTCCTTGCTTCTATAACCTTCTTAATATATGCTAATAGTTTATTTGCCTTTGCAGATATAAAGGAAAAATGATATAAATATATAAAAGCACTCTGAAATAGATTTGGTTGCTTAATGGTTTACTATCATTATTTATTATGGATCAGAAATAAACATATGTGTCTGATTGTTTATTTATATATTATTAAATCTATGAAAAAATGTCTTCTATACTCAATATGTGTGTATATATAATATTGATAATACAATTTAATTTATAATTGATTTATTAAATTACCATTTTAATGTAATTACCCTATGATGGTGGCTATCAGGTAGCATGCTGTTGGCACAAGTATATTTTGAACTCTGCTCTTATATTACTGAAGACACAGCTAACATTCTAATACACTCTCTAATTCTCAACTCGACTACTGCAATTCACTCCTTGCTGGCCTACCCATCTCTCGTCTCCCCTCCACTCCATATTGAATGCCTCCGCTAGACTCAACTTCCATACTAAATACTCAGTGTCTGCAGCACCTCTCTTTTAATCACTCCACCGGCTTCCCATAGCCTCCAGAATAAAATTTAAAATCATGAGCCTAACATATAAAACCCTCAACTACAGTACACCCCCTTATATCTCTGCTCTTGTTTCAAAATACTCTCCTAACCACCCACTTTGTTCTGCTAACGGCCTTCTTCTTTCCTCCTCTCTCATCACCTCCTCTCACTCCCACCTTCAAGACTTTTCTTGTGCTGCCCCATCTATTTGGAAATCCTTGCCCCTTTCTATTAGATTATCTTTCTGCCTAAAAACCTTTAAAAAATAACAACAAAAAAACACCTATTTAAAAAATCTTATCACCTTCAGCCGTAATATGCACAATTGCACACACCACAGCTTAATAACACTTACACCCACAATCTACAGTACAACACACAGACACCTCCACTTGACTAAACAAATTGCTTTGACACTGCCATCTTGCATTTGTCACCTTCTTGTATCACACCTAAACCCTTTGGATTATAAGTTTGTGAGTTTTCAATCTTGTGTCTTGGAAACAAGCACCATGTACATTTGATTTTAAGCTCAAAAACAAGGCCCTCTATTCTTTATAAGGTGTTAATTTTTCTGGCATGTACTTAACCCCTGTACAGCTCTGCAGAATATGTTGGCGTGTTACAAATAATAATAATAATAATGCTTAAAATGCTAATTTTTCCTTCAATATATGTTTTTTTATTTGAGGGAAAGTATTGTAAAAAATATAGCATATAACATATATAAAGAAGTCTCCAAAAGTACCCTCTCTCTGATAATAAAGGAAAAAGAGGGCTCATAAAGACATAATATAGATATTCAAATAATTAAAGTTATAAAAAAACATCATAACAACTAGATATGAGAATAACAATGGCCCATTCTGTTGAAGCATAAATAAGAGAAAGCAGGGGTTATGTGTTAAAAATACATTTAAATGTACATATATTATTATGCAAATGAGGCCCCCTTCTCAGGGAGGCACCTCTAGGCAGCTGCCTTGTAATGTGGAGACATGGCTGGATTTCTCACATTCTCCATTGTTTTTATTTCAAATATGGGATTGTTGAACCATCTACTGAACAAATATATAGCTTTAAAAAGTAAAACTTTTTTTGGACAGTTTTCCTTTTAAACAAATAAATATAAACAAGATATATTTATTTACTTATTATTAATAATAATAACAATACAAATAATAATATAATTAAAGTGTTGCATTAAATGCGTACTATCAGCAAAAACCCTACATGGATTAAACAGAACTTTGTGTGCAAATATTCAATTTGTTTTTATTTACCAGAAGCTGAATTTGGTGTTTTCAAGTTTTGATTACCTTAAAAAGGAAATTCAAATCTGATGAGAAGTGTGATATCCCGTGAACACTTTTGCAACATTATAACAGTGTTTAATTGATTTACTTGCTATCAAATAATTAGTTCTCAGTTTGCTAATTCCTTCCTAAAAAAAAAAAAACACACCAATGAACATTACTAAGTAACAATGTAGATTTACCAAATTGAATGATACTATTTTCCAGCCCACTATAGTCAAAATAAGGTTACCATTTCTGCACAGATGATATGGATTATTTCATTTTAATAGGGTGATTTTAGAATAGTTATTAAAAGTTAAGTTTTATATTAAGTTTCCAAGAGATAGTTATAAAAGGAAGTCCTCTATATCGTATGTCTTTTCCTTTTCTTTGAATTTAATTAATTTCATACAATTATCAATCCTCCCCAGTTTATCCCTGATCAATTAGGGATTTTATGTGGATATTGTAAGTTATTTTCTTTCTCTTTGCCTAAAGAAAACAACACCAGGATTTTGCCAAGGAGTCAAAAATTGTCTGAGATTTTTCAAATATCAAAAGTTATAAACTACAGATTTCCATATTTCTAAGGAATAAAGGCTAATGTGTGTTTTATTAAGCATACTATATTTGCACCAGGTCTTACAATATCATTGAACAGTGTCACATGAAGCTGTGCAACGGTCAAACTTACAATGCTAGACTACACTGACTTAGTGGTAATTAAAGGGACAACAAAGTTGCATGTTTGCTATTATGCATTTAAAAGAACAGGTTTTAAATGTTATAAAATTTTGCTTGCATGCAAAGTAACTGCTGCAACTATTAAAAAGATAAAGTCAGGACACCCTGCTTACTTTAACTCTATTTAGGTTGTGACATGGAGCTGCACCAGCTGAGTTATAAGCTCTGTGGAAAAAACAGCTACTCCCTCTAGTGGTTAAAGGAGATTACATCTTCAAAAAAGTAAGGGGTGGTCCTTTTCTCCATGAAAAGCTTTTAAAGTGATTAAAAGAGCATTTTAAACCTTTAGAACACTTATTTTTCAAACAAAACATTTTGTATTTTTTAAAACCTATAATTTTAAACAACATAACAAAGTCAGAGGTGCTCATCAGAGAATGAACTAACCTTAATAGGTTAGTTCTATAGCCATGATAAGCTACTCTGAGAGCAACCTCTTTTAGCTCACTTGTGCCCTTCACAGGGAGAAATATCCTGTAGTATATCAGTCTGGTCCAATTCAAAAGAGTGAACCAGCCCCGAAATACCAGGCAACTCTACCCTGAACAGGAGAAACAGCAAACTCCAGACGCGTTTCGGCTTTTTTGGGCCTCGTCAGTGAGGTGCAGCTGAACTCCCTATGGCACAGTGAGCAAGGGGTCCACGTCTGGAGTCCCCTATTACCTTTAGGGAGACTAAACCCTAAAGGTAATTTGCATATACAACATAACAAAGTCAGAGGTGCTCATCAGAGAATGAACTAACCTTAATAGGTTAGTTCTATAGCCATGATAAGCTACTCTGAGAGCAACCTCTTTTAGCTCACTTGTGCCATTCACAGGGAGAAATATCCTGTAGTATATCAGTCTGGTCCAATTCAAAAGAGTGAACCAGCCCCGAAATACCAGGCAACTCTACCCTGAACAGGAGAAACAGCAAACTCCAGATGCGTTTCGGCCCTTTTGGGCCTCGTCAGTGAGGCCCAAGGGTAATAGGGGACTCCAGACGTGGACCCCTTGCTCACTGTGCCTTAGGGAGTTCAGCTGCACCTCACTGACGAGGCCCATAAAGGCCGAAACGCGTCTGGAGTTTGCTGTTTCTCCTGTTCAGGGTAGAATTGCCTGGTATTTCGGGGCTGGGTCACTCTTTTGAGTGGGACCAGACTGATATACTACAGGAGATTTCTCCCTGTGAAGGGCACAAGTGAGCTAAAAGAGGTTGCTCTCAGAGTAGCTTATCATGGCTATAGAACTAACCTATTAAGGTTGGTTCGTTCTCTGATAAGCACCTCTGACTTTGTTGTTTTCTATATGCAAATTACCTTTAGGGTTTAGTCTCCCTAAGGGTAATAGGGGACTCCAGACGTGGACCCCTTGCTCACTGTGCCTTAGGGAGTTCAGCTGCACCTCACTGACGAGGCCCATAAAGGCCGAAACTCGTCTGGGGTTTGCTGTTTCTCCTGTTCAGGGTAGAATTGCCTGGTATTTCGGGGCTGGGTCACTCTTTTGAGTGGGACCAGACTGATATACTACAGGAGATTTCTCCCTGTGAAGGGCACAAGTGAGCTAAAAGAGGTTGCTCTCAGAGTAGCTTATCATGGCTATAGAACTAACCTATTAAGGTTGGTTCGTTCTCTGATGAGCACCTCTGACTTTGTTGTTTTCTATATGCAAATTACCTTTAGGGTTTAGTCTCCCTAAGGGTAATAGGGGACTCCAGACGTGGACCCCTTGCTCACTGTGCCTTAGGGAGTTCAGCTGCACCTCACTGACGAGGCCCATAAAGGCCGAAACGCGTCTGGAGTTTGCTGTTTCTCCTGTTCAGGGTAGAATTGCCTGGTATTTCGGGGCTGGGTCACTCTTTTGAGTAGGACCAGACTGATATACTACAGGAGATTTCTCCCTGTGAAGGGCACAAGTGAGCTAAAAGAGGTTGCTCTCAGAGTAGCTTATCATGGCTATAGAACTAACCTATTACGGTTGGTTCGTTCTCTGATGAGCACCTCTGACTTTGTTGTTTTCTATATGCAAATTACCTTTAGGGTTTAGTCTCCCTAAGGGTAATAGGGGACTCCAGACGTGGACCCCTTGCTCACTGTGCCTTAGGGAGTTCAGCTGCACCTCACTGACGAGGCCCATAAAGGCCGAAACGCGTCTGGGCTTTGCTGTTTCTCCTGTTCAGGGTAGAATTGCCTGGTATTTCGGGGCTGGTTCACTCTTTTGAGTGGGACCAGACTGATATACTACAGGAGATTTCTCCCTGTGAAGGGCACAAGTGAGCTAAAAGAGGTTGCTCTCAGAGTAGCTTATCATGGCTATAGAACTAACCTATTAAGGTTGGTTCGTTCTCTGATGAGCACCTCTGACTTTGTTGTTTTCTATATGCAAATTACCTTTAGGGTTTAGTCTCCCTAAGGGTAATAGGGGACTCCAGACGTGGACCCCTTGCTCACTGTGCCTTAGGGAGTTCAGCTGCACCTCACTGACGAGGCCCATAAAGGCCGAAACTCGTCTGGGGTTTGCTGTTTCTCCTGTTCAGGGTAGAATTGCCTGGTATTTCGGGGCTGGGTCACTCTTTTGAGTGGGACCAGACTGATATACTACAGGAGATTTCTCCCTGTGAAGAGCACAAGTGAGCTAATAGAGGTTGCTCTCAGAGTAGCTTATCATGGCTATAGAACTATCCGATTAAGGTTGGTTCGTTCTCTGATGAGCACCTCTGACTTTGTTGTTTTCTATATGCAAATTACCTTTAGGGTTTAGTCTCCCTAAGGGTAATAGGGGACTCCAGACGTGGACCCCTTGCTCACTGTGCCTTAGGAGGTTCAGCTGCACCTCACTGACGAGGCCCATAAAGGCTGAAACGCGTCTGGCTTTGCTGTTTCTCCTGTTCAGGGTAGAATTGCCTGGTATTTCGGGGCTGGGTCACTCTTTTGAGTGGGACCAGACTGATATACTACAGGAGATTTCTCCCTGTGAAGGGCACAAGTGAGCTAAAAGAGGTTGCTCTCAGAGTAGCTTATCATGGCTATAGAACTAACCTATTAAGGTTGGTTCGTTCTCTGATGAGCACCTCTGACTTTGTTGTTTTCTATATGCAAATTACCTTTAGGGTTTAGTCTCCCTAAGGGTAATAGGGGACTCCAGACGTGGACCCCTTGCTCACTGTGCCTTAGGGAGTTCAGCTGCACCTCACTGACGAGGCCCATAAAGGCCGAAACGCGTCTGGGCTTTGCTGTTTCTCCTGTTCAGAGTAGAATTGCCTGGTATTTCGGGGCTGGTTCACTCTTTTGAGTGGGACCAGACTGATATACTACAGGAGATTTCTCCCTGTGAAGGGCACAAGTGAGCTAAAAGAGGTTGCTCTCAGAGTAGCTTATCATGGCTATAGAACTAACCTATTAAGGTTGGTTCGTTCTCTGATGAGCACCTCTGACTTTGTTGTTTTCTATATGCAAATTACCTTTAGGGTTTAGTCTCCCTAAGGGTAATAGGGGACTCCAGACGTGGACCCCTTGCTCACTGTGCCTTAGGGAGTTCAGCTGCACCTCACTGACGAGGCCCATAAAGGCCGAAACGCGTCTGGGGTTTGCTGTTTCTCCTGTTCAGGGTAGAATTGCCTGGTATTTTGGGGCTGGTTCACTCTTTTGAGTGGGACCAGACTGATATACTACAGGAGATTTCTCCCTGTGAAGGGCACAAGTGAGCTAAAAGAGGTTGCTCTCAGAGTAGCTTATCATGGCTATAGAACTAACCTATTAAGGTTGGTTCGTACTCTGATGAGCACCTCTGACTTTGTTGTTTTCTATATGCAAATTACCTTTAGGGTTTAGTCTCCCTAAGGGTAATAGGGGACTCCAGACGTGGACCCCTTGCTCACTGTGCCTTAGGGAGTTCAGCTGCACCTCACTGAAGAGGCCCATAAAGGCCGAAACGCGTCTGGGGTTTGCTGTTTCTCCTGTTCAGGGTAGAATTGCCTGGTATTTCGGGCTGGGTCACTCTTTTGAGTGGGACCAGACTGATATACTACAGGAGATTTCTCCCTGTGAAGGGCACAAGTGAGCTAAAAGAGGTTGCTCTCCGAGTAGCTTATCATGGCTATAGAACTAACCTATTAAGGTTGGTTGGTTCTTTGATGAGCACCTCTGACTTTGTTGTTTTCTATAATTTTAAATGCATGAATACAAACGTGTTGCTTCATTGCCTCATTAAATGGTGCTGCGGCTTACTTACATCCTTTCAAATTAAATTTTTCTGTATGTAAATATTGTTTTTTGTTCATATAGGTTCATAATATCTAAAACATATTTATTTAAACAATAATATATGTATTTGGGATATTGATGGTTTTTTCAGCAACTAGGCAGTGCAGACCCCATGAAGTAACAAACTGCTTCTTTAACCTGTCAAACAGTACCTATGTTAGTCCTTAAAATATAGTACTTAACAATAATATTTCTGAGCTTTGCTGGCAAGCTTCCTTGTAATTGCCATATCAAATGACCGCATGTATTTATAATTTACCAGCCTATGGTTTATTGATGCTCATTACAAGCTGTTAATGAGGTATCTCCTTCTCATAGAGCAACGGAGCAGACAGCCAAGGAGTGTAAGTATCCAGCTCCTGTGCCAGGCGGATCAAATTATTTCCTGGCCACGAAACAATAACATTTGCATGTGCTGTAACAGCATGAGAGTGTGCTGGGTCTTGCATATTTTACATACCCTAGTAATTGACTGAGTAGGGAGAGAAAAGCGTGGTTGTTTGTTTGTTTATGGACCCTGAGTCAGCAAGGTGAATGCACAGATGGTGCTTTAGAGGGCAGAACTGTGTCTCTTTCTCTACTTGACCCGGCAAGACCCAAAGTCCCTGACCCCCCAAAAATGACACAACACAACTGTTGGAGGTACAACTGGCGGCAGCAAATTTTATTGTTATCATATGCAAATGGCATATGTAAATTCACTACAATGGGGGAGGAGCCCCGGGCTTGGCAGTAACCTCATCCCTTGAGCCCACGCTCAAGCGGTCAACCTCTGTGCCGTCGTCACACCTTCTCAGGGTAGGGACGGCCCTTTCTCACCATTGGCCAGGCCAACTCCCTCACCCGTCCCAACCCAACTTATTAAAACTCTGCTGCAACAAATCACATATAAACAACCATAAGCTCATCACATGAGCACAAACCTCCTGAATAATGACTTAATATATTACAATATTTCTTATTCCTTTTTTTTTTTTTTTTTTATATTTGGAAATTTTTATTATCACACATGTCATAGGTAGCTGCATCGATTTCAGACTTGCAGGTCTGCAACATTTACAACATTGTTATTTGACATGATTCCAACCTTTATTGACATACAACACTGTGATAACTCCCCTCTCCTTTTCCCTTTTCTGATACTTACATGTCTTCCCCTGATGTTAAACAAGTTAGCAGATATGCCCTAGCGGGCTTTGTGTGTGGGAATATAAAAGTAGTTTGAGTATAATGTATTCAGTTCGTTAAATTTATAGATCTCCTTCTTGTTCACGTAATTGTGCTGTCTGTATTTGCTACCCTATAGGTTTACCAACATAACTAAAAAACAAAACAAAACCTGTACCTCGTGTTTTACTAGATTTTCACTCCGACCGTGATTCACGGTCTTACCTTCAATCTTGACGTCTCCCCCGGTGTGGAAGTGGCTGCACCGATCCCTGGGTCCATTCACCTCTTTCCTGCTAACACGGGGTCGCCTGTTGAGACCTATTCCATGTCCCCCAAATTTTCTGAAAAATTATTAGTGTGTTGTTTAGCGAGTGTGTCATCTTTTCGTAAATTTGTATGTAATTCAGTTTATTTACGATTTCTGCTATGCTCAGAGTCGGCTTCAACCACTTTTGGGCTAAATGGCATTTGGCTGCTAGCATAACATATTGAATCCACTCGTTTTGGTATTTAGACAAGTTGGCGTCTGGTATTCCCAGCAAGCATCTATCAATCATGGGGCGTAAGTCTACTTCCAATGTGTCTGAAATTAGGCCGGTGACTTGACTCCACATGGTCTTTGCAACCTGGCAATCCCACCATATGTGTTGGAATGATCCCACCTCTTGGCAACCTTTAAAGCAGTTTTGGGGCGCTGCCGGGTTCATTTTGTGTAACTTGTCAGGGGTGTAGTATGCCCTGTAAAAGACTTTGGTCGTTGTCTCCATGTGGCTAAAGTATAAGGAACCCCTGGTCAGTCTTGCACTAATTTTGTTCCATGCTTTGCAGTCCCAAACTACCCCCAACTCTCTTTCCCATTGGAGGACATTATTCGGTTTGTGCTCACCTCCAATTTTGTTTACTTCCATGTAAATTGTTTTAAGTATGCCTCTGGTCAGAGGTGCTTTACGGCACACCTTTGTGAGCCATGTTGTTTGTGGCATTCCATTCTCCCTAACTAGGGACGAGATAGCATGCCGTATTTTATTATAGTGGAAATACTCTCGGATGGGTAGTTCATATTTCTCGATAAATTGCTCTGTTGTCAGAAGACTATTTCCTTCTATCCAACCCTCTAGCCTGTCTAGTTTCCGCCTCGTCCACCAGCTCAGTGAGTCAGTGCTAATAACCTCCACGCCATTTAAACAGTTGAACGTGGGTGTTAGGGCGCTGATCGCTGGTTTCAAGTGCTGTCTGGATGAGGTCCTTTCCCACTCTCCTAGTCCTAATTTGATCATCGGGTTGTTATCTCCTAGCTTGTGAGGCACTACGCTATGAGTTATCCAGGGCAGAGTGTCCCATTTGAAAGGCCTCACCTGGAAGTTCTCTATAAATACCCACAGGGGTTGATGAGTGATGGAGTGTGCTTGTGGGGGGAAGGATATTTGGGCCGCGTTGTAGTACCGCCTAAAGTTTGGGCAACCCATGCCTCCCAGAGTTTTGTGTGCATACATGTTTTTTGTGTTAATTCGGGGTCTTTTATATCCCCATATAAATCTAAAGGTATCTCTTTGGAACATGTCAAGTTCTCTTTTATTAATGGGAACGGGGAGCGTCCTGAAGTAATACAGGTAATGGCGTTCAGTCGCCCTGACCAAGAGAGTTTATATTTATGCCACATATTCAATTCTAGTCTTAGTTCCCGGTACAGGGGGATATAGTTCACCCCATATATGTTTTCTATTTCCGGTGTTAACTTAACTCCTAGGTATTTGAGGTGTTTTGGGGGCCATGTGAATGGGAACTTGTCCTTAAGCTGCTTAATTTGTTGTTGGGGGAGTCTAGAGCCCATTGCTTCCGTCTTATCTACGTTAATTATTAATCCTGAGATGCCCCCAAACGTTTCCAACAGGGCCAGGAGGGCGGGTATGGAGCTAAGGGAGTCTGTGAGGGTGCACACAATGTCGTCCGCAAAGAGGCAGCACTTAAAGTTGTGCAAACCCACCTCTACTCCCTTAATAGCTGTACTGCTCCTGATGGCTTGTGCGAGGAGTTCTACTGTTAATGCGAAGAGAAGCGGTGAGAGTGGGCAGCCCTGTCTCGTGCCTCTACCTATCCGAATGGGCGTCCCCCTGTCCCCCGGTAAGTTGACGTTCGCTATGGGGTCTTTGTAAAGTGCGTTGATAAGGTTAGTGAATTTCCCCACAAACCCAAATTTTGAAAGGGTGGCTAGGAGAAACAGCCACTCGATCGAGTCAAACATTTTTTCTAGATCTATGCTCAGGGTACAAAGTGGGATGTCTCTATGTTTAGCAATATGGAGGAGGTTCAGGATTCGTCTTACATTATCTCCTGCTTGCCGGAGAGGAATGAACCTCACCTGGTCTTTGTGTATCAGCCTAGGTATAATGGCTGCCAATATGTCCGCCATTAATTTTGTCAGAATTTTGATGTCCCCGTTGAGTAGGGATATGGGGCGGTAGGTTTCTACTTTATTTGGGTCCCTTCCCTGTTTGGGGATAAATATAACATTTGCCTGGTTAAACTCTGGGTGCATGGATTCCCCCCCCCCCCCCCCCCAGGGCTGCGTTACATAATTTTGTCAGTGGTATGGCCAGTTCCGCTTCGCACGCGGAATAGTATATGTTCGTGAAGCTATCAGCTACTGATATGTCGGCGTTTAGTTTGTCTACTTCCTTTTTAGATAGACTAGGGAGGTCCTGACTTCTTAAGAAGTCCTGGATCTGGAACTCGCTTGCAACCTGCTTAGTGGAGTATATCTCTTGAAAGGCTGTTATGAAAGTTTATTTTATTTCGTTCTGTTTTTTGGTGATATTACCTTTCCTATCTCTTATTTGGTTTATTTTGTTATCTCCCCTTTTATATCAGAGCCTCCTAGCTAACATTGAGGAAGGTTTATTAACTTGGGAGTAGAATTTATGCGAGGTCTTTCTAATGGCTAGCTCCGTTCTTGCTGCTAGGACCGCATCCAGCTCTAGTCTAGTTTTATCGATAATATTTTGGGTTTCCCTACTAAACTTGGCTTGATTGTCTCTTTCTAACTTTTGCAGCTTGTTAGTGAGGGCATTTTCTGCCTGTAATTGCTGCCTTCTACGTGTCGCTGCTAATTTCATTAGTACCCCTCTTATGTACGCTTTATGGGCTACCCATGACCAGCCAATTCCTGTCTCGGGGATGTCGTTTATTTCAAAGAACGCTTTGATCTCCTCCTTAACCTGGGTTTGAATTGTAGGGTTGGACATGAGTCCCTCGTTGAGGCGCCACTGTGGCGAGCCTTTGTTTACCCCCTCCAGATTCAATCTGATATAAACTACTGCATGATCTGACCAGGGGCATGCTAGAATTTGGGAATCAATCGTATGATTGAATAGCGAGGCTTGTACTAACAGCGTGTCAATTCTTGAGTATGTGCCGTGTGTGTTTGAGAAAAATGTGAACTGCTTGTCAGCGGGGTGTATCCCTCTCCATGTGTCTATCAATTCCAGTTCTGCAAGTAACTTATGGGCTATCTGGAGTTTCTTGGCATCTCTGTTAAGTGAGGATTTCCCCGATCTGTCTAGTAGGGGTTGCAGTGTCAGGTTTAGGTCACCTCCCATAATTACCCTTCCCATGTTAAGATGTTTCATAGTTCTTAGTAATGCTATTAATGTATTTGCTGGGTTGGTGGTTGGGGCATACAGATTGACCAGGGAGACCCTCATGTTTAGAATCGACCCAGTTACTATCAGGAAATTGCCCTCCTTGTCTTTTAGTTGATTCTCAAATGTAAACGGTAGGTCCTTGTGTATTAGAGTGGCTATACCCGCTTTCTTAGATTGTTGGCAGCACGTGTATACATTTGGGTAATCACTATGTAGGAATGAGGGGACCCTGCCTTTCGCAAAGTGTGTTTCTTGGAGAAAAATAATTGCAGGTTTGATTTTTTTATAGTATAGAAATGCTTTACGCCTTTTGCAAGGTGAATTGAACCCCCTCACGTTGTGCGTGATTATAGTGTGTGTACTATCCATCTGGTACCCTAATTGTTTGTCTAAGATCTCTAGTTATGTGCATCACCTGTAAGGGACCATCTCTTTTGAGTGCACTAGTGACCGTGAGGGATACAGGAGCGGGGCCTCCACTCCACACTCCAGGGATTTTTGACGTCTGATCGTTTCTGAGTTGCGAGGTACTAACCTTAATAAAAAAGGAAAACATAACAAGGTTAACAACTTGTTTAAGCTATTGCATAACTTTAACTTGTATTTCAACATTGTAACTATATTTTTCCTCCCTGTACACCACCTAATCCTGTGGTAGTCAAGGCCTCAGGACACTCCCTCCCTTGCCTCTGACGGCCCCAGGGGAGGAATCTACTTGGTTTAAAAAACCTCAGGGTTTCTGGGCTAATTGTCCCACCCCTTAACCAAGTCGTGTCTTCCCACTATCGCTATCCTCCATAGGTATTGAATACTGTCAGTTAGTTAGCGTTCCCCCTAGACTATCCGTGTGCTCCTATTACTCCCCCAGTCTGGCTAGGCTAGTTACAATACCCCGTTCTGCCTTCCACTACCTAATGTCTACTATCTCACCTCGTGCTGGCTAAGCCCCACCCTGTGTTGTATAGTTTTGTGCCCTAGCGTCCCTGGGCTCAGTGCTAGTAGACATACTGCGGAAAAAACGATGTACTTTGAGGCTACCCGTGTCTATCATTAGTTCTTATGCGGTGGAGACCCTTTGCCCCTCTTAGTCCTTTCTTGATAGATCTATGTCATTTCCCCTTTAGGACCCTTGGCTAAAAATCATCTCAACCTGTGGAGGGTATGTGTTATTAGTCCATAGACATAGTACAATTTTCAGTAAATCAGGCTAGTCTTTCAAAAAGTCTGTCTGGATAGTTCTGGAGGCCGCCCTTGTGGACTGAATCTCCTTCTGATTCTTAATTGTTTCAGTTAGACGCGCCTGAGCCCTGGCCTGCCTCTCTCGTTTCTGAGTTTGTAGCAATGTTCCCCAGGTGTTTAGAGGCCTCTGTATTCCTTTCGGGTAAGCCGGTCTTTGTGTTGTCTGGAGCCATTAACTTTAGCCTTGCCAGTATCTCCATGCATTCATCCAAGTTTTGTACTCTGTACGTTTTCCCACCTAGATGGAAAGTGAGGGCAAATGGGAAGCCCCATCTTTATATTATTTTGTCTTGTTGTAGCACGCACAGTGCCGGCCTCATTTCTCTTCTCTTTTGGAGAGTGGATGGGGCCAGGTCCATGTAAATCTGTATTTTCGACCCGTCTGGGCCTGTCAGGATCTGTTTTTTCCTAGTCTCCATTAGGACTGCGTACCTTGCTTTCTGCAGAACAAATCTCAAGATGATGTCTTTAGGGAGATTGGGGTCTTTTGCGGAGCCTATCGCTCTGTGTAGTCTCTCTATGGCCCAGTCTGATTCATCTGTCGTAGGCAGGAGGGAGTGCAGTAGGCCTTTTGCGTAGGACATCAGGTCTGTTACTTTGTTCGGGACGCCCCTGATGCGGATGTTGTTTCTGCGCGACCGATTCTCTAAATCTTCAATTTTAGCTTGCATTTCTTTTATTTGATTAGAGTTTTGCTCTGTTTCAAGCCTGCAATGCTCATGTGATTCAGCCAGTTGGTCGAGGTTTTCTTCCAGAAACTGCGTCCTCTGGTTCAACGTGTGGATGTCTTTGCGGAGGTCTTTCACTGCAGAGTGTATCTCCTCCTGCAGCATTAGTTTAATTTTTTTGAGTGAGCAGTCTGCAATAACCATGGGGGTACTCTGTGGCTCCTCCGTTTCCGATGGGTCCTGCACTCCTGCTAGGTCCGACTTTGGGCTTCTGCTTGGGGACTGGCTGCTATCTGTTGATTTATAGAAGTCTTGGATGTTTTTGTTGCTTTGGCTTTTCTTTGATGCTTTTAAACTTGTCCGAGTGGCCATTTTGTATGTTTTTTCTGGCCAGGCTCTGAGGTAAGTAGACTTGAGGTCTTGTTAATGTACGGCCAGGGTAAAGCGGTTCTAACGGGGGGTGTTCTGTCTCGTTAGTTCCATTGGAGATTTGTTGCTACTGTACCCATGGGGACATCTCGTGTGGTCCTGTTAAACTGTCATTTTCACCAGCATATAGTTCTCTGTACCAGGGTCATATGCTGTTCAGACATAATATGTTGTGCAGCTTAGTTTGTGAGTCCTGTGTCTTCGGTGCTGCTGTTCAACCCCTGCTTTCCTCCCTGGTAGAGCAATTCGGCTTTATGGACCCCCAAACTTGGGTTGTGTGGCCCCCTCTGGGTGGTTTCTTCCCCTACCTGGGGCTCTCTGCAACCTTGCGGGTGGGATTGGCCTTTTTGGCCTGTGGCCTCTTACCCCGCGTTGTAGCTTCACAATAAGACATTTTAAGGGTACCTTGCAAGTACCATCAGCTGTGGGTTCAAGCTCAGGGAGATCTTTTTTGTCAGACCTTAGTAGCTCAGTCAATAGATCTTATGCAGAGTGACTCTTTCCCCTTTAGGGCTCAACAAAGTCTAGTTCCTTCAAACTTTAGCCCCCACAGGGCCTCCTTATTTCCAGATTTTAGGGGGAGAAGCTGTGTAATAGCCTCCACACAGGTGTGCTGCCTGTTACAGGCTTGAGCAGCTTATGTTTAGGCAGCCCTGGGCCTCCTTAGATGTGCAGTGTCCACCACAAGAGCCCCTGTGGATCTAGTACAATCTTCAGGGTACTCACTGTTTGCAGGCCTCTGTCTCAGTCCTGAAGCCTGTCTTCCAGAAATCCAAGATGGCCGCCATCTCTCCTGACCTCTCCCTAAGATGGCAACTGGAGCTCCCAGGCCCCTCCTGCACCTCTCCTTTCCTCTCACACAGCCCCTCTGATGCCTTGTGGCCCCCCCCCAACCACACCAGCCACCCCTGGGTGCACCTGCAGGTCTGTTACACAGGTTTTTTGCCTCTCACCACGGGGCCTGCTGGGCTGGCTGTCAGGCTCTGGATCCACAGCTACTAGCAGGCTCAGGGTCCCCCGGGGGTTAGAGGTGACCTCTTCCTACTACCCCAATATTGAAAAAAGGTACTCTGCCCCTTCTATGTGAGAATTTAGGGCCAAAACACAGAGTTGGCCCTGGAGCTCTCTCCACACACGTCTGCTCCAGTCAGACACAAACTTTTTTTTTTTTTTTAAACACATTCTTTATTTATTTATTTATTTATTATATATATATATATATATATATATATATATATGTGTTTTTTTTTTTTTTAATATATAAAACTTAACAATATCAAATGCTCTTACAACAGGGAGGGTAGGTGGGTGCCTGGTTCCCTGCCTGCCGCGGAGTGAAGCTAAAATGGCGCCCGTGCTTGCCTAAGGGGGCGGAGCCACCGCACCTCTCGCGCGAGGCCCGCCCCCCCTGCTTTCTCCACCGGCACTTGGTCCTACCATGTCAAGGGACCCCCGCTGCAGATACCAGCACGCTGGTTCTGCCCCGGGGGTCCTTCATATTCCTTACACTCTGTTCCTCCACTTATAGTTTCTCTCTATATCTCTCTTTTTTTAGAATATCTGCCCCATTCTTAATGGAAATCACCCAATTCCTCTTGGCCTCACAAATATCCCTCTATTATTAGGTCCCAGATTAAAGGACAAATCTATCTTGTGCAGGAAACCAGGTTTCCACTTACTGTCTCTAGTTCCACCAATAAATGGAAAGAAACTCAGTTATGTGTCTATACTATAGTATGTATGTGCTTGCACATACTGTATTTACACATACTGTATTTACACATGGTGGTAATACTAGATAATAGCGCATGTTTTTTCAAACATGTAAGTTGTCCCTCTTTGGCTGGGTGAAACGTTGGAAGGGGCATTTTAGCCCTTCTTTTGCCCATTTTTTCAAATCCAATTAAAATATTTTAAGAACTGTTCATATGCATTTTACTATAATAAATCCACACCCAGTTATGCTAAAAACAATATGTAGCACTCTAAGCTCAGGGACGGACCTAGGCCCATGGGTGTAGGAACTGGGGGGGATTTCTCTATCTTTGTATGTATGTATATATATATGTATTTTACGGCCTGTGTATGCAATGAGCTGTATCCACCCCAGAATTATTCTGGCTCCTACACCCCTGCCTAGGCGTAATAGCACTCTAGGCAAAAAAGAAATCTTGAAACCATGACAAACAAAGAAACGTGAAAAAATAGGGCACTCCTGATTGCAGCAGACCAATATTCTCGAAAGTAAGCTCTCACTAACTCAGAAATTAAAACATCAATGAAGCAATATGGGATTACAAAAAAGTAGCTGCAATCTAAATAATAACTATTAATAATAAAGTACTAATTGTATAAAAATACACAGTCGAGTGACATTATTATGACCAATATCCTGAATAACTAGTGTATGCAGCTAGTCACTGACAAATATACCAAGCAGAGCATTCAACGTGCAGCTAATCTAGGCCTCTTTTAATAGTAACTCTCAAGCACCCAGAAACTACATTTATCCGGCATCTACCAATCCACTTGGGTGACGGTTAACTGAGAGTCTACTGTGTATTGTAAATAAAAAGTACATCTGTGTTCACATTTGAATGTCTAAAGCAAGTTAAAAAACCTGCTTCCAGTTCAAAAGACAGCTATTACAATGCATTCTGGGAAGCTGAGCTGGGACATACACACACATATATTTATTTTTATAAATATATTTATACTAGCGTATTGCCCGTCAAAAAATGACGGCAATGAGATGTGTATGTTTTTAAAGTTGTTTAGTTATTAATATACATATGGCATTGTAAGGTAGCTAATGTTGTTTTCTGTGTGCTACTTAAATATAGAATTCAAATTAATAAATGAATATACGTATTTTTATGCATTGTGTTGAAGAGCTGGCAATCTGTGTTGATGTTGCTGCAGCATTAGGGGTGTGGAGGAGCTGTGTAAGCGTGATGAACGTGTGCAGTGTAATAGTGTGCGTGCGTGAGTCGAAACCGTTAACGTAGCTGTGTACTTCCGCATTATCCTAAAATGGCGGATAATGTGTGGTATGCGTCTTAGCGGATGATCCGTCCGTCGTTTAATGTTGGGTAATGTGTGGTATGCGTCTTAGCGGATTATCGGTACGTGTTTTCCGTGGTTATAGTGCTGTAGCCTCATTTTCGTTTTATTCGTCCGCCATTTTTTCTGCGGCGCTCATTGCCAAAGTACTACAGTTTAACGTCTCGCCTCGCTGTGCGATGATCGCCTGCGCTGCTCATCGCTAAGCCCGCTAAAGTACTACGGTTTAACAGTAAATATGGTAAAACGGTCAAATGAAGGTCAATAAGAATTAAATGTTGTGAAATTTGTTTGCCACACAACATGACTCAGCTACATTTGTCCCTTTTTTTTTCTTAAAATAAATAGACATTTTTTTTTTTGAACTTTTTATTTTTGTAACTTTCAACTTATATTTCCTCAAATGCGTTGTTTTAGGCGGGAAATCCGATGTTGCGCGAGACAAAGGAGTTAAATCTGTGTTAATGGGTAAATCTGTAATTGCGTTTCGTAAAATGTACTCGCTACTGTCTTTTTACTCATTGCGCGGTTAATCCGCATCCTTTATCTCGTTGTTTTTCAAACACATACGTCTGTGGCTGTGTTTTACGCAGTTCGTAGTAGTATAGCCTCGTTTTCATTTTTTTCGGCTGCCATTTTTTTCTCGCTTAGCCGATTTTCGATCTTTGTAACTCGTCTAAATCGATGTAAATTGGAGTTCCAACTCACTCCCAAACGTCCTGCCTGGTTCCCCATGCTGTAAGTGACCTTTATTTTATTTTTGTGTGTATTTAGTGTTTTTTTTATTGTTTTGGTTCCGCCGCTTATCTCGTAATTTTTTTCATCTCGTATTTTTTTTCTAAGTGCTACGGTTTAACGGCTCGCCTCGCTATGCGAGGCTCGCCTGCAATGAGCGCCTGCGGCGCTCATTGCCAAAGTGCTACGATTTAACGGCTCACCTTGCTGCAATGAGCGCTTGCGGCGCTCATTGCCAAAGTGCTACGATTTAACGTGATACGATTTAACGTCTCGCCTCGCTGTGCGTAGTCGTACGCACTACGCATCGCAGCGTGACGACGAATCGTAGTTAGACAATTATGATATGTGAAATATTTGTTGTTGTTGTTAAGTCATTCAGTCACATCCGACTCTCCGTGACTCTGTGGACAACAGCATGCCAAGCGCATCTCTCAGTCACTGCCCCTCTGCGTTCCATCAAGTTCATGTTCATTGCTTCAGTGACCTCATCTATCCATCTCCGCCTCTGTCGCCCACTTCTTCTTGTACCTTCAATCTTTCCCAACATCAGAGTCTTTTCTAGGGAATCCTGCCGTCTCATGACATGGACAAAATATTTGAGCTTCAGCCTCATGATCATACCTTCGAGTGAACAGTTTGTCTTGATTTTCTGAACTATTGTTTCACTGGATCTTCTTGCAGTCCAAGGGACTCTAAGCAGTCTTCTCCAACACCACAATACAGAGGCATCAATTCTACGGCGCTCAGATTTCTTTATGGTACAGCTCTCACTTACAGTTACTACTGGGAATACCATAGTTCGAACTATGCAGACCTTTGTTGATAGTTTAATATCTTTACTTTTTACAAGCTTTTCCAAGCTTGCCATAGCTTTCCTCCCCAGAAGCAAAAGTTTTTTAAATTTCATGACTACAATCACTATCCGCACAGATCTTGGATCCAAGGAAAATAAAATCTGTCACTGCCTCCACTTCTTCCCTGTCTATTTGCCAGGAATTGAGATTGCCATTTGCCATGATCTTCATCTTTTTAACATTGAGCAGCAGGCCAACGTTTGCACTCTCTTATTTTACCCTCATCAATAAGTCCTTTAGTTCCTCCTCACCATCAGAGTAGTATAATCGGTGTATTTGAGGTTGTTGATACTCCTTCCAGCAATATTGATTCTGGCTTTGGATCCATCCAGTCCAGCCTTACGCATGGTGTACTCTGCTTATAAGTTGAATAAATAAGGTGACAAAATACAACCTTGTCGCACTCCTTTTCCAATCCTGAACCATTCTGTTGTCCCATCTGGTACTCCCATCACTTTAAGGACATGCCCCATTTTGTTGTGAGTCACACAGTCAAAGGCTTTAGAATAGTCTATGAAGCAGAAGTGTTTTTTAAAAACTCCCTTGCTTTCTCTATTATCCAGCGGACATTGGCAATTTGATCTCTTGTGCCTCTTCCTCTGCGGAACCCGGCTGTCACATCTGGTTGTTTCTGGTCCATATATTGTTGTAGTCGAGCTTGTAGGATCTTAAGCACTACCTTGCTGGCATGTGAAATGAGTGCAATTGTTCGATAATCGGAGCACTCTTTGGCACTGCTTTTTTTGGGATTGAGATGTAGACTGACCTTTTCCAGTCTATTGGCCATTGTTGAGTTTTCCAAATGTGTTGGCATAAGGCAAGCAACACTTTCACAGCATCATTCTGTAAAATGTGGACTAGTTCAATTGGGATTCCATCACCTCCTGCAGCCTTATTATCAGCAAGACATCCTAGGGCCCATCTCACTTTGCTCTCCAAGGTGTCTGGCTCTAGCTCATTTTGCAAACTATTGAGGTCATGACTGCTGTTAAGATCGTTCCTGTATAAATCTTCAGTGCATTCCTACCACCTCTTCTTTATCTGATCTTCTTCTGTTAAGTCCCTACCATTTTTTTCTTTTATCATGCCCACTTTGGCATGAAAAGTGCCTTTTAGGTTCCCTACTTTATGTTGCTCATTGTAAGCCTTTTCCTTCCTCTACTTTACAGAGCTCGTGATGGGCGCCTTTGGTGCTCATCGCAAGCCCTGCAGTGAGCACTTATTGCAGATGTTTTCCAACCCACCACTTTGGTGCCTTGTGATGAGCGCTGAAGCGATGAGAGCCTTTGCAGATGTTGTCTAACCCACCACTTTGCAGATGTTGTCCAACCGACCATCACTATGGGCGCCTTTAATCTCTTTCCATTCTCCATCGGTAGAGTGCTGAAGCGATGAGCGCTCATTGCAGCAAAGTCCCGGTTTTCCCTAAGTGTTGCGTGCTTCGCGTTCGGTGGCAAAGTGCTACATGCTTCGTCTCTTGCAGCAAAGTCGTGCGAGCCTCGCTTAACATGGCGTGACGACAACTCGCAGTACGACAACTATAATATGTGATGCACCACTGGTAGATCCGGCTCTGATATTTATTTATATATATATAAGTGTAATAACTGTTTTTCTTGGAACTCTGAGCTGGAAGCAGGTTTTTTAACTTGCTTTAGACATTCAGGTGTGAACACAGATGTACTTTTTATTGACTGTACTACTGTACGGTGGAGGGCTTCTATCGCTCTTTTGCCCACCATATTATAAATGATTGTTGTGGTGAACTACCTACTCATAATTTCCACAACACAGGCTGAGATCCCGCTCCATGCTGATGATAGCCAGTAAGCTTGAAACAGCTGTACATGGATAGGATACTCGGCCTGTGTTTATTCCAACCTTGGCTTTGCATTAAAGCTGTGTAATACAGCATGCATAAGCTTAAAGGAAGCCATATTTGATGATGGCTACGGAATGAAGAGCAAGGCATTTGTGGGCATATTTGTGTGTCCCAGCTCAACTTCCCAGAATGCAGTGTAATAACTGTTTTTCTTGGAACTCTGAGCTGGAAGCAGGTTTTTTAACTTGCTTTAGACATTCAGGTGTGAACACAGATGTACTTTTTATTGACTATATATATATATATATACATGTATATCATTGAAGAGTGAAGCATCCGTAAATGTCCAGTAATCTAGTAATTTAGTAAATATTAATTTATTTATATATATATATATATATATATATATATATATATATATATATATATTGTGATGGTTTGCCCCCAGAGGCCAGTGTGGACGCAGCGCTAGGAAGAGGACTAATCCCTGAGACATTATTATTTACACCAGGAGCTACGGAGTTAAGCTTGAGGTGTAATCAGGCCCAGCTGGAAGTTTCTTTAAAAGGCCTCCTGAAGCAACCAGCAGGGGGTTTCAGGCTGGGTGTGGACCCAGAGAGCTCCAGAGAGAGAGAGAGTGGCAGAGAGCTCCAGAGAGAGAGAGAGCGAGCACCAGAGAGCTCCAGAGAGAGAGAGAGCGGCAGAGAGCTCCAGAGAGAGAGAGAGCGAGCACCAGAGAGCTCCAGAGAGAGAGAGTGAGCACCAGAGAGCTCCAGAGAGAGAGAGAGCACCAGAGAGCTCCAGAGAGAGAGCGAGCACCAGTGAGCTCCAGAGAGAGAGAGCACCAGAGAGCTCCAGAGAGAGAGAGCGAGCACCAGTGAGCTCCAGAGAAAGAGAGCACCAGAGACTGAGAAGGAAGTGTGCCAGAGCAGCAAGTGAAGCTGCCATTGTGGGATCAGGCTGTGTGACTACACCTGATTTAAAGGAGAACATACGCTGCAAGCAGAAGAGGATCCATTGCAGCTAAGTGACTGGACTTAAAGGTACCACCCCTCTGCGATACAAAAGATACTGTTTTTACCTGCAGGCCGATTAGCCGTCCCAGGGCTAGTCAGTGGCGTTCCTGCAAGTAAGTAAGCCTGTTTGAGTAGGTGTTTATTTCATGCTGACCATAAGCTATGTTTATTTATATTATGCCAACCACTTATTAAAGCCTGTGAAAGCATACAAAGGCTCCAGAGTCCTCCATAAAGAGCATAAAAAGTTGGATAAACAGAGCGTTGATCCCGCCAGAAGGGGGCGCTCTGCCACAATTGGTGTCAGAAGTGGGATGCTAAATTGTCTGTATTAAGAAGACAGCCCACCTTACAAGATGTCCATGGAGGAACTAGTGAAAGCCCTGGTAGATGCCACTACACGCCAGAAAGTGGGCGGAGCTTGTCAGCAGGAATGGCAAAAAGTAATTGCAGCGGACGGAGCCCATGCTGCAAAAGAGGGTAAACTAAGAGGTGCTGCTGCATGTTTGGGAGAGGTCACAGAGAAGTGGCGGCGACAAGCAGAGGAGGGAATAATCTGCATGAGAGAGGCCACAGAGAAGTGGCAACGACAAGCAGAGGAGAGAATAATCGGCATGAGAGAGGCCACAGCTGCTCAGCAAGAGTACAATAGAAAGTGGGCCATCCAGTTAGCCCAGAATGAAGCTATACTGGAAAAATATAGAAAAGATGCGGCCAGAGTTAGAGCCAATGAACTTCTTTTGGAGCTGACAGAGGATGATGATGTGATCATATACCTCACCATTTTTGAGAGAACAGCCATTAGGGAGGCATGGCAAAAACGGTACTGGGTCAGCCTCATTGCCCCGTATTTGACGGGCGAAGCTCAGAAAGCTTATCTGAGCTTGAATGAAGAAAAGATAGAAAATTATGATGACCTCAAAGCTGAGATCCTTGCCAGAGTTAGAGTTACCCGGGATGTCAGAGCACAGAGAATCAGTACCCAGAAATATAAGAACAAAGAGAACCTGAGTTGTAATAAGGAGAAGTTACAGTACAGAGGGGAAGTCTCACAATTTGGACAGGCCCCTACCTCTCTGTGGGAAAAATCTGATAATAGAAGATGGAATACCGAAGAAGAGCATGCCCATCCCTACCACAAACCAGTGTACGGGGTCCCTGATGAGAGGATGAGGAACGACTCCCAGAATGAACAGAAGGTGTACTTTACAGCCAGCATAAAGGCGCTGGGGGTGCAACAAGCTAGCCGGAGAAGTGCTCCTATACTTCAAGCACACGAGAAAGGTGTGACTGGCATGACAAGGAGAGATTTCAATCCAAATATTATGGACACCCCATTGGAGCTTGGCGTTGAGAAGTCATTTGATGATATTGTCAAAGATAGACAAGCAAGGAACTGGCGGGCTGACAGAGGAGCCGGCGCAGAGACGGCAGGAGCCGGCGCAGAGACGGCAGGAGCCGGCGCAGAGACGGCAGGAGCCGCTGATGAGACTGCAGAGAAAGTGGAAAAGACTGCAGGAACAGCTGATACGGTGAAAGAGACCGATGAAACGGCATACACGATTGCTGGGAAAATAACAGAAACCGCTGAAAAAGAGATGGCAAAAGAGACAGAGGAGTCTGGAAAAGACCCTTTGTCCCTGAAGCAAGCTAATGATGATTTAAAAGCAACTAAAGTTGTGAGCCAAGAACAAGGAAAAAGGGACAGACACAGTCACCTGCCCGGGGTGAATACTCCTGAGGTGTCTAGACAAAGAAAGTGCCTGATAAAGATCTCTGATTCAGAGAAAGAAGAGATCAAACAAATGAATAAAGCCAGTGTTTTTACAAAAGAAGAAGTAACTGGAAGCCTTTCTAAAGAGAAGACAGATGGGCAAGTTACTACTAAAAGGAAGGGTATCCGGAAGATGCCTAATGATATTCCTGAATGGAGAAGGAAGACTTCGTTGGAAGACTACAGAGTTTCCTACAGGAGTAAGTTACAGATGCCTAGATGGAACCAGAGGAGGAGTCCTCCCAGGTATAAGCTGAAAGAATCCGTTGTGTGGGAGCTGCAGCACAAGGATAAACAGGAGAGGCCAGATCTCCTCCCTAATTATGCATCTCAGAGAGAAGGAGAAATCACCATTTCCAGCTCTCAGCCACAAGAGATAGAGGAATCCCGTAAACAGAGGAAAGCAACTGTAATACAGAGGGAGCTGCTATTTCATGCTCCACAAATACAGAGAATGGCCAATTCATCTGATATGAAGAGACAGTTGGTTCAGTGTGATGCATCTCCAGAAGAGACTAACACTGACCTCCAGAACCTGTGTACTCAAGACGCTACATTAAATGCAGAACGATGTTCGCAGGAAGCTCATGAACCGGTAGGAGAATCTATACCGACTTCCGAGCCAGAAGAGTCCGCAATGCATGAGCCAATCGCAGAACCACCAAAATCAACCCAAGTGCCTGAGAGGTCTGCTCATATGAATGAGCATCCCATAAATAAAGAGTCTTCTGATAGTGGGGAACAGGTTATGGACACTCATGATTCACAGACCATATCAGCTGAAACTGTATCATCAGAACAGTTATCTGAGACTGTATGCACAGGAGAGAAAGAGTCTCATGAAGAAAAATTGGCAAATGTGCAATTAACAGAGCAGAAGACACCAGATATAGATTTAGGTAAACAAAGAGATAAACATGAATCAGGACAAGATGGTCAGGGGGTAGAGACATTCCAGAAAGAAAATGAATCTTCTTCTAACCCTGAGGTTGTGAATAGTGACTCGGCAACAAAAGTGCATGACCCATCTGCCCAAAGCATTTCTGAAGAACAAGTGCCAAACCATGAAACCGCGGCTGAAGAATTAGAAAATGAGTCCTCTGAGCCACAAACCAATGACCAACAAGTAATCCATAATGACCACTCTATTAAAGAAGAAAATTTAGAAAATGGTCATGAAAAGCTGGACGCCTTGGAGGCAAAGCTATTAGAGAAGTCACTAAAAGAAGAAATAAAATGGGTGAAGGCCGAGGATGCAGAAAATAAAAATGTTGTACAGGAATTCAGGATACAAGAGGCTACTAAGAAGTATACTAGCCTATCTGTTGGTCGTCAGCTGGACGTTGCTAAACAGCTGGAGATATTCCAGGAAAAACAAGAGTCTGAGAGCTTCTTTCTAGCAAAGACAGAGAATATGCCTACTCTGCACAGAGAGAAAGATAAAGTACAGACCCAAGAGCAAGACGCAGCCGTGAGAGGGGGCCTAGCTTTGGAGTCTATAGCGGATCCTGGACCAGAACAGAAGCAAGGTGCTTGTATGAAGCTCATACGTTCTGGTGAGAATTGTCAGCCAGACAATAGGAGCACCTGGAACAGAGGGAGCCAGGAACAGAGGGAAGAAAGACAGCCCAGGAAGTTGCTGTTGTATAATGAAGTTGTACGGGATGCTACTGATGAGCCTACAGGGGGAGAAGTGGAGACCCTACAGAATGGACTGAGAAAGGAAGCACGACAATCTCAAGAGGTCACAAAATTTGGCCAAGAATTGTACTCGGGGAGGGCAGCTGACTCTCTGATATTTGAGCCCTACACTAAACCCCATCAGGTTGTAAGGAGGGAGCGACCGAGTGATCTGCTTGATACCCCACGAAAGTCGCTTGAACATGAAGTGAATAAGTTGGCATTCAGTCGGCGTCTGAAACTGGAGAAGGAGGACCAGACCCTGCTGAGCACTAAAGAGGAGCTAAGAAATGCCCTGGGATCCACTGAGGACATCGCCACAAAGGCCCTGCAAATGGAGACAGAAAACCAAAGACAGAGCATTCAGAGCAGCCAACATCTGAGTGATGACCTAATGAAGGAGAAATCCCAGCTGGAAAAGATCATAGAGACGCTTCGTGAGAACTCCGAGAGACGGATTAAAGGGCTAGAACCAAAAAATGAGCATGTGAAACAAACCATTACCTCCGTGAGACAAAGATCTCAAATTGGTGCTGAAGCAAGGATGAAAGATACTGAAAAAGAAAATAAAATTCTGCACAAATCCATTAAAGAGACTGCAGAGTTGAGAGCAAAGAGAGAACATTTAGCAGACGAATTAAAGAAGCAAGTAAAAGCCAAGCGTAAAGAGACAGCAGTGAAGCAGCTCCAATCTCAGGCTCCAGGTCTACAGTTGGGGCATAAGTACTCCTGGAATGATTTGAAGCAGACAGGAACAGGCCTTCTAGCCATGAACCTACAGGAAGAAGCCAAGTTGAAGGGTGAACTGGCAAACTGTAGGCCTCACATTTATGATTCAAAGAGGATAAGTCAGAGCCACGAGAGTGAGATGATGGATCTAGAAGAAAAGATATGTCGGCTGGAAGATGAGGTCACTGAAACCCATAATATCTGTGATTTAACCCCAGGGAAGAGACGGTATGGAGAAGTGCGTTCTCATACAGTAGTACGACGAGTACTTATGAAGGATCCCTGGAGGAGGGCACTCGGAGTGACGGGCGGGCCGGTGTCCTACCCACGATGTGTGGGCAATGTCCCGGGCGGTGCGAAGAAGAGAGCGCTTCAAGATGAGAAAGCTGATAAAGCAGACGCTTCAGCACTATTGGGAAGGTCTTACTGGCGCAAGAATGGCCGGACGGTAGGATGGTGGCATACACGGCCTCTCGGCGTTGTCGCTCAACCCTATGGTGTCGAGCTGAGGGGGAGGAGATGTGATGGTTTGTCCCCAGAGGCCAGTGTGGACGCAGCGCTAGGAAGAGGACTAATCCCTGAGACATTATTATTTACACCAGGAGCTACGGAGTTAAGCTTGAGATGTAATCAGGCCCAGCTGGAAGTTTCTTTAAAAGGCCTCCTGAAGCAACCAGCAGGGGGGTTTCAGGCTGGGTGTGGACCCAGAGAGCTCCAGAGAGAGAGAGAGCGGCAGAGAGCTCCAGAGAGAGAGAGAGCGAGCACCAGAGAGCTCCAGAGAGAGAGAGAGCACCAGAGAGCTCCAGAGAGAGAGAGAGCACCAGAGAGCTCCAGAGAGAGAGAGAGCACCAGAGAGCTCCAGAGAGAGAGCGAGCACCAGTGAGCTCCAGAGAGAGAGAGCACCAGAGAGCTCCAGAGAGAGAGAGCGAGCACCAGTGAGCTCCAGAGAAAGAGAGCACCAGAGACTGAGAAGCAAGTGTGCCAGAGCAGCAAGTGAAGCTGCCATTGTGGGATCAGGCTGTGTGACTACACCTGATTTAAAGGAGAACATACGCTGCAAGCAGAAGAGGATCCATTGCAGCTAAGTGACTGGACTTAAAGGTACCACCCCTCTGCGATACAAAAGGTACTGTTTTTACCTGCAGACCGATTAGCGGCCCCAGGGCTAGTCAGTGGCGTTCCTGCAAGTAAGTAAGCCTGTTTGAGTAGGTGTTTATTTCATGCTGACCATAAGCTATGTTTATTTATATTATGCCAACCACTTATTAAAGCCTGTGAAAGCATACAAAGGCTCCAGAGTCCTCCATAAAGAGCATAAAAAGTTGGATAAACAGAGCGTTGATCCCGCCAGAAGGGGGCGCTCTGCCACAATATATATATATATATATATATACAGTATATATATAATAATGGGTATTAAAAGCGGCCAAAGGATTCCCGAGGGGACCCAGAGGGACCATTGTTTGTTGGGCCGGGATGGGGACCCCAAGGAGACCCTTACACTGCAGGAAAAAATAAATGCAAAAAAACAAAAACAAAAATGTAAACAAATAAATTACAGCGCACTGGGCCCCCGAGAGAAGGGCCCTGGTGCACTGCACCACCTGCACCACTGGTAGATCCGCCACTGAATACATCCTTTCTTTTGTATGTATTTTACAGAATGTTGCCTTTATTCTTAGCAGGATTATAAATTGGTGGAGAATGATTGGAACTGTGACTTCCAATAACATCCCAATTCATGAGTTAGGAACCAGGCTGAAATCCTAAAGATCGAAACAGTACTGTTGGTAGGTAAGTTTCCTGACTCATGCAAATCTTGTGCTGTACTCAAAAGCTATATTATAATGGCAGGCATATGTTGTAAAGAAGCCATGTTTAAAATGGTATTGGCATTTAAATGCATTTTGGGCTCATTTGCATGCCCCTACCCAGTTTCCCAGAGTGCATTACATAAACTATATTTCTTGAGATTCTGAGTAGGGAATATGTTTATTAATTAATTTTTAGGCATGCAAATGTACACAAAGAAATGTTTTCAAGAACGAAAAAAGAGAATAGGATAACCCTTCCCCACATATACTATAGGGAGAATAGTAGAACCCCCCACGATACAAGCAGACTTGGCGAAATTTAAGATTTTCTCTTAAATCCATTTTATGCCGATGCTTACATCACTGTTAGCTTAATACATACTTAAATAAGATATGGATGTTTTCCCAAATTGCAGTGCACCTTTAAGTTTTTCTAAAGTCATTTTTTGACTGACACAGTTTTTTTTGTGGCTATAATATATAATATAATATTTTTGTTCTTATTTGTGTTTGTTTAATAGGTTGTTCTTTGTCCAATTAATCTTGTTTGTGCTTTTCTTGCTTAAAATAATGTAGCAGGCGGCTGGCAGTGTTTTACATGCTCTGTACTGTATTGTGCCTGAACGTGTCTCTTGGACCAGTGTTGCCTAAATATTCTAGTCACCTACTCTCGGTTCTCATTGCTCACTGTCCTAATAGCAGCAGGCTGTGTTTACAAGTGGGAGGGATGCCATTGTGGAAGATGCATGGGAAAAAAGCATTTTAGCCTGAGGTTATTTGCAAACAGCGATCCTCCTGAGGATTTATAATAATTGTGCCAGTCACTGATGGCTTTAACCATTTCAATTTTATTTCTATGAGCTAGTTGCCTGCTGGTATGAGGGCTGTAATTACCTTCTAATGCAAAGATATAGAATTTACACATTACTAAGTCGTTTTTTTTAATTAACTTAATTTACACATTACCAGGTCTTTCTTTTAAATTAACTTCATTTACACATTCTCAGGTCTTCTGCTTTTTTAATTAACTTCTAATTAAAATTTTATAACGAGGAATATATAACAAAGAGTATAAGAATAAATAAAACCATATATTATCAAATGGAGGGAAATTATAATTTACTTTCTGTAATAGAATGAATACAATTATGTAGTCCTATGTTATTACAGACTCCTTTGGTAATGTAAGAATATATATATTATATATAATGAAAAATATAATTTTTCTAAAAACCTAATCTGTTAGACATAAATTATGAATATAATTAAGGAATGCTTTATAGCAGTGTGTTGGGTCCCACTAGTATACTACAACCATCAGCTGACTGTGCATAAGAAGTAATGTTAGTAATGTAAGTAATAATATAGGACTGTACTGTCCAACTGGATGCATATATATATATATATATATATATATATATATATATATATATATATATATATATATATATATATTAGATGAATAATAAGAATATTGCAGTATACAGTGATACCTTTTTTATTGGACAAACGTATGCATGGAGAGGTGCTGCTCTCGAAAGCTCATAATTTCTATTAATATATTTGTCCAAAAAAAAAGGTATCTCTATATACTATATAGTGCTTTTATGTATTTATAAATGTTTGTATGTGTCTGTATATATATGTATATATATGTATATATATATATATATATATATATATATATATCTGCTTGGTCTGATGATTTTCCCTCTTTTCTTCAGTTTAATACTGAACTTTGCAATAAGAAGCTCATGGTCTGAGCCACAGTCAGCTCCATGTTGTGTTTTTGCTTACTGTATATAACTGCTCCATCTTTGGCTACAAATTATGCAGCCAATCTGATTTCTAAATGTCCATGGGTAGAGTCGTCTCGGAGGCTGTTGGAAGAGGTGTTTACTATAACCTGAGATAAATCTTGACAGAATTCTACTAATCTCTGACCTGCTTCATTTTGTACTCTAAGGCCAAATGTGCCAGTTTTTCCAGGTGTCTCCTATGATTAGAGTAACATCTTGTCTTGGTGTTATATCTATGAGATATTGAATATCTTCAGAGAATTGGACAACTTCAGCATCTATTGTTGGAGAACATAATTTGAACACTGTGATGTTAAATGGCTCTGTCATTTATTGGGTTGCACTGCTTTGATCACCCTTTGATTGACTGTGGGGGCTACTCTATTTTTTTCTGCAGGATTCTTGACCACAGTAGAAGATCTGGTGGTTGTCTGATGTGAAATGTCCCATTCCAGTCCATTTAAGTTCACCAATTCCCAGGATATCAATGTTTAACCTTGTCATTTCATATTTGACCACATTCAGCTTGCCTTGGTTCATACTTTTAACATTCCAGTTTCCCATTCTGAATTATTGTTTGCAGCAGCGGACTTTCCTTTCCTCTCCAGACACATCCGCAGCTGGGTGCCCTACTCGTACTCAACCTCCCCTCTTCTCCAGGGACTCATCTTCCGCTGCCACATCATTATGTCTCTGGTCGTGCTTGTCCATAAAGTTATCTTGGCAAATATACTGCAGTGGACCACAGTTTGTTTGACCTTTCTGCTATGACCTGCCCATCTGGTGGGACCCTATATGTTAGTTTGTTGTTCAATTGTGTCCGATTCTCAGTGACCCTAAGGACCGCAGCACATCTGGCACATCCGTCAGCCACTGCCCTCTGAGCTCCAATAAGCTCATGTTTATTGCTTCAATGACCTCATCTATCCACCTCTGTCTCTGCAGTACCCTTCTTCGTGTGCCTTCAATCTTTGCCAGCATCAGAGTCTTCGCTAGAGAATCCCATCTGCTCATGATATGGCCAAAATATTTGAGCTTCAGCCTAATAATCACATCTTCTAATGAACAGTTTGTCTTGATTTCCTGAAGTACTGATTTATTGGATCTTCTTGCAGTCCAAGGAACTCTAAGAACTTATTACCAACACCATAATTCAAAGGCATCAATTCTACAGTTCTAACTATGTTGATTATGTAATCTCTTCACTTTTCACTAACTTGTCAAAGCTTGCCATAGCTTTCCTCCCCAAAATCAAACGCCTTTTAATTCACCTACTGAAGAGATCTTGGAAAGATATATATGTGCATATACATAAATGTATATGTGTATATATGTATATATGTGTATATATATATATATATATATATATATATATATATATATATATTCAGTTGTTCAATCATGTCCAATCTATATATATAGATATATATCCATATATATAGATATATATCCATATATATAGATATATATCCATATATATATATATATATATATATATATATATCACATATATAGTTGTGAGCGTACGGGTCGTTGCTCACGCTTGCGGGCGAAGCGAGGGACGCAGTTCCCCGCAAATGCGGGTCCTCGCGAAGCGAGGGACGCAGTTCCCCGCAAATGCGGGTCCTCGCGAAGCGAGGGCCCGCATTTGCGGTGATGGAGCATCCCAACGTCCCCGCAAATGCGGATCCTCGCGAAGCGAGGGTCCGCATTTGCGGAGGTGGAGGCTCAACGTCGGCTGTGTTAACACACACATACACACACACGATTTTTTAACAGAATAAACCCAACCGCCCAGCCAACAAAAACCCAACAACGTCCCCGCAAATGCGGATCCTCGCGAAGCGAGGGTCCGCATTTGCGGTGGTGGGAGCATCCCAACATCGGCTGTGTTAACACACACATACACACACACACAACTTCATAAAAAAAAAAAACTCAAAGTCGCCTCACACCCGCTTACACCCAGACACACAGACGCAAGACTTAACAAAAAAACAGTAAAAAAGGCCCATCACACGCTCTTAACACACATACGCACGACTTAGAAACAAATACACTGCGTCGTACACGTAAAAGATAACCGCGTATATCGCAAAAAAATACGGCAACATCGCAACAAAATACGGCCGCATCGGAAAAAAATACGGCCGCGAAAGACCCATTCCAACCGCTGCGCATCAAAACATCACAAACACAAGAAATAAACACAACAAACACATAAAAAGGTTACTTACAGCACGGGGGGGCATCCGGCACCTCCAAAAGTTCATTTACACGTCCATTTAAGTCCAAAACAAAGAGTTTAAATGGCCGAAAATCGGCTAAGCGAGAGAAAAAATGCCCGCCGAACAAAACGAAAACGAGGCTCCAGACGTAACTACACTACACTTTACTCGCAATAATGAAACACATACTATGCGGAACGGATCACACTCATATTAAACACCATTTTAACCACTACTACGCACAAAATGGCGGATGGAACGCAAATTGTAAGCTGGAACGCAAATAGCGCATGCGTATTGCGTTCTAACGGTCTAACTTTCCAGAATGTTCTACAAGTTTATAAATACTGCCTATTTGACAGAGAAAAATAAATTTCTCCTCAGGTGATGAACAGAGTGACTTCAGACATAACTGCTGCTAAAACTTGAGAAGATAATTCTTTCCTAATTTACTACTTTACATTGTGCAAATTACAACTGAGAGGTAAGCTATAATATATTACATTTTATTATCAAGACAGGACATCAAAAAAAAAAATTAAATAAGAAAAAGAGGTTTATGTATAATGACATGTGACACGCACATATATGTGTATAATGTATAGTGACATGTGACACGCACATTTATGCGTATAATGTATAGTGACATGTGACACGCACATTTATGTGTATAATGTATAGTGACATGTGACACGCACATTTATGTGTATAATGTATACTGACATGTGACACGCACATTTATGCGTATAATGTATAGTGACATGTGACACGCACATTTATGTGTATAATGTATAGTGACATGTGACACGCACATTTATGTGTATTGCCCCTGCAACAAAATTATCTTAAAACAAACTAATTAAACAACTACATTTAAATTACATTAGAAAAAAATAAGTTGGGACTATTAAAATATGAGTCATGTATACTGATATGTGACACGCACATATATGTGTATCATCTATAGTCACATGTCACACACACATTTATGTATGTTGGCCAAAAATAAAAATAAGGTTAATTTAACAATTAAAATATGATTCATGTATAGTGATATGTCACACGCACACAAAAATTACTTTCAACTATGGAAATGTGCTTCATGTATGTGACATATGTGTGTAGCCCCCACCAAAAAATAATGTTAATTGAAAATAATTACAGAAGTATATTTCAATGAAATTAATTTACTGCAATTCAATAGATCACCTAAAGCTCAATCTTTCTACTTTTTTTAATATTCAAACAGACTCTGCATCAACAGCATCTCTCAACAATTTGCACCGTGCATTGTGAAGCACAATCCCTTTTAAAGAACACCAACAAAGAAGAAGAGGTAAGATACAAAAATACTTTAAATGCTGAAAAGGCCATGCTTTGTTAAATACAAATAAAAAATTCTATAATTCACTATTTCACTTTATTTTTTAAACAGACACTACAAGAAGACCGGCGGATTAAGATTGGCAGGAGGGGACCCTCTGTCATTCCACACTTCAATCAAGGTAAAGTATTAAGTATAAAAAAGAACCGAACCATGAGCTTTATTCAATTGTGAGTTGGCCAATTGAATAGGGCTCTATATAAGCACATAACAGATTTTTTAGACAGACATTTTTAGTTACTGAACTTCGATACTAAATCAAGGTCTTCACTAACTCAAAACTTCTGTTATTGCTTACATATATTTTAAACTTCATGTTAACATTTGCGACGTTTAAAGAAGGCTTTTTACTTTTTGCTTTCCTATTCATTCAATGTATATTAAAGTTAACAATTCTTCAGATACTAATTACATTTTAAAAAACCATTACATCAACATTTTACAAAAATACACGTTCATATTAAAATACTTACAAGTGTCAAAAATATATGTTAATAACTAAACAACTTGACAAACATATACATCACATTGCCGTCATTTTTTGACGGGCAAGTCGCTAGTATATATATACTGTATATATGTAAGATAAGAGATATTTAAATATAAATGAGGTATGGCTACTACTGTACATTGATCCCCAAAAGTGTTGCATATTAAATCAGAATTTTTTTATATAAATGTTAGTATAAATAACTACAAAATGTATAAATTAAAATAAGAAAAAATATATATAAAAAACAATATTATATTGTATTCTGTGTAATTTATCCAATTATTATAATAGTTGCCAGATGTGCTAATAAAATATAAATTGTTCCAAAATAATATTTAAATTAAAGTAGAGTGATTATATCTATTTAAGGAGGGGTACTGAAGGCTCTCACCTATTAGTTTGCATTTCTGTAGTGAGCCACTCCCTTTAAAGGGAGGGCTTTGTCACCTGAAATTAAAGGAAGCTGGCAATTGGAGGAGTTAATCTTGTATTAGTAGCATAATTAATGGATACAATGTCTGAAAAATATATCTTACTAGCTTTATAAAATTAAACGTTTTTGAGAAATGGATATCTTGTATTGCTGATCTGTGTAATCATCTGTATTGATTGTGTAGAAATCTAACTAATTCTAGATATTAAGTTAAAATGTATCCTATAGTAACAGGATGATGCAAACAATATACTGAGAGAAATGTATATGAAGCCAATATATTATAAACTGTGCTTCTGTGGCCTCGTACCAGCAAACCTCTCTTGGGATTCTCAAAACTGTCCCCAGGCAATTTTTAGGCAAGCCAAAGTAGGCAGCTGGTTAGGACAAAAAAAAAAAAAGATAAGGGAGAAAATGGTGAAAGAGAGAATAGCACATGTTTCCTTTGCTGTACTGATTCTCATAATGCACAAGGCCTGAGTCTGATTGATGGAATTTTTTTTTATCATGGTTTCTAAAGGCCTCAAGCCAGCCTTGATCATCCACACTGAACATATGTCCACATACTCCCTTGGGCAGTGTTCCTAATGTGTGCATCCATGTGTCTGTATTTGTTTAGAGTGTGCCCCCACTGATCTAATTGGACCTTTCTCATGACCCACTGCTTCCTTAAGTTTGCCACTTGCTGCTACCAAATGAGGGAGGCTTTAACCAAGGGTTCCTAAATGCAAATGAATGGGGCTATCTGCTCATGCTGATGCGTATTATAAATGCAATTTTGCTGAGAACCTCTCTCCAGGACAGTTATAAAGGGATCCCAAACACGTCCCATCTGTTACAATCCTGCACTGATTTATGTGAACACTGAATTTGTTAGGGCGCTGCTTTCACTGTTAATAAACCTTTACTGGGAAGAAAAGCTAGTGAAAAATTGTGTTTTTATTTTAAGAGACAATTTAGATGAAATGCCCCGAACATTTAGGTAGAGGTGTACTGTGTTTTACTTTACAGATTTATAATTATGTAAATGCATTTTGCTTCAAATAACTTATTTTAAAATAATTCAGTCTCACTTATTATTTGGCATTTATAAAGAGAATGTATATGTATTTTAATTTTATATTTTACTGTTTTAGATTTCAGATGTTATACACAGCATACATACATGAATACTGAATGTGTAATATATATATATATATATATATATATATATATATATATATATATATATATATATATATATATATATGTGTGTGTATATATATATATATATATATATATATATATATAATTTAGTGTATGGTGAGCAGTGAGCACTAGAATGAGAAAAGCTCTCCACAGTACAGAGTACAGAAAACGAATAATACATTAATAAGCCCATTTGCATGTCTAAAAGGCGGGGACATGCAAATGAGAATACAATGTACCTCACTCTTTTAATCCAAAAAATAGCAACAATGTATAAAGTTCTCATTTTAATGTCCCCGCCTTTTAGACATGCAAATGGGCTTATTAATGTTTTATTCATTATATATATATATATATATATATATATATATATATATATATATATATTTATTTAAATATATATTCTAGTAAAAAATACAAATTATGAATTGAAGGAGGGGGCAAATAAATGTATACAGTGGGACAGAAGGTTCTCACCAGTTAGTATGCATTATTGACAATGCCACTTAAAGGTAAGGTACAGTTACCCTAAATAAAAAAAAAAAGCTGGCAATTGGAGTAGTTAATCTTGTATTAGTCATGTAATATCTGCAAAAATATCTTGCTCATTTTATAGAATTAAGCTTCAACACATTTTCTTGACAAATGGATATCTTGTATTGGTCATCGGTATTAATTGTGTAGAAATCTATCAATTCTAGCTTTAAAGTTAAGATGTATTACATAAGAATGAAGTTTCAATGCTGCTGTGTTTTTCTTCAAATGTATTTATTTTATATTTAATCATTACATAAATGTTGTTTGTGGAAGTGGCAGAAAAGCACTAATTAAGCTTGACTTGTCTAAAAGGCCTACTTACAAGTTACATTTGACCTCTTATATTTTCTTAGCTAATTTTGTAATAATTTGCGTTTCTTGCTGGTTCTGGACATAGTTAAAAGAAACTTACAGCATGAAGCCAACCAGCAGATGTCCCTATAAGAACAGATGTCTGGCTCTAGACTGCCTCAGGCTATGTGTGGTTCCTCGTACTGAGGATAAAAGCAAGCGTGCTCTGTGTTTATATTTCCTACTATTATCCGACCTTCAGTCACTTTAAGGAGAAAATATCTGCCATAAACCCTGAAGGAAGTGATCCTATTGATTACCTCAACATGTTGTGTTTTGGACCACCGCACTGAACAAGCTTGAACTGATAATTACGCTTTTGTACAACCTCATGTGCTATCCAACAATTTGAACCATTCTTCTTCATACAGCTATTTTATTGTCATTAAAATTATTATACAGTAGATTTCCCTCAAATCCAATGGCTTGGTTAGTATAGAAATACATCTAATAAGGAACCTGGTGCAGTTAAATATACAGTTGTGAGTATGTGTGTGTATACATGGTTGTTGTTATTCAGCTGCTCAGTCGTGTCCAACTCTCTGTGACCAAATGGACTGCAGCATGCCAGGCACATATGTCTGTGTTTCTGGTTGTGCTTATTCATATGGTTTTCAAAGTAAATATACTGCAGTGGATTACCGGTTCCTTCTCCAGTGGACTGTGATTTGTCTGACCTCACTGCTATGACTTATCCATCTTGGGTGACCCTACATGGTATAGCTCACAGCTTCATTGAAGTACATATATATATCCATAAGTGACTGAAACCTGAATGACTTGGAGAGGATCTACAAAGAGGAGTGGTACAAAATCCCTCCTGTGATGTGTGCAAACCTGGTGGCCAACTACAAGAAACGTCTGACCTCTGTGATTGCCAACAAGGGTTTTGCCACCAAGTACTAAGACGAAGGGGTCAAATACTTATTTCCCTCACTGACTTACAAATCAATTTATCCCTTTTTTGACATGCGTTTTTCTTGTTCTTTTTTGTTTTGTTATTCTGTCTCTTAGTGTTAAAATACACCTACCATTAAAATTATAGACTGATCACTTCTTTGTCAGTGGACAAACGTTCAAAATCAGCAGGGGATCAAATACTTTTCCCCCTCACTATATATTTAAATCCCTGCTCAGCGCTCTCCGATTCGCCATAGCAATATCTGAGTGATATGGTGTTCAAATGCCCCGTTTAGCTATTTTTTTCACACACATATATATATATATATATATATATATATATATATACAGCTTATATGTTTATATATAACTATATATATACATACAGTAAAACCCCCGTTATCCGGCACCCACAGGGACTCTCTATTGCTGGATAACTGTAGTTGCCGGTTAATCGGGAGTCCCCGAATGTAAGGGTCTAATCCACCCTTAAACACCCCAAACCCCCTCAAAATGCCTTTAAAAAGGCATTAGCACCTAAACTGGGCCATTTAGGGCCCCAAAAAGCAATTTTAAAAAAAGTTAGCATTTTCTTTTACAGTCTCGAACCTCCGGTTAGTGCAGGTTTTGCCGATTTAGCGAGAGTTTATTTGAAATGGGGAATTGATGCCGGTGCCGGTTGCTTGAGAGTCCCGGTTAGTTGGGTGCCGGATAACCGGGATTCTACTGTATATGCATATATATATATATGTATGTATATATATGTATATATATATATATATATGTATATATATATATGTACATATCACATATTATAATTGTCCAATTATGATTCGTCGTCACACTGTTTGCGTAGTGCGTACGACCTAGCGATGAGCGCCGCATGCGAGCCGTTAAACCGTAGCACTTAGGCAAACAGCGCCGCGGGCGCTCATTGCCGGCAATCCTCGCGTAGCGAGGCGAGCCGTTAAATCGTAGCACTTAGGCAATGAGAGGCAATGAACGCCGAAACACGTCACACGCACGACTTAGAAAAAAAAAAAACACCTCGGAACCAACTTTAACGTAACAAACACCCACACGCACTAAAAATATGACTATAACGGCCGACCCGCGCACAACTAAAAACAGTGAATACACACCAAACACTCACACAAACTACATAAAAAGCTTACCCATAGCAAGGGGGGGGGGGGGGCACCCAGGACCTCTGAAAGTGAAGTTACACCTCCATTTAAGTCCAAATTCCCGAGTTCAGACACAAGAAAATCCCCTAAGCGAGAGAAAAAATGGCAGCCGAAAAAAACGAAAACGAGGCTCACAGCCCAGCCACGTACAAATTACCCAAGAAGGGATCCGACATTAACCATCGCAGTGGGGGTCCCGATTGCACGTGATTGGGGACTCCCGCTGCAATCAAAATTAAAAATCCCTGCATTACAGGTCCTTAAAGGACCACAAAGGTCCTTAAACGACCCATTGTAAAAGAAAAAATATATACATTGTCACCCTGTCAATCATGAGGGTCAATACAGACCCTCATAAACCCCTCATTAACCCTGTCACTCATGGGGGTCAATAAAGACCCCCATAAGCCCTTCATTAACCCTGTCACTCATGGGGGTCAATACATACCCCCATAAACCCCTCATTAACCCTGTCACTCATGGGGCTCAATATAGACCCCCATAAGCCCTTCGTTAACTCTGTCACTCATGGGGGTCAATACAGACCCCCATAAGCCCTTCATTAAGCCTGTCACTCATGGGGGTCAATACAGACCCCCATATGCCCTTCATTAACCCTGTCACTCATGGGGGTCAATACAGACCCCCATAAGCCCTTCATTAAGCCTGTCACTCATGGGGGTCAATACAGACCCCCATAAGCACTTCATTAACCCCCACACTAATGGGGGTCCATACAGACCCTCATAAGACCTTCATTAACCCTGTCACTCATGGGGCTCAATACAGACCCCCATAAGCACTTCATTAACCCCCTCACTCATGGGGGTCCATACAGACCCTCATAGGCCCTTCATTAACCCTGTCACTCATGGGGGTCCATACAGACCCTCATAAGCCTCTATTTCCCCCCATCAGTCCCATAAGGGTATATTAATACCATTATGGGCCTCTTGCAACACTACATTAACCACCTCAAGGACCATCATGACACTAAGTATAAACACTACACTGCACTATAGTGAAAGTGAAGTTACACCTCCATTTAAGTCCAAATTCCCGAGTTCAGACACAAGAAAATCCCCTAAGCGAGAGAAAAAATGGCAGCCGAAAAAAACGAAAACGAGGCTCACAGCCCAGCCACGTACAAATTACCCAAGAAGGGATCCGACATTAACCATCGCAGTGGGGGTCCCGATTGCACGTGATTGGGGACTCCCGCTGCAATCAAAATTAAAAATCCCTGCATTACAGGTCCTTAAAGGACCACAAAGGTCCTTAAACGACCCATTGTAAAAGAAAAAATATATACATTGTCACCCTGTCAATCATGAGGGTCAATACAGACCCTCATAAACCCCTCATTAACCCTGTCACTCATGGGGGTCAATAAAGACCCCCATAAGCCCTTCATTAACCCTGTCACTCATGGGGGTCAATACATACCCCCATAAACCCCTCATTAACCCTGTCACTCATGGGGGTCAATATAGACCCCCATAAGCCCTTCGTTAACCCTGTCACTCATGGGGGTCAATACAGACCGGCATAAGCCTTACATTAAGCCTGTCACTCATGGGGGTCAATACAGACCCCCATATGCCCTTCATTAACCCTGTCACTCATGGGGGTCAATACAGACCCCCATAAGCCCTTCATTAAGCCTGTCACTCATGGGGGTCAATACAGACCCCCATAAGCACTTCATTAACCCCCACACTAATGGGGGTCCATACAGACCCTCATAAGACCTTCATTAACCCTGTCACTCATGGGGCTCAATACAGACCCCCATAAGCACTTCATTAACCCCCTCACTCATGGGGGTCCATACAGACCCTCATAGGCCCTTCATTAACCCTGTCACTCATGGGGGTCCATACAGACCCTCATAAGCCTCTATTTCCCCCCATCAGTCCCATAAGGGTATATTAATACTGTCACTCATGGGGGTCAATACAGACCCCCATAAGCCCTTCATTAAGCCTGTCACTCATGGGGGTCAATACAGACCCCCATAAGCACTTCATTAACCCCCACACTAATGGGGGTCCATACAGACCCTCATAAGACCTTCATTAACCCTGTCACTCATGGGGCTCAATACAGACCCCCATAAGCACTTCATTAACCCCCTCACTCATGGGGGTCCATACAGACCCTCATAGGCCCTTCATTAACCCTGTCACTCATGGGGGTCCATACAGACCCTCATAAGCCTCTATTTCCCCCCATCAGTCCCATAAGGGTATATTAATACCATTATGGGCCTCTTGCAACACTACATTAACCACCTCAAGGACCATCATGACACTAAGTATAAACACTACACTGCACTATAGTGAAAGTGAAGTTACACCTTCATTAACCCTGTCACTCATGGGGGTCCATACAGACCCTCATAAGCCTCTATTTCCCCCCATCAGTCCCATAAGGGTATATTAATACCATTATGGGCCTCTTGCAACACTACATTAACCACCTCAAGGACCATCATGACACTAAGTATAAACACTACACTGCACTATAGTGAAAGTGAAGTTACACCTCCATTTAAGTCCAAATTCCCGAGTTCAGACACAAGAAAATCCCCTAAGCGAGAGAAAAAATGGCAGCCGAAAAAAACGAAAACGAGGCTCACAGCCCAGCCACGTACAAATTACCCAAGAAGGGATCCGACATTAACCATCGCAGTGGGGGTCCCGATTGCACGTGATTGGGGACTCCCGCTGCAATCAAAATTAAAAATCCCTGCATTACAGGTCCTTAAAGGACCACAAAGGTCCTTAAACGACCCATTGTAAAAGAAAAAATATATACATTGTCACCCTGTCAATCATGAGGGTCAATACAGACCCTCATAAACCCCTCATTAACCCTGTCACTCATGGGGGTCAATAAAGACCCCCATAAGCCCTTCATTAACCCTGTCACTCATGGGGGTCAATACATACCCCCATAAACCCCTCATTAACCCTGTCACTCATGGGGCTCAATATAGACCCCCATAAGCCCTTCGTTAACTCTGTCACTCATGGGGGTCAATACAGACCCCCATAAGCCCTTCATTAAGCCTGTCACTCATGGGGGTCAATACAGACCCCCATATGCCCTTCATTAACCCTGTCACTCATGGGGGTCAATACAGACCCCCATAAGCCCTTCATTAAGCCTGTCACTCATGGGGGTCAATACAGACCCCCATAAGCACTTCATTAACCCCCACACTAATGGGGGTCCATACAGACCCTCATAAGACCTTCATTAACCCTGTCACTCATGGGGCTCAATACAGACCCCCATAAGCACTTCATTAACCCCCTCACTCATGGGGGTCCATACAGACCCTCATAGGCCCTTCATTAACCCTGTCACTCATGGGGGTCCATACAGACCCTCATAAGCCTCTATTTCCCCCCATCAGTCCCATAAGGGTATATTAATACCATTATGGGCCTCTTGCAACACTACATTAACCACCTCAAGGACCATCATGACACTAAGTATAAACACTACACTGCACTATACCCCCCAATAAAACATTAAATATCAACTAAACACCCTCTACACTAACCTAGTAACACCTACACTACCTACCCCCTAATAACCCCCACCACTCTAATTACAGAAAATAAAAAAAAAACTAAATCACAAAAAATAAAAAAAGGAACATTAATGAAAATAAAAAAAAACATTATAACCCCCCCACTACAGAAAAACAAATTACACACCTGAAAAGGAAATACAGATAATACTAATAAATTCAATACAAATACATACAATACAAATACATACAATACAATACACCCCTATCTAATATACATCACACAATCTATCTAAATAAATTCCATAATCTAATATACATCCTATCTTCCTATCTATATAATATACATTCCCAATCTATCTAAATAAATACCATAATCTAATATACAATACATTCTATGCTATCTATATAAAACACATACCCCTAGCTAACATACAATAAATGCTATCTATATATAAACTAAGTTAATTCTAAGCTAAAATAAAATAATTAAGACCACTTACCTTTGCAGATGTCCATTGAGATTAGCCACCTACGGGGAAAAAAAATAAAAAAATTAGTGCAACATGTTTACAGTACATAAAGAAACATTCTATACATTCTAAATATTCTACTCACCTTTCCGGCATATCCCGTCCTTATTCTTTTAATCCTTTTTCGGAGCGGCACCTGTTAAAAAAAACATAACATTAATACACATACATAAAATTCAAATAAACATAATCTACATTCTACTTACCTTAAAATATACTTACATCCGCACTCACAGACATCCCCGACGCTAATGAGGCTCCCGGAGACTTTTCCGGAAGAAAATAAGCAATGGCGCCTTCTGATTGGTTGAAAACGCTGTCTATCAAATTCACCCAATCAGGAGGCGCCAATGTGTGAACCAATCAGAAAGGGATAAACCCTAAAATCGCACTATGATTGGATAATGCACCTGTCAATCTTTATTTAAACCAATTACAAGGCGCACATGCCTTCAGCCAATCACAATGGAATACACCCCCACAGGGTGATTGGTTGCAGCATCTGCGCATTCTGATTAGTGGCACTGACAATAGCCAATCACAATGGAATACACCCCCATGTACTGATTGGTGAAGGATTTGTGCATTCTCATTGGCTACTGTTAATATCAATCAATATTACAGCCAATCCGAAGGCGCAGATGTCTTCACCACAATCAGTACGTGGGGGTATATTCCATTGTGTTTGGTTGATGGCAATAAAGCCTTAGGATTGGTTCAAATACAGATTGACAGGTGTTTTATCCAATCAGCGTTGTATTTTGGGGTGTATACTTTTTTCATTGGTTCACAACTGGAGTCTTCTCATTGGCTGAATTTGATAGACAGCCTTTTCAGCCAATCAGAAGCCGCCATTGCCAATTTTATTCTGGAACACTCTGTAGGAAGCTCATTAGCGTCGGAGACATCCGCCAGGTCGGATGTGTGTCGCTTTTTTTTTTTTTTATGCGCTGATGCTTCCGGCGAAGAACAACAGGAGGCTGGAGACATCGAGGGGAGGTAAGTATAATGTAGATTGTGTTTATTTCACTTTCTTTTATGTTTATGTATGTTTACTAATGTAATGTTTTTTTTTAACAGGAGCAGCGCCGCAGAAGACGCAAAGTTGAAGGACGGAACATGGAGGACGTGATATGCTGGGACGTGACATGCTGGAAAGGTGAGTATAATATTTAGAATATTTAGAATGTTTACAATGTTTAGTTATTTCATGTAAACGTGTTGTATTCATTTTTAAATCTTTTTTACCGTAGGTTGCTGATCTGAAGAAACATCTCAAAGGTAAGTGGTCTTAATTATTTTATTGTAGCTTAGAATTAGGGTTGCTATATATAGATAGCATGTACTGTATATTAGATAGATAGGGGGATGTATTATTAGATAGTATTGTATATAAGATAGTGGGATGTATATCACATAGTGGGATGTATATTACATAGTGGCATGTATATTAGATAGGGGTGTATTGTATTTAATTGTATTGTATTGTATTCAATTGTATTGTATTTTATTTAATTGTATTGTATTGTATGTATTATATGTATGTATTGTATTGTATGTATTATATGTATTTCCTTTTCAGGTGTGTAATTTTTTTTTAAATTTTGTAGTGGGGGGGGGGTGTAATGTATTTTTTTATTTTCTGTAATGTTTTTTATTTTTTTATTTTTTGTGACTTAGTTTTTTTTTTGTTCTGTAATGTACATTTTTTATTTTTGGTGATTTTAGTTTTTCTTATTTTATGTAATGTAGATTTCTGCTTTTTGATGAATTTAGTTACTTGAGGCACACAGTACACTCACATTGTGTGACAAACAGCATTTCAACACTTTATTTTATTGACCGTCATTTTTTGACGGGCAAGTCGCTAGTATATATATAGTTCACCACAACAATCATTTAATATATAGTGGGCAAAAGAGTGATAGAAGCCCTCCACCGTACAGTAGTACAGTAAATAAATAGTACATCTGTGTTCACATTTGAATGTCTAAAAAAACTGTATCTAGATTAGAATTCTGAGAAATACAGTTATTACACTGCATTCTGGGAAGTTGAGCAGGGACATGCAAATGTGCCCACAAATGCCTTGCTGTTCAATCCATAAACCATTTCAAACATGGCTTCCTTTAAGCTTATGCCCGCTGCATTACACAGCTTTGATGCAAAACCAAGGTTGGATTATACACAAGCTGGGAATCCTACCCACGGACAGCCGTTTCAAGGTTACTGCCCACCATATTTTAAATGATTGGTGTGGTGAACTACATACTCATAAGGTCCTCAACACAAGGTGGGATCCTGCCCCACGCTGATGATAGGTAGTATCCTTGAAACAGCTGACTGTGGGTATGATTCCCAGCTTGTGTATAATCCAACCTTGGCTTTGCATAAAAGCTGTGTAATGCAGCGGGAATAAGCTTAAAGGAAGCCATGTTTGAAATGGATTGAAGAGCGAGGCATTTGTGGGCACATTTGCATGTCCCTGCTCAGCTTCCCAGAATGCAGTGTAATAACTGTATTTCTCGGAATTTTGAGCTGTTTTTTTTAACTTGTTTTAGACATTCAAATGTGAATATGAATTTACTATTTATTTACTATTTATTGATGTATATCACATATATAGTTGTCGTCATTGCGATGGTGGTCACGCAATGTTACATTTTGCGTGCTTGCTCATTGCGCGCCCTTGCACTGTGCGCTGTAGGTGCTCAACGAGAGGGCCGCACGACTTAGGCTGCAATGAGTGACGAATGTGCTCACTGTATTTCTTGCAATGAGCAACGCAGCCGCTCATCGCGAGGCACGTAGTGCCTTGCGCGCTCTCAGCTTTGGCATCCCTGAAGTTGTAGAGAGAATAGGACAGTACACCTTTAATTTCCAAGACAACCATCCCCCAAAGAATATACAAAAAATTATTCTAATTACAGACGAGAATGAAGTTGTGCAGACCTGGGTTCCCGCTCAAGATTGAGGCGCTAAGAAGGAGACACAGGGGAGGGAGAAGAGATATGGGGGGTATAGACAGGGGAGGGAGAGGGGGGAAAGCGATGGGAGGGAGGAGGGAAAAACACAGGGGAGGCAGAGGGGGGAAGAGACTCAGGGGAGGGAAAGGTGGGGGGAAAAGACACAGGGGAGGGAGAGGGGGGAAAGAGACGGGAGGGAGGGGGAGAAACACAGGGGAGGGAAGGGGAAGAAACTCAGGAGAGTGAAAGGGGGGGTAGCGACACAGGGGAAGAAGAGGGGGAAGAAAGACAGGGAAGGGAGAGGGGGGAAAGACACAGGGGAGGGATGGGGGGAATAGACACAGGGGAGGGAGAGACACAACTTATAAAAGTATCATGCTGTAATTTTTGGCAGGCAAGTCGCTAGAATATATATAATGTCAAAAAGCTAGCAAAATGAATACTTAATGTTTGTATGTAATAATATATATATATATATATATATATATATATATATATATATATATATATATATATATGTTTTTACAATGGGACAAATAGGAGAAAATCCCCCCACCTCACGAGACCTCACAAAATCCACCAATCTCCCGTGATCTTGTGAAACACAGCTTTCAGCCAGATGCACTAAAGGTGAGGGGGATCACACTTCTAATAATAAAATCTGGGGGGATCTATACACCTTACCCCCCCCCCCCCCCCAGTTTCTATGCCTATGGGTAATTACATAATGCAATAATGAAGTGAGAATATACTTTGAGTGGGTAGAAAATCATAAGGGACTCTAATTAAAGTTGTTGGCTCTCAGGTATTGTGTTTTATGTTTAGGGTTTTTCTTCCATTTATAAAGTAATCTTGATGTGGACATCTTGCTCATTATACCTGTGGAGATGGCAGCACCTAACATTTTTTTTTCACAACAGTGAATTTTAAAATATGACTATGATTTTACTAAATGTCTTTTATTGGTAAGGTAGTATCTCTACAAGCTACTTTTCATAATTTGTGCAGAACTATGTGACTGAAGTTCACGGTTTTTGAAAGCACAGGAACAAATATGCAAATGGTGCATGATTTACCGTAATAAAAAAAATGACACTATGTTTTACTGTTGTTGCAAAATCACAAAACTCCCATAAAATGTTTCTTTGAAAAAACATTAAGGATATTTCAAGCTTTATTTTTAATCAAAGCTTATTCATGACATCATCATGTGAATATATGCGTTGGTACCAATTACTAATTATATCAGGGTATAGCTTCTCTGTTATTATATATATTTTCACTCTGAGGGAAGTATGTAATACTACACCGTATTAATAGTTGTGACAGTACACATTAACAATATGGCAAGTTCAACCAAATTACAGCTGGCATTAAACAAACCTTTGGAAATAACATCTGGCACTTCATAAAGAAAATACTCCTACAGTTTAAATGCATTAGTCTATATTTAGATATATCCTCTTTTACACAAGCTTTAAAATATTTATATAAAACACAAATAAACATCTATAGGATTTGCTTACCTCTTGGGTTACTGTTATAAACATAGAATAATAAAAAGCTTTGCTTACATCAGTCAAATTTATAGCACACTGTTCAATGAACAATATTTAATCCAATGGTACACAAGAGATTAAAAACATTTTTAGGTGCTCCATTGTATTATCCTACACAACAAACCATTATATGTTGTTTGCCCACAGTTGAGAATTTCTTACAGATTTGTTTTATCTCATTTGCTTACTCTTAAAGTCCCACTAAATTTAAAGAGCATATGAGATATGTTAATGGGCACCTCCCAAGTTACAATTTGCAGGTCACACTTTACAAAATGTATGTTCCCAACATGGGAGCCTTCCTACTACAACACATTTTCTAGTGATAAGTGGGTACCTCAGCCTATCCATGATCCGATTCTTGACTGTTTCCTCTAATATCCATCCTACACATCATTGTGTCCATTGCCTCATCATAAACACAAATCCACTCTGCATTTATATATGATTAAACCTTCACTCTATAGAAAACTATTTCACCTTCTCCTCCGATACATACTACTCTTCATTACATCTCAATTTACATACTCTCCTCAATAGGAGCTACAATTGTGACACATGCTCTTGTTGAAATCATTTCACGTGTCAGATCACACTTGACACGGGCACATTCCTCACTACCACCTGAAGATATCCGATGGAATTAGAACATTCTGCAGAATTCACAAAACCTGGACAAGTCACACAATTCTAAGACACAATAACTTTTCATGTTGCTTCTAAGGCAACACAAATGTACAATTAAACCTAAACACACAAAAACAGTTCCTAATACGTAACACTTTCTTAACCAAAACATACTCAACATAAATTAGTTACCAAAATCATAACATGAAACCTGCATACCACTAGACCAAGTAACAAAAGCCCATGCCACCTACCCTTAATAGAAGTCAATTTCTCTGTTTTGTGAAAAATTTATGGGTAACTTAGAGGGGAGAAGGAATTATTATATAGGAAACACTATACTACTCTCTCTGATGGACAAAGCAGATTTACCCCTCAATGCCACAATACTTCAATCTACACTAAATCAATGCTTGTACCCAACTCTCCAGTGCATTGGAAACATCAGCAGCATAAGCTTATTCTAATCGTATCTGCTTTGTCTTCTATAATAATTACTACTTTTCAAACTTTGTGTGACTGTGCATAGAAAGGGTCATTCCACCCTATGAGAACTATCAGTGCCATCAATGCTTGTAAACTATTATCTTGTAAATTTTGCTGAGGGTTTGTAAAAAAGCAACATATACAATGTAACAATGCTATATTCCTATTGGCAATGTATAGGTCCAACATTTCTAAATTATTTTTATTGTTTATTTGTAACGTACCAACATATTCCATAGCGCTTTACATGGGTTAGGTTCAAGGCAAAACCAATTTTAACACATTGCAAAGAATAAAGGGCTCTGTCTTTGAGCTCATAATTCAGTTTCCATAGTGCTTTCCATAAAACACCTTGCAAGGTTGAAGACTCGCAAACTTAGAGCCCGAGTCAATTGAGCAATCGTAAGTTACTGGAGCCTGTAGGTGAGGCCGTAAGTTAAGTTGCTATTCAATTGACGTCTTTTTACGGACTCCAAACGGTTTACAGGGTACGGGCTTGAAAACTTTGCTGTGGTTAAACCTGGTTAAACCTGGAACTTACAGCCTCCCGATGCCTTTGATCTTTCTCGTCTGCAAGAGTTACAATGGCTAAAAACGCAAATCGCTATTCAATTGCTACAATGCCCCAAGCCCGCTAATGTTTTCACATCCATAAATGGCCAATGTAGGAGAAAATCCTACGAGTGCTAGAGAGGGCTTGCAAGAGGGTTTAACCCCTGTCCGCAGCACTGTAAATGCAAATAAAAAATCAATACCTCACTGTAAATGACGGGGAAAGCGATGAAAGGCATTAGAATTAATTGCACAACAGCCTCAAGCTCGCAAATTGGAAATAAAAAATCCTATTTTATGTGTCATTTCAGGGTTATATCGATCTCGGGAATCAATGAGTTAATACATATCAGGCCACCCATATGGACTAGAACAATATTGGCATTCATTTTTATTATTTTTTATTATGAGTGTTTGCGAGTCCAATCGCATATCGGCCCCTCGAACCTAATTTATTGACATGTAACCTCCATGTTTTACTGCTGTAATTATAGTGATCTCATTTTCTATTGGCTGTTTTGAAATGGGTTGTTACGGCCTTGCTTAATTGATCATGTTCCCGCCCTGAACTGCTATGTCTGAGTTCATGGTTTACGGCTTTGGCGTTTGACCCCTAACTTGCTTGCTTGCTCATTTGAATAGAACGCTCGCTGGCATTGCAATTGAATAGGGCTTTAACAGTCTAAATGGTTTGGGTGCGGTACAGGGGTGATAGATGCGTTATGCATATTAAGGCGGAAGGTTATAGGCTTCGTTAAACAGTTTCATTGTCTTGAGGGCAGTTACCTGCACAAAAAAGACTTTGCAAAATGAAAGCACTAATCATTTTATCAAGAATGATTTCATGGATCTGGAGTGTGTTACATTCAAAATATTCTCCTTTAAATACATTATTGAAAATGTAACAAGATCTGACATATCTAAACAATAGATATTGGCACACATTTGAAACTGAAATTGAATTAAAATAGTATAAGTGAATATTTTGCAGATAGTGGCACTTCATCATTATACAGCCTTATGAAATTGCGATTCGGCCAATTGAATAGGGCTCTATATAAACACAGAGCATATTTTTTTTTACATAAGTTTTTAGTTAGTGAAGACCTTGCTTTTGGATAGAAGTTCACTAACTAAAAACTTCTGTAAAAAAATATGCTTTGTGCTTATATAGAGCCCTTTTCAAAAGGCCGAATCACCATTTAATAAGGCTGACAGCTTCAATACACAGGGACTAATAGTAAATTATGTTTTTTCGGATGTTAAATCTAACATTGTAATATAAAAAAAAAAAAAAAAAAAATGTGTGTTCTGATGGCTTAGAAAAATGTTTTTAACATCACTCCATCAAATCCTCCCAGAGCTGTAAATGGAGTAATATAAGCAATCTGAGCTGCCGTTTAAACAATTCCCAGTGTGTGGCTCATGCACTAGCATTCAAAATACTTAAACAGAAACAGATGTTTGAGCAGCCTGGCCATGCAGAGGCCATTTCTTCAAACAGACGATTAAAACATCTGCCCAGAGTGTTGGATGGGGCCACTGAGGCAGCAGCTGCATCAGCTGTGCTTGCCAATCACTTTCAAAAGGGGAGAGCACATAACCCCCTCTGCTCCTGTCCTACCCTGACATGTTGCTTCATTTATCAGAAGATAATCACTTTTCTGGCCTGGATGCCCCAACTTTTGTAGCTCCCAGCTGCTTTCTACGTATGTTGCTTCTCTACTTTCCCTACTGTGTCTGACTTGTATTGTCATTTCTTTTCTCATACATAATGCATTTGGAAGTCCATATGAAAAAAAATGTTCATTTATTTTATTTTACTCAGCTTCATTTTTATCAGACTGACAGAAATAAATAGAATTTTGTGAAGTTTGTAAAGAAATGGAACAATATTACATTCTTGCAATAACAAAGTGCTCTATCCACATATGACCTTCTCCCTCCTAACTTTGGGACCTATTCTATTAGAAGCCTGCCAATGCCTCTAACCCGTGATTTTGGCTGCGGGTGTTTTTCTTTTCTCTAAATGTTTAGATATATTCTGTTGACTCATGCTCACAATTTGCCTAAACTCATATACTCTGCCTTTTTAAGTCTGATTTCAGGGATCATATGATCTGACAATATTTTAACAAGCCCATAATTTACTTCTTAGACACAGCCAATAGTAAATTAGACCGTCATCATGACATCAGTAAAACATGGAAGTTAGACGTAATCAGCAATCAGAGGCTACAAATTAATTAGTGCCAATAAGTATTTGCAGACCGGACCCGCAATCTAGCAATCTATAAAATGTATTAGATCATCTGTTTTAGTCCATGTGGGTTTCATGATATGTATTAACCCCTTGAATCCCGGGATCGATCTTACTCAGAAAATAATATTTGCATATTTGTGGGTTTGAGACTGCTGCATAATTAATTCTAATGTATTTCTATGCCTTCCCATGTTTTTAAAGTACAGTAGTGTTTCATTAATTGCTGCTACAGCTCTAATAAGTGTTTGAAAAAGCCCTTGCGAGTCCTATTTAGTACTTGTAATATTTTTAACAGAAACGTGATACTTTTTTCAGTTGGGGGTTAGACTTTATTTGCAAGCTAGCGCTCCGGGTCTAATAGAATATTGATTTTGTGTAACTTTAATTATGTAGAGCTTGTAATATTCAAGATGTGCTAAAACCAATGGAGTTCTAAGGCCGAAATTTGCGTCTTTGGCTGGCCCGTAATGTGGGCGAGGAACTTGTAATTGGATTGCGAGTAACAAATAGAATATGTGGCAATATTAAGAGTGATTTTAAGTGTGTCAAAATTTACAAATTGGGCTAAAGAATTAGGCCCTTTTTTTTATCTCCCTTTATATTTAAACTTGGACTTTAGTGTTCCTGGGACTAGCAGAGCTTCTTGGCTCCATCCACTATTAGGTGTCCTCTAATTGGTCATTACATTTAGTTTGTAAAAACTTTGTATGCTTGTAAGCTTACACTTTTTAAAAAGAAAATCTTACATTTAGCTGGTTCTATTTTTGTCACAGAGGATTACATATTTATTGACCCTATACCATTCAGATTAATGTGTCCCACTTGCAGCTCCTCCTTTCCCTTTTCTGTATCTCCGATCATACGTTTATTTGTGTTTATGTATACATATGGCAACCAAAAAGTGCAAAAACAACATTTCATTACATAGAGTATTATTAAACTAAACACTGAAGTAACCTATGTCTGTTTAGAGAAAATGCAATGGGTACAAAAAAGGCTCTATATTTAATGGTAACTTTTAAAATAAACAAACTTTATTGAAAACATTTAAAACTTAATATACAAACAGCCCCAGGGGAATGTAGAACATACTAAAATAGACAGGTGAGACATGTCTAGATATCCCAATTAGCATAAGTTAGTAGTATGTGACCAACCTTTGTGTTGTCAATTATACTGAATGAACTCTGTGAATTTTAATATTTGCCCTTTACAACATCTAGTGATTTCCCAAATAAACATTAGATATACTTTGAGCAAATTATTGCCTTAATTGATTTTTCTAGATAATTGCAGAGCTCTCGCTATCAGGATTTTCCAGCAGCCCCCTTGAGAAAATGCACTGCCCACTTTTGATGGTAAAATCTCCTTACCACACACTGGTGACCCAGTAATTCAAATTCCCCTCTCTCGTTTCTGGTTACATAAATCATATGTCCCTAGCTATGTATCTCCCTGTACTAACTAGATAGTGATCTGGTCCGGACTGCTGTCCCTAGCTATGTATCTCCCTGTACTAACTAGATAGTGATCTGGTCCTGACTGCTGTCCCTAGCTATGTATCTCCCGTGTACTAACTAGATAGTGATCCGGTCCTGACTGCTGTCCCTAGCTATGTATCTCCCTGTAGTAACTAGATAGTGATCTGGTCCTGACTGCTGTCCTTAGCTATGTATCTCCCTGCACTAACTAGATAGTGATCCGGTCCTGACTGCTGTCCTTAGCTATGTATCTCCCTGTACTAACTAGATAGTGATCTGGTCCCGACTGCTGTCCCTAGCTATGTATCTCCCTGTACTAACTAGATAGTGATCTGGTCCGGACTGCTGTCCCTAGCTATGTATCACCCTGTACTAACTAGATAGTGATCTGGTCCTGACTGCTGTCCCTAGCTATATATCTCCCTGTACTAACTAGATAGTGATCTGGTCCTGACTGCTGTCCCTAGCTATGTATCTCCCTGTACTAACTAGATAGTGATCTGGTCCTGACTGCTGTCCCTAGCTATATATCTCCCTGTACTAACTAGATAGTGATCTGGTCCTGACTGCTGTCCCTAGCTATGTATCTCCCTGTACTAACTAGATAGTGATCGGGTCCTGACTGCTGTCCCTAGCTATGTATCTCCCTGTACTAACTAGATAGGGATCTGGTCCTGACTGCTGTCCTAAGGCTTTCTCTCCAGCTCTCCAATTAGCCAAGCACGGTGCTGCAGGTCTACAACGTGTGATGTCACTCATCAGCGATGCTACCTATCGATTGCCCCGCTGCCCACCATGAAAGCTTGAATAGCCCACTAGTGGGCGGTAAGGACCAGATTGACTACCACTGGCCAAGACAGGCACACAGTCCTGCTATGGGGCTGCACGTCCATTGAGTTCAGTTGTCAAGGGGCTATTTGAAGTAGCAATATTTCAGCAGAACTGAATTCACTATTCAGCGGAGATTTCCAATTATGAACATGTTAATGATGTTATCATTAAAGCAAAACTGAATAGAATAGTTAAAAGTCACGGTCCCACACTGCTCGGCGCCATGGGGGTTTGCCGGGATGCTGCGGCGAGTGCCCATAAGCTGGTCGGTCCGGGGATGTACCTATGGGGGTGGGCCTGTGCCGGTGCGGGGTGCGGGAGGCCGTCCTCCTGGCTGCATGGTGCATTTTGAGGGAGTTCTCCAGGGGTCCTGTGCGTGCGGCCTCCGTGTGGGATGGCTTGTATGCATGCTGGGACAGCCTGTGAGTATGATGGGTGGTCATTTGTCGGTGCCGCCAGCGGCCACGTTTGGCTGCGGGTTATATGTGGAGCCCCTCGGTTGCAGGCAGGTATGCCATATCCACGCAGGGTCACTGGCAGTCTGTGGGAGAGCGCATGTAGCGGTATTCTCCTGGGGTAATAAGGGCCTTTTAAAAGGTAAGGATAAGGCCGTTCTACTCTGTTTTCACATCTTGAAGACTTTGATAAGTAAAGCACATAAAAGAGTTGCCTTCCTTTATGATACCTTTGCTGGTTAGAAACCATATAGTTTAATGGAAATGTTTCTGTAGCTTATGGATCTATTTTATTCTGGTCGACTTGCACGGATCTTAAAACTCATAATGATGTTTTGTTTCACCTAAATTCCAGTAGATTTTTTATAGTGGTGTCAATTTATCATAATGCTTTATTGTCATTTATCATAATGCTTTATTGTCTTATGGTACGGGTCCTTTGTTAGGCAGTGGGGGGGGGGGGGTTATTATCTCCCCTTCCCCAGGTTTTTAATAGGTAAAGTTGGTTGTGAGCTTCTAGGTATAGGGCAAGTGGATCTGGTCCCCCATCAATTACACTGGGATAGTCAGTCTGCCCCCTACCCTCCCAGTTCATCATAAACCCATTCCTGCCAGAGTATCTTATGTATTATTAGATAGGCCCTGGTATGGTATCAGGAAGTTAGGGCCATTTTCTGGTTATGTTACATTGCCTGTTATATCTCTCATTTATAGTTTCCATCTTTCAGGGCAACAGTAGCGGATCTTATTCTGGATCAGTAGTTTGCGGGTTCAATCCCCGTTTCATATGTATGTGGCTTTAGGGCTATATGCCTCTATATTTGGTTTTGTGTATATATATATAGGTATAGGTATATATATATATATATATATATTTATATTATTCTAGCTGTGTAGTGTATTACGTGTACCACTATGGTTATAATGCTATGCATTAGTGGTCAGTTCTTGGATGGTGGCTGTTCCTAGAGTACATCTGCTGTGTATTCCCAGGGTCTCAGGTCCATAGGTCCCGTAGAGTTAGGGCGGCGGTATTCCGCTTAGGAGAATTGGGCAGGAATATAGATGTCCTTGCAAGCTTGGTACTGGGAGTCTGCCTTTCAATGTAACAGGTAAAACTGACTCTAATGTTTCGTTAGTGTCAGGTGGTCCCGGGTATCCCGTTGCCTGAGCAGGCATACAGTGCAGGTACCATTGTGGCGACATGCACTTAGCGATAGTTGCTTAGGCAGAGCCCATGATCCCCTTGCCAAAGTTGGTACTTCTCCTAGTCACAGTAGGGTAGCCTGTTGCGCATGGTGTCCCGTTACGACGGCGGGCTTCTAATTTGCCATTGTGGTTGCTTGTGATTAATTATAGATTACAAGGTTAAAGTATCAACCTTCCAATACTAAGATGTAGCGGCTCAGTATGACCCGGGACGACTGCGAGCCTCCAAATTTGTCCCTGTTTAGAGCTAGTGTATTTTATGCCATGTTTTGGGTGAGCCCGTATTCATTCTTGAGCCACGCCGTTAGCCAGTAAGTTTTGAATCAGCTGTATGGGGATAGTTACCCCACCTGGGGTGTTATCCAATTTTGTTTTGCAGAAAAGCTGTGCAATGCAGCAGACATAAGCAAAAAGGTGTAAATTACTGTCATGTATAGGAGTCTGTATTGTCAAGTGGTATAAAACATCTTTTCTACACCCTAGGTAGTAATTATTCTTGGGCTCTGGACACTACCAGATTCATACAACAATATTATATTAGATGAGGCTGCTGTGGATTAATTAGCAACAAATTTCAATGTAATTTTACTGTTTGAAGATATGTTTATTAGCATTTAGTACTTGTTATTCCCCTTCTGGATCGCTACCTTGTCATGGCGAAGGGGTTTTTGTTCCTTGATAGCTGTGAGCTATACTATGTATGGTCACCAAAGATGGACAGGTCATAGTAGAGAGGTAGGACAAATTTCGGTTCGCTTGGAGAATGAGCTGGAACCCACTCCAGTATCTTTGCCATGAAGACCATATGTGTAGGCATGGCTAGGAACAAAGACAGTTGTGCCTGGCATGCTGTGTCCATATGGTCACAGAGAGTCGGACACAACTGAAGGAAGTAACAACGAGCCAATTTTAAGATGGGGCTATGGTTAGAAGAGTGAGGTATTTGTGGGCACATTGTTCCTTCATGAACTGCGCATCAGTCCCATAAATATGTAGGCATTGGAAGTGAGTAGGCGCAACGTCTTCAGGCTGAGAAAAGGGGCTGAGTTATGGTGTTTTCAGTTACGAGGTGAATAGAAAGCCAGTAGCCCAAGCGGGGCGGCTTATGATTCCAAGTCTATGCATGTAAGTACAGGGTGTGACCTGGCTAGCTTTAGTTGTGCTGGCTAGCTGCTTGCCTCTGGCTGGGGAGGCGATGCCCTTACATATCCAACGTCAGGGTCGCTGGCCGGTCCGGTGGCGTTATGTTTTGGTCTTCGACATGGCCTGGGAGGGTCAATCAAGTATAGTGCGGAGTCAGTAGTGACAGCGCTTGCCCATTCGGGGGGTATACTGTTCTCCATATTACTAATTTCCAGTAAGGTATAGTACATCGGGCATTGGTGTGCATTTCCGATTCATGGCGGTGGTATTCACCTGGTAAGGAATTCGCCTTGGACCCAGCCGGTGAGGGTCAGGCTGTGGGTACCCTATCTGGCATGTGTTTTTCCCGGGTTGGGCGGGTATCCCTCAAAGCATGGCATGAAAGGGGGAAGTCAATGTTTTCTCAACTTGTCGGCGTAATGGAGGCTCAAAGGCCTGCCGAGGGTGCCAAGTTGCAAAAGTTAAATTGATGGCACGGTGGTCCGCAAGTTGAACGGGCAAGGTTGAGTTTTCTCGGTTATGGCTGGGAGGAGGTCTCCCAGAAGGTGGGACGTTGGGTAGGAGCCGGAGCCTTTCAAAACGGGCCGGGCCAAAGGACCTGACGTTGGATTACAAGTGGAGGAAGGTGTCACAGGAGGTATGGCAAAGGGATGGAAGGCAAGTGGTAGCCTTTCCCAAGGGCCAGTGATACCACAGTGGGGAAAGAGATCTGTGGAAAGCACAAGGCTTTCTGTATAGGCATCTCTCTTTTTGGCAGGTAAGCTGGTGGTGAGAGGTTGGCCTAAACAGACAAGGCACTGGTGACCTCAGGTGTTTTGGTTGTGGGATCCTAAGGTGATCAGGTAACCAGGTGGCCGCGTTGGTCCGAGGGGAACCAGGTGGAAAAAGGAGGTAGTTACAGTGTCTGGAGTGCACTGATAGCTCTCCTTTTGTGGTAATACGGTTCTTGGACCTCAACTCGTGAGTTGGTTGGTGTTGTTCCTTACAGGGAAAAGGTGGTTCCCTATGAAGAGGATTCTGCAACTTGGTGACATGTGATCAGAGCTGGGTAAATTTCGTGGTGGAACAGGGTACCCACTGGCTTTGTGCACGAATAGAAACTTTAACAGCCGACGGGCCGTTTTGCCCCGGGGCTTGGAGAAGGGAAAGTCATAGTAATTGCTGGGTATTCGGACATCGGATCTATGGCCCCAGCTTGGGCGTGTGGCCCAGGTCAGATGGATGTACGATCCATCTGTTATAGAGATGGTAATGTCATCAGTGGGATGAGCAGTTGGCGAGTGGCTCTAGTGTCGCCTACCTTGGAAGTGCTCCATGTGGTGGTATAATCCTTGGTAATATACCCGGGTAATCGCGGGTTTTATCAAGGGTAGAAAAGGATCAAGCTTGGTAACAGCTGCCAAATGGGCTTGCTTAGAGGGTCGGTGGGTGAAGGGCCAATTACGACCTGTAGGAGAAGTAATAGGGAAGCCCAGAAGTAGTCTGCTGGAATAATGATAAGCTAAGGTTTTCCGGCATAATTATTCATGATTTATCTGGTCGAGGTCAAGAGTAGGTGGAGTTTTAGTGCTAGGGGGTAAGGAGGTAGGCGGCTGGCCATGGCGTTTTTTGGGGGAGTCGTATGCCGCAAAGGTAGTCGGCGGCCTTCTCTGTGAGGGGAGTCGCTAGGACAGTGGTAAAGTGGGTGGGATCCTACCCTACAGGGGTACGGATGTTCCATCACGGTAGGCCCTGGACAAGGGTTCAGGGCGGAGAGTGTACTGTCTCGGGTCAGGCTCCTCCCCTCACTTGTTTATGTTTACTTAATTAATGGTATTGTTATTATTATGTGAACTTGGGTTTACCAATAAACGCTGTGGCCAGTATGTTACCCCAAAAGTGGTTGTGTCTAATTATTTACTTAGAGGGCTCAGGAAGTGTTTTGTGCTAATAAATAATTCAGGGAGCGAGTTGTGCCCAAAGTGTCATACGGACATACCCACATGGCCGTGCGCCGGTCATGGACGGGCTGTATACCTCCCCAGGCCTCCTGGGGTTGGGAGGAGGGCCACGTGACCTGGCAGGCCCGGGAGGATGGAGGAGAAGGGGTGGCTAGTTGGGGGCGGAGCCACCAATAGGAGTTGGCGCCATTTGGCCATTAGCCAAGAAATTAGATCCCACCCACCCATCCCTAATATTTGGAGCACAAGTGTTAATTTATTGTAAATGTGGAAATCATGTGTTTATGTATGGAAAATTGGAAAATATGTGTTCATGAAAAAAAAAAAAATATATATAAATAAATAAATAAATGGAAAATAGAGAAACATAATAAGTCAAGTTTTGAGTTACATCTGTTTACGGCATTAGCGGTTGTGATATGTCTTATATTTTTTAGGTTGTATTATGATGTTTTGTATTTGTTGTTGTCACAGCGGGGCGGTGGTGAGGGGAGTCGCTAGGACAGTGGTAAAGTGGGTGTGCTCCTACCCTACAGGGGTACCGATGTTCCATAACGGTAGGCCCTGGACGAGGTTCAGGGCGGAGAGTGTACTGTCTCGGGTCAGGCTCCTCCCCTCACTTGTTTATGTTTACTTAATTAATGGTATTGTTATTGTTATGTGAACTTGGGTTTACCAATAAACGCTGTGGCCAGTATGTTACCCCAAAAGTGGTTGTGTCTAATTATTTACTTAGAGGGCTCAGGAAGTGTTTTGTGCTAATAAATTATTCAGGGAGCGAGTTGTGTCCAAAGTGTCATACGGACATAGCCACTGGCTCGTGCGCAGGTCATGTAGGTGCACGAGTGCCTGCACTTTTATTCTTATTTTTACCAGTGACTGGTAAAACAGTAACAAGGGTACCAAGGCTCTCAATTATCTTCATGGAGAGTTACTCTTTTCACCTGTCAAATTGCTCTATGTTACATAGTACTATTATTATGATTTGTTATTATTTATAAAGCATTTTATGCAGGGTAAGAGTACATTGTATATAGCACACCAACATTTTAGGCAGAGTAAAAGTACATTGTATATAGAGAGTATGTGACACTTAGCATATATTGTAAAGGCGATAGTTGGGCAGGTGATAATAAAACAGTAGAGGATTGTAAGTCTGCGAGTTTTCAATATTGCATGATGCTTTGGGGAAAGCACTATGGACACTGGACTCTAAGCTCAACGACAGGGCCCTCCATTTTTGTAATGTGTTAGTATTGTTTTGCCTTGATCACAACCCATGTATAGTGCTACGGAATATGTTGGGGCGTTACAAATAAACAATAATAATAATAATAGCGGAGGTGAGTAATCAAATGTAGGTTGGAGAAGGTGACTGTGTGTCATAATGAGCAATGAACCAGAAGCTCAGTTGATATCAGTAATTTGGATGGGAGATATATAGGTGACATGTTTTATTTTTAATTTTGAGTTTTTAAATTCTTACAGGGACTCTGCTACCCCCAAAACAAGCTTTTTAGGTTATTCTTTTTTTTTTTTTAAAAACATGAAAAGCTAGCTATACAATTTATTAGCCATTTTCAACCATTCCTGAAAAATTAACTATTATTTGTATTTTTAGGCAAATTAGCAACTCATGAATACTAATTTGATGTGCTAATTAGAATCAAAGTCTGCTTTCCTGTCCCTGTGGTGACCAAAACAATGCCCCCTAACTTGTCATTTAGTTAGATCCCTCCACCACCCTTATCAAGAACTCTAACCCACAAATTAGCATACTGTTCTGCATATTAACTGCACAAACAATGCTGTATTACTCAAGAATTATTTACTGTAGATAAAAAGGTTTTTACAATGTATAGCTATTGTTTCATGCTCAAATTTAAATAAAAAACAACTTACTTTTGGGGTGACAGTGTCCTTTTAGAGCTCTGAAAACTAGGTGAGAATCTGATAGAGAGAGATAGGGAACTCATAGCTGTGTGCTTTATTTATCATTATTAGTCTCTGGAAACCTCTCCATGTGCCATTAATAGTTGTTAAACACTGTACTTCAGTTGTATTGTTTCATCAGAACAGAACAGTCAGAGAGGTGATACTACTATTATTTCACGCACAGAAATAGTTGTGAGATATTTGATCTTTGCTGCCCATCAGTTGTTATGTAAAACATAGATTAAAACCAGAGCCAGCTCTCTGAGTTATGTGCACAATTTGTCTTCGTAATTTTCCAAAGGTGCGAGGACACTCAGTGAAAATGTGCAAGGACAAAGGCAGTGTTCAGTCATTAGAAAAGCACACAGTAGGTGGTATTTTTGGTCTTCAGCAAAACACTTTTTTCTCAAAAGTTAATTACAAATCATTTGTCATTCTCTCCTTTGGCCACTTATTTTGTTTTAATCTCTCAGAGTTCGACACCCCAGCAGGCTGCAAGGTTGTATTTTATTGGTGCTGCCTGTTAACCCATGTTTTGTTTGACTTGATTTTGGCTTTTTTCCTATAACCCTCACCTCAACCCCAATTTTGGAAGAACAATTAAACTGATTAAAAAAGACTTGAAGAATTATGTCATTACAAGTCTCCTCTGTGCGTCCTCGGAGCGGCTCACTCTGCCACACTGTAAGGTCACAGAAGCCATGCGTTTCTTCCCCTCCCGTATCACATCCACACTCCAGTGTCACAATGAACATTGACTGTAATTGCTTTAACAAAACAGAAATTTCAGCAAGATTTCATTGATGTCAGAAAAATGCTCAATTACCTTTCGTAATTATTACCATTTGAACTGCCTTGAAGGAAATAATGACTTGTAACTCTGTGGAGTTGCTCTACAACAGAAGAGTAATATGTATTCTATGTATAATTATGACAATTAAAGAGGCTATGTCATTTTTCTGTTTGCATGAATTCAGTAACAATATAATAAAAATGAAGAACCAGCTTTCTAAAGCTAACACAATTATTTAAGATTTGCCCACAGTGCCCAAGAAGGAAGCCATATTCCATTTTGCCTTGATCATAACCCATGTAAATATGTTGGCACGTTATAAATAAACAATAACGGTAATAATAATATAGTGTTTAGTCGTTCCGTCGTGTCCAACTCTCCATGACCCTGTGGACTGCAGTACAGCATGCATATCTATTGTTATGCCTCTGGCCATGCTTATCCATAAGGTTAGATTGGCAAAGATACCAATGAGTTGCCAGTTTTATCTCCACTGGATTGTGAATTGTCTGACCTCTTTGCTATGGCCTGCCCATCTAGCTCACGGCTTCATTGAGGTACACAAGCCCCTTCACCAGGACAAGGCAGTGATCCTGAAGGGCACCAACTTTTTACCTTTATCCATTTTAAACATGGGTTATTTCAGCATATGTATTCTGCTGTCAGACAGTTTTAAGCAACTGGCACCTGTTTTGTCCAAAGTTAAACTCAGTCTAGTTTATCATTTGTGGGGCTTTCTAGATATGTTTTTACTTATGTATATATGTTTTACTGTAACCCCTCAATGTAATTAATATGTAAAAAGTTCACTTCACTTACTTCTAAGTAGCCATTTGAATAATGAATTCTTTCCTCAGATGGCTGCTATATAAAAGCGCTGTCTGTGCTATATTGCCTTCCGTCAGCTGCTAGGGCAGTGGGAAGGAGCCAACTGGTCTGTTATCTGCTCTTTGGTGGCTACCTGCCTCCATTTATAAAGGCAAACACACAAAACAATATCTGTTTAAACTTTATTCAAACTGAATGGGAAGCATACTTCAGTCTGTAGATCTCATTGACTGACAGAGGGCAAGCCCTCAAGAGCAGTTAAGAATCGGAATAAGTTTTTTAAAGAAAAACAACACACTGTGACACATTTTCAAATACCCTCTGATGCAGCAAAGACAGGAATATACTTTTGAATGGGATAGGTAGAATGAGTTTATTGACTGAGGTGCTGCATCTTTTCTTGTATATAGTCTGTTTGAAAAACAAATGTATTGGTTTGCTTGATAAATGAGGCTAAAGCTGTCTCTGCGATTCCCTGATGTCTTGGAATCATTTTTCTTTCTTGATTCTCTTGTGGGGTGCGTACGCTGCCCCTGGGTCTAAGGAAGCACCCCTTGAACTTGCAGAGCCTTGGTGCAATCTGATTGGCTGGCCAGGCTGTGGAGGCGGGGCTTCCACATGATTCTGCAAGCTGGATGCAGACCACGTCCGGCCAAGACAGCGTGCAGACACGTTGTCTGGAGCCCTGCAGATTCCCTGCCGGAGGCTGGCGGTGTGACCCATAAGGCATCGGCTTCATCAGTGTATGTGCCTGTGTGTGGGTGTGTGTGGGCGGCGTTCTGCGTGGTGTGTATGTGTTTTTAGTTTTTTTTGTTAATTTTCTCCTTATTTGGTTCTGCATTTTGTTGTTCCTCTTTTCATTTCCTCTCTTTCCCTTCCATTTCCTTCCTTTCTATATTTATTTTATATTTATTATTATTATTATTATTATTATTATTATTATTATTATTATTATCATCCCTCCTCCCTCTTTTTATATCATGGAGGCTACTGAAGCTGCTGACTTTGAACGGCTTATGGCCTTAGTCTGCTATAAGGCGTTATGCCACAGGGTTATGTGGTTGGAGGGACAGTTAGGCTGCAACCCAGCACCCTGCTGGCTTAGAGCCACCCAAGGGAATGGCCCAGGCACAGTCTGTAATCTATGGCTGTGAGTCTGGGCAGCCATGGGAAACCTGTGGCTACAGACAAGGCTGAACAGCTGGGTGAACTCCACGGTAGTGGTCATTCAGGGATAGGTAGCTGCAGCAACCACCTCCTTCTTCTGGGGGGGATACTGAGCTGTCAGGCAGCACGGGTGTGAGCCTAGTACCCAGGTCCTCACAGAACAAAGCGCCTATGAGCTTAGTTATGCCCCCTCAGCCTGACCACACCCCATTGCACCCTCGCCCAAAGGGTACCAGGGGTAATAGAAAACCAAGGAGCTCTAATATGGCTTCTACAGCTTTACACTCTGAGTTAACTGCGGCCCCCCCAGACTAAAAATGGTAACCTTAATGTAGCTGTTTTAAAGGGACGACACACAAGTGGTGTAAAGCCCAATGGAGACATGACGTCAGTACAAGAGAAGAGGAGACAAATCACGAGCGAGATGAGACTGGAGGAGAGTCAATTCGTGATTTATGACGTGCCAGTAGTCGATCCCAAGTCCAGGCAAACATGCCCCCTTCCAGGACTAGGAAGTCTACATTAAGGCACAGACCATTGGTTTTTACCAAGACAGTTTAATAATAATGGCCAAACTGACGTGAGTGCGGATATAGCGGTACAAACTGGTCAGGAACTGCAGTTTAATGAGACTAAAAACCTGGACCTTAGGGGTTTTGACTTCGACCACATACTGCACTCTAGTCAAAAGGATGTAGCAGACCTAGAATCCTCCCCAGATGAAGAGCGGGTGAGCGAGACGATCAAGTAATGGTTCATCTTGCTTTCCTAGGTCTCGAGACAGATCAAGGTCTTGCAGCAGGAGAACATGTTGCAGTTGTACGTGCTCAGAATCCGAGGGAGGGCGAAGCACTAAATGTGACAGGAATAAGCCAGCGGCGGCTACTGTGGATAGGATGGTTTTGGAAGTGATTGAAGTGGCTATCACAACAAGTGCTGGTCTTCACAGTTGTTGGTTAGCCTCCCAAAAGATTGCTATGTCAGAAGCGGAGGTCCATGAGTGGGTTGCGGTTCTGGCTAAAAAAGCATGGTCTCATAATGAGAATCCATTAGGTCTGGTTATCCCTTAGTGGCCACAGTGGGATCTGATAGGTCTCCTTTCCCCTTCTCAGATACCCTTCCGGTGACTTCCCTGTTATCCCATGTGGGGGTTTCTTCCCCTGTAACCCGACAGGTTTCAGACGGGTCATTAAGACCGACGATAGTCTTTCCCCTGGACAACCTGGGGGCACACCTGTCAATTGAGGTGAAGGAAAAAAATTGAAAACAGGAGTTTATTGAACTTTTTTCACTGCTGCCGCTGTTTAGATTCTCTGTGGGCTCAAAGAGGGCCTAATGGGGTGAGGGGGAGGATAGGCGTAGAACTTTCAGACACATCTCCCGCTCTTTTGATAATTGGTTACAGGCATTTTCCATTATGGAATGTGTTATTGGGGAGAGATACCCCGAGCAATGCTCAGGGTTTTTCGTGTATTGAGAGGAAATAAGGAATGTCTACCGGACTTATAATGGGATGGCTTGGTGGCTATATGATGAAGAATTTCATCAGTAAATGGCCACCAGACCATCCATGTCATGGAGTTATAAAGCGGTTGCCTACTGGCTAAATATTATGACTCCTATGCAGGCCACGTTGCCCTTTTGTGGGAGCACGGGCGGGAACAGAACACCGGCCACGACAACAAGCCCAGCTAGAAGAATTTGCTACGCCTTCAACCAAGGGATATGTAAATGGGCCCCTAACTGTTGGTTTAGACATGCATGTTCAAACTGTGGGGGAGAACACTCACTGGCAAAATGTCTTAAGCCAAAAGAAGGTAATGTAAGTTCCTGCAATCTACCTATGTATTACTGTATTAGACAAAGGGACAAATGACAGTGTCATAAACACTAAAGTTAATATAAGGATACAAAAGGAACACCAATATCCCTAATTTGGCTATAGATAGGAAACAAAAAAATATCATCTTTATTCTTAAATTAAAAAACAAAACTTTAATCGACGTTTAAAAACGGAAAAGATTCCCATATTCCCACAAAGATTCCTTTTGTATCCTTATATTTATTTAAGCCAAAAAAGGCATCAGAGCAATCTCCTCAAAAAGGGCAGGATCCCAATAGCACTGGCAGAAATGCTACCATAGCTAGAATGTTACTGTAGGCTGCCAGGAAAGAAAGGAGTGGCAGCACTGCTGACTGAGGGTTTAGGATGGGTTTTAAAATTTGCGTGCGAGTCTGGTCCTTCAGGTCCACAGCCGCTCCAAACTTAAGTCAGTAAAAGACTTCCCAGGGGTGGTACGGGAAAAGTTAAGCAAGAAAGTTCAGCTAGGGAGGATGGCAGGGCCGTTCTCCCATCCTCCGATATCAGGCTTGATTGTATCACCGTTGGGTGTGGTGCTTAAGAAGGAAAAGGGAAAATTCCGGTTAATCCACCACCTTTCCTATCCGAGGTGCAGCTTAGTGAATGATGGCATAGACAAAGATTGCTCTTCTGTATCTTTTGCCTCATTTGACTTGGCTACTACAATAGTCAGGAAGGCAGGTGTGGGCTCCTTGATGTCCTAATTGGACATTGAGTCAGCGTTCAGGCTATTGACTGTTCATCCAGCCAGTCATAGGCTCCTGGGAAGTAGTTTCGATAATATGTACTATGTGGATCTATGCCTCCCGATGGGTTGTTCCATTTCATGTGCATATTTTGAAACTTTCAGCACGTTCTTGCAATGGGTGGCATGCACCGGCTCCGGTCATTCCACCATGACGCACTACCTGGATGATCTTTTGTTTGTAGGACACATGCACATTTATCCCGGACACGTTCTGCAGGTTGACCAGTCAGTTTGGGGTTCTGAAGGCCCCTATGGTATTAACATTCCTTGGTATCCGAATTGATTAGGTACGCATGGAATGTTGTTTACCCTTGGAGAAAGTTGAGGACTTAAGAGAGGAATTGATGGCCTTACTGGGTGCCAGAAGCATTACGCTATGGCGTCTGCAATCCATTCGGGGAAAATAAAATTTTGCATGCAAATTATACTCATGGGCAGGATATTCAGCAGAAGACTGGCGTTGGCGGTGTCAGGCGGTTTCATCATTTCATTGCAGTGTCATCCGCAATGAGAGAGGGCGTGCGGGTATGGTTGACTTTCCTTGAAGAATTCAGTGGAAAAACCTTGATACTGTACATACGCGTAAGCTATCTAGCTCTGACTTGGAGCTCTACACGGACACATCCGGGTCCATTGGCTTCGGGGCCTATTTTGCGGGGAGGTGTCTAGGAGCGTGGGTGGAGGCAGACCTTACAATGAATATGGCCTTCCTGGAGCTTTTTCCGATTGTGGTTGCGGTTCATGTATGGGGAAAGGATTTGGGGGACCAGCAGGTGGTTTTCTTTACGGACAACAAGGCAGTCGTACAGGCAATTAACGCCATGACAGTGTTTTCCATACCGGTAGTACGGTTGATACAACACTTGGTGTTAATTTGCCTTCGGTTGAATTTGTGGTGTAAGGCGAGGCATGTACCTAGTTGCAAGAATGACATAGCTGATGCACTTTCTCGCTTTCAGTGGGAACAATTCAGGAGGTTGGCTCCGGAGGCCAGGCTACAAAGAGACAGCATCCCTCCGGAGCTTTGGGAGCTTGGAGCGGAGAGATAGCTCAGCTGATATAGCAATCCTTGGCACCTGCTACCTGGAACGCATACAGGAAATTTTGGAATGGATGGGATGACTTGGTGGCATTGGCCGGAGGATCTGAGTCTGAAGAAAATACCTTGGGTATATGGGTTCTCTTGCTGTGCAAAGAGAATGGCTGTTCCAAGGCATCCTGTCAGGTAGCAGCCCTAGCGTTTATGTTTATGCCAGCTGGCTTAATGGACCTGAACAAGGAGTTTGTGGTAAAACCGATGTTATAAGGCATGTATAAGGGCGAGTGTAGGCAGGACAGGAGGCGATCAATTGCCCTCTCCCTATTGCTGCGCCTTTTTTGGTGGAAATATGTACAACAACAGGGTGGTTATATGGCTCAGGAGCTCCAAGACTAATTGTGAAGGAAAAGGGAAGGAAATTGTATTGCACCGGATAGGAACAGATTGTTGCCCGCTTGAATGTGTGAGGCTGTTAATACACAAGAATGGCCTGTTGCTTTCCCGCTTTCAGTTTGCTAAACTGTTATAAATATCCCTACAATGTCTGAGTTTTAATCAAACTGATTTTGGGACCCATTTGTTTCGGATTGGTACGGCAACAGAGGCATGGCAATTGGGTTTACCTGAGGAAGTGGTCAAAAGAATAGGGAGATGGGAATCTCTGCGCATTGAGTCTTTGTTTTTTTTGTTTTTTACAAATATACAAGATCTACATAGTTGCATATACAATACATTACACAATAAATTCATATCTAAAAACTAACACATATTCGTGCCCTTTCTCTTTATTAGTCATAGTAACATATTTCCTGAAATTTTAACTAAAAAGGACATTCTCCCTACACTTATTGATTTCATTAATAGCCTATTTTCCCCTCACAACATTTATATCCCGAGAGACCTGGCTCATATTAACTTCTAACCTCCTCTATCCTACCAGGCCTTTTTAGATCAAGGTATCCACCTGGACTACAGGGGGCTTTTATATTAGCAGATGTGTGAGAGAGCCTTATTTTTAATTTGGCTTTATTATGTTTATTACTAATGTAGGACCTTAAGTGAGTCAATGTATTGAATATACAAAAAGCTGTAATTTGATTCCTAACTTTAAATTTTGGTTGGAAAATGTTCACCCTAGTGAAGAAGTCAACCAATTGAGCTTTATCTCTTAAATACCTTTCATACTCCTGATTTCCACCATATCATCTCTCAGACATTCTAGCCAGGTTGGAATGGGAAGGCGGAGAAGGGCCAGGGAGGGAATGTTCTGCCGGGGAAAACATGATGTAGTAGTGAGGTACCTCCGCAGGGGTTAATTAGAAATGGAATCCCAAATGGCCCATTTTACAGGATCCTGTTTTAGCTGAAATGCAATATTAAAATCTCTCTCTAATTCCCGATTATATCCCAACATGACCAATATTTCAGATAGTTTTGGAAGAGCATCTTTCCTCCAATTGCGTGCAATTGCAGATTTAACTACCTGAAAAATTTGAGTCATAAACGCTTTATTTTTTATTTCCAACTTAGGAGGAAACAAATTAAAAAATGCCGTCTGTGGATTTGCTGTAATGTCTGTCTTGAGTATATTAGATAAATATTCAAAGCACTCCTCCCAAAGTAGGAAGGATGTAGGACATTCCCACCATATATGAAACATATCTGCGGATTTCCCACAATTCCTCCAACATAGTTTGGTTTCTGGGTTAAATGATATAAAGTACATTTTGGAGGGGACCCAATACCATCTATTAAGTAATTTAAATTGGATTTCTCTCTGGTTTACATTTTTAACAAACCTATTTAAGGATTTTAGAGCTTGTTGCCATGACTCTTTGGATATCCTTAACTGCATGTCTTTAGCCCAGAGATCCATAGATTTAGTTGTATCCATCTGTGTTTGCTTATAGATAATCTCACTACACTTTGAAATCAAGTGTCTAGTATTTTGGGACAATATTAATGTTTCGAAGTTGTTTAAGCTATGTCGGTTAATGTCTTTAATTCTATCTTTCAAAACTTGTGACAGTTTGTATGAAGTAAACCAAAGTTTAGTTGAAATATTATATTTCTTATTTAGCATATTATAATCTAATATTTTACCTTTATCTTCATCTAAAATATGACCCAATAGATATATTCCCTTGTCTTTCCATTCTGGTTCTAGATAAATATAATTTAAATGTGCTAATGTTGTCAAGGCGAGTAAGTTCACTATACTTCTCTAGGAATTTAAATTTTGTATTCATTTTTATCCACTCTTTTACCATTGCAGTCAAAAGAGTTGCTCTCGGGTCGATATATGATAATGCTAGTTTTGGGGTAAACAGAAGGGCATTGAGATCAATGTTGTTGAGCATAACGCTTAACACCTGATTCTCCGGATGAATTGAAAGAGGTTGACTCCACTTTATATATTGCGCTAATTTGATTGCTTCCGGATAGTGAGAAACCATTGGGTATGCAATGCCACCTTTTATAAATTTTCTACTCATTATTACCTTTTTCACTCTGATCTGACCATTTTTATTAATATATCTATCAATCAACCTCTAGAATTTAGCTAACAATTGGCTTGGAATTGGAAAAGGGAAAGATCTTAGTACATAATTGAGTTTAAGAAGAAAAGACATCTTGACTGATGCGATTCTACCAGAGAAGGAGATTTGATTGACCGGCCAATTCTCAATAAGCTCTTTAGATGTTTTATATAAGTTATTCAAGTTGGAAGCTTGAATGCTTCGTAAGTCCACACTAAAGTTAATTCCCAGATGTGTAAATCCTTTTGTATGAGCTAACTGATACGTGTTAATTAGGCACTCTACATCGTTCTTCAGATTTCCCTATATTTAATTTGTAATTCGACACCTTACTATAGTTAGCAATAATTTCCATCAGCGCCTTCATAGATAAATGAGGTTGCTCCATATAGACAACTACATCATCCGCAAAGAGGGAGATCTTATATTCCTTTTTGCCTAATTTAATCCCTTTAAACTCAGATGAAGCCCTAATGGCTATGGCAAGAGGTTCTAGGATCAAGGCGAATAAAATGGGAGACAGCAGACAACCCTGACGGGTTCCATTTGTTACCGTAAAATAATCTGATTGTACACCTTTTCCCAAAACCGATGCCGAGGGAGCCTTGTATAAAGCAGCTATGGCTTTCGATGCAAAGGCGTCAAACCCATATCTATGGAGGGTCTGCATCATAAAATCCCACCCTACCCTGTCGAATGCTTTTTCGGCATCCATTGATAGGAATAGGGTGGGAATATCTTTTTTCCTCGCATAAGTTATTAAGTGAATCAGTTTATGGGAATTATCGGAACCCTGCCTCCCTGGGACAAACCCTGTTTGATCGGACACTATTAATGATTTAGATATTTCTGTAAGTCTTAAGGCCAAAACCTTAGCATATATTTTAGTGTCTATATTCATGACCGAAATTGGTCTAAAGTCTTTACAAGTGTATGCTTCCTTATTTTGTTTTGGTATAGTAATTATATTGGCTCTAAGCATCACTGGTGGAAACGTTCCTGTGGTTTCAATTTCATTAAATGAGGCTACTATATTTGGCATTAACCATTCCTCAAATATTTTATAATAAGTTGTAGAAAAGCCATCTGGGCCTGGTGCCGTATGATTTTTTTAAATTTTTAATAACACAACTAATTTCTACTTCCGTTATCGGGCTGTTTAATGCTTCCTTTTCCTCCTTTGAGATTACTGGAAAGTCAATCTGATCTAGAAATAATGTTATGTCTTTACAATTTGGTGTTATAAAATTTTCTTCCGAGCTTAAATTATACAAGAATTGATAGAATTTCGCAAATTGATCTGTAATTTCTTTAGGCTTAAAAATTTTTATTCCCTGTTTTTCCAGGTAGTGGATATTATAATTTTGATAGTTTTGCTTTTTAATTTTGCTCGCAAGGTCTTTCCCTATTCGATTATCGAAATGAAATGATTTTTGTTGTAAATGCCATAAACTCTTATCTGAGCGTTTTTGGTTTATTTTATTAATTTCATTCCGAATTGTTTTTATCTCTTGGGTAAGGATGTCATTTATTTTTATTTTATTTTCTTGTTCCAATTGATACAATTTTACATGTAGAAGTCGTAGGGACAATCCTCTCTGTTTAACCCAAATGATTTTAATCTTGATTAATATACCTCTTATATATGCTTTTAATGTGTTCCAATTTGTTATATTTGATGGAACTGACCCCCAAGTTAATTTCCAATTTTTTTAAAATTTCTGTTCTAATAACATTTAGTCTTTCCTAGTCTTCAAAAATGTTATCATCCATTCTCCATGCCCTACTGGATTTAGCCGCACCCTTTTGCTGTATTTGAAGGGTAACTGGAGCATGGTCGGAGATGGGTATTAAACCAATTTTAACTGATTGAATTGCATTTAACAGAGTCTCATTCACTATAATATTATCGATTCGTGAATACATCTTATGAGATGCAGAGTAGTAGGTGTAATCTCTCTCAGTTGTATTTATAAGGCGCCATGTATCATACAAATGGTTTTTCACCAATAATTTGGAGAAGTCCTGAGCTATTTTTTCTATATGTTTATAGTTTTTAGGAGTCTTTTTATAACTTCTGTCCATCTTAGGATCAGGAGTCATATTGAAGTCTTCACCCAAAATACGTCCTCCTATAGCAATCTTGTCCAGTTTCTTTAATACGCCCTTCAAAAATATATTTTGTTTATTATTTGGGGCATATACGTTTACTATTGACATATGTTCGCCATTTATCTCCCCTACCCAAATAATATACCGGCCATTTCCATCCAGAACCACTAATTCTTCTTTTAATTTTAAATTTTTATTAAACATCATTAAAACTCCTCCTGAGTTTTTTTTTGGGCACGCATTAAATACTTGTGGGAATCTCTGTTTGGCCATGTGAAATGTCCTTCCCTTATCCCAATGGGATTCCTGAATTAATACAATGTCTGGGTTTGTTTTAATCAGCATTCTGGCAATAGAGGCTCTCTTTGATGGAGAATTTAATCCCCTAATGTTGTAACTCACTATCTTCAAACCCAACATTCCCCTCCCTCCTCTGAGACCCCCCCCCCCGACCACCCTCCCACACTCCCTGGCTACATCCACACTTCCAGACTTGCAACATTCTCTCTTTAAACCATATTGGTCCAATCTATCCATTCAATCCTCACCCCTTCCGGAGGGGGTTACAACTTCAGCCACCTACTTTCATAACCTATGGGCGTAAACGATGAAAGGATATGTGAAGTCCTCCATGGAGGTTTCCCCACGCCTATAAATCTTTAATGTATCTAGATTCCCCTCTTTATTCCCACCCATCTCTCTTCCCTCCCCAATTATGCTTCTTTTTCCCCTACTCTATCCGAGCATTTTAGTCCGGGATAAGCTCTCTTTACCTGGCCATTTCTATTGATTAATAGTATTACCTAAAAAATTTCCAATTATAAGTATACCCCTCTCTTCTCTCCTCCCTTTCTTCCCTTTCTCCCCCCTCTCTGCTACCCTTCCATTATCCACTTCCATATATGACCCAATAGATATATTCCCTTGTCTTTCCATTCTGGTTCTAGATAAATATAATTTAAATGTGCTAATGTTGTCAAGGCGAGTAAGTTCACTATACTTCTCTAGGAATTTAAATTTTGTATTCATTTTTATCCACTCGTTTACCATTGCAGTCAAAAGAGTTGCTCTCGGGTCGATATATGATAATGCTAGTTTTGGGGTAAACAGAAGGGCATTGAGATCAATGTTGTTGAGCATAACGCTTAACACCTGATTCTCCGGATGAATTGAAAGAGGTTGACTCCACTTTATATATTGCGCTAATTTGATTGCTTCCTGATAGTGAGAAACCATTGGGTATGCAATGCCACCTTTTATAAATTTTCTACTCATTATTACCTTTTTCACTCTGATCTGACCATTTTTATTAATATATCTATCAATCAACCTCTAGAATTTAGCTAACCATTGGCTTGGAATTGGAAAAGGGAAAGATCTTAGTACATAATTGAGTTTAAGAAGAAAAGACATCTTGACTGATGCGATTCTACCAGAGAAGGAGATTTGATTGACCGGCCAATTCTCAATAAGCTCTTTAGATGTTTTATATAAGTTATTCAAGTTGGAAGCTTGAATGCTTCGTAAGTCCACACTAAAGTTAATTCCCAGATGTGTAAATCCTTTTGTATGAGCTAACTGATACGTGTTAATTAGGCACTCTACATCGTTCTTCAGATTTCCCTATATTTAATTTGTAATTCGACACCTTACTATAGTTAGCAATAATTTCCATCAGCGCCTTCATAGATAAATGAGGTTGCTCCATATAGACAACTACATCATCCGCAAAGAGGGAGATCTTATATTCCTTTTTGCCTAATTTAATCCCTTTAAACTCAGATGAAGCCCTAATGGCTATGGCAAGAGGTTCTAGGATCAAGGCGAATAAAATGGGAGACAGCAGACAACCCTGACGGGTTCCATTTGTTACCGTAAAATAATCTGATTGTACACCTTTTCCCAAAACTGATGCCGAGGGAGCCTTGTATAAAGCAGCTATGGCTTTCGATGCAAAGGCGTCAAACCCATATCTATGGAGGGTCTGCATCATAAAATCCCACCCTACCCTGTCGAATGCTTTTTCGGCATCCATTGATAGGAATAGGGTGGGAATATCTTTTTTCCTCGCATAAGTTATTAAGTGAATCAGTTTATGGGAATTATCGGAACCCTGCCTCCCTGGGACAAACCCTGTTTGATCGGACACTATTAATGATTTAGATATTTCTGTAAGTCTTAAGGGCGAAACCTTAGCATATATTTTAGTGTCTATATTCATGACCGAAATTGGTCTAAAGTCTTTACAAGTGTATGCTTCCTTATTTTGTTTTGGTATAGTAATTATATTGGCTCTAAGCATCACTGGTGGAAGCGTTCCTGTGGTTTCAATTTCATTAAATGAGGCTACTATATTTGGCATTAACCATTCCTCAAATATTTTATAATAAGTTGTAGAAAAGCCATCTGGGCCTGGTGCCGTATGATTTTTTTTAATTTTTAATAACACAACTAATTTCTACTTCCGTTATCGGGCTGTTTAATGCTTCCTTTTCCTCCTTTGAGATTACTGGAAAGTCAATCTGATCTACAAATAATGTTATGTCTTTACAATTTGGTGTTATAAAATTTTCTTCCGAGCTTAAATTATACAAGAATTGATAGAATTTCTCAAATTGATCCGTAATTTCTTTAGGCTTAAAATTTTTTATTCCCTGTTTTTCCAGGTAGTGGATATTATAATTTTGATAGTTTTGCTTTTTAATTTTGCTCGCAAGGTCTTTCCCTATTCGATTATCGAAATGAAATGATTTTTGTTGTAAATGCCATAAACTCTTATCTGAGCGTTTTTGGTTTATTTTATTAATTTCATTCCGAATTGTTTTTATCTCTTGGGTAAGGATGTCATTTATTTTTATTTTATTTTCTTGTTCCAATTGATACAATTTTACATGTAGAAGTCGTAGGGACAATCCTCTCTGTTTAACCCAAATGATTTTAATCTTGATTAATATACCTCTTATATATGCTTTTAATGTGTTCCAATTTGTTATATTTGATGGAACTGACCCCCAAGTTAATTTCCAATTTTTTTTAAATTTCTGTTCTAATAACATTTAGTCTTTCCTAGTCTTCAAAAATGTTATCATCCATTCTCCATGCCCTACTGGATTTAGCCGCACCCTTTTGCTGTATTTGAAGGGTAACTGGACCATGGTCGGAGATGGGTATTAAACCAATTTTAACTGATTGAATTGCATTTAACAGAGTCTCATTCACTATAATATTATCGATTCGTGAATACATCTTATGAGATGCAGAGTAGTAGGTGTAATCTCTCTCAGTTGTATCATACAAATGGTTTTTCACCAATAATTTGGAGAAGTCCTGAGCTATTTTTTCTATATGTTTATAGTTTTTAGGAGTCTTTTTATAACTTCTGTCCATCTTAGGATCAGGAGTCATATTGAAGTCTTCACCCAAAATACGTCCTCCTATAGCAATCTTGTCCAGTTTCTTTAATACGCCCTTCAAAAATATATTTTGTTTATTATTTGGGGCATATACGTTTACTATTGACATATGTTCGCCATTTATCTCCCCTACCCAAATAATATACCGGCCATTTCCATCCAGAACCACTAATTCTTCTTTTAATTTTAAATTTTTATTAAACATCATTAAAAACTCCTCCTGAGTTTTTTTTTAGGCACGCATTAAATACTTGTGGGAATCTCTGTTTGGCCATGTGAAATGTCCTTCCCTTATCCCAATGGGATTCCTGAATTAATACAATGTCTGGGTTTGTTTTAATCAGCATTCTGGCAATAGAGGCTCTCTTTGATGGAGAATTTAATCCCCTAATGTTGTAACTCACTATCTTCAAACCCAACATTCCCCTCCCTCCTCTGAGACCCCCCCCCCCCCGACTACCCTCCCACACTCCCTGGCTACATCCACACTTCCAGACTTGCAACATTCTCTCTTTAAACCATATTGGTCCAATCTATCCATTCAATCCTCACCCCTTCCGGAGGGGGTTACAACTTCAGCCACCTACTTTCATAACCTATGGGCGTAAACGATGAAAGGATATGTGAAGTCCTCCATGGAGGTTTCCCCACGCCTATAAATCTTTAATGTATCTAGATTCCCCTCTTTATTCCCACCCATCTCTCTTCCCTCCCCAATTATGCTTCTTTTTCCCCTACTCTATCCGAGCATTTTAGTCCGGGATAAGCTCTCTTTACCTGGCCATTTCTATTGATTAATAGTATTACCTAAAAAATTTCCAATTATAAGTATACCCCTCTCTTCTCTCCTCCCTTTCTTCCCTTTCTCCCCCCTCTCTGCTACCCTTCCATTATCCACTTCCATATATGACCCAATAGATATATTCCCTTGTCTTTCCATTCTGGTTCTAGATAAATATAATTTAAATGTGCTAATGTTGTCAAGGCGAGTAAGTTCACTATACTTCTCTAGGAATTTAAATTTTGTATTCATTTTTATCCACTCTTTTACCATTGCAGTCAAAAGAGTTGCTCTCGGGTCGATATATGATAATGCTAGTTTTGGGGTAAACAGAAGGGCATTGAGATCAATGTTGTTGAGCATAACGCTTAACACCTGATTCTCCGGATGAATTGAAAGAGGTTGACTCCACTTTATATATTGCGCTAATTTGATTGCTTCCTGATAGTGAGAAACCATTGGGTATGCAATGCCACCTTTTATAAATTTTCTACTCATTATTACCTTTTTCACTCTGATCTGACCATTTTTATTAATATATCTATCAATCAACCTCTAGAATTTAGCTAACCATTGGCTTGGAATTGGAAAAGGGAAAGATCTTAGTACATAATTGAGTTTAAGAAGAAAAGACATCTTGACTGATGCGATTCTACCAGAGAAGGAGATTTGATTGACCGGCCAATTCTCAATAAGCTCTTTAGATGTTTTATATAAGTTATTCAAGTTGGAAGCTTGAATGCTTCGTAAGTCCACACTAAAGTTAATTCCCAGATGTGTAAATCCTTTTGTATGAGCTAACTGATACGTGTTAATTAGGCACTCTACATTGTTCTTCAGATTTCCCTATATTTAATTTGTAATTCGACACCTTACTATAGTTAGCAATAATTTCCATCAGCGCCTTCATAGATAAATGAGGTTGCTCCATATAGACAACTACATCATCCGCAAAGAGGGAGATCTTATATTCCTTTTTGCCTAATTTAATCCCTTTAAACTCAGATGAAGCCCTAATGGCTATGGCAAGAGTTTCTAGGATCAAGGCGAATAAAATGGGAGACAGCAGACAACCCTGACGGGTTCCATTTGTTACCGTAAAATAATCTGATTGTACACCTTTTCCCAAAACCGATGCCGAGGGAGCCTTGTATAAAGCAGCTATGGCTTTCGATGCAAAGGCGTCAAACCCATATCTATGGAGGGTCTGCATCATAAAATCCCACCCTACCCTGTCAAATGCTTTTTCGGCATCCATTGATAGGAATAGGGTGGGAATATCTTTTTTCCTCGCATAAGTTATTAAGTGAATCAGTTTATGGGAATTATCGGAACCCTGCCTCCCTGGGACAAACCCTGTTTGATCGGACACTATTAATGATTTAGATATTTCTGTAAGTCTTAAGGCCAAAACCTTAGCATATATTTTAGTGTCTATATTCATGACCGAAATTGGTCTAAAGTCTTTACAAGTGTATGCTTCCTTATTTTGTTTTGGTATAGTAATTATATTGGCTCTAAGCATCACTGGTGGAAACGTTCCTGTGGTTTCAATTTCATTAAATGAGGCTACTATATTTGGCATTAACCATTCCTCAAATATTTTATAATAAGTTGTAGAAAAGCCATCTGGGCCTGGTGCCGTATGATTTTTTTTAATTTTTAATAACACAACTAATTTCTACTTCCGTTATCGGGCTGTTTAATGCTTCCTTTTCCTCCTTTGAGATTACTGGAAAGTCAATCTGATCTAGAAATAATGTTATGTCTTTACAATTTGGTGTTATAAAATTTTCTTCCGAGCTTAAATTATACAAGAATTGATAGAATTTCGCAAATTGATCCGTTATTTCTTTAGGCTTAAAATTTTTTATTCCCTGTTTTTCCAGGTAGTGGATATTATAATTTTGATAGTTTTGCTTTTTAATTTTGCTCGCAAGGTCTTTCCCTATTCGATTATCAAAATGAAATGATTTTTGTTGTAAATGCCATAAACTCTTATCTGAGCGTTTTTGGTTTATTTTATTAATTTCATTCCGAATTGTTTTTATCTCTTGGGTAAGGATGTCATTTATTTTTATTTTATTTTCATGTTCCAATTGATACAATTTTACATGTAGAAGTCGTAGGGACAATCCTCTCTGTTTAACCCAAATGATTTTAATCTTGATTAATATACCTCTTATATATGCTTTTAATGTGTTCCAATTTGTTATATTTGATGGAACTGACCCCCAAGTTAATTTCCAATTTTTTTTTAATTTCTGTTCTAATAACATTTAGTCTTTCCTAGTCTTCAAAAATGTTATCATCCATTCTCCATGCCCTACTGGATTTAGCCGCACCCTTTTGCTGTATTTGAAGGGTAACTGGAGCATGGTCGGAGATGGGTATTAAACCAATTTTAACTGATTGAATTGCATTTAACAGAGTCTCATTCACTATAATATTATCGATTCGTGAATACATCTTATGAGATGCAGAGTAGTAGGTGTAATCTCTCTCAGTTGTATTTATAAGGCGCCATGTATCATACAAATGGTTTTTCACCAATAATTTGGAGAAGTCCTGAGCTATTTTTTCTATATGTTTATAGTTTTTAGGAGTCTTTTTATAACTTCTGTCCATCTTAGGATCAGGAGTCATATTGAAGTCTTCACCCAAAATACGTCCTCCTATAGCAATATTGTCCAGTTTCTTTAATACGCCCTTCAAAAATATATTTTGTTTATTATTTGGGGCATATACGTTTACTATTGACATATGTTCGCCATTTATCTCCCCTACCCAAATAATATACCGGCCATTTCAATCCAGAACCACTAATTCTTCTTTTAATTTTAAATTTTTATTAAACATCATTAAAACTCCTCCTGAGTTTTTTTTTGGGCACGCATTAAATACTTGTGGGAATCTCTGTTTGGCCATGTGAAATGTCCTTCCCTTATCCCAATGGGATTCCTGAATTAATACAATGTCTGGGTTTGTTTTAATCAGCATTCTGGCAATAGAGGCTCTCTTTGATGGAGAATTTAATCCCCTAATGTTGTAACTCACTATCTTCAAACCCAACATTCCCCTCCCTCCTCTGAGACCCCCCCCCCCCCCCGCCCACCCTCCCACACTCCCTGGCTACATCCACACTTCCAGACTTGCAACATTCTCTCTTTAAACCATATCTATCCATTCAATCCTCACCTCTTCCGGAGGGGGTTACAACTTCAGCCACCTACTTTCATAACCTATGGGCGTAAACGATGAAAGGATATGTGAAGTCCTCCATGGAGGTTTCCCCACGCCTATAAATCTTTAATGTATCTAGATTCCCCTCTTTATTCCCACCCATCTCTCTTCCCTCCCCAATTATGCTTCTTTTTCCCCTACTCTGTCCGAGCATTTTAGTCCGGGATAAGCTCTCTTTACCTGGCCATTTCTATTGATTAATAGTATTACCTAAAAAATTTCCAATTATAAGTATACCCCTCTCTTCTCTCCTCCCTTTCTTCCCTTTCTCCCCCCTCTCTGCTACCCTTCCATTATCCACTTCCATATATGACCCAATAGATATATTCCCTTGTCTTTCCATTCTGGTTCTAGATAAATATAATTTAAATGTGCTAATGTTGTCAAGGCGAGTAAGTTCACTATACTTCTCTAGGAATTTAAATTTTGTATTCATTTTTATCCACTCTTTTACCATTGCAGTCAAAAGAGTTGCTCTCGGGTCGATATATGATAATGCTAGTTTTGGGGTAAACAGAAGGGCATTGAGATCAATGTTGTTGAGCATAACGCTTAACACCTGATTCTCCGGATGAATTGAAAGAGGTTGACTCCACTTTATATATTGCGCTAATTTGATTGCTTCCTGATAGTGAGAAACCATTGGGTATGCAATGCCACCTTTTATAAATTTTCTACTCATTATTACCTTTTTCACTCTGATCTGACCATTTTTATTAATATATCTATCAATCAACCTCTAGAATTTAGCTAACCATTGGCTTGGAATTGGAAAAGGGAAAGATCTTAGTACATAATTGAGTTTAAGAAGAAAAGACATCTTGACTGATGCGATTCTACCAGAGAAGGAGATTTGATTGACCGGCCAATTCTCAATAAGCTCTTTAGATGTTTTATATAAGTTATTCAAGTTGGAAGCTTGAATGCTTCGTAAGTCCACACTAAAGTTAATTCCCAGATGTGTAAATCCATTTGTATGAGCTAACTGATACGTGTTAATTAGGCACTCTACATCGTTCTTCAGATTTCCCTATATTTAATTTGTAATTCGACACCTTACTATAGTTAGCAATAATTTCCATCAGCGCCTTCATAGATAAATGAGGTTGCTCCATATAGACAACTACATCATCCGCAAAGAGGGAGATCTTATATTCCTTTTTGCCTAATTTAATCCCTTTAAACTCAGATGAAGCCCTAATGGCTATGGCAAGAGGTTCTAGGATCAAGGCGAATAAAATGGGAGACAGCAGACAACCCTGACGGGTTCCATTTGTTACCGTAAAATAATCTGATTGTACACCTTTTCCCAAAACCGATGCCGAGGGAGCCTTGTATAAAGCAGCTATGGCTTTCGATGCAAAGGCGTCAAACCCATATCTATGGAGGGTCTGCATCATAAAATCCCACCCTACCCTGTCGAATGCTTTTTCGGCATCCATTGATAGGAATAGGGTGGGAATATCTTTTTTCCTCGCATAAGTTATTAAGTGAATCAGTTTATGGGAATTATCGGAACCCTGCCTCCCTGGGACAAACCCTGTTTGATCGGACACTATTAATGATTTAGATATTTCTGTAAGTCTTAAGGCCAAAACCTTAGCATATATTTTAGTGTCTATATTCATGACCGAAATTGGTCTAAAGTCTTTACAAGTGTATGCTTCCTTATTTTGTTTTGGTATAGTAATTATATTGGCTCTAAGCATCACTGGTGGAAACGTTCCTGTGGTTTCAATTTCATTAAATGAGGCTACTATATTTGGCATTAACCATTCCTCAAATATTTTATAATAAGTTGTAGAAAAGCCATCTGGGCCTGGTGCCGTATGATTTTTTTAATTTTTAATAACACAACTAATTTCTACTTCCGTTATCGGGCTGTTTAATGCTTCCTTTTCCTCCTTTGAGATTACTGGAAAGTCAATCTGATCTAGAAATAATGTTATGTCTTTACAATTTGGTGTTATAAAATTTTCTTCCGAGCTTAAATTATACAAGAATTGATAGAATTTCGCAAATTGATCCGTAATTTCTTTAGGCTTAAAATTTTTTATTCCCTGTTTTTCCAGGTAGTGGATATTATAATTTTGATAGTTTTGCTTTTTAATTTTGCTCGCAAGGTCTTTCCCTATTCGATTATCGAAATGAAATGATTTTTGTTGTAAATGCCATAAACTCTTATCTGAGCGTTTTTGGTTTATTTTATTAATTTCATTCCGAATTGTTTTTATCTCTTGGGTAAGGATGTCATTTATTTTTATTTTATTTTCTTGTTCCAATTGATACAATTTTACATGTAGAAGTCGTAGGGACAATCCTCTCTGTTTAACCCAAATGATTTTAATCTTGATTAATATACCTCTTATATATGCTTTTAATGTGTTCCAATTTGTTATATTTGATGGAACTGACCCCCAAGTTAATTTCCAATTTTTTTTTAATTTCTGTTCTAATAACATTTAGTCTTTCCTAGTCTTCAAAAATGTTATCATCCATTCTCCATGCCCTACTGGATTTAGCCGCACCCTTTTGCTGTATTTGAAGGGTAACTGGACCATGGTCGGAGATGGGTATTAAACCAATTTTAACTGATTGAATTGCATTTAACAGAGTCTCATTCACTATAATATTATCGATTCGTGAATACATCTTATGAGATGCAGAGTAGTAGGTGTAATCTCTCTCAGTTGTATTTATAAGGCGCCATGTATCATACAAATGGTTTTTCACCAATAATTTGGAGAAGTCCTGAGCTATTTTTTCTATATGTTTATAGTTTTTAGGAGTCTTTTTATAACTTCTGTCCATCTTAGGATCAGGAGTCATATTGAAGTCTTCACCCAAAATACGTCCTCCTATAGCAATCTTGTCCAGTTTCTTTAATACGCCCTTCAAAAATATATTTTGTTTATTATTTGGGGCATATACGTTTACTATTGACATATGTTCGCCATTTATCTCCCCTACCCAAATAATATACCGGCCATTTCCATCCAGAACCACTAATTCTTCTTTTAATTTTAAATTTTTATTAAACATCATTAAAAACTCCTCCTGAGTTTTTTTTTAGGCACGCATTAAATACTTGTGGGAATCTCTGTTTGGCCATGTGAAATGTCCTTCCCTTATCCCAATGGGATTCCTGAATTAATACAATGTCTGGGTTTGTTTTAATCAGCATTCTGGCAATAGAGGCTCTCTTTGATGGAGAATTTAATCCCCTAATGTTGTAACTCACTATCTTCAAACCCAACATTCCCCTCCCTCCTCTGAGACCCCCCCCCCCCCCCCCCCGACCACCCTCCCACACTCCCTGGCTACATCCACACTTCCAGACTTGCAACATTCTCTCTTTAAACCATATTGGTCCAATCTATCCATTCAATCCTCACCCCTTCCGGAGGGGGTTACAACTTCAGCCACCTACTTTCATAACCTATGGGCGTAAACGATGAAAGGATATGTGAAGTCCTCCATGGAGGTTTCCCCACGCCTATAAATCTTTAATGTATCTAGATTCCCCTCTTTATTCCCACCCATCTCTCTTCCCTCCCCAATTATGCTTCTTTTTCCCCTACTCTATCCGAGCATTTTAGTCCGGGATAAGCTCTCTTTACCTGGCCATTTCTATTGATTAATAGTATTACCTAAAAAATTTCCAATTATAAGTATACCCCTCTCTTCTCTCCTCCCTTTCTTCCCTTTCTCCCCCCCTCTCTGCTACCCTTCCATTATCCACTTCCATATATGACCCAATAGATATATTCCCTTGTCTTTCCATTCTGGTTCTAGATAAATATAATTTAAATGTGCTAATGTTGTCAAGGCGAGTAAGTTCACTATACTTCTCTAGGAATTTAAATTTTGTATTCATTTTTATCCACTCTTTTACCATTGCAGTCAAAAGAGTTGCTCTCGGGTCGATATATGATAATGCTAGTTTTGGGGTAAACAGAAGGGCATTGAGATCAATGTTGTTGAGCATAACGCTTAACACCTGATTCTCCGGATGAATTGAAAGAGGTTGACTCCACTTTATATATTGCGCTAATTTGATTGCTTCCTGATAGTGAGAAACCATTGGGTATGCAATGCCACCTTTTATAAATTTTCTACTCATTATTACCTTTTTCACTCTGATCTGACCATTTTTATTAATATATCTATCAATCAACCTCTAGAATTTAGCTAACCATTGGCTTGGAATTGGAAAAGGGAAAGATCTTAGTACATAATTGAGTTTAAGAAGAAAAGACATCTTGACTGATGCGATTCTACCAGAGAAGGAGATTTGATTGACCGGCCAATTCTCAATAAGCTCTTTAGATGTTTTATATAAGTTATTCAAGTTGGAAGCTTGAATGCTTCGTAAGTCCACACTAAAGTTAATTCCCAGATGTGTAAATCCTTTTGTATGAGCTAACTGATACGTGTTAATTAGGCACTCTACATTGTTCTTCAGATTTCCCTATATTTAATTTGTAATTCGACACCTTACTATAGTTAGCAATAATTTCCATCAGCGCCTTCATAGATAAATGAGGTTGCTCCATATAGACAACTACATCATCCGCAAAGAGGGAGATCTTATATTCCTTTTTGCCTAATTTAATCCCTTTAAACTCAGATGAAGCCCTAATGGCTATGGCAAGAGTTTCTAGGATCAAGGCGAATAAAATGGGAGACAGCAGACAACCCTGACGGGTTCCATTTGTTACCGTAAAATAATCTGATTGTACACCTTTTCCCAAAACCGATGCCGAGGGAGCCTTGTATAAAGCAGCTATGGCTTTCGATGCAAAGGCGTCAAACCCATATCTATGGAGGGTCTGCATCATAAAATCCCACCCTACCCTGTCGAATGCTTTTTCGGCATCCATTGATAGGAATAGGGTGGGAATATCTTTTTTCCTCGCATAAGTTATTAAGTGAATCAGTTTATGGGAATTATCGGAACCCTGCCTCCCTGGGACAAACCCTGTTTGATCGGACACTATTAATGATTTAGATATTTCTGTAAGTCTTAAGGCCAAAACCTTAGCATATATTTTAGTGTCTATATTCATGACCGAAATTGGTCTAAAGTCTTTACAAGTGTATGCTTCCTTATTTTGTTTTGGTATAGTAATTATATTGGCTCTAAGCATCACTGGTGGAAACGTTCCTGTGGTTTCAATTTCATTAAATGAGGCTACTATATTTGGCATTAACCATTCCTCAAATATTTTATAATAAGTTGTAGAAAAGCCATCTGGGCCTGGTGCCGTATGATTTTTTTAATTTTTAATAACACAACTAATTTCTACTTCCGTTATCGGGCTGTTTAATGCTTCCTTTTCCTCCTTTGAGATTACTGGAAAGTCAATCTGATCTAGAAATAATGTTATGTCTTTACAATTTGGTGTTATAAAATTTTCTTCCGAGCTTAAATTATACAAGAATTGATAGAATTTCGCAAATTGATCCGTAATTTCTTTAGGCTTAAAATTTTTTATTCCCTGTTTTTCCAGGTAGTGGATATTATAATTTTGATAGTTTTGCTTTTTAATTTTGCTCGCAAGGTCTTTCCCTATTCGATTATCGAAATGAAATGATTTTTGTTGTAAATGCCATAAACTCTTATATGAGCGTTTTTGGTTTATTTTATTAATTTCATTCCGAATTGTTTTTATCTCTTGGGTAAGGATGTCATTTATTTTTATTTTATTTTCTTGTTCCAATTGATACAATTTTACATGTAGAAGTCGTAGGGACAATCCTCTCTGTTTAACCCAAATGATTTTAATCTTGATTAATATACCTCTTATATATGCTTTTAATGTGTTCCAATTTGTTATATTTGATGGAACTGACCCCCAAGTTAATTTCCAATTTTTTTTAAATTTCTGTTCTAATAACATTTAGTCTTTCCTAGTCTTCAAAAATGTTATCATCCATTCTCCATGCCCTACTGGATTTAGCCGCACCCTTTTGCTGTATTTGAAGGGTAACTGGACCATGGTCGGAGATGGGTATTAAACCAATTTTAACTGATTGAATTGCATTTAACAGAGTCTCATTCACTATAATATTATCGATTCGTGAATACATCTTATGAGATGCAGAGTAGTAGGTGTAATCTCTCTCAGTTGTATTTATAAGGCGCCATGTATCATACAAATGGTTTTTCACCAATAATTTGGAGAAGTCCTGAGCTATTTTTTCTATATGTTTATAGTTTTTAGGAGTCTTTTTATAACTTCTGTCCATCTTAGGATCAGGAGTCATATTGAAGTCTTCACCCAAAATACGTCCTCCTATAGCAATCTTGTCCAGTTTCTTTAATACGCCCTTCAAAAATATATTTTGTTTATTATTTGGGGCATATACGTTTACTATTGACATATGTTCGCCATTTATCTCCCCTACCCAAATAATATACCGGCCATTTCCATCCAGAACCACTAATTCTTCTTTTAATTTTAAATTTTTATTAAACATCATTAAAACTCCTCCTGAGTTTTTTTTTGGGCACGCATTAAATACTTGTGGGAATCTCTGTTTGGCCATGTGAAATGTCCTTCCCTTATCCCAATGGGATTCCTGAATTAATACAATGTCTGGGTTTGTTTTAATCAGCATTCTGGCAATAGAGGCTCTCTTTGATGGAGAATTTAATCCCCTAATGTTGTAACTCACTATCTTCAAACCCAACATTCCCCTCCCTCCTCTGAGACCCCCCCCCCCCGCCCACCCTCCCACACTCCCTGGCTACATCCACACTTCAAGACTTGCAACATTCTCTCTTTAAACCATATTGGTCCAATCTATCCATTCAATCCTCACCCCTTCCGGAGGGGGTTACAACTTCAGCCACCTACTTTCATAACCTATGGGCGTAAACGATGAAAGGATATGTGAAGTCCTCCATGGAGGTTTCCCCACGCCTATAAATCTTTAATGTATCTAGATTCCCCTCTTTATTCCCACCCATCTCTCTTCCCTCCCAAATTATGCTTCTTTTTCCCCTACTCTATCCGAGCATTTTAGTCCGGGATAAGCTCTCTTTACCTGGCCATTTCTATTGATTAATAGTATTACCTAAAAAATTTCCAATTATAAGTATACCCCTCTCTTCTCTCCTCCCTTTCTTCCCTTTCTCCCCCCTCTCTGCTACCCTTCCATTATCCACTTCCATATATGACCCAATAGATATATTCCCTTGTCTTTCCATTCTGGTTCTAGATAAATATAATTTAAATGTGCTAATGTTGTCAAGGCGAGTAAGTTCACTATACTTCTCTAGGAATTTAAATTTTTTATTCATTTTTATCCACTCTTTTACCATTGCAGTCAAAAGAGTTGCTCTCGGGTCGATATATGATAATGCTAGTTTTGGGGTAAACAGAAGGGCATTGAGATCAATGTTGTTGAGCATAACGCTTAACACCTGATTCTCCGGATGAATTGAAAGAGGTTGACTCCACTTTATATATTGCGCTAATTTGATTGCTTCCTGATAGTGAGAAACCATTGGGTATGCAATGCCACCTTTTATAAATTTTCTACTCATTATTACCTTTTTCACTCTGATCTGACCATTTTTATTAATATATCTATCAATCAACCTCTAGAATTTAGCTAACCATTGGCTTGGAATTGGAAAAGGGAAAGATCTTAGTACATAATTGAGTTTAAGAAGAAAAGACATCTTGACTGATGCGATTCTACCAGAGAAGGAGATTTGATTGACCGGCCAATTCTCAATAAGCTCTTTAGATGTTTTATATAAGTTATTCAAGTTGGAAGCTTGAATGCTTCGTAAGTCCACACTAAAGTTAATTCCCAGATGTGTAAATCCTTTTGTATGAGATAACTGATACGTGTTAATTAGGCACTCTACATCGTTCTTCAGATTTCCCTATATTTAATTTGTAATTCGACACCTTACTATAGTTAGCAATAATTTCCATCAGCGCCTTCATAGATAAATGAGGTTGCTCCATATAGACAACTACATCATCCGCAAAGAGGGAGATCTTATATTCCTTTTTGCCTAATTTAATCCCTTTAAACTCAGATGAAGCCCTAATGGCTATGGCAAGAGGTTCTAGGATCAAGGCGAATAAAATGGGAGACAGCAGACAACCCTGACGGGTTCCATTTGTTACCGTAAAATAATCTGATTGTACACCTTTTCCCAAAACCGATGCCGAGGGAGCCTTGTATAAAGCAGCTATGGCTTTCGATGCAAAGGCGTCAAACCCATATCTATGGAGGGTCTGCATCATAAAATCCCACCCTACCCTGTCGAATGCTTTTTCGGCATCCATTGATAGGAATAGGGTGGGAATATCTTTTTTCCTCGCATAAGTTATTAAGTGAATCAGTTTATGGGAATTATCGGAACCCTGCCTCCCTGGGACAAACCCTGTTTGATCGGACACTATTAATGATTTAGATATTTCTGTAAGTCTTAAGGCCAAAACCTTAGCATATATTTTAGTGTCTATATTCATGACTGAAATTGGTCTAAAGTCTTTACAAGTGTATGCTTCCTTATTTTGTTTTGGTATAGTAATTATATTGGCTCTAAGCATCACTGGTGGAAACGTTCCTGTGGTTTCAATTTCATTAAATGAGGCTACTATATTTGGCATTAACCATTCCTCAAATATTTTATAATAAGTTGTAGAAAAGCCATCTGGGCCTGGTGCCGTATGATTTTTTTTAATTTTTAATAACACAACTAAATTCTACTTCCGTTATCGGGCTGTTTAATGCTTCCTTTTCCTCCTTTGAGATTACTGGAAAGTCAATCTGATCTAGAAATAATGTTATGTCTTTACAATTTGGTGTTATAAAATTTTCTTCCGAGCTTAAATTATACAAGAATTGATAGAATTTCGCAAATTGATCCGTAATTTCTTTAGGCTTAAAAAAATTTATTCCCTGTTTTTCCAGGTAGTGGATATTATAATTTTGATAGTTTTGCTTTTTAATTTTGCTTGCAAGGTCTTTCCCTATTCGATTATCGAAATGAAATGATTTTTGTTGTAAATGCCATAAACTCTTATCTGAGCGTTTTTGGTTTATTTTATTAATTTCATTCTGAATTGTTTTTATCTCTTGGGTAAGGATGTCATTTATTTTTATTTTATTTTCTTGTTCCAATTGATACAATTTTACATGTAAAAGTCGTAGGGACAATCCTCTCTGTTTAACCCAAATGATTTTAATATTGATTAATATACCTCTTATATATGCTTTTAATGTGTTCCAAATTGTTATATTTGATGGAACTGACCCCCAAGTTAATTTCCAATTTTTTTTAAATTTCTGTTCTAATAACATTTAGTCTTTCCTAGTCTTCAAAAATGTTATCATCCATTCTCCATGCCCTACTGGATTTAGCCGCACCCTTTTGCTGTGTTTGAAGGGTAACTGGAGCATGGTCGGATATGGGTATTAAACCAATTTTAACTGATTGAATTGCATTTAACAGAGTCTCATTCACTATAATATTATCGATTCGTGAATACATCTTATGAGATGCAGAGTAGTAGGTGTAATCTCTCTCAGTTGTATTTATAAGGCGCCATGTATCATACAAATGGTTTTTCACCAATAATTTGGAGAAGTCCTGAGCTATTTTTTCTATATGTTTATAGTTTTTAGGAGTCTTTTTATAACTTCTGTCCATCTTAGGATCAGGAGTCATATTGAAGTCTTCACCCAAAATACGTCCTCCTATAGCAATCTTGCCCAGTTTCTTTAATACGCCCTTCAAAAATATATTTTGTTTATTATTTGGGGCATATACGTTTACTATTGACATATGTTCGCCATTTATCTCCCCTACCCAAATAATATACCGGCCATTTCCATCCAGAACCACTAATTCTTCTTTTAATTTTAAATTTTTATTAAACATCATTAAAACTCCTCCTGAGTTTTTTTTGGGCACGCATTAAATACTTGTGGGAATCTCTGTTTGGCCATGTGAAATGTCCTTCCCTTATCCCAATGGGATTCCTGAATTAATACAATGTCTGGGTTTGTTTTAATCAGCATTCTGGCAATAGAGGCTCTCTTTGATGGAGAATTTAATCCCCTAATGTTGTAACTCACTATCTTCAAACCCAACATTCCCCTCCCTCCTCTGAGACCTCCCCCAGCCCACCCTCCCACACTCCCTGGCTACATCCACACTTCCAGACTTGCAACATTCTCTCTTTAAACCATATTGGTCCAATCTATCCATTCAATCCTCACCCCTTCGGAGGGGGTTACAACTTCAGCCACCTACTTTCATAACCTATGGGCGTAAACGATGAAAGGATATGTGAAGTCCTCCATGGAGGTTTCCCCACGCCTATAAATCTTTAATGTATCTAGATTCCCCTCTTTATTCCCACCCATCTCTCTTCCCTGCCCAATTATGCTTCTTTTTCCCCTACTCTATCCGAGCATTTTAGTCCGGGATAAGCTCTCTTTACCTGGCCATTTCTATTGATTAATAGTATTACCTAAAAAAATTCCAATTATAAGTATACCCCTCTCTTCTCTCCTCCCTTTCTTCCCTTTCTCCCCCCTCTCTGCTACCCTTCCATTATCCACTTCCTTATATGCTTCAATTTTTATTCACTTTTATAATTTTCATAATTTTCATAATCTTCATAATTTTCATGGATCATTCTAAAATTTATAATGTTATGTTTATAATATATTGCAACCTTTTTAATCTGCAGATAATATTCCTTAAATTGAGTTGAAAATCGTAAATGTGCAAAATTACCATAAAAAAATTGGTTTCACAAATCATTTCTTTTTCTTGCCCTATCACTCTTCTTGATTCATGCATTAACTAAATTAGTTCTACAAATCCCCCTTGTGCTTTTATTACAATCATGTGCTACTCAACCATTATTTAATTTTGTGTGTCTTCAAAGTTGTCAATATTAAAAAAAAGTCAATATGTTCATAACAACAATTAATGTATAAAGTATTAATGTGCAAATTACCATAAAATTACGTGAATAATTATTTCAATTCTTCTCTTATTCTGGTTTTAACACTTATATTAATTTGTGCATCTAAAAAAATTCTACAAATCCCCCTGTAATTCCAATACATTCATATGCTGCCCAGCAACTAATTAATATTACGTGTCATCAATAAATATCTATAAAAAATCACCTATCTATAAAACATATTACCTCCATTAATCCCCATGTTACATAATAGACTTAAAGTGCATTCATTACTAAAGTGCTGGGCAGTTTCCTAAAAGGAAAGGCAATATATAATCTCAAACACCTTAATTATAACGATCCATGAGTTTTAAGGGTAGAATAGCCAATACATCATAAGAGAAGGGGGGGTAGAGAAAAAAAAAAAAAAAAAAGGAAAGAAAGAAAAGGGGTGGGGATTTTGAGTTAGGGGCGGAATACATTCCCAATTATGGAGATCTGTTGACCCCACCGGATACAATTAAGGAAAAAATCTCAAAAATCCCATTTACTAAAAAGGTCTTCTCCCTCTTTAAGTGTTGTAATTTTGTACCATCTAGAGTCTCTTAAGATTGAAAGACCTATGGGAAAAGCCCATTTATATGGAATTTCTTTTTCCCTCAGTTTCTGCGTGATGGAAAGAAATTGCCTTCTTTTATTTCTCGTGGAAGTAGAAAAAGAAAAAGTCAGAAAATATTTTAATGTTCGAGTAAGTAGGGTCAAAGATGGTTATCCCATAGCTAGCTTTCAATATTTGATTTTTCAATGGCAAATGGTGGATTTTTACTATTATGTCTCTAGGAAACTCTACATCAATATTTTTCGGCTTAGAAAGCCTATGAGCCGCATCAAACTTGAACTTAATATCAGCGAAGTCCGGCACTAGATATGAAAAGAATTTAGTGAGATATAAGTTCCTCCTTAGATATTTTTCATCAATCCCACGTATTTTCAAATTGTTAATTCTTGATCTATCTTCAAGTGAGTCCACCTTATTTTCTAATGCCTTTATTTTCCCATCCATTATGTTGATGGTTTCTTTGGAAGAGGTTTGTTCTTTTTTAATTGATTCACAGGTACATTCCAATACTGCAATTTTAGCTGTGTTTTCTTGTGTTGCCTTGATATTTAACAGAATTAGATTTTTAAATTCATCCAAGAATTTATTTTGGAACTTCTCTAGGATATTTTCCAATTTTCCAACCGTGAGAATTTCATCCTCCAAATTCACTGTATTTATATCCGAAAAGGTGTCAACTGTATTATCTACATATGCCTCTGTAGATTTATCCCCTATTGGGGACGCCAAAAGGGATATCTCCGTAGATTTTTGCGCCATTTTTGGCGAAAACAATAGTTTGGTTTTGGGAGGTGATCTTATTTTATCTTTATTTTTGTTTTTCGGAGGCATTGTGTAAACATTTTTGCGTGAATTAAGTTCCTAAGATGTTCCAAAGGAAAAAGGATGATATAAAATGGGGGGATTTCCAGATCCACTTATAAATAGGTGTTGTCCTGGTCAGATTCTTTTAATTGGGAATATTTTATTCTTTTATATATATAGGGTCGTATTTCCCAATTATAGGTAGTAAAAAGGTTTGGAACCAGGTCACCTTGTTTTTAAGGATTAGGTCCTTTAGCCCTCCTTTAGTCAAATAGTGGAGCCCAATCAAGTCCTTTATTCCTTAATTCCTTTTAACCTTATTAATATTGCAACCTTTATAATATGGGTCAATACAATTTTCCCCATTCAATGTATAGCCTCTGCATGAGGTCTGTCAAGGAGCAGTTAGGTTATATTATTGCGCTCCCTTTTTTTCAGACAAAGACCCCATTGTTTCTTCTCATTCTTGTAGAGATTATAAACCCCATTAAGTTATACTCGAAGTCCTTTGCTTAATGGACAGGACCTTATATCCTTTATAGGACCTGTATATGTATTTTGCAAATAAATATCTTAGGGCCTTACAGATAAAAGTCAATGTTTATATATAAAGGGTGCTCTATTAGAGCCTTACCCGACCTCACGACCTCAAGCTGTTATCAGCTAATAGCTGCACCAACGGCGGTGAGAGGCCTGGAATGTCCAATGCTCTGGGTAATGAGAGCTCCTTTCTGCAGGCCGGCAGTCTGGCGTTCTCCAACTGGCGTTCTCCAACTCTCTGCTGTACTTAGCTTGCCCCCCTCCGGTATCTTCACAAAGCTTGTTTCCCCTTTTTTCGTGCGCTCTCACCGCTCACGGGACAAACGGGGGGCAAACGCTGGGTCTAGACGTAGGTGATAGAGGTGATAGAGGCAAAATCAGCCTCTGTACACTGTTATCTAGGCAGTGTCCACCCAGCAGGAAGAACTAGGGAATGGAGCAGGGTTTGGAGATGCCTGCTAAAATTACTTGCTCTCATATAACTAAACGGCCATGCTCTTCATGCTGCCGGTGCCATGCTGCCGATCCCATGCCTGCAGTTTAAATCTGGCTTAGAGGAATTGTGCCTTGGGAAGGGCTGAGGGAGAGGGTTTAGGGAATACCAAAGTCCAGCGTGGGCTCCTCCATCGGACTACACGAGCATCAGCTCTCGTGTGCATATCCGGTAACGCCCCCCAGCGCCTCTGCGCGCTTTCAGTCTTATGCGAGACCCTTGACAGCAGCCTAACAGTTTCTTCTCTATTTCTTTTTCAGGCCAGAAGACGCAGTTATAGATTGTCAGGCACTCATACATCTACTGGGCACACAAGTTTGCCACGGTCACAAGTGACAATTTGCAACTGGGGGTGCCTGAGTCTGATCTGCTGGTGCGGTGGTGCGGCATCCGTGGCTTACAATGGGTTCAGGTGAGTGGGCTGTTGGAGTCTTATGCCCACTGCTTTGGAAATCCTACTTTCCTTCTCATTCATACGGGAGGTAATGATCTTGGTTTAGTCCCCATGAAACGTTTAGTAAGGGATATGAAGTGGGATGTAGTTAATTGGCAATCTAAATTACCCTGGTTTGCCATAATCTGGCCTGAGATGATAAAGAGGAGAACATGGAGGTATGCCAGGGACCCTGAGAAGCCAGACAGAGCCGCCACAAGAATAACAAACTGATGGCGGGCTTTATTAGGAAACTTGACTTCACCGCCATCCAGTATAATGACTTTGAGTCAACCGAGCAGATACATTTTTTCCTGCCTGATGGGGTTCACCTGACTGAAACAGGATTGGAGGTCATGACTCTTGAGTTTAGGGAAGGGGTTAAGCGAGCCTTAGCTCCTAAATTGGTTGGATCGCAGCTACATGAGGTATCCCATGCCAGCTCTGTGGTGGGAGGGGATTAGCCGGGACCAGTGGCCAAAGTGGGGGCTGTCCCCTGCCTCATGGGCATGCCGGGTGGCAGCATTGGGGGCCCTGGGCGTGCTCAGGGCATGAGGTTACAGCCTCTGGCCGGGCTCCTCCTCCTTCTAGTTTATTATTATTATCATTCATATTGTGAAAGGTTAATTGTTATTACAACAAAGCTGTGGCCCTTTTTTCTCCCATATTTGAGTCTGTTTTAATTAATGTTATGCACCTAATGGATCATGCTGGGGTCATGTCTTTTTAAGCTGTGGACGCACATTTCTCCAAACTCTGCTACTAATGCAATGCTTTGATTAGGCAGCTACAGAAAAGTCTGCTGCAAACTTTAAAATGTAAACAACAATTGGCGGAGCCCCAAACCAAGGATGGTGGGTTAGCCAGAAATTGTCAGGATATGAGAGCAGTTGCTTATACTAATCTTTACTACTACAAAGCTATGTTTGCTAGTTGATATGACAATTTATTGTACAATATGTGCTATAAACTATATACAGTGCCATGCAAAAGTATTCACCCCCTTGACTTTTTACCTATTTTGTCACATTACAGCCTTAAGTTCAATGTTTTGTTAATCTGAATTTTATGTGATGGATCAGAACACAATAGTCTAAGTTGGTGAAGTGAAATGAGAAAAATATATACATAAAAATTGGCATGTGCATATGTATTCACCCACTGTGTTATGAAGCCCATAAAAAGCTCTGGTGCGACTAATTACCTTCAGAAGTCACATAATTAGTGATATGATGACCACCTGTGCGTAATCTAAGTGTCACATGATCTGTCATTACATATACACACATTTTTTGAAAGGCCCCAGAGGCTGCAACACCTAAGCAAGAGGCACCACTAACGAAACACTGCCATGAAGACCAAGGAACTCTTGAAACAAGTAAGGGACAATGTTGTTGAGAAGTACAAGTCAGGGTTAGGTTATAACAAATATCCAAATCTTTGAGGATCTCCAGGAGCACCATCTAATCTATCATAATCAAATGGAAAGAACATGGCACAACAGCAAACTTGAGCAAATTGAGAGGATACTCAAATACAGTATTAAAAAGGGCATATTATCGAGCCCTAAGTACGCCAAGAGAACAACTCTTAAATCCTAAACAAAGATTGAATTTACTACAAACTGTTAGGTTCATCTGTGTACATATAATCAACAGTGGAAACAACTAAATGCAATATTGAATAAACACATTGCAGTTCTTAGATCAGACCCTACAATTCAAAATCTTATAGGGGATATAATTGTTATGGGGTGGAGACGACCGAAAAACCTTTCAGACTATTTAATTTATAGTCATTTTGAAAATAGAAAGCAACTATTGGGATGGAACATATCCATGTGACGATGTAAGGTATGCAAATACATGAAGTCGGAGACGACTTTATTTGATAGATTGAACAGAGAAATTAAAATTAAAGGTTTTTTAAACTGCATTACTAAAGCTGTTGTATACTGCTTGACATGTCCATGTGGTCATAAATACATAGGGATGACCACCAGAGAACTGAGAAAAAGACTTGGTGAGCATATATCTAACATAAGAAATCAACAGATATTGCTAAACATAAAAATCTAACATCAGTGGCAAAACATTTTATGATAGCTCACAATAGTAAACCTATATTAGAATGTAGAGTTCTTCACAGAAAAAAACTCGGTATAAGAAGGGAAAATTTGGAACAAGAGCTTCTTAAATCAGAAACCAAATGGATCACCTTATTCAACTCAGTGATTCCATATGGACTAAATGAAAACAACAGCTTTATGCCCTTCCTATAAATACGTTATAAATGCTTGGTTCTAACCTCTTTTGGATTATAGACATTTGCCTCAAATTTACTTTTGTCCTGTTTAAAAAACACCAGCAGGAGGAGTTAATATATTAGGAATAAAAAGATTTAAAAGGGACTATTTTGATTGGCTTCTGCATGTATAAGAGCTATTATGGTTAAATTAAAGACATCTCGAGCTTTATGAATTAGAACAGGAAGGTTTTTCAAACTGATTGAATTTAGTCCCTTATATGCTATTGGCATTACACTGTGACCTTAGATCACATAAGTCTGTGTATATAATTTGTCTATGAAAGTTAACGCATAGATAAAGTGATCTAAAATATTCCCAAAAAAATATTTTGAGATAAACTGTTTTGAGTTAACTTAATATTACTTATATCACACCTCCCAAATGAGATAAAGCACAATCTAGGATATTATATCCTTTACTGTATTATAGCATTTATATATACTCAGAAGTGTTTTTCCTACAAATTAGACAACCAGTGATGTATTAATTGTATTTATATATATAACATTTATCATAAAATGTTGGCAAATGTTTATAGATAATATAAAAATGGTAGCAATAAAAAGAATGTCTTACGTAATATTAGGTGATCTAACTAATGAATAAAGCATATTTGAACAACTTTCTAATTGATTGTTTTGTTCATTTTTAGGTACCGTATATACTCGAGTATAAGCCAAGTTTTTCAGCCCTTTTTTTAAGGTTAAAAAGGGCCCCCTCGGCTTATACTCGAGTCACTCCCCCTAGTGTCTTTCTACCCCCCCGTGTCTCTCTACCCCCCTGTGTCTCCCTAACCCCCGTGTCTCTCTAACCCCTGTGTCTCTCTAACCCCCCGTGTCTCTCTAACCCCCCCGTGTCTCTCTACCCCCCTGTGTCTCTTTCCCTCCCCCTCCTCATCCTCAACCCCCTCCTCCTCATCAACCCCCTCCTCAACCCCCTCCTCACTTTCTCCCCTCTAAATACCTCCCCCTCACTTACCTGCTTCTTCTCCGGCCTCTGCTCCGTCTTGACCCCGGTGCGCATGTGACGTCACATGCGCGCCACGTCATTAGCATATACCAGGTTGAGGGAAAGATGGATGATGCTAAATACAGGGATATTCTTGAGAAAGAACCTGTACCACTCTGTGCGTGATTTGAGGCTAGGACGGAAGTTCACCTTCCAGCAGGACAATAACCCCAAACACACTGCTAAAGCAACACTTGCGTGGTTTAAGGGGAGACATGTAAATGTGTTGGAATGGCCTAGTCAAAGCCCAGACCACAATCCAATAGAAAATCTGTGGTCAGACTTAAAGATTTCTATTCACAAGTGCAAACCATCCAACTTGAAGGAGCTGGAGCAGTTTTGGGAGGAGGAATGGGCAAAAATCCCAGTGGTAAGATGTGGCAAGCTTATAGAGACTTATCCAAAGCGACTTGGAGCTGTGATTGCCGCAAAAGGTGGCTCTACAAAGTATTGACTTTTCTTGGGGTGAATAGTTATGCACATTGATTTTTTCTGTTATTTTGTCCTATTTGTTGTTCGCTTCACAATAATAAAAAAAAAAAAACATCTTTAAAGTTGTGGGCATGTTCTGTAAATTAAATGATGCAAATCTCCAAATAATCCATGTTAATTCCAGGTTGTGAGGCAACAAAACGCGAAAAATGCCAAGGGGGTGAATACTTTTGCAAGGCACTGTATGTATATATATATATATATATATATATATACACAGTATATATATATACAAACCACAGCATAATGGAGGCCAGGACGCGTGCATGCGCAGTTGTTGCAAAACCGCTGCTCATTGCCAGCTATGACAAGCGCATGCAGGAGAGAGACACAGCTTTGGGAGAGAGACACATCATTGGGAGAGAGACACAGCATTGTGTGAGAGAGAGACGGGAGAGAGAGAGAGACAGGAGAGACAAAGAGAGGATATAGAGACAGGTCAGAGATAGAAACAGACACAGGACAGAGAAAGAGGAAGAGAGAGAGAAGAAAGAGAGAGCGAACATGAGAGAGAGAGACAAAACATAGAAAGAGACAGGAGAGAGAAAAGGAGAGCAAAAGAGAGAGATACAAAAAAAAAGAGAAAGGAAAGAGAGAGACTGCAGCATAATATTATATGTTGCTAGTATATTGCCTGTCAAAAAATGACAGCAATGAAATTGTAAGTGAGCTAATGCTGTTTGCTGTATGGTAATCAAATAAATAATACATTAATAAAGTAATATACTTGACTTATTTTCAAGTAATATATGCAGGAAGCATTGTGTTGAAGAGCTGACAATCTGTTTTGATGTTGCTGCAGCATACAATGTGTGTTTTCAGTGCTGTGGAGCTGCTGTGTAAGTGTCAGCAATGTGTGCAGTGTGTAGTGTAAGTAGTGTGCGAGGAAAATCCGTTAGGGTAGCTGTGTAGTTCCGAATTGTATATGTTAGTGTTCTAAAATGGCGCCTAATGTGTGGTATGCGGCTGTGGCTGATTTAGCATCCTTTTTTTGCGGATATCGTCCGACTTTTTCGGAAAATCTGTAGGTGTTTGGTGGTGTTTTGCATGTTAAGGGTCCTTCGTTTTGTTCGGCGGCCATTTTTTCTCTTGCTTAGGTGATTTTCGGATGTCTGAACTCCGAAATTTTGTCTAAAATTGGAGGTGTAACTTTACTTGCACAGGTCCTGGGTGCCCCCCCCCCCCCCCTTGCTGTGGGTAAGCTTTTTATCTGTTTGTTGTGTGTATTTATTATGTTTGTAATGTTTTTGGGGTCACACGGGTTGCGTCCTTGTTTTCGGACCTCTGAAGTCTTTTTCGGAAAATACGTAGGTGTTTGGTGGTGTTTTGCGTCTTTAGAGTGCTGTAGCCTCGTTTTCGTTTTTTTCGGTGGCTATTTTTTTCTCTCACTTAGGGGATTTGAATGGGTGTCTGAACTCTTTTATTTGGATTTAAATTGAGGTGTAACTTGAGTTTTCGAGGTCCTGTGTGCCCCCCCTTGCTGTAGGTAAGCTTTTTATGTATTTTTTGTGTGTATTTATTGTGTTTTTGATGTTTTCATGTGCGCGGGTTTCGGACGTTTTTTGCAAGGTCGTAATTGGTTGTGACGTGTCTCGTATTTTGGTTTCGTAACTATGTACATTTTGCGAGGTCCGCAGTTGCTGGCAAGGAGCGCCCGCAGTGTTAGCAACAGCCTGTATGCTCACAATTATATATGTGATTAGTTACTAGTGTGTATATATATATATATATATATATATATATATATATATATATACATCAAAGCATCATATAGCTTATGGTGTGCAAAAGAGTGATGGAATGTACAGAATAATTTTTAGACTTTAAACACAAATGTAAGATTTATATACTGTATTCTGTACAGTGGAAGGCTTCTATTACTCTTTTTGACCACTATAAGCTAAATGATGTTCTGGTAGATAGCCTTCCCACAGAATCTAACGCACAAACTAAGAACCAGCCCGACACTTAGATTGAAACAGCTGTCTCCTGGCTTGTGTGAGCATATGCCTAAAAAGAGACATATGTAAAGAGTTTTTTGCATTAAAGAGCAGAAATGCATTGTAGGCTTCAGTGGCAGAGCTAGTGAATAGAGGGCCCCGGTGCAAAATAACTTGGGGCCTAGCTTGAAACTTCTCTATCCACCATATAGGGGTCAATAAAAAAGCCAAACATATATGAAGTTGGTTAGATGACCCCTATGGAGATCAGATAACTTTTCTATAAAGATATTATCTGTCAAGCTAATTTCATAATTTTTTTTGCCAGTAGCAGAGGGCCCCTACCGTATTGTGGGTTTCGGTGGTAGGCTTATCTGCATGTCCTTGCCCAGTTTCCCAGAATGCAGGAAATAGGTTTTTAACTTATCTTTAGACATTCAAATGTGAGCACAAATGTACTATGAAAGTGAAGCCCCCATGGAATATTTCTGAAGAATTTTGAAGAGGAGGTTAATAAATTCTTGGGATGCTTGATACTCCATAAATGTACACATACACACGTATACCTTAATATAGCTATCTCTAAAGCTATCTGTATATATTACATATATGTACATATACTTTATCTAAATTAACAGCCTCATTAAATTGGCGCTACCTTTTAAAACATAGCCCGTAACTCCACATTTACGTGTACAGGGTATTAAATTAGCCCTGTAACGTTGCATGCAGCGTAATCTGCGTGTTAACACGCAGGACGGCCGAGAATAGGCTACCTGCTGAGCGACGCTGAACTTCGGGGCTGTAAATCTTTTGATCCGACAAGCCAGTAACCGCTACATTTTCAATTCAGCTATTAAATTGCAACGTGGTGACTTGCGAGCAAGCACGTAACACGCAAATGGAGCCCAAAGGCCAATGTGTGCTCGAGAACACCCACAAGGGGGGTTAAGTACAATATGTAGCACTTGTAATGCAAATAACAACACACCACTGTACATTTATTATAAGGGAAAGTGGTGGTTAGGTCTTAGAATTAATAGCACAACCTTCTCAAGCCCGCAAATCGGCCCTGAAAAATACTTTATTTCATGTTTTTATTTTGTGTTATATTGATCCCTGCAATCAATGTGTTAATACATATACTGTAACTTGCATGTAATAGAATATCATATTTACAGCTTTATTAATATTGCATTATATCTGGAATGTGGGTCCGATTGCAAACTGGAATTAAAGCACGTAGGACTTTGAAATCTACCCTCCCCTTTTCAGTGACGTAACACTAATGATCTTTTTTTCCATTGGCTCCAGCTGAACCTGTAATTACGGGCTTGCTTAATTGTTTGCGTTAGAGCACGCACCTCTGACAGCCGAGAACAGGTTTACGAAATAGCCTCTGTCGCTCGTAGCTCGCAGCCCTTTCTAATTTAATAGCAATGTAAAATGGCCAAATTTCAAGCACATAGCCCTTATGTGCTACATGTTGGACTTATGAGGCTGGAATTTAATATGGCCCTATATCAGTACCCTATCACTTTAGTTCATTTTATTAGGAAGCCATATCAAATGGCAACAGAGGGACACGTGTGTTCTGAAAAACAATATGTACCATTAGGTAAAGTTACCATCATATTATTCACTACGTAAACTAAGTTTTAGAGATATGCATATTTAATAATTTGATCCCCTGCTGACTTTGAACGTTTGTCCACTGACAAAGAAATGATCAGTCTACAATTTTAATGGTAGGTGTATTTTAACAGTGAGACAGAATAACAAAAAAAAAAAAAAAAAAAGGAAAAACGCATGTAAAAAAAGTCATAAATTGATTTTCAGGTCAATGAGTGAAATAATTATTTGATCCCTTATCAATCAGCAAAATAGGTAACGAGCTGAGATTAGGAACAACTGCACCACATCAACACAGAACAACTGCAACACATTAAAGGGACGATTTACAGGGGCATGTACGGTCAAATCTTGGGTGAGAACCTCCCTTCCTCAGCCAGGGCATTGAAAATGGGTCGTGGATGGGTATTCCAGCATGACAATGACCCAAAACACACAGCCAAGGCAACAAAGGAGTGGCTCAAGAAGAAGCACATTAAGGTCCTGGACTGTCCTAGCCAGTCTCCAGATCTTAATCCCATAGAAAATCTGTGGAGGGAGCTGAAGATTTGAGTTGCCAAACATCAGCTTCAAAACCTTAAAGACTTGGAGAGAATCTACAAAGAGGAGTGGGACAAAATCCCTCCTGAGATGTGGGCAAATCTGGTGGCCAACTACCAGAAACATCTGACCTCTATGATTGCCAAAAAGTGTTTTGCCACCAAATACTAAGTCGAAGGGGTCAAATACTTATTTCACTCATTGACCTGCAAATCAATTTATAAAGTTTTTGACATGAATTTTTCTTGTTTTTTTTGTTATTCTGTCTCTCACTGTTAATCTGTCTCTCACCAATAAAATTATAGACTGATCATTTCTTTGTCAGTGGACAAGCGTTCAAAATCAGCAGGGGATCAAATACTCACTGTATATTAAATGATTGTTGTGGTGAACTACCTACTCAAAATGTCCACGACACAAGCTATGGAACCGGCTCCACGCTGATGATAGGCAGTAATCTTGAAGCGCAGTTTAATATGGTTGTGGATTGCAAGAGTGAAGTCTTTGTGGGCACATTTGTATATCCCTGCCAAGGTTCCCAGAGTGCAGTGTAATAACTGTATTTCTTGGAATACTAGGCATGAAAAAGTTTTCTAACTTGTTTTAGACATTCAAATGTGAACACAGATGTACTATTTAATTACTGTACGGTGGAGGGGGTCTATCTTTATTTACTATATTTATTTACTATATATATATATATTTGTGGCCATGTTTGTGTGTCCTAGCTCAACTTCCCAGAATGCAGTGTAATAACTGTTTTTCTTGGAACTCTGAGCTGGAAGCAGGTTTTTTAACTTGCTTTAGACATTCAAATGTGAACACAGATGTACTTTTTATTTACTATATATATATATATATATATATATTTTTTTTTACAAGGTACACTTGGGTGCAGGTTCAAGATAATTGCTGACTATACAGACAATCAAAGTACAACAGCAATAGTTTGTTGTTTCCAAGGTGACAATTTCAAAACAGGGAATGCAATCATAATGCTATAAAGATTTATCAGTTATTTGATTGGAATGATTGGAAGCTATTTAGTTAAGGGCAGCAGGTGAAGAAGATTATACTATGTCTATGCTTCACTTTGAAGATAAGCATATCAAACTTTTAGCAAATTGTTTAGTAATTTAGATATGAGGATATTATATCTACTGCATAGACTAGACTCTAGATCAAAATCTATATGAACAGGGACAATTACTGTACAAAGTTCAAACTTTGCTTTGAGAGTTATTGTGGTTATTAAATAACTTTTAGCCATTATCCTATGGAACAGTATTAAACACACATAAGGCCTGGAGTAGAAGAAAGTGGAGGTTAGGGCATATTTAGACGTAAAGGTATTAATGGCTTTCTATATTATGGTCAATATTTTAATCTGCAGGGCAGGGGTTGTCAATCATTTTGTTACAAAAATCTAAATGTCTTTATATCAAGTTGAAGTTCAGGGGCCTTATGTTTTGGCTGATTGATACATACATATCACATATAATATTTGTCAAACTACGAATCGTCGTCACACTTTGCGAGTTCACAAAGCGATCTCGCAAGAACTGCGTCCCTCGCAAAGTGAGGGACACAGTTTGGTCCGCAAATGCGGAATGTGGAGGCTTTACGACGCATGAGTTGCAAACAACACAACCCCACAAACCACTAAACTCGCAGCACTTAGTCCTACGGCGACCCACGAGATCAGGGACCCCCGCTGCAAACAAAATTCCAATTTCCCGCCTTACGGGTCCTTAAAGGACCTTAAAGGTCCTTAAAGGACCCGTAATAAAAAAATATTAACCCTATCACTCATACAGAGCCCCATCAACCCCTAAACAACCCTGTCACTCATGGGGGTCAATCCATACCCCCATAAACCCTTAATTGACTCTTGAAGGGATCCGAGATAAGCTTGGAAACCCACATTAACCCCACATTAACCGTCGCAGTGGAGGTCCCTGATCGCACGCGTTCAGGAACCCCAGCTGCAATGAAAATTCTAAATTCCTGCCTTACGGGTCCTTAAAGAACCGTAAAGGTCCTTAAAGGACCCATATTAAAAAAAAATAACCCTATCACCTATGGGGCTCTATACAGAGCCCCATCAACCCCTAAAAAACCCTGTCACTCATGGGGGTCAATCCAGACCTCTATAAACCCTTAAATAACCCTGTCACTCATGGGAGTCAATACAGACTCCCATAAGCCCTTCATTAACCCTGTCGCTCATGGGGGTCAATACAGACCCCCATAAACACGTAATTAACCCCCTCACCCATGGGGTCAATAAAGACCCCCATAAGCTCTTAATTAAACCGGCCACTCATGGGGGTCAATCCAGATCCCCATAAACCCTTGATTAACCCTGTCATGCATGGGGGTCAATACAGACCCCATAAGCACATAATTAACCCCGTCACTCATGGGGGTCAATACAGATCCCCATAAGCACTTAATTAACCCATCATGCATGGGGGTCAATACAGACCCCCATAAGCACTTAATTAACCCTGTCATGCATGGGGGTCAATACAGACCCCCATAAGGACTTAATTAACCCTGGCACTCATGGGGGGCACAATACAGACCCCCATAAGGACTTAATTAACCCTCTCACTCATGGGGGTCAATACAGACCCCCATAAGTCAATAAATAACCCTGGCACTCATGGGGGTCAATACAGACCCCCATAATACATTAATTACCTCTGTCACTCATGGGGGTCAATACAGACCCCCATAAACCCTTAATTAACCCTGTCACTCATGGGGGTCAATACAGACCCTCATAAGCCTCTATTTAACCCCATCAGTCCCATAAGGTTTTATATTGACCATTATGGGGCTGTTAAAAACCTAACCTTAACGACATAAGTGCCATGACGGTCCACAAGGACCATCATGACACTAACTACAAACACTACACTATACCCCCCAATAAACCATTAAATCTAAACTAACCCCCCTCTACACTAACCTATTAACACCTACCCTACCTACCTACACTACCTACCTACCCCCTAATAAACTCCCCCACTACTCTAATAACAGAAAATAAAAAAACCTAAGTCACAAAAAAATTTAAATCTACATTAGAGAAAATTAAAAAACCTAACTCACAAAAAAATAAAAAATCTACATTACAGAAAATGAAAAAACCTAAGTCACAGAAAATAAAAAAAGGAACATTATTGATAATAAAAAAATACTTTACAACCCCCCACTACAGAAAAAAAACAATTACACACCTGAAAAGGAACACATATAGAATACATACAATACAATACAAATAAAATAAAATACAATACCCCCCTATCTATCTAAGATACAATCAATCCTATCTATACAAAATACATCACCCAATCTATCTAATATACCATAAATCCTAATTATCTAAAATACATACCCCTATCTATCTAATATACAATAAATCCTAACTATCTAAAATACATACCCCTATCTATCTAATATACAATAAATCCTAACTATCCCCTCTAATGTCCCCTATCAATTACAGCACATTACAGTGCAGCTCCTTATAGGGACACACTAATGGTTACCCCAAGCTGCGGGGCTCCTGTAAGTACCCCTGCGGCAACTAACATTAACCCCACATGCTGCGTGGTCCCCATTGGATCCCCGGAGGGTCCCCACATTAACCCTTGCAGCGGGGTCCCGATTGGTGACCCGTTGCATAAAAAAATCTAAATTCCTGCCCAGCACGGGCCTTGAATGAATCTTAAAGTTCCTTAAAGGACCCACAATTAATAAAACTATTAGCCCTGCCACAGAGGTACTATAAGTACCCCCCCGTCACCTAAAACTAACCCATCACTCATGGGGGTCAATATAGACCTATTTAACCCTAACTGGCCCTGTTTAACCCTAATTGGGCATATCTAACCGTAACTGGGCCTATTTAACCCTAACTGATCCTATTTAACCCTAACTCGGCCTATCTAACCCTATCTGGACCTAATAACCCTAACTGGCCTATTTAACCCTAACTGGGACTATTTAACCCTATCTAGACCTAATAACCCTAACTGGCCTATTTAACCCTAACTGGGACTATTTAACCCTATCTAGACCTAATAACCCTAACTCGGTCTATCTAACCCTATCTGGACCTAATAACCCTAACTGGCCTATTTAACCCTAACTGGGACTATTTAACCCTATCTAGACCTAATAACCCTAACTGGGCCTATTTAACCCTATCTAGGCCTATGTAACCCCATCACTTATGGGGGTCTATACAGACCCTCATAAGCCTCCATCTAACCCCTTCACTTATGGGGGTCCATACAGACCCCCTGTAAGCCTCTCTTTAACCCAATCAGTCCCATAAGGGTTTATGAAGTCCCTCATGAAACAATTAGAACCCTAATATTAACCCCATAAGTGCCATGAGAGTCCTCCAGGACCCTCATGACACTAAGTACAAACACTACACTATCCCCCCCCCAATAAACCACTAAATCTAAACTAACCCTCTCTACCCTAACCTATTAACCTCTACCTACCTAACACTACCTACCTAACCCATATTAAACCCCACCCCACTCATTCCACAAAATAAAAAAGGTAAGTTACAAAAAAATAAAAAAAACGGTTACCAAAAAAATAAAAGGACATTACAAAACCCCCACTACATAAAATAAAAAAAGAACATTACAACCCCCACTACAAAAATAAAAAAAAGAACATTACAACCCCTACTACAAAAATAAAAAAAGAACATACAAACCCCCCCCACTACAAAAAAAATTATACACCTGCAAAGAAAAGACGTACACATATACACATAACATTACAGTATATCAATAAATACATAACAAATATACCCCTAACTACAATACTATTAACCCCTAACAACAATAGATTACCCATATATAAAATAGTACCCCCTATCTATGAAAGATTATCCCCTAACAAACATTAACCCCTAACTGCAATACATTAAACCCTAACTACAATACATTACCCCTATCTATTAAACATTACCCCCTATCTTTTAAACATTACCCCATCTATTAAACTTTTCCCCCTATCTATTAAACATTAACCCCTATCTACAATACATTAAACCCTATCTATTAAACATCACCCCGTCTACAATACATTAAGCCCTATCTATTACGCATAACCACTATCTATTAAACATTACCCCCTATCTATTAAACAGTATCCCTATCTATTAAGCATTACCCACTATCTATTAAACATTATCCCCTATATACAATACATCGAACCCTATCTACTGTACATTAAAAAGCCTACATTTAACCTAAAGTAGAATAAATAAGACCACTTACCTAGCTCAGATGTTCCTTCAGCAGGTCGCACCCCCTATGAAAAAAATAAATATGATTTGAGTCACAAATAAACACAACCTAAAGCAATACACATTCTAAATATCAAACTTACCTTTACACCATGTCCCCATCCTTTTTCTTGTCTTCTCCGGCTCAGCCCCTGAAAAAATAAACATTACATTAGTACACTCATACACAAAACATAAAAACTTACCTTGCCGGAATGTCCCCGTCCTTCTTGTTACCAAAAAAAATAAAAGGACATTACAAATCCCCCCACTACATAAAATAAAAATAGAACATTACAACCCCCATTACAAAAATAAAAAAAGAACTTTAAACCCCCCACTACAAAAAATAAAAAAAGAACATCACAAACCCCCCACTACAAAAAATAAAAAAATGATTACACACCTGCAAAGAAAAGACACACATAACATTACAGTAAATCAATAAATACATAACAATTATATACCACCAACTACAATAATATAAACCCATAACTACAATAAATTACCCCATATATAAAACATTACCCCCTATCTATGAAACTTTATCTCCTATCTACCAAACATTAACCCCTAACTGCAATACATTAAACCCTATCTATTAAACATCACCAATATCTACAATACATTAAACCCTATCAATTAAACATAACCCCTATCTATTAAACATTACCCATATCTATTAAACAGTACCCCTATCTATTAAACATTACCCCCTATCTATTAAACATTACACTCTATCTGCAATACATCAAACCCTATCTACAATACATTAAAAAGCCTACATCTAACCTAAAAAAGAATAAATAAGACGACTTATCTTGCTCAGATGTCCCTTCAGCAGGTCGCACCCCCTATGAAAAAAAAAAACCACAACCTAAAGAAATATACATTCTAAATATGAAACTTACCTTTCCACCATGTCCCCGACCTTCTTCTTCTGTTCTCCGGCTCGGCCCCTGGAAAAAAGAAACATTACATTAGTACACACACATAATAAAGTAAACATTCTAAATATTAAACTTACCTTGCTGCGATGTCCCCGTCCTTCTCCTCTTCTGCCACGGCTAGGTCCTTGAGAAAAAACACTGCTCTAAAAACAAAAATAACGAGCTCCTTCCTGGAGGAGCTCCCCGACGCTAATGAGGCCTTTAATGCTTCTTCCGGTAAAAAAAATATGGAATGGCGCCTTCTGATTGGCTAAAATGGCTGTCAATCAAATGTTAGCCAATCAGAAGGCGCCAAGGTGTGAGCCAATCGGAATGGTATACACCCCTATATCCCATTCTGATTGGCTGATGGACCTGTCAATCTTTTTTAAACCAATCAGAAGGCACTATTGCCTTCAGCCAATCACAATGGGATACAACCCAAGGGGTGATTGACTGAAGGCATCTACACCTTCTGATTGGCTGCAGTCTGATTGACAGACAAAGGCGATCAGAAGGTGAAGATGCTTGTAGCCAATCACAATGGGATACACAGCCACAGGGTGCATATCATTCTGATTGGCTGAAGGGAATAGCACCTTCTGATTGGCTGTTGTACCTGTCAAGCTGACTGCAGCCAATCAGAAGGCGCAGATGCCTTCAGACAATCAGCCTTCAGCATTTTAGGGTTAATGTGTGCACCCTGCAGGGGTCACGATTGGACACTTACATTATAGTGGTGATGTAGGAACACTGTAGGGACACTGCAGGGGTCATGGTCTTGTCACGATCGTGACCCCTGCATCCAGCGGGGGGTTAATTGGAGCAGCCGCAAGGGCTTCACAGCCCTTGCGACAGCTCCAGGGTGGAAGTAAGCTGCTGGAAGTAAGCTGCGGCTGTTTTTTATTATTTTGCGGGGTTGGCGGAATGGTTATCGGAGCATATGAATAGGGTTATGGGGTTTCTTGGGGCCGAATCTCTTGTGGTTGCCTGGGATCAAAGGCTTTCCCTGCAGTAAGCTGTGTCAGGGGTGGCCGCAAGAGAAAGCACAGCGCGGCCGCAAGCTGGACGAAGCTGTCGGCCGCAGGGGATTAGAATAGGGAAGTAGCTTGCGGCTATCCCTTGCAGCCACACAGTCTCTACGGCCATCATTAGTATTAGGCCCTTAGTATTTACTAGGTTAATATTAACACTATGTAGGCACTGTCTTTGAGCAGTAATAATTCAGTCTAAATACTGCTGAATGACCAACAGTCGATGCTGATAGCCTGTTAAAACCCCACAGCCTGTAGATGCAACTATTACTTTATTCAAGAACAGCCACTATTTAAGGAAGATGATTTCTTTCTTAGCAATAGCAGTGGCTGAGCAACCACTGGTTAGCAGGGGCAAATCTCTGTGGCCCATAACAGGAAAGGCACCCTCCGCTGCTAGCAGCAGCCTAGATCAAAGGGTGGCTTAGATGTTTTGCCTTAAGTCTAACTATCATTCCATAGGTTTTCCTTTTTCACCTAGTATATCTGAAAATCTGTGTTGCCTGTCTCTCTTTGGTTTTCATATACTTCTCCTCTGAGTCTTTTTGCATCCTCTATATACTAGCATGTTTGTGTTACAAATGCCTGTCACTTCTATAAAGTACCCGCTTATCATGGCTAATGGTATATTAGCTTGTATCTAATATTGTTTTCTCCAGATTTTCCACTGTTCCTGTACTCTCTTCAGATTTTTTTGCATTGTCCTTATTTTATAATGGTCATCACAGATACAACTATATCACAGTTTCAGAGTACTAAATCTGTTATTGCTTCATTATGAGTAGGTGTTCTTAACCAATTGTGTAAGTGATGCCTCATGCAAGACATCTAAAATATACCTACTACTGACTGACCCAGTTCACATTTGGCATATTATTTCATTATATTAAAAATAATTAGCAGGGGTAAAACAATGAACAGTTAAAACATACTAGTAAAAAAGGGGTATACTCTAAGAGATCAATATAACAACATTTAATGAAATACTACAATATTTGTTAAATAACACAATATTTAAAATTTTATTCAATAAGGCTTACATTGTGATCCCAATCTAACTGTAATAATAACAAAGTCTAAGATTTTTTGTATCTGAAAATCTTACTGAAAATTGAGGATGAGAACCTCCCTTCATTGAAAGATAAAAAAAGCAAAAGCATGGTGCTACAATTTAGTGGTGTGTGGACAATGTTAGTCTCTGTGTCTGTATCATAGGCTCAGTTGCCTTATATTTATGTTTCCCTTCATTTTTAAATGTGATGCCAGAATTCCCAGACCTCAAATCACTATTTGATGCTATCCTCGTGTCCTTTGGCAGAGTCTTTGGGTGCACCCAGGCAGCATCTATGTCTACACTATGGGTCAGTAAATATGACCTATATGATGTATTTTGTTAAAAAAATATAAATTTTTCATGTATGGCCCATGTACTATTTTTCCAAAACCAGGTGTTAAACACTTACATTTTTGGTGATTTGGCTTATGTGTATGTGCTGTATGTGTTGGTGCCAACATATGCTACAACAACTAAGCAACAGTGCTCAGTTCTTCTGCTATAAGCCTACAACATGGCATATTATCTTCTGGTACTGAACTCCCTGGGCCTCATTCTATTATCGGCCGTAAATCGGCCGCAAAGCTGCGATTCCTTGCGGGGCTCCCGTTACCTTGCAATTCAAATAGACGGCGCCTCAAGGATATCCCCTTACGGCCGGCCGTATATCTTGCAATCGGCCGTAAGCTCTGAAAACTTTAAAAGCAAAAATAAATTCAAGACGGCACTGTAAAGCTCTGTAAATGCTAGGGATCATAATGGGGGACATGAGGATTAATAGCAACCCCCTCTCAAGCTTGCACATCAGCCCAAATCTGAGATTTCCTTAACTGTTTATTTTCCGGCCGCAGCGTGGGCGGGTCTGAGGTGCTACAAGCCCTCTGGACTTTTTACATGGATATGTGACTTAATTTTTTTTTTTAATTATTTACGGATTTGAGTGTAGGGGAATGTTGTGCTATGAATGCTAACACCTACAATCACTTTATAGTCTCCTCAGAGTGCAGGATGGCTTTATTATGGCTTTGTTATGTGCTTAATTGTGTGTTTGCGGGACCTTTTTGCTGCAAGTAAGCTGCGGCTCGGTTTTAGCCTTGCAGAGAGGGTTCCCGGAGCAATTGAATAGCAACCAGGATTTTCTTGCGGCCGAAACTCTTGCGGACGTTTAAGATCAAAGGCTTTCCTCCGGCGCGTGCGTGGGATAACAAGGCGCCGGCCGCAAGCCTGCCGGAGTCCCCGGCCAGAAGGGAATAGAATAGGCAAATAGCCTATCTCCTACGGCCGATAATAGAATGAGGGCCCCTGTGTTTTACATGGTCGTTTTGTTCATGTAGCAAATCTCTGAATTTGTGATCCTTTGATTGTTTACTGGTATTTATTTGTCTGCTGCATGCCACGAAAATTGAGCTATCTGATTACAGTTCTGTTTTTACCTCTTGACCGGTGCCTTCACTTTTGGATCTACCTACTACTAGGTTCTCCAGAAACTGGCCTGTCATATGGGCTTAACAAGTCTTTGGTGCAGATTAATTAAAAAAATAGCATTCCAAATTATTAAGAATTCTCAGTTGTTACCGTTTGTTTGCTTTCATGGGATAGCATTATTGTTTCATCTTTACAAATTACTAGACTGAAACACTACACCCTAGGCATTTGGAATATACACATACAAAAAATGACAATTAAATCTTTCCCAAAATTAAAAAGTCAGTGTGTAGCCAAGTAAAACAATGAGGTGGCTGTGTTATTGAGGTTGCAGGTGATCCTTATTGAATTAAGTAAGTGAATTTTCAGGAAACAAATGTATGTGTCAGATGCCTGAGGTTAAATAGTCCAATACATTTTAGGCCACAAGCAACCTGTTTTCTGGCCTTAACATACTATTCCTCTTTTTAAAGTTCTAAAAGAGCAAGGAAGTGGTAAAATTCAAAAATTATATAAATGAATAAGTATGTCCTGTATTATTATCAAACTGTATTTTATTATAATTCCTTAGGGAAAATATTCTTTCATGTTCTGAAATGTCTATGTATGCTTGTAATACGATTTGAACAGCACATTTTAAAAGAGCAGTTGTATGTGTATCAAGCATTTAAAACAGGTCGTAATCTGTAATTGAGAATAGCTTATAATTTTGGATTCAGTTAAAAGCATATCTATTGTAAGTATTTATGGCAAATTTATGCAATAGCTTTTGATTGCTTCATGGTGGTCTGACAGCAGGATGCATGAAAAGATCCATGAAAAGAAGACATTTACAGTGTCATATCGAAGAGCTTGTTTAGTGGATTTTAGGGAGAACACATTTAAGCTTATCTGAAAAGATGAGTTTTCAGCAAGTGTTTGAAGCTGTGACAAGCTGGTAAAATCTGTATCATGCATGCCAATCTCAAGTCAATGTTATAGGCCCAGTTCATATATGGGCACATCAAACAATAAATTACATAAGGAATGACGCAAACCAGATCATGCATTAAATCTTTTTAACAGTTTGCACTTATATGAAGGCCACAGAGACATTGCTGAGGGTTGGGCCTGTGTTTCCAAGCTGCCAACTACCGATTAGGAAGCCCCAACAAACGCTTCCTATCATATATATACACCACTGCTTACATCCCAAATAAAGATCACGTTGTGATCTAAGAGGGGAAATGAAGGGGTTAACATATTCTGCCGATGAAGGGGTTAACATATACTGCTAATACTGTACTGTTAGTTTTTAGCACTTTGTCCAACCTTTGCAGACGGTTGCTATAAGTGTAAAGTCTTTGTAGAATAGCTGTACTAAGTCACCTGCTTGACAAGGATATCTCTTACCTGCTTGCTTCTTCCATAATTGGGTCACTACATCTAGGTGTCTTCTCAAATTATGAGCATAATTAAGATTACACTTCTCTTACTAAAAAACCTCTGAAAAGACTGAGGCCACCAAATTCCAGATAAAATGTAATTCCTATATTATTTCTATATTATTATTTTATTATTTTTCCTATATTATTTCATTGTTTCATTAAATTTATGTTTTTCCGGTACCTATAATTGGCCACTGTAAAAATAGTTATGTATGCTAATATATACTATCCTTTTTTTAACTAATATGTAACAACAAATGTGTCAAATATGCTGAATTTTTAAGATAGGATATTGTCTTTTCTTACTACTAAAAATTATTTTTTTTAATTAAGGAATTACTCTTGCTTGCACATTTTAGTTTTTTCTCCACTTCCAATTACTTTGTAAATCTACACAACCGCAAATGTAAAATATCCCCATAATCCATACTTTTTTTTACACAAGATGCAACCACATTTCAAATTCACTAACTTATTATCTCACATCTTAATAACTCAGTCCTTCCAGTGTAAGTTATCCATCTCAACAGTTGTTCCTCATCTTCTGCTCCACTCTCCTAGTCCATTCAATGACTTCCTATATCCTCCAGGATTACATTTCAATATGTTGACTTTCACCTACAGTGCTCTCAACAGTCCTGCACATACTGTATTGGTCTGAGCTTGCGAGTTACATGTGCGGCTTCTATTTGCGAATGTAAAATTACTGCCGATTTGCGCGATTGCGAGTTAAGGGTGCCCATTTGCGTGCTTGAGACTGCGGTATTGTAGCAATTGAATAGCGATTTACGGTTTTAGTGATTCTAACATCCTGTAAGGCGTGTAACCTGCAAAATAAGCTACAGTACTAATTAGAAAGCCTGTTTCCTGCAATGGCTGATCACTTGGAGAGAGTCTTTTTCTATCTTTATCTCTATCTTTTTTCTAATTTTTCCCCTTGAATTTTACAGGTGCAGCTTATATTCAGACCAATACGGTATATCTTTCATCGGACTCTCTTTGTTCATCATCATCGTATCCCACTGTATGTAGGACTTCTCTCATGCTCTTCCAATTGTGTATTTATTTACGTGGTTCTGCTAGGCTGTTACATTATAGTGAGATATTAGTGAGACATTAAGAGTCAGGCAGCAAATCTGCTGAACAATAATAAATCATAGGAAATAGATTTGTTCCAGACAGAAATCAGTGTAGGAAAAGGAGTAAGTCAATAGTTGATATAAGGAAAACGCATGAGAATATATCCCCTTGAATGCTTAATTGAGAAAAAATGAACAACTCAGTGAAGGGGTTAACATATTCTGCCGATGAAGGGGTTAACATATTTTGCTGACACATAGCCTAACCATAATATCACATGCCTATCCTTGGGATGTTTTTCGACCTTACTAAAACACAAAACATTTCTAGTTGTTCTAGAAACAGACAAACACCTGATTATTTGTCCTTGTACCGACTAACATGACCCGTAAAGATGCTGCTAATATCTGCCTTCTTTTGCAAGTATAAATTATATGCAATGACGTAGCAATAAACGGAATTAGTACTGAGACTGATTGTGTGTGTGTTACATCCAGTACGAGTTCTACAGAATTCTGGTTGGGCCTGTGTTTCCAAGCTGCCAACTACCGATTAGGAAGCCCCAACAAACTGGTGTCAGAAGTGGGATACAGAGATCGAAGTACGACGGAGTGGGTGAGTAGAGTGAATTGTGTCTATTTGCACCTTCCTTTGCTCCCACTCTCGTTGTCCTTTGTAAACTGTATACAAGTAAATAGGTTGGGCACACACTCCCTGCGGTAGGGAGAATTAAGAATTAAGTCTTTGGTAGACTGTAGGTATAATCCCTAAAAGGTAGGGAGACTCTCTAAGGAAGAGAGTGTAAAATTAGGCCTCTGGAAGGCCATATATATATCAAGGAGATATATATATATATATTATTCCTAAGGTGGGAATAGAAAGGATAAAATTGATATAAATATATACTTGACGGCTTGGTTTACAGTGCCCAAAATCCTCTTTTGCTTGCTCATTAAATTTTGCTGTATTGCTGTGCTGTTAAGATAAGAAATGTTTTTTTTATTCTGTGTAAAAACCAGGAAGTAAGGTCTCTGGACACTGTAAGATGCACCGTCTCTGTGTCTAGGTGCAACCCGTTAACTCGAGAATATCTTTCGGTACTGTCCGAGCTATTTCAGCTCAGTACAGACGAATCCTGTTCTCGGATTAAAAAACTGTGATAGCAAATAAGGTTACGTTGTCTATTGAGACAACCACCTAAAGTTTTTTTAGAAGGATAGTTGTTAATGGTTACTTCCCAGTCTAAACCTCCCAAAGCTGTCATATGTAATTATATACACAGCGTAACATCAGGTCCCGTGAAAGAGCAAATGAGATAAGAACACAGAAATATTAAGGAACTTTTTCTTTACATACATTTATATAATATTCTGATTACTTTTGTTTATAAAGTAGATGGATTGTCTTGTGTTTTGCTGCAAATAAATTTGTGTTTGCTGTACTTTCTTTTCTTTGCAATACAATTGAGAAATGCAGGTTAGAGAATTTTTGTCTGTGTCTTTAAGGCTGTGTCCACCACTGAAATATATTTCTAAAGCCGGCATATATGTAAAAAAAGGAAATCTTTTTCCTGAAATATGTAACAGTGGAGGATTTATGGTCTATCTTGTTTGTAAGTGTAAGACAGTGTGTTTATTCTATTTTAAAGCTTGCTAACACTTATCTCTGGGTCCCAAAAAAAAAAAAAAAAAGAGGCTGTGAATTTCTGTCTCCTTGCAGAAAATTCTTAAGGTCGTATTTAGTTTGGATAAGATGTGTATGGAATGTTTTTGCTGAACTTTTTAAGGTGGATTCCAGTATTTGTAGTTAAATGTTTGTGGAGATGTCTCAGGAAGAAGTGGAGTGTTAGTTGGGAATTATTGTAAGTTAAGTATGGGACTGAAGCGAATAGTTCCTAGAATGATATAGTAAGTGATTTGGAAGAGAGATTTTGTATGTGAATTTGATCCAAAATGGAGTTTGTTTTTGAATAGATTGCAAATAGTAAATACGGAAAGAGAAAACAGGCAGCCCTTAACCCCTGAATTAATCCTTCTACATATATGATGTATCTGAAGTGAATGTGTCAAGGACACCATGAATCAGACTGACATCAGACTTGTTATACAGACTTTTAGACTCTGATACAGAGTCAGGATGGAATTGGGCTAACGTCCCTTCCATTACGTGACAATGACTTTAGATTTGTCCAGGATTTAAGGGCAATTAGCCCAATTCCATCCTGACACTAGTCATATATATATATATATATGAAAAGACAAAGAAAATGACCAACATTATTATGTTTTCCTCAGTCTTGTGTTGACACAAAGTGCTGTTGAAATTGACTTTTACGACCCAAAGAATGTGGCTTTTCCATTGGACCATTTCCAAAATTGAGAGAGAGCATGTGTATGTGTTTCCTCTCTGCAAAGGCACAGACCTGTTTATCTTGGTTTTTAGCCTGTTTGGGTTAAAACCAAGATAAATTGCAAATGAGATCAAGCCACCAGCAAAGCTTCCACTTTTGTGGTTATTACTGCTGAAGTGGGTACATCATCTGTTGAATCTAATGTCTGTTTACTCGTCGGTCAGTCCTAGACTTAGTCAGCACTTTCCTGAATATAATAAAAAGATACATCAAAATGGTGTGGGGTCCCGACTGTGTGTACAAATCAGTGTGTGTCCATTAAATAGCTACTAAAATATAGCCAGATTAATTATTCTTGTTAAATTAATTTAATTTTTTAAAATGTATTACATATTTGATCTTTTAAAGGAATATAGTAGGTAAAAGATAATTAATTGAATGTAAATAAATAAAGGCACTAGGGTTGGGAGACAGTATTGTTTAATTGTTATTAATTGCACAATTACAAGTGGTATATAAAAGTTGCCTATTTTTAATTGTAGTTCTTGGAAATAGTAAACTAAAAATATGTTTTTTAAATAAAATACAATTATAATGTATATATCTACACAGCATAATTGCGTATAAAAGAAATTAAATCAGAGGCTGCATTTTTTTTACAATCTAAAAACATGTTGCATTGTGGTCCTTTAAATATTGGAAATGCGCCTAAGTATATGTTTTGCTTTTTATTTTCTTGTTAGTGTAAATTAATACACAGAACAATCCTTCCCAAATACAATAAGGGATTATTGTGCAAGGTTCCTCTTTTGTTTTGCTCATGAAAGTCTATCTACTTATTTGGCATTAAATTAGTAATACAAATGAAAACAAATAAATTCCTGAATACAGAGTCCATAACAGGTCAGGAAATCCTGTTAAAGATGTAAATTTCCTTTTTGTCCAGGAGTAGCTCACTCATGACATTTGAAGGATTTCCCTTTGTAGCTCCTTGGAGGGATGTGTAGAAACCCAAAATCCATTCAATGGCCTCCATTAGAAAATAATTTGCTCCCATAAGAATATCCAAACTCATGGAAGTTTACTTGGAAAGCCTTCCAAGTCTCTGAAATGTTATAACAACCTGTGAGTACTTTCAACCCCTTATAAAGGCAAAAAAAAATGCCTCAGATAAGCCTTGATTTGTCAAACTCCTCTCTATAAAGAAGCTAATGACTTGATCGTGTCAGATTTGATTCTTGATTTTTTTCCAATCCAAACTAAATAATGTTTTAATACTACTACCTTCCAGGATCCCCCCTCAATACCCGCTATCGGCTATGAGCTTGGGTATCCCTCGGGACTCCCTCATATAAAGTATAACCATGGGGTACTTATGGACCAACATGGCACCAAATATTAACCCATTACCACTGGGATCCAAAGGAGTTAAGCAATGGGTTTCCCTATGGACTCAATGGCACCTAATATTAAACCCTATATTTTAAGCCCAAGGGGGAAAAATACATTACCTTACCGTTTGATGGCTTCTAGCAACAATCATCAATTCCCTCGTGCTCACTCTTCTGCCCTGGATAAGTGGGCACTTCCATGTTGAATCCATTCTCTACTTGCTTGATTGAAGTTCTTGGTTCTCATCTTCGGCCCTTGAAAGTGAGCCTCTGCCTAAAGAGACCACCACTCTAAAATAAAAAAAATACCACGAGGTTGTTAATGTGGTTGATCTTAGGTGTTTTGGGGGTACATATAGACTCACATTGTTACACTTTAAATGGGGGCAACACTCATGGGCAGCACATATTGAGAGGGGGTCCCAAGGAGATATACAGTTGATAGGGAGCCATAGGCAGAGGTTTCATAAACCCCTGCATTATTTTATTTTTATTTTTTAGCTCTTTCCCTGTCATAAGAAGGGAGTTATATAGATAGATAGGATATGGGAAGATGTTAAGACTAGTGTAGTATATTCACGTCACTGGGTACCATTTAGCAGAGTTTCTATGGAGACTACTGAGATTCCGACTCCAAGCCTTCTGCAAACAGACTGCGAGCACATATAAGACCTAGAGAGCTCCAGTCAAACCCTAATGGATGTGAGTCAGTTTTACATGATTCTTTTTTTGTGGGAGCCATGGAATAGCTCCATAAATTTGCTTTAAGTAAGTTATTTCGAGAGCCATGGAATAGAGGCCTTAGTGCCATATTAATTATAATGAAAATATGGAAATTGTGCTACCAATGAAGTCAGCCTTAAAGTGACACTAGAACAAAGAAAGATGGATAGAACAAAGAAAAAGTAAAAAGTAAAAACAAACTCTAAAAGATTTAAAACCTATGAAAACATTGATAGGTTGGTGCACAAAAAAGATGTCTCCACTTCCTTTGAGGTGTTGGAGATGATATTAATGTGTAAATACACTTCATCAAACGCATTTCTCCGTTTTGCTGTCGGCTTCCTCAGTGATAATGATATAAATGTTGGTGTTGGTAATACCCTGTTGGGATTAAGTAAATGGATAAGAAAATAAGTAATTGTCTGCTGCCCTTTGGAATCAATCACTTTAGTGATTGTCTGGCCATTGGTGTTCTGATAACAGTTTATGAATTATCCCTTTGTTGAAGTGTATATGCTTTTTGTATGATATAATGTAATGATCTATGCACAATATATATCACCCAAGAAGAGTTGTGGGAAATAATGTTACAGATCAATATATGATCTATACCTCAAGTTCAGCCTAGGGGAGACGCTGGTGTCTTAGTCTATGTCTGATGGTATGGTGCCTGACATACCACTCATGTAAAACCAAAATGTGTATTGGTACAACGAAATGTATATACATACACTGTAGTGGGTATTATGATATGTATGTGCTGAAATGGTGTACAGCATACCACTAATGCACAACCATGCAAACATAATATATATAGAAAGCCAATGTATAACACGGATATTTAAATTATTATTGCAACGTCTGATGTGTAATATTTAAAAATACAAGCATCATAAATCGTATTACATAAAAAAAGACTTGCAAAGGAGTTATAGCTTTCTTTTACAGTTGTGTTACTCTGGTCTATCTTGCTTCTTCCTCCAGCAATTCCTTATTTTCACTCAAATTGTCAGCCAATCAAAGCAATCAGGAAAAACATGCCCGTTTTTACCAATGACGTCATTGTCTTCCTCCATTAGGGGAAAATAAATCACTTATAATTGACTGAACAAATCAAAATGTGATTCAGAAGGCAGAAAACAGTTGAAGGAGAAAGTAGAGGAACAATAAGACAGTGGAGGAGTACTCTATCAATTACAACTGCATGCTCCTCTCACACACATAACCTTTTCCAAAATATCATGGATACCTCTAGAAGATGCATCAAATTATTGTTTTTCTGATTAAACCCTAGTTTAATGACATTATTCTTGCCTATGATATTAGATGCACATGTAAATATGTATTTATGATACAATGGTGCTTTATGTGATATCTGGAGAATTGTTCATCATAAATTTCTTAATTAAGGTGCATTTGAGGAGCACTGTTGCACACACTGCATCAAAATACAACTAAAATAATTTTGGGATCTAAAAAACTATGAGCATAATAGCATGTTTAGAAAAATCTTAATGAATACTGTAGAAGGTCCCATTGTATCGTTCTTCAGCAATTCCTGTTAGCTTGGAGACTGAGTGGATGTACTTTTGAACTTAACAGTGGCAGGAGAGGGGAAAGGGATTTGTTCTTTAATTAGTTATATTCCTAAATTAAGCATGCAGTATTTGACACTTATCCCCTTCCACTACACATTCACAGCAGTCACAAACTTAACTGTAATCCCTGCTCTTGCAGAGGTCTAAACACCCCTCATAGTCAACAGCCAAAGTATCATCAATGCCTCTAAGAACTGGCAGAAGAATTATTTATTCCTGTCTAATTAAAAGCTAGTTGTGTAAGATTTTCTTTTTCTAATTATGCTGTCAGACTCAATTTTTCCAGACATGTATCATGCTACTTTTTTAAAATGGTTACATATGATTTTGTGTTACAAATATGTTATAAAAATCTTACATAAACAGAGTTTAGACCTTGTATGTCACAACAAGTAGTTGTCAAGGAACAAATATATTGATTAGGAATTCAGACACTACTATATTGTACTGCTTAGTTACCACAGTACAGAAGTTTCTAAGATACACTACAAAGCCAGAATCCTAGGATATTCCCACATAAACACTGGTGGCTCAATGAAAATTACTAAGCCACTGATTAGTGCTCATACATGGATATCCTCAAGTCCTGGTCTATCACTATGAGAACTACAGCTCTGGATGGTATTGTATCTTAATGAACCTTACTTAGTTGACACTTAATATATCTGGACTCTAAAAAAACATACACATTGGACAGTTTAAGAAAGTCACAGCCGTTTTTCACAGGAGTGAGGAGCCCCTTCAGGTAGCTGGGGTCTTCATGTACAACAATACTGCATGTATTTGAAGCTTAGACTGCTGATATACAGTGGATATAAAAAGTCTACACACCCCTGTTAAAATGTCAGGTTTCTGTGCTGTAAAAAAATGAGACAAAGATAAATCATTTCAGAACATTTTCCACCTTTAATGTGGCCTATAAACTGTACAACTCAATTGAAAAACAAACTGAAATCTTTTAGGTATAGGGAAGAAAAAAATAAAATAATGTGGTTGCATAAGTCTGCACACCGTCTTATAACTGGGGATGTAGCTGTGTTCAGAATTAAGCAATCACATTCCAAATAGTGTTAAATAGGAGTCAGCATACACCTGCCATCATTTAAAGTGCCTCTGATAAACCCCAAATAATGTTCAGCTGCTCCTGAAAATTTCTTAGTCGCATCCCACAACAAAAGCCATGGTCCACAGAGAGCTTCCAAAGCATCAGAGGGATCTCATTGTTAAAAGGTATCAGTCAGGAGAAGGGTAAAAAAGAATTTCCAAGGCATTAGATATACCATGGAACACAGTGAAGACAGTCATCATCAAGTGGAGAAAATATGGCACAACAGTGACATTACCAAGAACTGGAGCTCCCTCCAAAATTGATGAAAAGACGAGAAGAAAACTGGTCTGGGAGGCTACCAAGAGGCCTACAGCCACATTAAAGGAGCTGCAGGAATATCTGGCAAGTAATGGCTGTGTGGTACATGTGACAACAATCTCCCGTATTCTTCATATGTCTGGGCTTTGGGGTAGAGTGGTAAGAGGAAAAGCCTTTTCTTATGAAGAAAAACATCCAAGACAGGCTACATTTTGCAAAAACACATCTGAAGTCTCCCAAAAGCATGTGGGAAAGGGTGTTATGGTCTGATGAAACCAAGGTTGAACTTTTTGGCCATAATTCCAAAAGATATATTTGGCGCAAAAACATCACTGCACATCACCAAAAGAACACCATACCCACAGTGAAGTATGGTGGTGGCAGCATCATGCTGTGGGGCTGTTTTTCTTCATCTGGAACTGGGGCCTTAGTTAAGATAGAGGGAATTATGAACAGTTCCAAATACCAGTCAATATTGGCACAAAACCTTCAGGCTTCTGCTAGAAAGCTGAACATGAAGAGGAACTTCATCTTTCAGCATGACAACGACCCAAAGCATACATCCATATCAACAAAGGAATGGCTTCACCAGAAGAAGATTAATGTTTTGGAATGGCCCAGCCAGAGCCCAACCTGAATCCGATTGAAAATCTGTGCGGTGATCTGAAGAGGGCTGTGCACAGGAGATGCCCTTGCAATCGGACAGATTTGGAGTGTTTTTGCAAAGAAGAGTGGGCAAATCTTGCCAAGTTAAAATGTGCCATGCTGATAGACTCATACCCAAAAAGACTGAGTGCTGTAACAAAATCAAAAGGTGTTTCAACAAAGTATTAGTTTAAGGGTGTGCATACTTATGCAACCATATTATTTTATTTTTATATTTTTTCTTCCCTCTACCTAAAAGATTTCAGTTTGTTTTTCAATTGAGTTGTACAGTTTATAGGTCACATTAAAGGTGGAAAAGTTCTGAAACGATTTATCTCTGTCTCATTTTTTTACAGCACAGAAATCTGACATTTTAACAGGGGTATGTAGACTTTTTATATATCCACTGTATAGTCTTTCACAGGGAGCCAGTGGTGGGGCATGGGGAACAGGTATTAATGAGGTTGGTTTCTTAATAACCTTTGTCCAGTGTTCAGAAAGTGATGTGGCTCTTTATTTTGCAGTTCTACATAAAGGCAGTTGCAGGTGTTGTACCAAAGTAGGGAGGTGTTCATGGGGTAACAATCATTTGTCAGTACAGTATAAATCAGTAACATACGCACACAGAAGTGAAGATAAGCTGTAATGTAAAGATAGAATAGAATTTATTTTCATTATACATTTTCTTTTGTCCCCTTTCATTGTTCTGACTTGAGTTATGTGCCAAATTGTACACTCATGATGGCTCCCCTAGTAAGTTCGAGCTCCTGGCAGCTGCCTACTTTGCCCAAAAGATAGAGTCATCCTGACAACACAAATTTTGCTCATGCTAGGTGAAAGATTATTCACCATACCAATTTAGAAATTACATTTTAACAGTTCTTATGCAAATCTCAAATATTGCAGTAGTTCCAGATAACAAATGCTGTTCATTTAATGGGAAATCCCCAAATACTCTTTCCGCTTAGTAATGATTTCATGACTTTTTCACCTTGTTAGTATGATGAACAATTCCATAGAACAGAATTTTCTATAAACGTGTCCTAAACAAACTTTTACCAGCACTCTCAAGAAGAGTTAATCTTATATATAATCTATTGCCAAATGTTACTAACATGTTATTTGTTATTTACGCTCCGGAAATGCTCACCAAAACACTCATCAGCTCCTCAAGCACACACATCCTGCCAGTTTTTCACTTTTCTGGCATCTGCACAGGAAACTTCATTAAATAATAAAAATCATAACTTTATTTTCAGAATGATCACTTGATTCATTAGGCAGATTTGTGGATGTTTATGTGGATGGAACAGCTGTTATATTGAATTGTAACACTTAAGAATGTGCATAACTTGATTTTCATTTATTTTTAACACATGTTCTGACTACATTAAGTGTATTCCAGTACTTGTGTTAGCCCATTTCTGAAAGCTAATTTATTAAAGTGACTCAGTAGAGGATACCAACATGGTATACTTAAAAAACTATAGATAATAAGTATTTTATCAGTTTAATATTATTTAAAAAATATTTTTACACTAAACATACGTTGAATTTTGTAATTGTTTCCTATCAATTAACTTTTCTGACGCACAGTAAAACTTGGGCTTTTTGCTTCCACAGAGAAATAATTATTAATTATTGCAAATTATTCTCTGGTGAGTTGCATACATTGTTATTGTTGATAAAGGACTTTATGGGACAAACTTGAGCACATGCAGACTTTAGGGATTAATTAGACTACATATGCTCAAATAGGACTCTTATATTGATCTTTGGTGGAGGATTATGGTGGGTGTTAGTATTTTCTTCTCCCCTCTAATGCATTGGGTTAGTAGGGGTTTGAGAGAGGTTGGTAGGCAGTGCCGGATCTACCTTTTTGGAGCCCCTAGGCAGGAGCCCCTGAGAGTGAATATGTACAGACACATTTTTGCCTTTTCTGTGTGTGTGTATGTTCCTTTTCATGTCTTGTACTAAGTTGTTACCCCTAGTAGCCTATCTATGAACTGCAGCATTTCGATTTATTTAAAACCCGAAACCATTTTTAAAAAAAGTGGCATCCCTCATAGGGAAGCGCCCCTAGGGGCTGCCTAGTTGGCCTAACTGGTAATACGGCCATGTATAAATGAATACTCCGGCCATACTCTGTTTTAAAGATAACTTTTATAAAGGCTACTCATCCCTTCCACATATAAATTAAGTCCTACCCCACTGCTATCCACGGTAATGTTCACTTCCAGTAATCTGCACATCTCCCAAATAAATGCAATCTCTTTGGTAGGTTTGAAATGCTGGATAACAATATGATTTCTATGAAGAGCCGCACCCAGGCCTGGATTTGACAGGTGAGTCAATCAGGATGACTGAAGAAGCAATAGTCTCACCTGCTTGCAGCAAGGATATCCATAAATCCAGGCCTGGGTGAGCCCCATCAGAACCGAGTTTGGAGAACTTTGCTTTAAGGGGGGGTTTCAGGCAAGTGCAAGTCGCTCTTATATGAAAGACTGCACTTAGAGAAGTTCAATTATTTGTGTAAAACTTTTATTGCTACAAGAGCTCTATATGCTGGGTGATGTTAGCTGTTGAGGGACACAGAAACATGAATGCAACTTAGATGTAGTTTGATTGCCTATTGAGTTGATTCTTGAGCATTTAACTAAATTAACTCAGAATTCTAAGTGTCCGTCTAAAATGGAGGCTTCTGCTTTCCACACTTGGAGGAGTAAATGGCAAACTAGACAAGTTCCCTAACTGTTACATAGCTAGTTAATCTTCTCTAATATGATGTTTAAGATGTTTAATATAAAATAAATGTAATTTTAGGTGGACCTTGTCTTTTAAAGAAAGGACTCTGCTCTTCCCATTCATGTATACCCTCACTCAGCCCACCCCAGTAAATCCTCATACGTACCTCCAAGAGTGAAAACATCTTCCAGGATATGTGGTTTCTTTTTGAATTTGCCTAATTCTGAACTGTTTATACAAACCCAAAGGTAGTGGAGTACTGAAATATTTATTAATAGGCACTGAATATGGAAGGATTGTATTGATGAGGTATGTTTATAATGTACAAAATATACTATAGTCTAATTAATCACCTTACACTGTATAATATCGACAGACTCATACTCATATTTGAAAAGGGGGATTTTCACAGTTATTTTGAAACAAAAATGTGGATTTTCATAATTTGGATGTAAATAATTGTCAGATACAGGATCATATTTATTTGGATAATCATTCTGATTATATATAATCTGACCCTTGGAATAAAACATTTTTCTGTCCTCTGTCACAAGTAAAATGAATGTGTGATTATGTTACAAAAAGCCAAGTAGAAAAATGAACATACTTGTTTGTATTATGTTTGTATATGGGATTCAGGCTAATCACATTGGATAATTAATGATTTAGTACTTACATTATATATAAAAAGTATTATATTAGTATATAAAACATATTTATTTACAATCATGAATACAACAATCACATATATAGTTGTGAGCATATGAGTTGTTGCTAACGCTTGCGGGCTCGCATAGCGAGCCCGCGGCCCTCGCAAAGCGAGGGCCTCCGTTGCTGGCAAGGAGCGCCGAAGCCGCGAAGCGAGGGCCTCAGGTGCTGGCAAGGAGCGCCGAAGCCGCGAAGCGAGGGCCTCAGTTGCTGGCAAGGAGCGCCGAAGCCGCGAAGCCAGGGCCTCAGTTGCTGGCAAGGAGCGCCGAAGCCGCGAAGCGAGGGCCTCAGTTGCTGGCATGGATCGCCGAAGGCGCCCCTTGTCAGCAACTGAGGCCCTTGCAAAGCAAGGGTCGCATTTGCTGGCAAGGAGCGCCGAAGGCGCTCCTTGCCAGGAACTGCGACCCTCGCAAACTTTACGTCGTAACGCAAACAAAATACGAGACACGTTACGAGCAATTACGACCTTGCAAAAATCGTCCGCAACCCACGGACATGAAAAAATGAAAAAGCGAGGGCCTCAGTTGCTGGCAAGGAGCGCCGAAGCCGCGAAGCGAGGGCCTCAGTTGCTGGCATGGATCACCGAAGGCGCTCCTTGCCAGCAACTGAGGCCCTCGCAAAGCAAGGGTCGCATTTGCTGGCAAGGAGCGCCGAAGGCGCTCCTTGCCAGGAACTGCGACCCTCGCAAACTTTACGTCGCGACGCAAACAAAATACGAGACACGTTACGAGCAATTACGACCTCGCAAACATCGTCCGCAACCCACGGACATGAAAAAATTAAAAACACAATAAATATACACAACACATACATAAAAAGCTTACCTACAGCAAGAGGGAGCATCCAGGACCTAAAAAAATGAAGTTACACCTTAATTTAACTCAAAAGAAAAGAGTTTAGACACTAAACAATTCTGTAAGCGAGAGAAAAAATGTCCGCCGAACAAAATGAAAACAAGGCTACAGGACTCTAAACACGCAAAACACCACCAGAAACACGCAAAACACCACAAAACAGCTACCGATATTCCGCTACAGACGCATACCATACATTACCCCCCATTTTAGAACAATAACTTATACAATGCGGAAGTACACAGCTACCCTAACGGTTTTGTCTGGCGCATGCACACTACACACTGCACACATTCATCACGCTTACACAGCAGCTCCACACCACTAATGCTGCAGCAACATCAAAACAGATTGCCAGCTCTTCAACACAATGCTTCTTGCATATATTACTTCAAAATAGGTAAAGTATATTCATTTATTAATCTATTAGTTATTTGATTATTATACACAAAACAGCATTAGCTCACTTACAATTTCATTGCTGTCATTTTTTGACGGGCAATTCGCTAGTACTATTATAGTGGTTTGAGTGATATAGGATACTTTGTATGAATGAATTAGATGTGATGGAAGATTGTTTTGAATGAGGTAGACATAACTATCTTTGATGATGTCAGATTCTATCTGAAAAATGTTTTTTTTAGCAAAACGCGTTACGTAAGAGAGGGTCTCAGTAAACACTGGGTAGGATCCCTCCAAAATAGTTTTCTCCAACCTCTTAAATTTATATTATTTCTTGATAGCAATTGCACTAATTGTCTGAACTTGTTTCTGAGAGTCCCTAATTATCAGAAAATGTAAATAAAAAATACTTTGTACTTACATTACTCTCCTCAGAATAACCACTGTAATTGCGTGCGCACCCACCATTATCGATGATTCCAGCTGTTGGTCTGTTTGAATATGTGCAGACCTGCTTCTAAGATCCGTGTACCAATAGACAATTTACATGTTACATGTGGCACTTTGATTGAGTTTGGGATATATATATATATATATATATATATATATATATATATATATATATATATATATTTATTTATTTATGTATATATTGTACCACAAAAAATACATATGTCATATGCAGAGTCAGTTTTTGAGGGGAAATGATATAGCCTCACTTTAGTGTAATAGGGAAACTGAATTTTAATATAGACATACATCGATTTAACATTGAGAAGATTATCTGAATTAAATCTGTGGGGTTCTCATTTTATCTTAGTACTACATTTTAAAAAAAGGGAATGTTATTTTTTGATCACACATGTTATACACTATTAGCATTAAAAAATAAATGCTACGTTTTACTGTCCATGTCAGTGTGACCATTAGGAGTGCACATTTGGACCACTATTGTTCTGTTGTTTTGGTTGTGTGGAATAGGCAGTTATTTTTAGTGGTAGTAACACCAATAACATTTAATTATACTTACATAATTTTCACTTCGGTCAAAATTAATTAGGGATTTAGGGTGGAAATTTTATTAAAGAAACAATGGCATAGTGGGAAACACATCCAGGGATGTTTTCTCCAATTGCGTTGATTGGCTGACAAGCAAGTCATGTGATAATGGTGCAAATAAGGAATTGCTGATGGAGGGGGAAACAAGGGAACCATGACACATTGTAAAAGAAGGTTATCCATGTTTTGCTAGTTGTTTATGTAAGATATACAATAGTCCTCCCATTTTTAAACAGAATCTTTAGATGGCATACATTACAAAGTAGAATTTGTATAACAGGCTCATATGCTAGTAATATATATTTGTCAATTAAGAAATACACATGTTTATGAATCTTTACAGCATAATAAGCCACTTGTGTAGTCTTGTGTAGTCCACTTGCTAATATAAAATGAAATATTCATTGGGCGTGCACTCTTACCGAGAATAACCATGCTGTTTGTTTATCCTTGGTTTTGAAAGTAACCATAGTGTATCCTGAAATGAGTCAGGCAGGTCAACCCCGCTGGTGAGACAAACAGAGATTACAATGCTAATGAGCTTGTTGTGCCCAATTAGTCATAACAAAATGTTGGAAGCAACCCAGGAATAGGTGACTTGAAATATTATTATAAGATAACTCGCTAAGCAGTACAAATGACTCATACGTCTACCTGTGCAGAATTATATGACCTATTGTTCTGGCAGTTTGCAGACTGTTTACTTATGGAATTTGCCAAAAAATTACCCAAATTCTGTTTTTCCACAAAATCATATTTATTCATAAATTTGCAAATAAAGAAATAAAAGGATTTCTTTAGTTCAAGAAAAAAATGTGAATTTTGTAACAAACTAGCAACTTTTTCAACTGTGTAAACTATTAACATAAAAACATTAGTGAAAATTAGAATTTTGAACACTGTATTTATGTATAGAAGAAATCAGCTTATCTTTCTCTCATTGCTTGCTAAGAGAGCTTTAAGGGTGCTTTTTATTCGCCAGTGCAGTGATGCGCGTGGGAAGAGGAAATATGGTAGGTTTTTTTCTTAGACAAGTGGATACCTGTTTTTACATTTTTATATTCCAACACATTCTGCTTATATCAGAAACACTTATACAAACTTATTTTATTTAAAAATAAAACTTGTTTTCCACACCCTCAGAGCTGCTGCTTACATCGGCACAGTGATCCTCCCAATAGAAACACTGCAGTTTTTGAACCCTTTACTAACCTTCAAACCAGCAGCAGCTCAATGCAGAGATCTACATATCAGTGTCTGACTCCTCCTGTCATGATTCCTTCCTGCACAAACTGCCATCATTGATTGATATATTGTTTTAAAATGTATAGCTGCCAGTGATTGGATGAAATTAATTATGCATTTTATGATAATTTTAGCAGGGTTTTTCTGGGGTGTTAACTCACAAAAGCTGCTGCTGGCAAACTCAAGAGATTTAGCAAACATCAGGGTGAGTTTGATCATTTGTATTTTGGTATTTTTTCATGCAAAAAAATGTTTGCATACACTGCTGATTCTCCTCTATCCGATGCATTAATAATCCAGGAGATTTAGGTATGCTTTTAATTAATTTGAGACATGCTCAGAAGTAGGCAAGTTAGTTTCAATAGATGCAGAAATCAAATCACTCCTATCTCATACACAATCTCCAAAGTCATTGATTTATAATAAAAAAGTAGCTTTGTCATTTTCCATGTCTTTGTATGGTCTTAGCCTTAAAGCTTTTATACATATATATATATATTTATTGGTTCTTGCTATCAAAATCATATCCACTATTATCTGGAAATCTTCATATCACTATAATGTGGTTCTCAGCTTGTACTTTAAGAACATGCAAAAATAAAGAGATTTTAATAACAACAAATGCAGTTGAATATAAATGACATCAAGTACATTTAAAGTATAGAATATTAAAGTAAGAATATTAAAGTAAATATTTTTCTATGAGGATCCGTGGGTAGTGGCTATTATTGTCCAGGGCCACCTGCTATAGACTACAGGTTATCTACCCACAAGGACCATTGGGTTGTTTGAAATCTCGGCACCAGCACCCTGATATCTGGATTCTGTATCAGTCAGGGCCTCTCCATCAGGAATCAGCACTTCCAGGAGTAACAGTTAGCTTCCTGTGGCAGTGACCAGGGCAAGTAACTTGCAGGATAAGATATGATTAGTATCACAGCTACCAGGAGCAAAATAATAGGCATACCATTTTCTATATGCTTCAGCAGTGAACTGCCTTTATTCGTTCCTAAAACAAAACTGCCCAATTTAGAAAAAACAAAAACAACATTTATGAATTGAGGAGGGGATAAGTTTAAATTCTCCACCTGGAGGCACAAGCATCAATCAGCTGAATAGCTGTACTGCCTGAATTAACATAGTCCAATCAGCAAAGTCCTATGCTAATGGGGACAGAGATGATGTCACAGGCCCTCTTCTGGGCGCTGGTCTGTGTTACCTGAGCTGCCCCATGCAGCTATAGAACAAAGGACCAGGACTAGTTACAGGTGCCATCTTGTTTGGTCAATATTACAAATAACAGTACAACCCACTAATAACATTTAAACATGACACATAACAGAGTAATATTACATGGGGAATTACATACAGGATGAGGAAGGGGGCATATGCAATAAGAAACATGAAGCAAGGTGGCAATATAATTCCCCTACCCATTCTCCAACAGGAAAGTCTGTTCTCTATAATAGCTCACTGGGTTAAAATCCAGGCCCTGGAAAGAGGTCCGTGACATATACTCTTTAAAATGTGCACTCGTGACCTCTAATGACTCTCCATTTTCTCCTAATGTACCCATCCCACCTCTATACATGGCTAGCTCAGAGTGAAGTGGTTTGGCAGCAAGCTGTGCTTCTGTGGTTGCATCTTTAGATGCTCAGCAGCCGAAGCTGCAACACAAACATATTCAAAAACTGTTGGCAAAACTATTTTGCTATAAGCTATCATCTGACCACTTTGTATACATTAAAAAAATGACACTCAGCTCACAGAAATAATATATCCATGTCGTGCAGTGGAAACATATTCCAAGTTAGCCTTTGACTATTTAAAATGCTGCACACTTAATAAAATGAGATCTAGCAATGTAAACATAATTTCTAACCATAGCCTAACAAATATTACCACATACACTAGTTACCCAGTAAAGAATCCTAAGGTGCAGTAGTTGCGCTATCCATTTCTAAACAATGAACTGGTATATGCATATAATCTGTCTATTTACATTGGTCAGCATAATTATCAGGTTGCCGAGGTGATGAGGACAAATACTTCACAAAACATAAAAACAATTATAAAACAGTGAACCTATGTAATAATGATAGCAACTTATTTGAACAAGGTGTGTTGCATCTTTTTTTTTCAAGCAAATATTTTACAAAGTAAATAGTTTGGCAATAGGGTAACAGTACAGATTTTGAAATATACTTAACTGGCATATATCTTATACCCTTAAAGACCACTGAACACTGTAAAAAAAATGTGTTTTATAAAATGTATAGAAGGGATCCATTTTGATTCAGTATAAAAAATACCAATGTGTAATAAGTGTAAATTTAATTAGGCATAACCCCTATTTGGGCCCCTATTTAATTGTCTAAATTGCAATTACTTGAGCCGGTAATGGAGCCAGTAAATGTTACGGATATTAAATTGGCTATATTTTGCTACTCACATTCCAATTGCTAGTTACCTGCCCCAAATGAATATTTAATTACAACAATTAAACAAGCCCGCAATTGCCTTCAAACCCGTGAAATGTATCAAAACATTCTACAAGTACCAGATAGGACTCAGGATAAACACCTGTTTGTAACACTGCAAAAGCAAATAAACACACACTACTGTACTTAAAAATACTGGGAAAGCAATGAAAGGAATTAGAATTAATTGCACAACAGTCTCATGCTCGTAAATCTGTGTTATTTTTGTGTTATATCTATTCCAGAAATCAAGGAGTTAATACATATCATGAAATCTGCTAGAACAGTTCATTTATTGATTTCTATTGATTTCTACATTTCTGGATTGCGAGTCCAATTGTAAATCGGACTTCTAAACACTAATTGATTGTAGTTTAAATTCTATGTTTTACTGACGTCATGATGACAATCTCATTTACTATTGGCTCTGTCTAAATTGTAACTTACGGGCTTGCCTAATTGATCATGACATTAAATGCTGTACAGGTTCATGGTTTGCGTGTTGGGTTGTGAGCCTGTAATTGTGAGCTTGAGTCAATTAAATACATCTATAAATTTGGAACCGGCAGACAAACATACAGTATTAAAGAAATTACGGGCTTGGAATTAAATGGGGGCCATGGTAAGCACTGTATCAGTAATTCCCAAACCTCTCCTCAACCCCTCAGACAGGTCATAGTTTAGGTTTAACACCTTGTGAAACCAGGTGAGACAATTAATATTCAACAGGAGTAGGAACCCCTAATTGCCTCATCTGAATTTACACTGTGTTAAACCCAAATGCTGACTTGTTTGGGGACTTTGCTGAGAGGTGTGGGAATCACTACACTAAAGCGTTGGTTCCCAAACTTTTTCCCAATTAATAGTAGTATTCTCATTTAATTATTTTTCTATGAATTAGAATGTGTTGTGTTTTACTGAAGTGTACACTTCTGCACTACTTGCATTGCTATTTCATTTTATAAATTTCATTTTATAATTTTTCGTATTACAGTAGTTTCATAGGTGGCCTTAGTGATGAAGCTCACAAACCAAAGTTTGGAAACCTCAACACTAATGTTTATTAAAAAGATTTCATCTTAGTCTTGCAATATCTCTACTTTTCTAAAGATTTATGCAGGTTATACACCTTCGAGTAAAAAGACTGAACGAGAAAACAAATTTTATGTCACAGAAAATATTAAATTCGAATTGTCTGGATAAATGTTTATTTCATTACAAATTATAATCATACAAACAGTGTAGGGCCCCCATGTAATTGGTGACTTTTTGCGGGCAGCGAATGGCTTACGAGTTACGTCCTTAAAAAAATGGCGATGGTTGAACTTGTAACTTACAGCCACTTGAAGCCTTTGATCTCAAGGCTGCAAGACTTCCTATCGCTAAAATCGCTAATCTCTATTCAATTGCAAAAAATGCTCAACACCGCAGCCGCAATTAAGCCTGCACACGCCAAATGGCGGCCCAATGCTAACGGGTTCCAAATAGGACCCGCAAAAGGTTCACAGGCTAGTTTGTAACACTGCAAATTATGATATAAAGACACCAGTACACTTTAAAACATGGGGAAAGCAATGGAAGGCATTACAATTACATGCACAACTTCTATCAAATATTGAAGAAAATAAAATGTTATTTTCCTCATAGGTTGCAATGGTCATGCATATGCCAATACTAAAAGCCATGCTGCAACATGCTGAAAGCTATTAAAGACACACTACCTGCAACAAATACATGCACATGGCTGACATATTAACCCTTTCTCACTCACAGAGGCTCTAATGTGGACCCTAAAAATACAAACATCATCTTATATACATTTCACTCATCACATCTACATTGGGGCTGCAAATAGTGGCCAAATGGTACTGCCACATGGCATATATCAAGTATCAGGGAAACATTTCACATTTGGTTGTTCGGTTCCTCAGTTGTGTCTGACTCTCTGTGACCCTATGGACTGCAGCACACTTACTAATGTCTCTGTCTTTGTGTATCCACAAGGTTTGCATGCCGAAGATACTGGAGTCGGTTGCCAGTTCCTTCTCTGGTGGACTGTTATTTGTCTGACCTCTCTACTATCACCTGCCCACCTACACTGGTCCTACATGGTATATCTCACAGCTTCATTCAGGTACACAAGCCCATAAATCCCAACTCACCTCCATATCCGCTATGCTCATCCTGGAAAGTCCCATTGCTGGTGGTCATGGGCCAAGATGTATACCCATTCCCATTTGGTGTCCTCCCATTATGTTTTGCTATTCATCAATTTACATTAGTGTGGTGTATGTTTCCCTGGTCCACTTGTGGATTGCTAAGTGAGGGTGATGAAGGGGCTTGTGTACCTGAATGAAGCTGTAAAATATATATATATGTAGGACGACCGTAGGTGGGCACATCATAGCATAGAGGTCAGACAAATCCCAGTTCACTAGAGAAGGAACTGGCAACCCACTCCAGTTTCATCTGTCATATTGTTAGCAGGCCCTCACGGGAATCTTGATACTCCACAATATTACTAATTGGACATTTGCATGTGTATTAACCCTTTATGTTGATTAGATATGATATATATTATTTTATGTTATCTGATGCTATTATGACTATTATTATTGTTATATGTATTGATCTATTGCCTAGTAACTAGGGATCATTAGTTTACATATATAGGAATGTGACACAAATGTGATGTCTGTGGATGTTCCATAACCCCAACCATTGAAAACACACTGATATGGTTACAACGGTATAACAAAGCTTTATTTCATACACAGAGCACAATCAGAAATGGTCAAGACTATGCAATAATTTCACGGGTGTGGAGTTGGTGGGTCCTGGGAGAGCAAAAGGCTTGTGGTAAAAAGGGGATACCTACAGGGGTATGTCCTAGTTTAGAATAAGCCTGATGCATAGCACCGACCAGGGTCACATGTGGTCACTAAACCACTGCAACCGGAATCTGATGAAAAAAAGGATCATCATAAATCACTCTATTTAATTGAAGAAACCATTAGTGTGCATAGCACTTACAACTTGTCTAGATCTGCTCAATGAAACAGATGATTCAACCTCTGGACTGTGTAATCCTATCCATTTTCAATTAAAATCGGAAAAAAGTTTTCAACTAAAAAAAGGCAGAGGAGGATAAAAAAACTAATCAATATGCATGTACAGTACAGTGCTAAATACTGTAACTGTAACAATATACCAACTCATCTGATTCCCATCTGCAAGCATTACTGACTATTAGCTAGGTTTTTGGATAAGTAGCAATATGGGAAAATACCTATTAATACAGAGAGGACACAAAGGTCAGCAGCCAGATTCACTGTTACTTACATCAGACCCTATGATCTGTTTTCAGACTGATATTGAGGTCAGGATCAAATGCTTGACTAGTGCAAATATAAATGCTGGCTGTCATTAACATGCCATTGTGCGACTTTGCAAGTTGTTTGGGAAAAAAACATACCCACAAACCCCATTCTACTCCGAAACCCAGTCATGATACCAAAAAACAGAGTCCTCTGATTATTTTTCTTATTATAGATTTATTTAGACAAAAATGTAGGTCAGCAACAAAAAACATCAAAAATGGCCGCTGTTGACTGACTAACTGAACAGAAATATAAACAACATAGCTTTTTATATTAATTTACATAAAGACAATGGGATAATCCATTTCCACCTTTTAGGAACATGGATGGTATAACCCACCAACAAACAATGAATAATTATTGGTATTAGTAGATCAAATTATAATTTAACATGTATTTAGGCTAAATCTGAGCATACATCACCCCTGTACTTTTACAATCCTGTGCAGTCAATAATGTGTTTTTTAACCTTGTGTCTGATTTAACCGAACATATTGTTTAGACTCAAATAATTGTTTATGGCTTTAGCTGAAACTGTTAGATCATGGGACATGCAGATTTAACTATTTCATAACTTATATCTTGCAAAAAGGAAAAGTACTGGTTGAGCTACAATTCACTAAAGTTCTACAAAAAGTGATAAATGCTATTTATATACACACTAAAAATGTAAGGATACCTCTATTTTACAACAACAATAGCGGAGGTGGTGGCTAGCTGCTGGCATCACTCCAGTTGGAGGGCCCTGGTGACAGCCTCAGTCTATGGAGAAGGGGGATAGTGGAGTAGAATCCCAACGGTGTGGCCGGAGGGCTGGATGTTGACCCCATCAGCCATATGACATCCTCCGAGCCAGGGCCCTCGGGTCCTCTTCCTTCCTCCTCTCCCTGCGCCGGAGTTGGCTTGCTCCTCCACTTCCTGCTCCGATGGTGCCGACGCCCCTGCCTCTGACTCTCCACTGGACCCACCCCTCCTTGATGCTGAAAGAGATTAGAGAGAGGTATATGTCATTAGTATGATAAATAATACATTGTTTTGTGTGCATTCCTAACTATCTGACATCTAGGCTTGAACCTGGATGATACTCATAATTGCAAGTCAGATTAGCTATCATTTGCTAGATGTGATAAATTCTTTGGTTCATGGTCTTGATCATTCTTGTCACCTAACGCTATCTTGATTCTAGCTGCGTTCTGTAACTGTATAGGCTGCAGTGGGCACACCAATAAATGGACTCTATTGCTTGATTACTGTTGTTGTGCCCAGGAATTAGTGATTTGTCAGCTTCACGGATTTATTGACGCATCCATCCATCCCTTGTTAATTCCATGGAGCTGACATGTCAGTGTCCTTGTTGGTCATCATGTACATGTGTAGTGTGTGTTATGCACATGTGGGGGCACGTTGGTGTATGTGATATTCACCTGACACAGAGGCTGGGTCCTGCTGTGCCACCAGGCCTGAAGCTCCAGTGGCGGGCAGAAGGTCCCTGGCAACCCTCTCCCACTCATTATAGGTCACAGACACATTCTTGTCCGTCTTGGCCATCATCCTCCTCACCTTGGCTCTAATGTCATCAAATCGTTGCTTGACGGACCTCACATCCCTTTGCGCTGGCCCTACTGCTGTCACCTTAGCCGCTAACTCCTTCCATGCCTGCGCCCTAGGCCCTAGCCAAACTTCCCTCCCCCTTCAAGAATCACAGAGCGGCCACGGATAATACAGAGGAGGACCACATTCTCCCAGTGCGAGTAATTGTGGGCCATGTGCTTGCCCTTAGCCTCTAGCCCTCCTGAATGTGGACGGAGACCCTTGCCTTCCTGAACTGTCCCTGAGGCCTGTCCCTTCCCCAAACTAAAACCCCCCTGGGATCAGGCCCCTTCCCCTCTGTCCCTTCCCTAAGTGTGCCTGGTGCTAGGGCCAAGCTGCCACCACCCACATCTACACTCCCATCCTCCACCTCCGTCTCCTCCTCCTCCATCTCCTCCACCTCCTCTCCTCCACCACTCATAGTTACATAGTTACATAGTTACATAGGGCCTCATTCTATTAACGGCCGTAGGAGATGCGGGGCCGCAAGGACTGGCCGCAAGCTATTCGCCTATTCTATTCCCTTCCGGCCGGGGACTCCGGCAGGCTTGCGGCCGGCGCCTTGTTAGCCCTTGCGGCCGCACGCGCCGGAGGAAAGCCTTTGATCTTAAACGGCCGCAAGAGTTTCGGCCGCAAGAAAATCCTGGTTGCTATTCAATTGCTCCGGGAACCCTCTCTGCAAGGCTAAAACCGAGCCGCAGCTTACTTGCAGCAAAAAGGTCCCGCAGGCACACAAATAAGCACATAATAAAGCGACCCTGCACTCTGAGGAGACTATAAAGTGATTGTAGGTGTTAGCATTCATAGCACAACATTCCCCTACACTCAAATCCGTAAATAATTTTTTTTAAAATTTATGTCACATATCCATGTAAAAAGTCCCGAGGGCTTGGAGCACCTCAGACCCGCCCACGCTGCGGCCGGAAAATAGACAGTTAATTAAATCTCGGATTTGGGATGATGTGCAAGCTTGAGAGGGGGTTGCTATTAATCCTCATGTCCTCCATTATGATCCCTAGCATTTACAGAGCTTTACAGTGCCGTGCTTGCATTTATTTTTGCTTTTAAAGTTTTCTGAGCTTACGGCCGGTTGCAAGATATACGGACGGCCGTAAGGGGATATCCTTGCGGCGCCATCTATTTGAATTGCAAGGATAGTATTTAAGGTTGAAAAAAAGACTTTCAGTCCATCAAGTTCAACCTTTTAAGATCTCCTCTGATCTGCAAAATGCGGATTAACTATTAATTAATTAGTTGTATTAAAAAAAAAAATCAATTCCCTCCCGATCCCAGACACCGGCGACCGGACCTCTCCCTGGATCATTGCTGCCCCTCCAATTATCCATGATAACCCTGAATTCCCTTTTTAATTAAAAATAAATCCAGTCCCCTTTTAAAGTTATCTATCGAATCCGCTGTCACCACCTCCTCTGGTAGAGAATTCCACAGATTAACCACCCTTACTGTGAAGAACCCTTTTCTTTCTTTAAGGTGGAATCTTTTTACGTCTAACCTCAAGGGTTAGACAAAAAGCTCCCTTGACAAATCTTTATACTGACCCTGGATGTATTTAAATAAGGAAATCATATCTCCTCTTAGACGCCTTTTTTCGGGAGAAAATAAGTTTAATTTTGTTAGTCTTTCTTCATAACTTAGCCCCTCCATTCCCCTTATTAGTTTGTTGCCCTCCTCTGTACCTTTTCCAGCTCTAAAATGTCCTTTTTAGGAAGGGGTGCCCAAATTTGTACTCCATATTCCAAATGAGGACGTACTAGAGATTTGTATAGTGGCAGAATTATATTTGCTTCCCTGGCTTCTATACCCTTCTTAATACATGCTAATATTTTATTTGCCTTTGCAGCTGCTGCTTGGCTTTGAGCACTGTTACCAAGGTGGTTGTCCACAAGCACTCCCAAATCCCTTTCGATATCTGATTCACCTAGATTTGCTCCATTAAGATTATAAATTGCATGGCTATTTTTCCTTCCCAGATGCATAACTTTACATTTATTCACATTAAATCTCATCTGCCATTTAGATGCCCATTCCTCAATTTTATGTAAATCCCTTTGGAGGGAAAGCACATCACTATCTGATTTAATTACCTTGCACAACTTCGTTTCATCAGCGAAAATGGAGACACCACACTCCAATCCTACCTCTAAGTCATTAATAAATATGTTAAAAAAGAGAGGACCTAATACTGAACCCTGAGGAACCCCACTTACCACATTAGTCCAATCGGAGTATGTTCCATTTACAACAACCCTTTGCTTCCTGTCTTTTAGCCAGCTCTCAATCCATGAGCAGATATTTACTGCAATTTTTGTATCTCTTAGTTTGCACAATAGTCTCCCATGTGGTACTGTATCAAAAGCCTTTGCAAAATCCAAAAAGACTACATCCACTGAGTTGCCTTGATCCAGGTTCCTACTAACCTCCTCATAGAAACTACCGTAATTAGATTTGTTTGACATGACCAATTCCTCATAAATCCATGTTGACTCCTACTTATAATCCTGTTCAAAGAGACATATTCTTGTATATGATCCCTTATTAACCCTACTAAAAGCTTCCCCACTACAGAAGTGAGGCTCACTGGTCTATAATTCCCCGGATTTGCTCTTGCTCCCTTTTTAAATATAGGTATCACATCAGCTTTTCTCCAGTCATCTGGTAGAGACTCTGTGTTGAGTGAATCTTGAAAAATTAAATACAATGGTTTGGCTATTACAGAACCCAGTTCCCTTAGTAACCTTGGATGTATTCCATCAGGACCCGGGGCTTTATTAACATTTATTTTTTCCAACCTCTTTTGGATTACTTCCTGTGTTAGCCAATTATTTGGCAAGTGTAGTGTAGCCCCATTATGTTGCCGTGTCCTAACCACTGATACCTCCCTTGTGTATACCGAAGAAAAGAACCTATTTAGCTCATCTGCCTTTTCTTGGTCACTAATTATCAGACGGCCTGTGTTACATTGTAATGTTCCTATAGCTTCCTTCCTCGCCATCTTCCCATTAATATACTTAAAAAATATTTTAGGGTTAGTTTTACTCTCTTTTGCAATTCATTTTTCATTTTCTATTTTAGCCTGTCTAATCGCCCTTTTGCAAGCCTTGTTGATTTCCTTGTATTCCTGTAAAGCAGTCTCTGTCCCCCTCTTGTTTGTATAATTTAAATGCCTGTTTTTTTACTCCGTATCTTGATCTTTAAATCATTGTTAAGCCACATTGGATGGGATTTACTCCTTTTACTTTTATTCCCACACAGTGTATATCGATGTGTATGTATATTTAGTAAGGATTTAAATGTTGTCCACTTGTGGTCAGTGTTTTTACCTGCCAGTTCTCTGCCCCAGTCTATACTTTGTATTGCTGCCCTTAGACCGTTAAAATCTGCCCTTTTGAAAGTAAGAGTTTTTGTTGGCCCCTTAAAATTTTGTTTTTTTAATTCAATCTCAAACGAGACTGTTTCGTGATCACTGTTTCCCAAAGGTTGCCCTATTCCAACATTAGATACTATATCAATATTATTTGTGATGAGTAAATCTAAGATAGCTTCATTTCTAGTAGGCTCTTGTACAACCTGTGCCAGATAATGATCTCTGAGTGTACTCAAGAACCTGCTCCCCTTAGATGAACTGCTGGTCTAATTTATCCAGTTTATTTGAGGGTATTTAAAATCTCCCATTATTAGAACTTGACCATGCTTAGCTGCATTTTCAATCTGTAACAATAATTGTATTTCCTCACTTTCAGCTATATTTGGGGGTTTATAGCATACTCCTACTAATATTCTTTTGTAATTTGCTGCTCCGCTATTTAACTCTACCCACAAACATTCAGCTTTATCACTAGGTCCACCATAAATATCTTCTCTGACTATAGGCTTAAATTCAGGCTTAACATACAGACAAATCCCTCCTCCTCATTTACCATTGCCTCTATCTTTCCTAAATAGGTTATAACCATCCAGATTAACAGTCTAGTCATGAGATTCATCCCACCACGTTTCAGTAATGCCTATTAAATCCCATTTTTCATTAATTGCTAATAATTCTAACTCTCCCATTTTTCCTGGCAAGCTTCTGGCATTAGCAAGCATACACCTTATGTTATGAGTCTGTAGTTCTGAAGTGCCTGCCACTGTACTTGAATTACTTAGTATTACCTCCCTATTGACTATACTACCCCTCCCCACATCTCCTCCCGTAAGAGTTGTTAATTCATCCCTTATACCCTCTACACTTTCTACCACATTACTTATATCTAGTCCCTCCCCCCACCTACTAGTTTAAAAACTTCTCCAGCCTTTCTACCATCCTATACCCTAGTACAAAAGCTCCCTCATCATTAAGGTGCAATCTATCCCTACTGTAGAGATTGTACCGAAGTGAGAAGTCAGCCCAGTGCTCTAAAAACCCAAACACCTCCTTAGTGCACCACATCTTTAGCCACGCATTAACCTCCCTAAGCTCCTTCTGCTTCCCTGGGCTAGCACGTGGCACTGGTAGTATCTCAGAAAATACTACCTTGGAGGTCCTTATTACCTAGTTCTTTAAAATCATTCTTTAGGACGCTCCATCTTCCACTAACTTTGTCATTGGTACCAATATGTACCAAGACTGCCGGTTCATTTCCAGCCCCTCCCAATAATTTGTCTACCCGATCAACAACATGATGAACCCGAGCACCCGGGAGACAGCAAACTGTTCCATTGCTGGGATCTGGGTGACAAATCACCCTGTCTACCTTCCTAATAATAGAGTCCCCTACAACCAAAACCTGTCTGTTGCTCTGCCTATGCTGCCCTCCCACTCCTTCAGTAGAACTGTTCTCCCGGCTGTTAACAGCTCTATCTGGAACAGCTCTATCTGGCATTGCCATTCCTGAATGGACGTCCCCAACAGTTTCACTCAATCTGGCAAATCTGTTGGTGTTTACCAACTCCTCCCCACCACTCCTCCCCATGGCCACCTCTCTCACCTCCTTGCCTCTCCTCTTCTCCTCCCCCCCACCTCTCCACTCCTCTCCCCTCCTCTCTCCTCCCTCCATTATAATCCGAAAAAGAAAATAAGGCTAAATAAAAATAAGTGTTGCTGTATATATAGGATGGAATTTTTTTTTGCATTATGTGTATTTGGTAACTGTTGGGGAATGGAGTGTGGAGGATGGGATGTGGTGCGTGTACGGAGTGACCTAACTCTATATGTCTCTATGTGTGTTGTTTAAATTATGTGAAATCTGTAAATATGTGTAATCAAGGATTAAGTGTAAAATCGAATGTAATAAAATATAAATAAACAAAACTGCAAAATACTTCTCTCCAACCTCTCCTGCTCTCTCTCACTGACTCTCAAAACCTCCAAAATACAACAATCAAAATGTGTCAATCATCTGCGGCTAGAACGCTTTCTATTGGCTGAGAGGCCTGTGTCGCATTACTTTATACTGCGATTGGATCGTAAGGGCAGATCGCATTCGGCCAGCCCCTTAACAATTTGTGGCCGCAGAAAGGATATACGGGCTTGAGGCAAATTAAATAGAAGTAGCCTCAAATAATAAAAGAAGCATTATGATCTTTTTTGATTTTGAGGGATAGTTAGTGATTCAGTTTGTGAAAGGAAATGTTGGCACCTATATTTTATGGCTGGATAATGTAAGCAAGGCAGTTAATATATATATTATAGCAAAGGATACATTTTGTTTTCTAGATTTTAGAATCTCTCTGTCAAAACATATTTTTAATATTTGTGTATTACCAATCCATATTCAGTAATTATTAATATTCTTATTTTCTTGCTGTGTTGCTCTGCCTACTCAATTAAATAATGTATAGCACAATTATATAATTCAAACTTGAACACAGCAGCCGTGTGAAAACTAGTAATAGTGCAGAATTTCTATCCACAATGGATATTAATTACCATTGTTCCACTGTCCAAGTAATGTATCACATACTGTGGATCATTATAAGCAGAGAGGCCAACACAACATAATGGCATATATACCTAGGTTATTAAAAATGCTGTGGCATAAGATAGCAGTGTATTAGATCCTGTATATTTTCCCACAAAACTACATGTTTCACAGTTTTGGGTTCTGGAGATAACTTGCCACAGCTCTACCACAGTGACCCTTAGTTGCGTGGAAGGCTGCTCTCTTTGTAATAGTGGGTCTCTGCACTTTTACATATCATAATCCAATGATGACAGCATTCAAAATGTCTGAGCTGCCAGAAAACACTGATGTCTTTGCTCATTGGTAATGGGTGAAAGAGATGGCCATTTTGGAGTGCCATAGAGCTAACTTGCAAAATCAAGCCATGAGCAGCAAATACTGCTTTGCTCTTTCCAACAGTAATTTTGGCTCTTAGTTTGTTACAGCTTGGCTACCTCCTCTACACAGTTCCTTGTAAAATACTTGTTCATTCAGTTGAATGGGAATAAAAACACTCAAAGTGAGGATGATTTTTAGGCTGTCTAATTTCACGGATCATAGCTTAAATACTAATCTTAATGAATTAACACTAGATTAACAAATGTATAGTCTTGTTAAACATTTCTTCCATTATAGGTTTAGTCATTTTCCTCACATTTTATTTTGCTTAGTTTGCCTTCACCCATAGATAGAGGATGTACCTAGCACAGTATCATGGAACTAACGAGATATTCTTTTCTAATACATAACCAGGAGGAAGGTTCACAGACTTCAGTGCTGTCTGGTTTCCTCATCCTTTCATCTTGTCACAGTCTAGGAAACAGATACTGATTGTAATTTGGATATAATCAAACATGTAACTTGAAGGCACCAAGGTGTGGATAAACATTGCTATATATGTATAATATTAACCAATTGATTAACTCGCTCTCTTGAAGGGAGACAGTACCAATAGATTTAATGTAAAAGTGGATTTTTATGTGTGTTGTACTACAAGGTTTCTTTATAAAATGGGACTGTAAAGCTTGCAACTCTGTAGAGTAATAGTGTTTTTTTTCAAGGAAAAACTTCATGTTTATGAAATATGTAACAGACTAACAACATTAGCAGAATTATATATGTGTGTGTATACATATATACACCAGTAGTGATGAAAATTTACTTTTTTTTTAGTTAAAACCTAGGTTTATGAAACTTTCCTTGCTTATTTATGCTCTTACTCAAACCCAACATTTTCAAACATATGTATGTATGTACACTAAAGTTGTGTAATTACATTTTCATAATTTAACCATGTATTTATGGCAGATAAAATAAGCTTGATTCACTGCATTGTCTGTGTATAAAGGGAAAACTCTGTTAGGCACATTAGTAAACCATCAACCATTAACAACATAACTATATTACCGTTATATTATATGTACTCCTATATTATATGTAATAATTATCTCAGCCTATAAAAACGGGGGTAGTAACAGTGCACATTATTTCTCATTTGAATTCTATGACATCAACTATAATAGTTGTCAAACTACGAGTTTTGTAGGTAAGGCAATGCTAAAAATTGCGGGCCTGCAATGAGCGCCAAAGGTGCTCTTCGCGAGGCCCATCGGACCTAGGCTGCAATGAGCGCCAAAACATCTATTTGAAATGACCAGCATGTCTTGGTATGTGATGGAGTAGGCGTTCATATAGCATGTGTAATGTTCATATTAACATGCTCCTTTTATGTTTCTTACAGATCGCAAAGATGTGTCACTTTCCTCACAGTCAGAACAATGCATGATGCTATTGTCACATTGCATCATGTATGTTCATGTGCCCTAATCATTCATGTGTTGCATCCGGTGAGATATGTGTAAAAGCTTCAATTACAGACTACAATGCAGATGTCATGTGACATATGTCACATGATGTTCCTTGCATATCCACAGTATGTGTATGCTCACATACTCTACATAGATTTATATGTACCTATTGCTTTAGACATGCTATTCTCTCCTCTACTTGGACTATTGTGAAGGCTGCATCATACTTCCTTCCAGATCTCTTCTTCCGTACTGATGTGAATTCTCTGTACATATGGGGAAGAGTAACTCTAGGCTTGGAACATAACTGTTAATGAGGTTACCTTAACCTTCAGTTATGTATATGCAACAACAGATGCTAAAGATGCTCATTCAGAGAACAGAATTCCCCTCAAATTGACCGGTTTGTTGTGAGCGAATCTCTCAAATAAGTTAGAACACACCAATATGGTCCTGGTCAGGTCCTCACCTGAGTGTCCAAACTTAGATATGGAGAGGCTGCTCTCATAGCGGATTAGCATTGCCAGAGAACTGACCAATTGGGGTTATAACATTAACTGATTGAGCACTTATACTTCTTCAGTTGCATAGGAGTGTATATTGAACACACAGTCTTACAGTTTACTTCTCCCCATGAGTATACCTCCTTATTCTGTATTATTGTTTTTATGCTTATTGAATGGTATAGTTCTCTTGATATCTGTAATAATATGAAGTAACTTATATTGCCTCATGTTAAATGATACACTGTAAATTCCCCTCAACTGATCATACATATCAATGCCATCCCCACTGTCTGCATTCTGTTCCTATGTCCCTATTTCCCTGTGTTACTGGAACTCTGTATTCTCAATTACCCTCAAAGTCGACAGATGTGCTAATCACCATTAGTTAGGGGTGTAAATATTCTGTTAAATATGTGTGTACATTACTGCAAAATAATCATGAATGTAGATGAATACTATTATTCTAGTTAAACCCTTAAAGTCATTACAGACAACCCTGCATGTATATTGACATGACTCATGATGTCACTCCCATCTGGCTGACACTTTCATCTATATTGGCAAGGTACAAATTAATGTAGTATAACTATATCTCTAAACACACACATATATATATATATATATATATATATATATATATATATATATATATATATATATATATCTTAATTAAATCTGGATTCTGTAGATTCTAAAGCATGATACAGTAAAAACACACAGAAACAGTGATAACAGTATAACATCAAAATACTTTAATTTGATACACATAGCACATGTTAATATGTATACTACCGTGCATACATATCATGGGTTTGGTGTGGGCGGATACCAGAAGGTCAAGAGGCTGTTGGCAAAAAAGGGACACCTAAAGGGTTAAATGTTATACAGCATCTTAAGAATAATGCATAGCATCTACTAGGGTCACATGTGGTCAGGACACCACAGTAACCATAATCGGATGTGACGTTGGAACATCATATAACACTTAATTTCATAGAAATAACCATTAACGTGCATACAGCAACCATATGGTCTTCATCTGCTATATTAAACAGATGCTAGAAATCATGGATCATGTGATACTAATCAATTCCACACACAGTGTGTTTTCATTCATTAGTGATGATTCCAAAATAGATGATAGGAATCTGGAAAACATAAAGAAGAGGTGTTAGAACAATCATAAGCTGGTATTATAGTACATTGTTTTTGCTCTGAACACTACAATAAACCAATTAACATGAACGTCATCTACGAGCAGTGATAACCATATTGATTCTGTTCAATCAGCGTTCCTGGAATATGATGAGGATGTGTAATATAACAAGGCATGCTTCACTGTGAACACAATCTTTTAGCAAAGAGTACTATCACTATCTACATGGAATAGTTGTGCCATGCTGATATCACATCTCACTGGTATATGGGTGGTACCAAGGCCAGACAGATTATACTGTTCACGTTACCCTTAAACACATGCACATTGTTCCTGATGTCAAACCAAGGAAATTATCAATTTTGTTTGTGGATCACATGACATACATTAATCCTCTTTCATACTGTTAAGGGATGAAATGCAAGAAAAACGCAAGTATACCTACTGGTTTGGATTAGCATATCCTAATTGGACTGTGCAACTCTAAAGCCGGGACACTATCACATATAAATTTGTGCGCATTACGGGTTTTTGCTATTGCTTACGGGCTCGCATAGCGAGCCGGCCGCAACTGCAGCCCCAAAGGCACTCATTGCCCTGGTGGAAATGAGCCCCGTAGGCGCTCATCCCTACGACCCTGTATGACTTAGGCGATGAACGCCAACTTAGGTCGCTCACTGTGCTGATGGAGATGAGCGCCATAGGTGCTCATTCCTATGACCCACAGGACTACAGATCAACAGAAAGCTCAATTATCCAATTCACCGTGCGAGCCCCATAGCAGTTTGAAAAAATTTCGTTGAAAAATTAACACTTTGAAAAGGAAAAAATATATTACCAGCCGCTGGACTTAGAAAAAAATAATTCTGAGGTTGAAAAAATCCCATAAAAAAAGACGAAAAAAAAAAAAAGAACCAAACATAAAAAAAAATCACACACAGCACGGGGTGACAGCCAGGACGTCTGGGAGTGCGATTGCACACAAATTTAACTTGAATTTCGGCTTAGCGAGAAAAAAAATTGATGCAGAAAAAAACAAAAACGAGACCAAGCACATAAAATGGAGGCTGGAACACAAATTGATGGGTGGAACGCAATAGCGCATGCTCATTGCGTTATAATGATTTCTACTTCAGATTACACTCTATAAATACTGCAAACTTTGTAGAATTTTCTCCATTTCTCCTCAGGTGTTGAACAGTGTGACTGTACATTTCACTGGTGGCGTTATTTCTGAAGCAACTCGACTATCACTTTAGACGTTTAAAAACTGCAAATTACAGCAAATAGGTGGGTTACAATTAATTAATTAATTAATAAATGAATCATTAAAAATATATATATGGTTTTAAATATTGCCAATAACACTATTATTCATGTACAGAAGCATTTACAAGACATTATTCATGTATAGTAATATTGAAAAGATACATACATTTTTAGAATTAATTAATAAATCAATAATAATAAAAAATGGTTTAAATATTAGCGGCTTACAAACTAACATCCAAGCCCAAGAAGGCAACTAAAAAACAAAAGCATTTAGAAAATGTTCCTGAACAATCAGATAAGAATTCTAATGATAATTTAGAAAGTCACATTAATAAATCTTCTCACAATTGTCCTTTACTTAAATCTTTAACAGTAGAGGTTCATAATTGTGGTATTATGAATAGTGTCTGTCAATTTTGTGGGGCTTATCATTTCCAACAGGAAAGACCAGGAGATGGCAAATTTGTTAGTTGCTGACAAAAAGGCAAGGTAAGACTTCCACAAAGACAACACTTCCCAACATTTTTAAAAAGCATATTGACTGAGCCTACTTTCTCTAATTACCAAAATTTCAAAACAAGCATAAGATCGTATATTAGTGCCATATCCTTTGCATATATGGGTGCAACATTAGCTGCTAATGTGCCAGGACATGGCCCTTACTGTTTCAAAGTACAAGAACAAATTTACCATTGTACTTCTCATTTAAATCCAGAAGAAGGGGAGCAAAGAAAATGTGCTCAACTTTATGTCCTTGATACAATGGAAGCTGTTGAACAACGTATGCAGCTTCCAGAGAATAAAAAAAAATACTTACCTTACTATTGTTTTTATAGAACTTGTTAAGATTATGGCCAATAACCCCTACACTCAAGCTTATAAAAAATGGTCAGAAATAGAACAAGAACAACTAATTCATGCAGAACTACATCAATTACCAATCCCAAAAGTCAATATGGTTCTTAAAGACGTTGCAATGGTCTTTCAAAATGATGAGGGAGAACTACCATTTCAGAGCGAAATTAGAATATATCCCAGAAATGACGAGAAACCTTACATCAACATAAGTATCTTAAGTGCTAATTTTGATCCAATGACATATCCCATTTTTTACCCTAATGGGGAAGCCGGATGGCAACCCAAAATAACACTTCACAGTTACCCAAATTCTAAATAATATTTCCATGCTTGAATTTAAAGTGGCTTAAACTGCCATTCGAGATGGATTTAATTCAATTTTATGTGGCGGAAAACTAACACAACAATGGATCATTGATTCATATTTGCAAGTTGTGGCAAATAATTTAAATTTCATCAAATATGAACAAGATAAACTATGTGTAGAACAGTATTGTGGACTGATGGATTATGTCGCTGAGGTAGCTACAAGCAAAGAGCTGCCAGCTGGCAAAACCATAATTTATCCTTCTTCTTTCTAAGGATCTCCTCGCAATATGCTAGAAAGATACAATGATGCTATGGCTATTGTAACTACATTTGGAAAAGCAAATCTAATTGGATAAACTGCTTCCGATACACCAGATTTAGTGGCAAGAGTCTTCAAAATCGACTTAATTGAATTAATATGTGACATAACCATAAGTCAGTTATTTGGCAAATGCCTGGCTTATGTTTATACCATAGAATTTAAAAAAAGAGGCCTTCCACATGCACATGTTCTTATAATCCCTCAAGAGAAATATAAATTGGATACTGGTGATAAAGTGCATTCAGTAAATATTGCTGAACTACCAGATCCAGAAATACATGGTAGACTATATGAGATTGTAACTCATCGCATGATTCATGGACCATGTGGAGATATTAATCCACAATCACCATGTATGGAAAATATAAACTGCACTAAAGAATTTCCAAAACATTATAGAGACAAAAATTATGCTAATTGTGATGGCTATCCATTATATAGAAGAAGAAGGCCAAAATGCCATTATTCATGGAAAAAAAGTTGATAACAGATATGTGGTGCCATACAATCCACATTTGCTCATGAAGTATAATGCACACATAAATGTTGAAACTTGCACTTCTATAATATCTATTAAATATGTCTACAAATATATTTACAAAGGCTATGACACAGCTACTGTAGTGGTCATAAGTGCAGAAAATCCAGAACAAACTGAGTTATCACCTGATGAACTTGCATCTTATTTAGATTCTTGCTATGGAAGTGCTCCAGAAGCAATGTGGCGTCTTCTAAAATTTTAAATGCCTGATCTCTCACACGCAGTATAACAATTAGCTGTACATTTGCCCCAAAGACACTTAGTTCACTTTAATGTGGGAAATGAAAGAATTGCTTTGGCACAAAGTGAGCAAACTACACTAGCTGCGTGGTTTCAATTAAATTGTACTGACTTGAAGGCAAATGAATTGTTATACATTGACATTTCATATCATTATGTTTTTGTTAATGGATTATGGCGAAAAAGAAAAAACTGTGGAAATTAAATTATAACTAGAATTTACACTGTAAGTCCAAGAGATTTGAATGTTTCTGCTTACGTATACTGCTTTTAAATGTTCCTGGTGCACAATGTTTTGAATAGTTGAGAACTGTTAATGACACAGTTTATGACACATTTCATTTAGCTGCGCAACACAGAAACTTCCTGGCTGATGATACAGAATGGGAAAGATGTCTAGAAGAAGCAGCACTGTGTCAAATGCCATGGCAGATGAGAGAACAATTTGCATTCATTTGCACATTCTCAAATGCTCCAATTGCATTAGCTTTGTGGGACAAAATGAAAACAAATATGTTTGAAGACTTTTTGCAACAATGCAATGAGCCTATTGCAGAATTAAAAGCATTAATTTAAATTCAAGAGGTCTTTCTCTCTCGTGGATTAAATTTTAATCTGCCAGATCCAGGATTCATAGATGAAATAAACTTTAAAGATTATAGCTTCAAAACCAATAACACAAGAAATAACACAAATAACACAAGAAAAACTTGCAACTTTAAATACATTACAATTGCAAGCATTTAACGCCATAAGAGGATTACTTGCTCAAAGAGCGTTATTTCTATCTAGATGGACCTGGTGGATCTGGAAAAACATTTCTATAAAATTTATTGATGAGTTTCGTTCCCGCACAAGGTCAAATAGCACTGCCATTTGCAACAACTGGAATTGCCTCACTTTTCTTAGAAGGTGGAAGAACTGTGCATAGTGGATTTAAACTGTCAGTTCCCATTCTGGAAACATCAGTGTCAGATATTTAAATTACATCTTTACAAGCAAAAAAAATTAAGAAAAGCCCATTAATTATAATCGATAAAGCTCTAATGATGTCATGCCATGCGCTACAATGTATTGACCGTTTGTTGTGTGAAGTCATGGATAATGATTTGCCTTTTGGTTGAAAGGTGATGTTATTAGGTGGAGAGTTTAGGCAAACAGACATTGTAAAAGCATGTATAAAGTTAAGTACACTATGGAAACTCTTTATTCACCTCAAATTAGAACAAAATATGAGATCAGAAGGACAAAATGAATTCAATGAGTGGCTCATCAAAATTGGAGAAGGAAAAACAGAACAAATTAATAATTTACCCGATGATACCGTGGAAATTCCATTGCAAATGATTTGCAAACAGGACATTATATTTGCTATATTCCAAAATACAATAACTAACGATGATTATGCAGAGCTTGCAACCAAAGTAATATTAACATCCAAAAATAAAGATGCATTGCTTCTGAATAATGAAATATTACAATTAATAGATGCCACACAAAAAAAATTACACAGTGCTGATTGTGTACTTGGTGATGACAAAGAAACTCAGACAAACTTTTCAACTGAATTTATTAATTCATTAACTCCATCAGGAATGCCTCCACATATTTTGCAGCTAAAAAAAGGTGCAATTGTCATGTTACTGCGAAATATGAACCCAAAAAAGGGCTATGTAATGGGGCCAGATTAATTTTTCAAGAATTAAAATACCATTTCATAAATGCAGAATTTCTCAATGGTACCCATAAAGGTGAAAGAGTTTTCATACCAAAAATAGATTTGGAAATAGCAAAGTAGCTTGCCTTTTATACTTCAAAGAAGACTATTTCCCATCATCATGGCATTTGCCATGACCATTAATAAATCACAAGGACAAACTTTTAAAACAAACGGTTAGAATCTTTTTAGAAGAACCAGTATTTAACCATGGACAACTGTATTTTGCATTTTCAAGAAGCAAGAATCCAGCAGAAATTAAAGTTTATATTGAAAAAAAAACAAAGTAAATGTGATTTATTAGATGATGGTCGAATTTTTTTAAAAACATTGTCTACTATGAAGTATTGTAAATTAATTTAGAAAAAAGACAATACAACTGATCTACAAATAACCCAATTTAAAAAGGACAAAATATAGATAACAGGGGTTTTATTTTAAGGACACAATTTTATGTCATTCAGGATCTTTTTGGAGGACCACTATTTCGCAAAGGACACTCTATAAAATGGCAAAACAACTGTGGTTATACCCCACGGACAAACTTTGATGTCTTTTTTTAGAAGACCCCTATTTCACATACTAAACCACTTTCAAAAACTACAAGAATAACAACAAAAAGTGAACAAAAATAAATAAATAACAACAATAAACAGTGGTTATATCCCATAGACAAAATTACAAGTCTGCTGGGCTCTTTTTAAGGGAACCACTTCGACATACAAAACAAAAAAATATTGGAATTTCTTGGAAGTGACTTTTGCCAGGATTTGCCCCTCAAAACAGTTACCTTGCATTTTCTTAAATTTCCTGTTTCAATTTTAATACATTAAGTTCATGTTTGTAAGATTAAAATTGTGTTCTCCAAGGACTGAAACATTGTTTCATTGTATATAATTAAGGGTTCATGTTAGTAGGAGGATGATCATTTGTTGTAAAATTAAAATGTTTAATTACTAATAGAGTATTGATCCAGGGAGTAATCCAATCGCCAGTTAATTTGCTCACGAAGGAATTCATTTTTTTGCCCACTTTTAAACAATTGACCAAGTTTCACTGTTTTGTTTTTTTTGGTTTGCTTTTCTCTGGATTCACTATTCAAGATCACTGTATTTTTTGACAAAGTTTCAATGTTATTACATTACATTAATGTTTGCATTGTTAACATGGTATTTTACAAGGTTTGAAAAGTTGTTTTATTGGATGTTATTAAGGGTTTATGTCAGTAGGAGCATAGTCATTTGTTCAAAATGTAAATGTATAATTAAATAGAGAGGATTCATCCAGGGAGTAATCCGATTGCCAGTTAAATTAATCCCCCCTCGCTTTGATACAATTGGCTAAGTTTCAATGTTTTTTTTTTACAGTTTGCCTTCCTCTGGATTCAATACCTATGTACTTCACCAGTAGTTCAACTACAAGTTGCATGTTAAGAAGCATTCTGTAATGGTTTAAAATACTCATTCATACAAAGTTGAGTTGTTAGTATTGTTAAAAATAATTGGTTGACCACTGTTTCCAATATAAGTTGCATGTTACAAAGCTTTATGTAATGGTTCACAATACGTATTCATACAAATGTAATGCATTGTTATATTATTACTGCATACATGACAATTAAAAGGGTTAATATGGTTAACCTTTTCAATGTTACAAAAAAAAAATATATATTATAGTTGTTTTACTTCTTTGTAGATAACAAAAAGGTTTAGAGTGTCAGAGACTCACATTGAGATTGTGGCAAACAGCATTCCCAGCTTTAAAATGTTATTGACCGTCATTTTTTGACGGGCAAGTCGCTAGTTCATTATAATTGAAACTCACACCAGTCATGTTCATTAGTGAAGAGATATGTAGTCATATATTGCATTTCAGATCCATCTGCAGTGGCGAATGACACTGATCGAATGCCTGTTGGAAACTGGGTTGAGTGTTCACTCACATGATGGTATTGTACTGCTCGAAGATGAAGAGCATGCCTTCATGGTCATGAGATTTGGCTATTAACATATACAGAGACAAGAACAAGATATCAATCATAATAATATTCTGATTAACTACAACACCTCATCTCAAGGTCAATCCACACGGAACATCAATTGTTTAAATGTTAAACATAACCAGACATGTACACACTCTGTAGCCAGCCAATAGTATGTCAACATCTATACAAATCAGTATTCAATGAGCAGTGATCAAGAGGAGGACTTTGTGGATGGTCCTAAGACCGCCTCTTACGCCCCGTCTCACTTTTCCACGTCTTGGTGATGTAGGAGCATGGGGTGCCACTATGTTGGGTGGCTGTGGATCAGGTTGAGATGGTGGTGAGGTCTGAGTTGAGGAGGTTGCCGTATCAGGGTGCAGTTGTGCAACCGAAGGCTGGAGAGGTATGAGCTGGCGTTCAGCTAATTGGATGAGTTGCTGTCTTTCCCGAATCGCCCGTTCCTCATATGTCTCCATCCTTCAGTTGTGACTCCTCACCTCAGAATGGAGCGATCTGGGGCTCTCCCTGGTGAAACAGGCCAAGATTTCTCTCAAAGTCAGAGGTGATGGTGTTGACGGCATCGGGGCCGAAGGTGACGGCATTGGGTCCAGAAGTGACGGCCGCGGAGACAGAGGTTTTGACAGCAGGGCCGGAGGTGTCGGCGGCGGGGTCAGAGGTGTGGGCAGCAGGGCCGGAGGTGTTGGCAGCAGATCTGGAGGTGTCAGCAGAAGGTGGGAGATGACGGCAGCAGGGCCATAGGTGTCGGCAGGAGTGCTGGGGTGTTGGGCCATGTTGGGGGAGCCCATTGTGTGGGAGGCCATGTTGGGGGACCCAGTTGTGTGGGGGTGGTTGTGGCCTACCATTGCTGCAATTTTGTTGTAGCTGGTGGCAGCTGTGATGATGGCTGGGGCCAGGACAGGGGTGGTGGAAGGGACTGGAACAGCTGTGCATGATGCTGTTGAATGCCCAGCTTGTGTGGATGGTCATGGGCCCTCTGGAATGTCCTGGCCTTCTTCGTCAACCATTCCCACCTCCAGTGGAGCCTCCACCTGTTCCTCTGTGGTGGCCTTGTCCTCCTTGGTACTGAAATGGAAGAAAAAATATATTTGAGTTGCTTTCCCTACACAATTGACAGCTATGTGTTTCCATATCCTTAAAATCATGGTCACCTGTGATTGACTGTGGTGCTTGTATTACACAGGTGAACCACGGTCTGCATAATAAGCATTGTGGATCATGGCTCATATAAATATGTGTACTGCAGGTGAGGTGTGTCATTTGCATGTGCATCAGACACATGCTCTGCTGGATCTGCTGTGCAGTGTGTGAGACTGACCAATTTGTGACATGTTCTCAGCAAGGGTTATTAATATGCCGCTAAGACATGCTCCAGGTTAGAACAGTATATGACACGTACATGCAGTCCTACAGAGTCTGTATCCACATATGCCGCAGTGTGCACACCCAGACATGTACTCTCTTTTAAATGTTAAATCAATCTTGATCCAATAGGAAATCATACTCAGAATCAGTTTTAAATGCAGGTATTGGCCAGACATTTAATTAATACAAATTATGAAAATTATATGTTTTCTACCAGGATTTACATGGTTATTGATGCCCCATAAATCTTCAGTCATAGCCATAGGGCTTATAGTGCTTTTATGTCAGTTATTTATGCGTGTGGGCAGGGGTGTGTGAGCCAGAATAATTCTAGGAGGATACAGCTCATTGTATACACCAGCCAGAGAAAAAGCTTAATTATACATAAATACAAACATCATGATATCTGCAGAGTATTTGTCCACCCCATCCCTTCCACCAGTTCATACACCAATGTGTGTGGTATGATATGGTACTCACTTTGCATTGTTCTTGGCATACCCGTATCCACCTGTCCTGGTAGGCCCACTGATGCTGCTGACTCAATTCACTCGTTCAGGGTCTACTCCCATCTACAATATGTGATATCTGCTGGTGGCCCACCACCAGTTGCATGTGCAGCTCTTGCGTCCTCTGCTATCTTTCTCTTCACCTTCAGCCGGCTGTCGTCATATCTCTGTTTGACAGACTTTACGTCCCTATTTGCAACTCCTAATGCAGCAACAGCTGAAGCTATCTGACTCCAGGCATCTGCCTTCTGGCTAGGCCTCACATCTCTCCCACCATGTAGGATCCAATAGCAGGCACGGATTTCCATGAGGAGGACATCCATCTCCTCTAGGCTATAATTGGGGGCCCTGTACTTTGCCACAGCCTCTTGCCCTCCCAACTATGCCTGGGGTTCCTGGTCTTCCTGTTCTCTCCTTGGGGCTGGTCCCTCATTCCCACTGCCCCTACTCCTTGTGTGCATACATCCCCCCTTCCCTGCTCTCCTCCACCTGTACCTCCCCTCCCTGACCTGGTTCTCCTTCTCTCCATACCTCTACTGCTCATCCTCTCTTACTCTCCTCACTCTCCTCTTCTCCTCACCCCCCCCCCACCCCACCCCGGTGTTCCCCTGGCTCTTCTTCTCTCCTCTCTTTCCTCACTTTACTTTCCTTCTCCCCTCCTATAATTTCTGAAATAAAAATAAGGATAAATAAATATAATATATGTGGATGTGTATGTGGTAAAACAAGAATGTGATTATTATGTGTAGTATAGTAACTGTATGGGCGGGGGGGGGGGGGGTAGGTGGGGTTATGGGGGTGTAAATGTGCTGTAGCCTACCTAAGTACCTAAGTATAGTTATGTGTACATGATAACCTATGTGTGTGAATTATGGGATATTGGCATTTCCTTTCTGCTAACTGCTAACTGCTCTCTCTCTCTCTCTCTCTCTCTCTCTCTATCCCTCTCTCTCTCTCTCTCTGTCTATCTCTCTCCCTCTCTCTTCCTCCCTGTTCTATTGGTCCCTTATACCGTATTTTTATTGTTTTCTTTTAGACCACAAATTTTACCTGCATCCTGGTTTCAGAAGGCCTCACGGGTTACTCTGAATTCTGGGAGTTCTTTACACACCATCAGCCCCAAATTTTACCTGCATCCTGGTTTCAGAAGGCCTCACTGTTTACTCTGAATTCTGGGAGTTCTAAACATCAGCCCCAAATTTTACCTGCATCCTGGTTTCAGAAGGCTTCACTGGTTACTCTGAATTCTGGCAGTTCTATACACACCATCAGCCCCAAATTTTACCTGCATCCTGGTTTCAGAAGGCCTCACTGGTTACTCTGAATTCTGGGAGTTCTAAACATCAGCCCCAAATTTTACCTGCATCCTGGTTTCAGAAGGCTTCACTGGTTACTCTGAATTCTGGCAGTTCTATACACACCATCAGCCCCAAATTTTACCTCCATCCTGGTTTCAGAAGGCCTCACTGGTTACTCTGAATTCTGGGAGTTCTCTACACACCATCAGGTATGGAGAAGACCTTGAAAGCTGCATCTTCCCATGAGCCAATATCTTTTATTAATATTTCTACTATATGCTTGTTATTATATTTGATGACGTAGAATTATTTCTAACATTAGTTCAAACTCTTACAAATGTTTACGTTATCTTGCCTGGCTTTACTCCCCCTTCCCCCTCTTATGGTCTGTATAATTTGCCTAGATCCCCTCCTTTCCACATGTCTTGGCATTTCCTTTCTGCTAATAGCTAACTGCTCTCTCTTTCTCTCTCTCTCCCTCTCCCTCTCTCTTCCTCCCTGTTCTATTGGTCCCTTATACCGTATTTTTATTGTTTTCTTTTAGCCCCAAATTTTACCTGCATCCTGGTTTCAGAAGGCCTCACTGGTTACTCTGAATTCTGGGAGTTCTGCCCTCCCTCCCTGCCCCTCACCCTCCCACACCATTTCTGAATAAATATATAGTGAAATGGGAATCACCTGACTTTCCTACTTGCATATATTATCTCACCACTAGGGGCAGACAACATATTAAATGCTAGAGCCCTCACCTCTGTTCACTTCTCTTCTGACCGTTTTTATTTCTTATCTGTTTAATCTTTCCCTGATTTCTGCCCCTTCCATTCCCTTTAGATTGTAAGTAGCGAGTTTTCAGTCTTCTAGGATGCTTTGGGAAATAGCACTTTCTGCAAAGATTCTAAGCTCAAAACAGGGTCCTCCATTTTTGGAAGGTTGCTAATGCTGTATTTTCCCTTGTTTTTATCCCCTGTATTGGGCTACGGAATATGTTGGCGCGTTACAAATAAAAGTTAATAATAAAAAAATATATATATATTAGATCAAAATATCAAAAAACAAAGCTCCTTCTCTATCTCACTCTAATGCTCACAAACCGACCAACGCCTAGACCTGTGTGTTCACTTGCTCAGCTATAGCACAGTCAATGATTTACGTTTTTTGCACCCTTTAAAAATCTTTCATGCTGTGTTAATTGCGGTTCCCCACTTTCCATTGGTTGTTACCCCTGAGTCGCACTCCGTGATTACGTGTTTGGATAGTAGCGGCCGATCGCGGCTCGGCCAGCCCTTTAACAGCTTGCATGCGCGTAAAGGGTTTGCGGGCTTGCGTCTACGGTCTGTAGGTCACAGCATGGTTGAATGGAATAGCTCTGTAATGTGGCAGAATTTCAAGCCTGCAGGCTCTGCGGGTGTACCGTTGCCGCTATGGGCTTGGAATTTAATAGGGCTGCTAGACATCTATTTGAATTAGCTATGATGGTCTGGAAACTTTTATCACTTTTTACTATATATTAAAGCACCTTGGTGGTCATATATTTAACATTTACCATTTTGAAGTACTGCACTTGAAAAGAGGCAACATACTTTGAGAATGTAAAAAAAACAACAAACAAAGCCTATAATTTATTATTTCTATAGGCAATTATGCTGGTATTGAATCTATATACTATTTTGTTTTTAGTAGTTTATCTTCTTGAGATGGGAGGAGTCTTTGAATTGTCTGTCTCCACAATGGGAATCTGACAGTGTACGCAGGACTATAGGGAAAAGCATTAGTTTAAAAAGAAACACCCATGTGACAAAGTAACAGGCAGCAGTTGGCAAGCAAGCAAAATGGAAGTCTGCAATAAAGAATAATTTTATGTAAAAGTTGCAAAATATCATTCTTTTTTCTTTCTATAAAACATTTTGCCCGTTATCATATTTAACTAGTAACTTGCCCATCATAAATTAAGATATTATAGAATGTTAACTTGAATTGTCTGTGCTGTCACTAGCTGTGCTTTTTCTCTCTCCCTCTCTCTCTGTGCTCTCTCTCTGTGCTCTCTCTGTGTGCTCTCTCTGTGTGCGCTCTCACTGTGCACTCTCTGTGCTCTCTCTGTCTTTTTGTGCGTTCTTTGTCTCTCTCTGCACCTGCTCTCTCTCTCTGAGTGCGCTCTCTCTCTGTGCGCTCTGTTTGTGGGCGCTCTCTCTCTGTGCTCTCTCTCTCTTGGCGCAGTCTCTCCCAGCACTGTGTCTCTTGCTGCATAAAGGCCGTGAGAAGCTCTGAGCAGTGTACTGCACATGCGTGCATGAACCAGTTCAACGGCAATGTGCCACCTGCCCAGTAGACACTGCCAACAAATCCTTAGACCCATAATTTATCTTATATAAATAAATATTTATATATACATATATATATATATATATATATATATATATATATATATATATATTCATTCATATATACATAATACGTTGGCATATAGATAAACATTATATATATATATATATATATATATATAACTAATCATATATAAATATAAATATAATATATATACATAATAAGTTGGCTATAGACATATATATACAATGATGCATTGCACCGGGTGCATCAGTGGTAGATCCGCCTTTTCTTCCTGTCCTGGGAGTAGAGTTGAAATTCTTCCCCCAAATTTTTTTTGGGCATCTACACCCATGCCACAGTGGCCCTATAATGTTTCAGACTAAGCAAATGCGACCAAAGAATGGGCAACTCTATACAGTGTGTCCTATTGGATGTTACCACTCATGATGCAATCTCTTGAGTTTCAGCTCGCTTGTGCCATTACATTGGTAAAAAGGTATAATCTCCTATAGTGTATCAGTCCTATTCTGTCCTAGGCACAGACAAATCCCAAAATGTTAAGCACATCTTACCTGTGCAATAAAAACATTAAAAGAGACAATAACAACATTATACATAGGGAGATCCTCAGGAGAAATTCAATTGTGTCCAGCCCCGCCATCAAAAATATTGGGGCCCAATCCAAATTTGATTCATAATTATGCTAATAAAAAAGGACAGGCTTCTCATACAACTGCCTATTCTCCCCCCTTGTCATCTAGATTTGCTGTCATGGCAAAGCAGAGGGGAATTGCCTGATATTTTTAGTTTGATCTACCCTTAGGGACAGAGTAGTTCTGATATTCTACAGGAAAATGTGCATTTACATTAATGCAAATGAGCTAAAGTTCTCTTTAAGATTTAAATAAAAAATAGTGACTTGTTTACCAAATGCACATATTTGTTAAAATCAATATTTGAATGTGTTTAGTGGTACCTAAATTTTTGGTTATTTTACTGTATTTCACACATACTTAATTCAAGGATGTTTAAAGAAGCAACTTGTTTTTAACGTTTTTTAAAGTTGCATGACCCTCCTACTTCAATAGTCAACACAAATGTGACAAAATGGCATGATTGAGAATTAGTGGTTTTGTATCAAAAGAACATATCTTGATTGTTTTGTTGTATTTTTTATTAAGCTTTTACAAATAAAAAATAACCTTCTACATTTGAAACAATTGTTCAGAGGACCTAAAAACTGTAAATCATACTTTAATGGAGCTTGAAGCAATCCACAGCATAAAGTCAAAGTGCCTCCTGTTTACCAATCCTAGGACTGATGCTGGTCCCTGGGACTTTGTCTGCCAATCATCAGGAATGAAGAAGGATGGGGACAGCCATGGGCATAGGAGCCCCAAAAAATCTGGGCGGATAAAAAAAAGACAAAAAATCTACATACAATAGTGGTGCACTATTCAATATAAACAAAATATGTTAGAATATAAAAGGAATAGTACTTATCCACCGCCAATATCCACTGCCATATCACTGTATAACACAGGCTTCCTTCCACCTTACTATCATATCACTGTATTGCACAGGATTCCTCCTCCCACCTCACTGTCATATCACTGTATAACACAGGATTGCTCCCACCTCACTATCATATCACTATATTGCACAGACTTCCTCCCACCTCACTATCATATCACTGCATAACACAGGATTCCTCCTGCCTCACTTCCCTCTAATTTTAATCGCTATATGATACTTTTCAAGGGGATAGTTATGTGTGGTAGGGTAGGTGCGATATGGGTGTTGAGGGAAAATAAGAGTAATTAGTGAAAAGCAGGAAGCAGAAAGCAGAGAGAGGAGATAGAAAGTGAGATGGGGATAAGTGAAGACTGGAGAAAGCAGAATAAAGAACAAAGAGTAGAATTAAGTTGGAGAGATAGGAATCAACTGAATATATTGCAAGAGTAAAGAAATAAATACAAAGGCCAGATGTTGCAAAAATACATGTCTGAAAAAGTATTCTATCAATTTTTATCTCCAATGTTAAATATACCTTTGTGCAAATACTTATTTTACTGCTCATGTCAAGTAGCCAGAGTCCTGGCTGCTCATTGCATCCTTCCAGAATTGTTAAAAATGGGTGGGAGTCAAAAGCTTTCTTGGGTCAACGCTTTCCTAAGAGAGACATACTGCTTCAAAGTGGCAAACTGTGGTAATGCATGATTAAGTTTAAATTCAAAATTTTGTGTGTCCCCTGTTCATATAATATAGAGGGGGACAGCCTAAAACTTTAAACATGCAATCAACTATTACCTTCAACTATAGATAGACTGTTGTCAAACCAGTACAAAAGTAAATAAAAATGTGTTATATGTAAGGTCCCCATCTCCATGAGTGCTAGAAGGGAGCTAGCCAGTTCCAAGATCAAAAATGGAAACCAATGTTATCAGTTTACATTGTCTACCAGAAACACAAACTCTATATAGATACTATGGGCCTCATTCTATTATCGGCCGTAAACCGGCCGTAAGGCTGCGATTCCTTGCGGGGGTTCAGTTAACTCGCGATTCTATTATACGGCCCCGCAAGGATCTCCCCTTACGGCTGGCCGCATATCTTGAAACCGGCCGTAAGCTCTGAAATATAAAAACGCAAAAATAAATTCAAGCCTGCACTGTACAGCTCTGTAAATGCTAGGGATCATATTGGGGGACATGAGGATTAATAGTAACCCCCTCTCAAGCTTGCACATCAGCCCAAACCCGAGTTCAAATTAACTGTTTATTTTCCGGCTGCGGCGTGGGCGTGTCTGAGGTGCTCCAAGCACTCTGGACTTTTTACATGTATATTTTACGTATATAAAAAAAATATTATTTTACGGATTTGAGTATAGGGTAATTATGAGCTATTTTTTCTAACACCTAAAATCACTTTATAGTCTTCTCAAAGTGCAGGATGGCTTTATTTGAGCTATTTTATGTGCTTAATTGGTGCTAGCGGGACCTGTTTGCTGCAAGTAAGCTGCGGCTCGTTTTTAGCCTTGCAGACAGGGTTCCCGGTGCAATAGAATCGCAACCAGGCTTTTCTTACGGCCGATTTCCTTGCGGCCGTTTTAGATCAAAGGCTTTCCTCCGGTGCGATCGGCCGCAAGAGATAGCAAGGCGCCCGGCCGCAAGCCTGCCGGAGTCCCCGGCCGGAGGGGAATAGAATAGCCGGAAAGCTTGCAGCCGGTCCTTGCGGCCCCGCAGCGGCTGCGGCCGATAATAGAATGAGGCCCAATATGTGTATGCTTATCTAACCAAATGCACATTATATATGAAGTTGCACTTTACATACAAAAATAATACAGCATAGTATCAGCTTCTTCACAGATACATACTCTATAGAACCAATCTGCAGTGTATTCACATGACTAGTGCAGCAGACCAAGATACTAATTTCTCCATTGGTGCACCTCAGCCCTCTTCATGCTCACAAATTTCCCACCATGACATATCCGGAATAACATTCCACAAAATTATGAAACATTTGTTTACCCAATCATAAATGGTAGGTTACAATGACTGCTAATCTTCATACACTGCCTCATTCAATTACTACATTTTAGAGATCCGGGCTCGCAAATGCAGATTGCAAGCTACATTGCTATTCAATTGCCTTCTGTTTGCGTGCTACAATCAGGTTACGTGCTGGGCACTACTTTCCAAGGCGGATCTGCTAATCACAAGTTACTTCCCCCAAATCCTTTGATCTTTCATGGCCGAAAGAGATGCGGCCGCAAAAAATCCCTAATCGTTATTCAATTCTTCCGATTTACCCTCAGTCAAGCCCGTAAGTGGCTAAATGCGAACAGCAGGTTACTTGTACCAATGAGGTGTCGCAAAGGGCATACTTACAAATCGTAGTACTTATTAATCAAATAAAAAAGCAATCCAGTACTTTTATTAAAAGTGAAAGTGATTTTAGGCCTTAGAATTAATAGCACAACATTCCCCAACTCTCAAATCGGCATAAATAAATAGTTTATTTCATGTTCAATTTCCATTCCTAAAGTCCTACAGGCTTCAACCCTCAAGCCCATAGGACTTTGATATCCAACCTCCATATTTCATTGAAGTTCTACGGGCTTGAATAACGAGTTATGCGCTTGGAGGTCATTCAAGCCAGTAGGACTTTGGACGGAAATTAAACGTGAAATAAAGTGTTTGATTTTGGCGTTGTACACGCTTGATAATGTTGTGCTTTTAATCTTAATGTTACCCATACAGTGCTTTACAGTGCTGTCTTGAATTTATATTTACATTTACAGTGATCTGAGTTTGCGGGCCTGAAAAACGAGTTACAGCCTTGCTGCCGCGATCGTGTTCAAGCCCGTGAATGCTTACTGCCGATAGCATGGTTTGCGATTAGCTAGAAGGGGGACTTACTTGCGTGCCTGGCCAATTGAATAGCAGCGTAAATGAAGGGCAAAGCAAGGACGTAACCCGATTGCAGCAAATTGGCAATTTGCGATTGAGTTACGTCCCGCAATCAAATGAGGCCCACTGTTTTTATTTAATTAGTAAAATTGTGTCAAATATTTATCACAATTGGAAAAATCTCTCAGTGGCACTACTAAATGTGTTTATCTGTGGTTTACTGTGTGGTTGGTTGTGTTGATAGCTGGGTAGCTATTGGTGTGTTTGGAATTTCCTTAATTCTGTGGGAAAACATATTTTATAAAATAAAACAATGTAAGAAAACATAACCTAAGAATCGTTCGTGCCCTTTATGTTGCATTAGTTTAATCCTAGTTAAACAGATTCTGGTCAATCATTTGTTTAGTACTTGTCTCTGCTTTGCATGTGGAGCAAAGGAGTAATGACTTTAGTTTTTTTTGTTAATTTTTACCAGTTGCGTAATCTATTACTTTAGCCTCGTTCATCATTGTGAAAAAAAGAGATGGGCCTCTGCTACATGATAAAGAGCTTTGGGAAAAACACTTTTTCGGCTCAGTTGACATACTGATTCCAAGCGTTCACTGTAAATGTCTGTATGCAGATGAACAGTCTATCATGCATCATTTCACATTAAGCAGTTAACAGATCACTTAGACAGGAAATTGCTTTAAAACATCACTTTTTACATTATATGTAGGAGGACAATGTATAAAAGCAGATATTTTAATAATTGACATATGTGTAAATCGCTTAAATACAAAATGTAACTGACAGACTGTAATTTTGACATTTTCAAAGTATTTAGCTTGAAATTTTGCAGACAATATATGAATCCAATTAAATTCTGCCTTTTTGAGCAGGACTTGGTAGTAGTGAAGCAAAAAATGAATTTAGAAACTTTACAATATACATTTTAGCTTTTTAGCATGTATGCGTGTTTACAGATTTATGTTCAGTAGAAAATTATGGAGCAATATAAATAACACCTAAAAAAAATCTAGGTGGAATTTGATGTATCATAGGCTTCACATCAGTACTGATAGATCCGGTAACCTAGATTATCTTATCAGATATGTAGCTATTAGTTTGGTCTTAAAAATACTACTGGCTTTACATTAGTACCGTTAACATCTAAGTTTTTCATCTGTGCAGTTAATCACTTATCCATTGTTCATAATTTATGTTGACTCTTACAAGTTTATGGAAGTTCCTTAATAGATTGGCAACATGTTTTCAGCTAATCATGGCACAAAAAGAAAATTGGAATTCAGATTTTTAGAGTGACACACTTCCAAGGGCCGAACAGCTTTATAGAGGTTGGGAACTCTATAGTAATGGGGAATTACCGTAAATAAAAGGAATTCTTCTAGCTCACCAGGACAGAAGGGACTTGATGGAATAGGTTGGACATTTGTTAGTGGGGGTAAAGTGACCACTGTAAATCATACAGTTTAAAAAAAAATGTTTATTTACATGTTAATTACCTTTCACGTATTGGAAGGTTCCCATGCTACTGTTCAAGTGCATTGGGAGAATGCAGGTGCTTTTTAGTTTTTAAAAGGGGCAGGAGGACCACCATGTTGAAGCTATTTATGTCTAATTGTTGGGGAACGTTAATAATTCATATTTTAAAAATGAATTCCTTAACTGCAGGGATTGCTGTATAGAAGTGGTACGTGTTTTATCCTTAACCTAATTTGCAAGACAGAGAGGAGGGTTTCCTGGAAGTATCTAAGCATTACATACTATAAATTATTTAATGCTTTCTAACAGTCGTTTCTTGATATTCTTATTATTGTGTGGGTTGTTTTTGTGCATCTATTGTGGTTAAGTTCCCTTAGCATGGGGATTAGCATGCATACACACATTTTAATAAGGGTTACATTATCTACACTTTAGTAATATTTGAAGTTTACAGTGTGTGTAAACGTGTCTAGTGTAATCTTTATTTTGAACTATTCAAAATAAAAATCTTTCCCTTGATGTAACTTTGCTTGCTCCATACATCCTTACACACTTTTTTGAGCAGATATGGATGGTGAATAGAATTAAATTGGCGCAGCTGGAAAGCATCAAAGGTTATATTTTACTAATTTGGCATGATGTAAATCTTCCTTTGATGCATCAAACATGTATACTTGATTAAATTGTGTCTGACACTGTAAATGACAAAACCATGATCTCTACACTCTAAATATTTACATTAAAACTATTATTCACTGACATTAAAACACATATTTAATCGCAAGCTCATTGTTTAAACTGCATTGCTCCACATGCCACCTGGTTCCATTGCATATGAGATTGCCCAATGACTTATAGAAAGCAAACCAAACATAATGCAAAAAAGACTCTAGATGTTATCTTTCAATCAACACCAGATTGGGTTATTTTTGCAATATTTATTCAATCAGAAAAAAGCTGTGTGAGAAGTTACATAAAAATCTTCTACACAGAGTATCTGCTGCGGCATGAAAGGCTATACACTGAAAGTGTCTCTAAACTGCTATTCTAAATACAGTTATGGAAACTACTTGATTGATGTCACCATTTTTATGTAGACTGTATAGACACCTTACTACTCTAAACCAGACATTTACAACCTTAGCAAGGTCTTCACTAACTAAAAACTTTTGTAAATAAAATATGCTATGTGCTTAAATAGAGCCCTATTCAATTTACTGAATCACAATTTAATAAGGCTGTAAGTTCTTCCTTAGTAGCTGGCAACCTTATCTGCTTACATTCCCTGTGACAACTAAAACTAGTTTTAGAGAGACTTTCAGAATATTGCCTGGTAAACCAAGAAGCAACTCTAAGGTTTATAGCATCACAATCAGTCTAGGGTTCCAAATCTGGGGATGGGAAAATATACGAGGGATATGATGTTCAAAATAACAAAATAATAGAAGAACCAACCAATTATTAAGACAAAACATTAATATTCTTTTGTACTCATATCCGTTATTTGAGTATACAGGTTCTAAAAATGATCAAATGCTCAGGCAAGTATATAAAGGATGAACCAGGTATATGATGTTGAAATGTATGAAAAAAGCTGTTAAACAACATATTGGAAAATAAATTTACAGGATATGTCAAGTCGATTTGTCTTTACATTTACATCTACTACCAAATGGCATAAAATTAATGATGAGGATTTAAACCAATTCCTGCATTTTATATATCGAACCTTATGTGGGAAATATCTGTCACAGTCAGATATTCCCCCCAAAAAGGGGCGCTAATGCTAGGAATGAGAAACATCAGAAAAAAGACAATAAGAAAAACATCTAATCCTGTCTCCTGGGCTTAACAATGGCTACAATTACCAATGAGGAGTCAATAAAATATAAATTTTATTATAGTAATTAAAATAACAATGAAATGTTATTGAACATTATAGCACTTATTTCTAGGCCTAATCAAATATTTCCAACAAAAAAAAAGTAACTAGTGCTGTTTCAATAAAAGTATATACCTACTGAAACACAAGTTACAGTGCTCACTGTCTCAAGGTTTTGTTAAAACTAAACAAATGTATCCAACATAGTTTCAAGGCAGCATAGTAAATAGTAGCCAAATGCATTCTGTCCAAGAGACAGAAAGCGCTAATTATGTGTTTTACTTATTGTCTTTTTTTCTGACATATTTATACCACACTTTCAAAATGTTTGTATTTTTTAAATGTCAGCTCACATTTTTCATTTTGAGTGACAATAATTGGATTTCTTCTGTATTGTGCTGAGAAGACAATTTCATCTAAATAGATAATATGATGTCTTCTGTCTCACCAATTCAACTTAAATTCCCCGGGGCTTTAGACACCCTGAAAAAACGCAATATTTAGAGAAGATTAAATGATAGCCTACTTAAAAGGACATTGAACATAGTTTTTTGCATGGAGAAATATTAAGTAAAACCTGTTTAAACTTCATTAAAACTAATATGAAGTGCAGAGAGCATAGTTTAGTTTGTAGATCTCATTGGCTGGCAGAAGCCCCCAAAAGCAGTAAAACTTCTAAATATGTTTTTGTGCTCTGAGATGTTTATTTGAAAAAGGAAAATACACTGTACACATTATCAAATACCCTGATATGTCCAATCAAGCTCTTGTGTGCAGGACTCACTATTGCTCCTAATTTTTTGTCCTGTTGCTCAAATGAAACATATTCATAACACACTGACTTTCTACACTAGTTGTGGGCAACTTGGTCCTATGAGGACCGCCAATAGGCCAGGATTTCAATATCTCTTTTCTTGAGCACTGGTGTATCAATGAAATTGAATTAAATGGAGTGCAGAGAACCTGAATACACAATTATGGACATCTGGAAATCCAGTACTATTGGTGGCCCTTGTGAGACCAAGTTGAGCATCTAAGTTGCTGACCTACACCTAAAATATATTATTACACCAATTTCTTGTGGAATTAAATTATAATTATTCAATTGAAAAAGATAGCTTAACCAAAATGAAAATACACTCCATCATCAAACATCAATGGAATAACTAATTACTAAATATTTTTATTTCAGTATGAAAATTATATTTTTTCTTTGTACTGTATAGATTACAAAATGGAATGTCTCCTTATACTGTGAGGTGGTCCAGGGATGCTCACAAAATGCTCTTTGTTTAAAAGAAACTTGTGCCAGAAGATACATTTTTGGTACTTTTCTTTCCACCAAAAGCCTATTACAGCCTTATTAAAAATGTGTAGCTACCAAGGTGTGAACCTCACACATCCATTTAAATGTACCACATAAAAGAGAGAACATTAGACGAGATAGCTCCACTGGAAACACTGCCAACTTTTTAAAGAAGCTTAAGGCTTTTACAATTCAAAATTAAATATGTGCTGATTATTCCATGTGAATGTTTCCTTGAATAGAGTGTTGTCTGATTCTATTAGAATAATTAGTATTGTTTTATAGTGAGTTAACTACTTTGTGAAAAAGAACAAAGTAGTAATTTAATGAACAACCATGCCAACATGTTGTAAAGAGACAGATAATTATATGTATGATTTTCTAAAGATAAAGAAAAATCATATCATGATTTGTAAATGCACACACTTGGCTATAATTGATGTATGTTTTTTTTTTATTTTCTTTTGTTGTGCGGCTGCTATCAGATGATATTGAGAAAAGACAATTAATGCATTTGTAGAAATACTAAAGTTTTTTTTTCAGCACATATATTATTACAATTTGTTGTTATTAAAAATGTTAGTGGAAGTGTTAAATAACTGAAAGCTGTGTATTTTAAGTAAAAATTACATGAAAAAAAAAGTCTTCCCAGCAATGGTCTAGCAAAACTATCACTAAATTCTGTTTTACAAGTTTACTGTTGCTCCTTGCTGGCTGCAGTGAAATGTTTTATGTTTTTATTTCATCCATTTGGTAAAACAATTAGGGTTCACTTGAATCACAATAAGTCACAGCCAAAACAAGCAAGAATTTTAGGTGATAATTGCCACTTGTTTATTTTTTACACAGTGCCTAACAAGTTAAACTAACATGCCAAGCATATTTGTTTTAGGAATGCCAAAAATTAGTTGGAAGTTAAATGTGTAATCTTTATAAAACAAAATAGTACTTTTTATTATCAATATTAAAAACCTGAAGAAGACTCTGCTACAGAAAAGTCAGATTATTTTCCTTTGTGTAAGACGAGAACAACTATCTAGTGAAATACTGTTCTTCAGTATTGATCTGTTCCTTCTAAAGTCATTTTTAAAGTGTCAGAATAGGCACACAGGAGATTTCAGATGACAAAACCAGTTAAGGAACAAAGCAAAGGTACCAACACCACAGAATAATTACTTATAATATTTATTAAATTAAAGGGTGCTTATTTTTCTATGTTCTTAAACACTTTAACCATTATCGAGCCCTGTTATTATTACTATTATTAGCCTTTATTCATAAAGTGCCACTATTTCACAATGCTATATACATTGGGAAAATACATTTTATATAGTGAGTATATGACACGTAACAGTACAATAACATTAACACATATTATTACAAAAGGAGAAGAGCTTATGTGAGCTTACATTCTAAAGGAGATGGTTAAGAAATTGATGCACAATGAGAGGTGAGATAAGTAATCATCAGTAAGTTGAAGAAAGTGTCAAAAGTGCCTACTGTATGTTCTAAATTATACGCAGTCCTGGAATTATCAGACTTTAATGCAATTTTATCTAATCAGGTTCCATTTGATGCCATCCGGGTTACCCTATAGGTTGCTTGCTTATTTATCCATAAAATGATGTAATGTACCAAGCACTATTTTAGCCACAAAGAATTTCTTTTGGCTTAATGCACACAATTCACACAGGGATTTATTCATTCTGTTAGGGTGAGAATTCCACCCTGCTTTGTTTCCACATTTCATACTTGTTTTATCTTGCCAAGGTTTAGAGCTTGTAGTGCCTTGGGAGCAGCTGACAGTATTCCCACAGGAACCCCTAGCCATGGGGACCATCATGGAACAGCACCGCTTTGTTTGATGGGATTCAGGGATCCTTTGAATGACTGTCACAAATGGTGCTGTGGGTATAAAATGCATTTTCCAGGCATTTGCGTTGTCATATCACCTACCCATTATATCCTTACTATACATATAGTTCACACATGTTTGTCTTTACTTGCAAAAAAAGCCCCAATTTAGAAAAAAAAAAATTCCCACACAGAGAGCTTGTAGGAAACAGGAAGTTGGTGACAGTGACCAAGGGCACGACCTTCCAGACCTCACTCTGTCTAATGTAATACAATCCCCTGGCAGTTGTGAGAAGAAAGGAAAAAGAGGTCTAACCCTTGCTCTGCAAATCACAGACTGTGATGACAAGCAAGACCTAGTTAAAATCACCACCTTGGCTTCTGCCATCAAACCAAGACCAAAGAGCTGTGATTTACTACTGGGTGATTTCAGGGCTGTATCACTTTCTCTCCAGCCATTGTAGCTGTGCATTGACACGTCACTGACTTCCTCTTCACATGAAGAGCTAGGGATGGCTGCAATGGGATGTGGAATACACTTGCACCACCTGCTTCTCAGACATATATATGATATATATAAGTCAAGTCAGCTCTGTTGTTTTATTTTCTTAAACAGCTGCCTTGGGTCATACAAGGAATTGCTGACTAGTTGTTTGTACCAGTATAATGCAAGGAGGACAAATAATGTATGCAGTATATATTCTCTCAAGCATGGCCTTTTGATTTAATTTGGGTTGTTATTTTTTTATACATGTATTATATTTACTACTATTTGTGAGGAATTAAACAGAAGTGTAGATTTTTATTTTGGATAATCAATTGGATATTTATAATGGGTAGCCTACTGTCTATAATCTGCATTCTTCGGTTTTTGCAATAATAATAAATAATATATATAGCACATTTCTTCCAGAAGGGACTGAAAGCGCTTAGGAGGGGAAAGAAAAAAAAGAGGGCGAAGAGCATGGTCTTTGGTCTCTTTTTGAAAATGCCCATATTCTTTTACAATATCTTGGTGCTGCATATATAAAAACTCAGGATCTTGAAGTTTTTCCCTAATGATTCTGCAGAAAGGTCAGTTTACTATCCTTTTAATAATTTTAGCATTTATTCTGAGATATGCTTTTATCCTAAAGTTTACTTAATATGCATATTTCAAGCGTTACAGCATCCCTTTTCTTTCTCCCTCTTTCTCCCCCTTGTTTCATTTTTGTAATAATATTAATTTAGTAATAATCCAAATATACAAGTCTTGTGGATTAAATAAATAATTTTCTCACCATTAATATACAAATAATCCCCAAAGTATAACTACTATAATGACATATTACTTGTGCTATTCTGCATAATATTATGTCAATGTGAAAAGGAAATCAATTGACTTGAATAGGAAGGGAATGAGAAGTTGTTTACTTAACCCAATTGCTTGCGTTGTTCAGTCGTATCCGACTCTCCATGACCTCATCGACCATAACACACCATGCTTGTCCACATGGAGTTCATGGCAGAGATACTGGAGTTCCTTCTGCAGTGGGCCACAGCATACAGTTCCTGCTATACCTAGGTGGTCTCCTGTCCACTGACCAGGCCCTAACCTACTTGGCTTTAGGCTGGTGTGACCTATTGGTTCCCTGACTGGAATATATCCCAGGTCATAGCAGTGAAAGCACCGAATCCTAACCACTGGACCACCAGGGAGAAATGCAAAGCATGGATAGTAAGTTTTAACTCATCTGTGTTCCCTAGCAAGTTATTTTAATTATTCATTGATCATTAATATAATTGCTATTTTATAATGTATAATAACAAAATTCAATATTATATTCATTTTCAAACATTTGAGTATCTGTGTCCAAGTGATTCTCTCAACCCTAATAAATTAATTAAGGGAAGGGTATAGGTTTCCACTGAGAAACATGTCTAAACAGTTTTAAGAATAATTCCATATAATAAGAGAATAAACCATCATTCATAAGCTGCCCCAACAGCAAAAGCTTGTTGCCAGGGGCAATCAACCCAAATGGAGATCATTGTGAACATTTAGAATATAACTGATAGACAGTCACCTCCCACCATTGACCTTATAGTGGGTGGATACCAGCAGCAGCTGGAGGCAGATACCCTTATCTATGAAAATTATTATATTGGTCAATATTACAATTATTATTATTATTAACCTTTATTTGTAATGGACGCTATTTTATTGCCCACTGTTATTAAAATGATTTGAAAGTTTCATGGATTAATACATTTCTCTACTCTATAGGCAAAAATCAGCTTATGAGTATGCAGAACATCTCATAAAACATTTTATTTTTATTAATATCTAAAAATCCCAGAGGGTGTCTACATGCAGCACCAGGGGAGCAATATTAACCCACTATTTACCTGCTGTTGTTTGCTCAGCCAATTTCCTTGCGGCTTCCTGTCAGCGGCAATACATAGCACATATCAGTGATACACTACATATCCCAGGCTGCTTTTCAGCACAAACAGGAACCCAGAGTTAATTAAAAAGTTTCAGCTAACTTGATTGGCCAAAACAAATCCTTTTAAATGTTATGCTAATATAGCCTGGATTTGGAGGGTGTTAACCCTAATGTTCAACTATCAGAAATTACAAGAGATTTAGCTGACTAAAATTTTCAAACACTTATTTGAGCTGTAGCAGCAATTAAACACACAATACTGTATTTCACAAGCATGGGAAGGCATGGAAACAAATTCAAATTAATTGCACAACAGTCTCAAACCCACAAATATGCATTTAAAAAATATTATTTTAAAATGTTTTTTCTGAGTAATATCGATCCCGGGGCTCAAGGGGTTAATACATATCATGAAACCCACATGGACCCGAACAGATGATCTGATGCATTTTATAGATTTATTGATTGCTTGATTGCGAGCCCGATCCGCAAATATTACTTATTGGCATTAATTAATTCTTGGCCGCCGATTGCAGATTACGTCTAACTTCCATGTTTTACTGATGTCATGGTGACAGTCTCATTTACTATTGGCTGTTTCTAAGAAGTAAATTATGGGCTTGCTTATTAGTATTATTATTATTATTATTATTATTATAATTAACCTTTATTTGTAACGCGCCAACATATTCCGTAGCGCTGTATAGGAGATAAGCACAAGGAATAATACAATGTTAACAAATTGCAGAAAAATGGAGGGCCCTGTTTTGAGCTTAGAATCTTTGTAGAAAGTGCAATTTTCCAAAGCAAGACTGGAAACTCACTACTTACAATCTAAAGTTAAGCCTACATTTCACCTAAAACCATATAGGGAAATAAAATATACTGAAATAAACTTTACTTTTGATCACAATGTCTGAAAGAAAAATGTGTTTCCTAAAGCCAAGGAATATATATTTATATGGACTGAATAGATACAGTGAAGCACACTAGTATATTAAAACTGACATTGACAAATGTTCCAGCAGTGCAGTATTTAAGTTAAGTCATTAAATAGTCATTGATCTTCATATCTTTTTTTTAAATAACATACAGAATTTACTAAATAAATAGTATTTAATCTTGTCCCCATTGCAACTATTCAAAAACAAAATGAAAGGACAGCTGCCATTAGTTTTTTAAATAATTTTTGTTTGCAATTATTCTTTACTGCTAGGCTTCATTTTCTTTTTCACCTCATTCCGTCTGCTGCTTGCTCAGAAGGGTGTGTCCTTGTAAACTTGTAAGCTTTCCATAAGCCCTACTGAAAGCACTGGTAGTTTAGCTGCCAAAATCCTGTTATGCAGATAGTAGCTTTCTCTACATTCAAAGTATCCTCCCAGTTGAGGTTGTTGATCAGCAAAATCCAAATGGTAGCTTCCATAGCAGCAAAGGTATTAATGTATTATTTAGTTTTACGTTTGAAAAATATATTGCCAATTTGTAAGTGTATTTCTTAAAAAAGTAGAATATTTTAAGTCTTTTACTTCAGTGCTCCTTTGCAAATGAGTCTACATTACTGATACTAATGGTACATCTGAATCATCATTTCCTTTTTTTAATTATATTTTTGTGACTTTATAATGGGATTAGAGTATTTCAAACTTAATAACACATGAATAGCAATAATTCACAAAATCTTTGTACAATTTGCGTATATTAAGTACAGTTTTGAAGGGCATGTTGGTTCTAATGTGCTGGCAATCAAAACTGATGTTTATTGATATAATACTTCTTAAATTGAAAAACGCATAATATAAGTAAAGGAATAAATACTTTGTCACACCAGCTATTTACAAAAGATGATCGGCATACACATGGTGATGTACATTTCACAGCTAAATTTGAAAACTAGGCAACATGTTTTTAGAACCTGTGTGTTCCCTCTTTTTCTTGTGTGTAGTATTGGTTTTGGTGTCTGTGGGGATTATCTCAAGGAGGGAGACTCATTTATTTATTCTTCTGTTATCAACAATTTTGTTTGTGTATGCCTCTGATGGGGTTTCTGCTGTACACCATTTGTGCCTACTGTTTATAGGGGTTAGACCCCCATTCCATGGTTCCTGTAAGAAAAGAAACAAGCAAAATTCACGTACATGTAAATCTAATCTTTGAGAAATGTCATCTGGGTGCTCAAAATATCCCTGATATACTAAGACCAGAGTAGCTGTCCCATAACTGTTTTGAAAATCTCTATCACATGCCTCCTGTAACCATATCCGATCTTGATGAAGTTTACACAAAAGTCTTCCAGAGTGCCCCAAATTTTAAAAAAGCCTATAGGTTCTTACAATTCCTCGTAAAGGCATAATAATGCCTCTTAGAATCTGGATGCCTGAAATCCATCGCTATAAAGAAGCTAACACCATACGTTGGATTTGAGGCCCCCCTACAGACACCCATGGTATTTTAAACTATAACCATTGGGATTTCTATGGACCCCCATGGCATCTAAAAGTAAAACCATCAGGTATCTTTCTTACAACCACAGGGACCCATATTATACTGTCATGGACCCGAAAACCCTTATGGACCCACACATGTTGATTGAAGAGTCGGACCTCTTCCTGCTTGATTGAAGCCCATGGTCCTCATCTTCTGACTGCGGAAATGAGCCTCCGTCTGAAAAAACCCTCCGCTCTATAAAACAGTTTACTCTAAAGGAGCTCCACCTCCGAGGATTTCCCATATGGGCAATTGGTTTTAAATTGTTCCTTCACCTTATATAGTACTAGGGAATTGCCCGTCAAAAAATGACGGCAATAGAATTGTAAGTCAAGGAATGGTGTTTGGCACAGACATTATTTTTTGTGGTGGTCTGAGATCTCTGCGCTCATTGCAAGGCTCTTGGTTGTTGTGTCATTGTAAGGTCGGCGCTGATCTGCTTTTTGCGCTTATTGCAAGGCTGTCCCATGGTGTAGTTTGTGTGCTATGAGCAGCGTTGGCGCTCGTTGTGAGGCGCGCAGTGAATGGCTTTTGCATTTATTGCGATAGTGTTTTTTTTTGTGTATATGTATTTTGTGATGCTAATTAAATAAGTAGTAAATTAATAAATTAATATACTTTACCTATTTGTAACTAATACATGCAGGAAGCATTGTGCTGAAGAGCTGACAATCTGTTTTGATGTTCCTGCAGCGTACAATGTAGGTTTGCAGTGTTGTGTAGCTGAGGTGTCAGCAATGTGTGAAGTGTGTAGAGTAAATAGGCTGCGTGCGTGTTAGTGTAGCTGTTAGTGTAGCTGGGTACTTCCGCATTCTGTAAGTTAGTGTTGTAAAATGGCGGCGATTGTGTATGTGGTAGGCGGGTTTGTATGATGAAGCGTTCTTGCTAATGGTGTATGTTGTAGGTCGTATGGGTTTTTGTAAAAGCCGTATTTGCTTTGTGGAATTTAGCGGCTTTAGGGGTCGTGTAGCCTCGTTTTTTTCGGCAACCATTTTTTCTCTCGCTTAGGATATTTTCGAGTGGCTAAACTTTGTAAATTTGACAGAATTTGAGGTTTAAGCAGTGTTGCAGAGGTCCTGGGTGTCCCCCCTTGGTGTAGGTACGGTTTTTATTTTATTTTTGTGTCTATTTTTGTGTTTTTTAATGTTTGGAGCTGTGCGTGAGTTGTCAGTTAGGTCGTATTTTTGCGAGTCCTTTTCGGCGCTCCTTGCCAGCAACTGTGTTCCTCTCTTCGCGAGCCCGCAAGCGATAGCAACGACCCACATGCTGACAACTATATATGGGATTTTTACGGATTCCGATCAACTATTTGAACTACTCCCACCCATATCTGATTGGTTAAACAACTTTTATTGTTTATTTTCCACCTTACAGGTGTAACTTTTTTATTTTGTGTAATTTTTATGTATTTAGTGTTAGGGTCCATTAACCCCTTTGGTGGTAGGAAGGGTTAATTTCATGCTCATAGTTTAATATACCATGGGTTCCATAGGGACCCTTGTGGTATAGGGGTTAGTATTAGTCACCCATGGTCATACTTTAGATTAGGGGAGTAGCAGATCACAGATGGAGGAGTCATAAACCCCCAGCATTAGTTTTTTTTATTATTACTTTCGCCTTTCCAAGCAATGAGAATGAGTTTAGTGGGTACCATTCCAAAGTGTTGCTTTTGACACTACTGAGATTCAGACTCTGACGCTCTTCTGAGCAGGCTGCAAGCACACTTTAGAGCTAGAGACCTCCAAGCAAACTCCCATGGGTGAGAGTCAGTTAGTTCTACTGGATTCTTCATTTGCAGGAGCCATAGAATAGTTCAGCAAATTTGCTTTTCAGAACTCCACAAGCTGTGAGTCAGGCTTTAGTATTTATTATTTTAATTTTATCATTATCTTTTATTCGTATTGCACCAATATATACCGTAGCGCTGTACAGGGTAAAAGGACAAGGAAGAATACATTGGATTATGAATAGATATTGTGTGTGGGTTTTTTTTACTAGAAAGATGATATTGGAACAGGTTCAGGAGGAAATATTACAAGTTCACCTTTAGGCATATTACTCTTTGAACATTCTCCAGAAGACGTAGCCCAGAGGACCATAGACAAGCCAAAAATATTATTCACTTCATTTTCAAATTATTTAGCTTATAATGGAAGCTCAAATTACCACTTACAATGGCACATAGTAAGCTACAAAAGCAATCAATATTGTCACAGTATCGACTTTACTAATGCTTTGATTTATAAAGGCTTTTTCTAAAATATTGACCCAAGTATAGATATCACTGTAAGTGGACTCTTTGATTTATTAAATTACCAAGTTGTGAGTAAGTGCTGCAATACGTTGCTTTTGTCTTCTTTAGACAATGCTTATACAGCCATGTTTCTGTTGTACATATTAATGTCTAATACAGTGTTTCTCAAACTAATTTATCCAGGTCTTGTAATATCCCTTATTCTCTAGAGTAAAGCTTATCTCAGAGTGCATATCTGATGGTATGGAATGATTATATCCATGTCCATCAATTAATAATTTAATCTTTCTCTTCCACAATGAACTTTATCATTTTGCATTATTCAATGCATTTCAATAAGGAATTTTAAAACAGTGACATAAACGTTACAAATGTATTGATAAATTGCCCACCTAGGCTAATTGACCACCCAGAGACTTTGTCAATATTAATAAAGACTGATTTAAGCTAATGAGGTATTATGATATGCACTAGTTGCCAGCCTACAGCATCACTGTCATGATATACATGCCTTTTTTGAAGTAAAGGCATGTAGGCATTTTTGTGGACCAAAACACTGTCCATGTGTGTATATATATATATATATATATATATATATATATATATATATTTATTTATTTATTTATTTATATATATATATATATATATATATATATATATATATATATATATATATATATATATATATATTTATATATTTTAGACCAATTAATTTCTGTTATGAATTATTACTATTGTTTTGATTTCTTTCTGCTGGATTATAGCGGTTTCCTGTGTTGGCATTTTGATCTCCCAACCTTGCTGGGTTGGCAGCAAGTTGTAAATCTACCATTTTGGTTTCTGTTGATGAACTTTTTGAAGTCGTAGGAGACACTGGGCCTTATTCAATTGCTAAGTTTTTAAGCTGCAGGGCAGGCCTTTTTCAATTGCTAAGTTTTTGAGCTGCAGGGCCGCAAGGTAATTATCTATTCAATTGGCTTAGCCTCGAGCTGCGATCCCTTGCGATTTCCTCAATCGCAGCTTACTTCCATCAAAGTCTTTGATTTTTAGTGCCCGCAAGACTTGCGGCCGCCAGAAATCCCTCTTCGCTATTCAGTTGCTACGATTCACCCTCCATCAAGCCCATAATTGGCTAAACACGAACCCCAACTTACTTACACTAAAGAGGTCCTGCAATGGTCTTACTTACAAAACATAGCTCTAATTAATCAAATAAAAAAGACATCCTGTACTCTTATTAGAAGTGAAAGTGATTTTAGATCTTAGAATTAATAGCACAACATTCCCACACTCTCAAATCACCATAAATAAATATTTGATTTCATGTTCAATTTTTGCCCGTCAAGCCTGTAGGACATTTGAATCCAACCCGCATTTTATTTCAAAGTCATACGGGCTTGAATGACCTCCAAGACCGTAACTCGTTATTAAAGCCCGGAGGACTTTGAAAAATGGAGGTTGTATTCAAATGTCTTAAGGGCTTGGCATAACGTGGAATTCAGTATTATATTGTGGCAATGTGCCAGTTCGAGAATGTTGTGCCTTTAATCCCCATTGTGTTCCCCATCATTAACAGTGCTTAACAGTGCTGTCTTGAATTTATATTTGCATTTACAGTGGTCCGACATTGCAGACTTGAAATACAAGTTACGGCCTTGCGGCCACGATCCTGTTTGCAGAAGTGCTTACTGATGATTGCATTGTTTGTGATTAGCAGGAAGGGGGATGTCCTTGCAGTGCTGGTCATTTGAATAGCAGCGTAGACGTATCGCCATGCAGGGCCATAGCCCGATCGCAGGGAATCGCAGACTTGCTCCAGATTTACGGCCCTGAATTGAATGAGGCCCACTAAATGTAGACTTAAAATTTTAATGCACAAACAGAATGTGGTAGCTAAAATTGTCAATGTTCACTAGGACTAATGGAAAGCTCCAGAGAGTATAATATAATGACCTCAGAAAAAATATTGGATGTAAAAGTAAAACTAAACAAAAATATAAATGTGTTTTTGCTTTGTTTTTTTTTTAAATAGTATTTTGGCCATTATCAAGGTTAGTTATTGAGAAGATCATATAAAAAATGTGACAACTGAGGTTTTTTAAATCTGATGGATGTGCCTCTTTAAACTAATGATATAGTATGTGTGCAATATGAAAGGATTAGAATGTTTTGTTATATTGGTCGAGTGTTCTTGCGCAGATTTCTAACATATGGTTTCTACTAAGGACGTTTTTCAGATGTGTTAAAAAATCCATGTGCAATATGAGTCTATAAAAAATTCTACACCACATCAAAAATGGAACAAAGAAAAGCGGTTATATCCTTTGGCGTTCCAGAAATAATTAGCACAAACAAATAGCAGGATTTGACATGAAAGGGATATGTTTATTTATTTATTATTTAAGGATTTCCTACATTTAATGTGGGGAAATATTTGCCAAAGAAATTCACTTATAAGGGCCATAGAAATTGACAGTTTTGCAGTGATATCTACCATTTTGGCTTCAGCAGACGAACTTTCTGAGATGGAATGAAACTCTGAATACACCAAATAAAATAATGTGGCAGTTACATCTTCCAGTGCTCTCATCAGAACAAAAGGCCATTATTTTACAATGACACGCCAACCCATGGATGTAAGAGGCAGCAAGGAGTAAAGCAAAACGGAGCCATGCAGTAACAAAAAAGGTGGAAAATGTGATTTATATTTCAGAGATGCAACATCAAGCTCTCAGTAATGTACCATATTATAATTGCAAATTTTCTTAACTAGATTATTTTCTAAAACCCTTTTTAAAAAAAATCATCTGTCTTGAACACTTCTTGGAAAATAATACATTTTAAATTTAGAACTGAATAATGCCTTTCCGGTATATATTATCTAAAAATATCCAGCCTTATCTAAAGTAAATACAGTAAAAGCATTTTTATATTGATGTTTTTTCCACCTTTACTGAAAACCCCTATAGTAAAGATTCCCAGCAGTGGCTGGAATTACAACAGCAAATTCTAATCCTGAGAGTGATACTCACATTCGATCTATATGTGGTATTGACAGTGTATCCTTTCTTAAAGTGGTTAAACAAAGATAAGCAAATGTAAAGTCTAGGTTTATCTCTCATCGCATCACATAGGTTATGTTTGGTTGTGATAGGCTGTAATGGTTGACCACAGTCCTGCTTCCCCTTTTTTTCCTCCACTTATTGAGGAATGTGGTGGGATTTTTACAGGGGTTTTGGGTATATTGCCATTAGAATTGTTTTTGCTGTTATTCCTCCTGTGTATGTCATGATAACTCTGTGTGTGCCAGTAAACTTTGGGATCCACAGCACTGACCAGGCCATCTGGTTCCTCCGCTTGCTAATAGGCACATTCCTTTGATCAGAAGTAGCCAATGCTGCTTTCTGACATTATTATCGTTTATTTGTAACGCGACAACATATTCCATAACGCTATGGGTTTCGATCAAGGCAAAAACAATAGTAGTATTAACACACTGCAAATGATGGAGGGCCCTGTCTTTGATGTTAGAATCCAGGGTCCATAGTGCTTCCCCAAAGCATCTTGCAAGGTTGAAAACTCACAAACTTACAATCATGAAAATCACAACCCCTGTGATGCTTAGTCTCTCCCAATGTGTGTAAAAAAAATGTAGTTACAATTTTTATTTTCATTTTTGTTGCTTTACATCATTTACATAATTTTTAAAAATCTTTCCATCTGTTTATCTACATACATGTGTACAGTATATATATATATATATATATATATATATATATAGTATATATATATATATATATAGTGGTACCTTGATTCTCAACCTTAATCTGTTCCGGACGGCAGGTTGAGTACCAAAATTGTTGAGTTCCAAGGAAGCATTTCACATACGGAACAATGTAAATGGAAATAATCTGTTCTGAGTCCCTGAAATTTCACATTTTAATTTTAACTTATGGTGTTGTTTTTTTATACAACACCTTAAAACTAAACAGACATAAATAAAAAACAATAATTACATCAAATCACATAGAATTTTACTTCACTTTCACTGAAAGGACTTGATGGCCCAATGGGATGGTGGCGATGTAGATGGGGAGAAGGAGGAGAAAGGTTATTGCTTAGAATTTTTGTTCTTACAGGCAAAGGCTATACTTTGGTTCTTTCAAGCACAAGCTATTCTTTGGTTATTTTAAGCACAAGCTGCACTTTGGTCCTAATGAAGCACAGGCTACAATTTGCTTCTTGAAAGCACAGGCTGCACTTTTGTTGTCATAAGAACAAGCTACACTTTGGTTCTTGTAAGCACAGGCTGCACTTTGGTTCTTTTCGGCACAGGCTAAACTTTGGTCCTTTTAGGCACAGGCTGAACTTTCGTCTTTAAAGGCACATGCTACACTTTGGTTCTTATAGGCATAGTCTACATTTTAATTCTTATAGACACATGCTGCACTTGGGCTGTTGCAGGCACAGACTGCTCTTGGGCTCTTGTAGGCACTAACTATACTATATCACAGTACTGTGGGTGGCACGAGGGCATCAAGTTTCGAGCAGGTGTCTAGTTCTGAGCCAATTTTTGTCAGTCCAATGCATTGAGTTGACAGCAACTGGCGAGTTCCGAGCCAATTTTATGTCAGTGAGACATGTCGAGTTACAATATCGCTGAGATCCAATGAGGTCGAGAACTGAAGGTCCACTATATATATATATATATATATATATATATATATATATGTGTGTGTGTGTCATCAATGAATGGATCCCACTGGTTTGGTCCTCGCCTCGGCCGGTTTCTGTGTATCGTATATTTCCTTGCTTCAGAATCTGGGGAGAGCAGGAATGCCATTCTGGAATAAAGATGAAGAATTCCTTTGTAGATGGACTGGAGCAAAGTGATTAAAAAGCTCTTTCCCATCCCTTTGAAATACAGTACACTTGAAAATGAAAAAAATGGGGAATAATGGATTTTATTGAAACACACAGGGACTTGTAGACATGGGAGAACAAAAATGTCCCGATAATTCAGTTAGTCTGGGTACAGAGTTACGAAAGGTAATAATTACGATAGGAAGGCCAGTTAACCTAATCACTCAGCAGGAGATCTTCAATGCTGCATGTCCTCAATTGTGTTATTTACTGGTGATGGGGGTCTCCAAACCCTAAACAAGGGAGACCAATGGTTATCACAGGGGTAGCCATATATATATATAGATAGATAGATAGAAAGATAGATAGAAAGATAGATATAAATATATATAGTAAATAAATAGTACATTTGTGTTCACATTTGAATGTCTAAAATAAGTTAAAAAAACTTGTTTCATGCTCAGAATTCCAAGAAATACAGTTATTCCACTGCATTCTGGGAACCTTAGCTTGGACATGCAAATGTGACCACAAAGGCTTCGCTCTTGCAATCCACAATATATACTAGGAGTCAAGGCTCCTAAAATATGTACTGCTGGCTCCTGAATTTTGTTTAAAAAGTATAATCACATATATAGTTGTCGTACTGCGAGTTGTTGTCACGCTTTGCGAGCCTCGCAAAGCAAGAAGTGCCGTTTGCGGCCCGTACGGCCGCAACTGCTATCCTCGCAAAGCTAGGCGAGCCATTGAGGCACGCAGGACTTAGGCTGCAATGAGTGCCAAAGGCGCTCCTTGCAGGGGTGGACACGCGGGACTTAGCTGGCACTCATCCCGAGACATGGGGGACTTAGCTGCAATAAGGCCTCATCGCGAGGCCCCTGGACTTTGCGATGGATGCAACATTACGGCCTGTATGGTGGACTGCAGGGCTTGCAAAAATGTGACTTAAACGGCCGAACCACCAAACTGGAAAAGACGGCAAAAACACACAAATATGCTTCAAATAAGTTTACACTCCCTCACACACAGCACAGCAGGAGAGCCAGGGAGCCTGTGAGTGAGATTGTAAGTTAATTTGAGGCATATTTTGTCTTTTTTAACAATCGAAAATCGCTGAAGCGGGGGAAAAAATGGTGGCTAAAAAAATGTAAAAAATTCTGAAACAGGATCAAAACGAGGCTCAACAAGGCCAGGGACGCAGAACTTGGATGCAAAAGACAGTAACACAAACAATGCCAGGCATGCTGGACTTACAAAATACACAACGGCAAAGACAGTAACACTTACACCAACAACGCCAGGCACGCGGGACTTTGAAAATAAAATCAACGCGAGCCCTGCAAACATTCAGCAGAGACACAGAGGAGAAGGACACAGGGAAGGGACAGGTGGGAGATGGTGGAAATAGACACATGGCATTCCCAAGCACAAAAGTTGCAGGTTGTCAAGGCCTGTAATGTGAGGTGAAGCCGCTCATTGCCGGGCTAACGATGAGCGCCAAAGGCACTCATTGTGAGGACTGCAAAGTAGATGGGAGAAGAGGCTTGCAATGAGCGCCAAAGGTGCTCAGACAGGGCAGAACATCACATTGTGTGGCATACAGCATTGCCAGGCTTCACATTTTATTGCTGTCATATTTGACGGACAATTTCCTAGTAAATATATGAAGGGCTTCCTTCCAGGTTTCAAGAAACTGCTTCAAAGCTTTTTTTTATAAGAATGTAGTGCCATTTCCCAATGTGTTAGTAGTCATGAACCAGGTAAACTACATTGTGACTATTGATGGCATACTCTTGTCAGTTTAAAATGTAACAAATACAAGACAACACACAAAATATTACCTGATTTCAGCTGTAGCTTTATAAATAAATGTATTTATTTTTAAACAAATACATTTTACAATGACAACAAATACATTGCAGTTAAATAGATGTTAATCCAGAAATAATCATGTAAAATAACTGTATCAATTATAATGAAATCTCACTCAGTGGTTTCATTATTAAGATTCTCTTACCTAGTGGCTCCTAGCAAGACAAGCAGTTTTCTAATACAAATGTATTAAATCACATTTATCAATAAGCCAGCATTAATTGCAATTAAACATCAACAACCTTATTAAATTGCAATTCAGTAAATTTAAAGGGCTCTATTTAAGCACCCAGAATATTTTATTTACAGAAGTTTTTAGTTAGTGAAGACCCTGCTTTTGGATAGAAGTTCACTAACTAAAAACTTCTGAAAAAAATATGCTCTGAGCTTAAATAAAGCCCTATTAAATTTACTGAATTGCAATTTAATAAGGCTGCAAATTTGTTAAAACAACATTGCCACCCAATTTCAAGTAATTGTACATTTTAAATAAAGTAATATATTATTATTATTATTATTTACTTTTTTGCATGTTGTGTGTAAAATGGTAGATGTAGATTGTCTTTAATGATTGAAGGTTTATGGAAAATATGGGTATTTGCAGTGGCGGTGCTAGTCAATGGAGGACCCCGATGCAAAAATAAAATGTTGGGCCCCCCTCTGGTGCCGACTCATATATATTTATATCTTTATATATATATATATATATATATATATTCAGTGGCAGAAAAAAGTATTTTATCCCCTGCTGATTTTGAACATTTGTCCACTGACAAAGGAATGATCAGTCTATAATTTTAATGGTAGTTGTATTTTATTAGTGAGAGACAGAATAACAACAAAAAAGAAACAAGAAAAACGCATGTCAGAAAAGTTATAAATTGATTTGCAGATAAAAAAGTATTTGACCCCTTCGACTTGGTGGCAAAACCCTTGTTAGCAATCGCAGAGGTCAGACGTTTCTTGTATTTGGCCACCAGGTTTGCATACAACTCAGGAGGGATTTTGTCCCACTCCTCTTTGTAGATCCTCTCCAAGTCATTAAGGTTTTGAGGATGATGTTTAGCAACTCGAACCTTCAGCTCCCTCCACAGATTTTCTATGGGATTAAGGTCTGGACACTGGCTAGGCCACTCCAGGACCTTAATGTGCTTCTTCTTGAGCCACTCCTTTGTTGCCATGGCTGTGTGTTTTGGGTCATTGTCATGCTCGAATACCAGTCCACAACCCATTTTCAATGCCCTGGCTGAGGGAAGGAGGTTCTCACCCAAGATTTGACGGGAGATCATTAACAAGATCCTACTGTGTAGTTCTGGACTGATTCCTCACTGTTCTCATGATCATTGAAACTCCACGAGGTGAGATCTTGCATGGAGCATCAGAACGAGGGAGACTGGCAATTATTTTGTGTTTCTTCCAATTTAAATAATTGCACCAACTGTCACCTTCTCACCAAGCTGCTTGGCGATGGTCTTGTAGCCCATTCCAGCCTTGTGTAGGTCTACAATCTTGTCCCTGACATCATTGGACTGCTCTTTGGTCCTGGCCATGGTGGATAGTTTGGAATCTGATTGATTGATTGCTTTTGTGGACAGGTGTCTTTTATACAAGTAACAGGATGAGATTAGGAGCACTTCATTTAAAAAGAGTGCGCCTAATCTCAGCTCGTTACCTGCATATAAGACACCCGGGAGCCAGAAATCTTGCTGATTGATAGGGGATCAAATACTTATTCCCCTCACTGACCTGCAAATCAATTTATAACTTTGTTGACATGCGTTTTTCCTTTTTTTTGTTTGTTATTCAGTCTCTCAATGTTAAAAAACACCTACCATTAAAATTTTAGACTGATCATTTATTTGTCAGTGGACAAACGTTCATAATCAGCAGGGGATCAAATACTTCCCCCCCCCCCCCCCCCACTGTATATATATATATATATATATATATATATTTAGGTGTTTTTAACAGTGAGAGACTGAATAACAATATATATATATGTATGTGTATATAATAGTATAATATATTTAAATATATGTGTGTATATGTGTGTATGATATATATACAGTATATATTTATATATATATTTATATATATATATATATATATATATATATATATATATATATATATATATCATATACCCACATATATTTATATATATATTATATTATTATATACACATACACACATATATATATATATATATATATATATATATATATATATATTGTTATTCAGTCTTTAGATTTTAGACTGATCATTTATTTGTCAGTGGACAAACGTTCAAAATCAGCAGGGATCAAATACTTTCCCCCCCCCACTGTATACAGTATATATATATATATATATATATATATATATATATATTCTTTTTTCTTATATATATATATATATATATATATATATATATATATATATATATATATATATATATATATATATTTATATATATATATATATATATATATATATATATATATATATATATATATATATATATACACACATTTTGGGAGCCCCCAGCAGCTCTTGATCGCCGCCCTTGTCCCTCTTGATCCCCCTCTACCCCTCTTGATCCTCCCCTCTTCCCATTTTGATCCCCTCCAATGCCCATCCTGATGATCCCTTGGCCCCTCTTGATCCCCCCCCCCCCACGACCCCCCCCTTTTCCTACCTCACCAGCACTCCTCTAATACTGTAGCGTTCCCTTGTGGCGCGTCTGCTCTCTAGTGTGTGACATCATTGGGGTTCACCGGCAGGTAAGGATGCAGTCCTGGGGAATGTTGTTGGTGAGGTAGGAAGCGCCAATGGGCGGGATCAGGAGTGGGGGGAAGATCAAGAGGGCCAAGGGGAATCACTATGTGGGGGGATCAAGAGAGCCAAGGGGAGGATCAGAGGGGCAAGAGGGGGGCATCACCAGTGGCGGGAGAGTCAAGAGGGGCAGAGAGAAGATCAGGTGCCGAGAGGGGATGAGGAGGGGGCTCTTGTGGCTTCCTCCAAAAGCAGGGCCCCAGGGCATTGCACTGATTGCACCAGCGGTAGCTCTGCCACTGGATATATGCTTCCTACATATTGACAATCTAGCTCCCATGTTCTGGGTATATGCTTCCTACATATTTATAATATAGCTCCCATCTTCTTTTTTTGGTATACATTAATTCACAAATCTTAATCTAGAACTACTGTATCTACATTTTTATTATTATTGTTATAATTTATTTATAAAGTGTCAACATATTCCATAACGTTAAATATGGGATATACAGTAAATACTTAAGACATGATTAAAGCATACATATTTGTACAGAGGTGTAGAAGATCCTGCGCTCGTAAGAGCATACAATCAAAACAATTTCTAACTTATTTAAATGTTGTGTAAATATCTGATAATGGAATATTTATTGGCAATTATTTATTTAGGAAAGCACATCTTATACCATGTTGTTAACCATCTAGTTACGGCGCCTTGTTGACCTTTCACATACAATATGTATATTAATACAGGTTGACTGTATAAAGAGTATGTCATATTAACAGTAAAATGGCATTCTTAAGAGGGATTCGATGAGGTTTTGAGCTTCATCTTCCCAAATTGATGATTATGTTTAATGTCTGCTATTGAAGGAGTAGTAACAGCTACATAACTGCATTAATTTAAATATGTTATAATATGACAATATGCCAATATTAATTCACTGCCCTTGTCTCTATATAGTACACCATCCACTCCTGTTGCTTTGACCAGGGCATGCTCCTTATATCCTCTTTTGATATCTTCTTCCACTCTTTCAAAACATTTGAAAGCTTTACATGTTTTGTAGACTTCATTGCGTCACTCTGATCCTTCAAGTTATTCCTTTTAGATCAGTTCTGTTCTTGGTATTATGTGAATTGTTACGAGATACAAAGGGGGAAAAAAACATTGGAAAAAAATTGTTCCTAATACAGAAACCAAAAGTCAGATTACAGTATAAATCAATATCCTACCTATTCTTGTTAACTAATCTAACCTTGTATGTCTTTTTTATTCAAAATTATATCCGACCCCAGCATATTATTGCTGTAATCGTATGGGTATGTACTGTACCCCTTGTATTGCTCTGCAACATAGATTGTAAAAAAATAATATCGACTAAAATATGCTGCTATGCTGGTATATTTAAGGATTTCCACTTCCTAGAAATAGCAAGCTTAATTGAAGAAAGCAAATGTGCTAAGAGTGCTTTGTGTGAGTGTAACAGTGTCAGCTCATGGGAATACCACTTCAGTGTTTTCTTCTATAGTAGACGTTACATGATTCCCCTAGGCCAGGATTCTCAATATCATGTTTTAGCTGTCAGTAGGAAACATTAAGCTATATCTATTTATACAGCACTCTGCTTCAGTGATCCCTCGCCACCGTGTTCTCTATACTAATTATGGCAGGGCAGGTGTCACTACTGTATCAATATTTAAGTAGCTTGTGATTAATTGGAAAGCCAATGAGAACATTTGCAGATTTGTGAATCCTCTTAGTGGAGAGTAATGTCTGTGAATAAAATGATTCCCTTTGTGTGTCTGTGAAAGGAAAACATGGATCGATAATTGTCTACACATCTACCCCTCTGAGACAGCAGTACTTAGGCTACTAGTACTAAACCAGCCTATTAAACTATAATGTGGAAGATAATCAGGCCTGTGGTTTTCTAAAATGCCTCTTGAGACTCCCACTTCAACATAAAGACTCAGGGAAAAGTACAAGAGCAATATACACTTGGAGCTTTACTGGCTGATTATTGAATGACCAAAGGTTTAATTATTAATTCACTAATCATTTTATTACTGTGCATTATGGCAGTCTTGTGTGGATCATTATTCACTTGTGAGAAAAAAGAAAATATATTCTCTTGAATCATGACACAGTATATAGTATATATTGTATATGTCTTTTTTTGTGTGTGGCACTATCCATATACAAACAATATTATCAGTACAAGTGTATTCTACTGGGTATAAGTGTATTTTACATGAAACAATATATGACGTCCATGCCCCAAAGAGCTAACAATCTATTTAATTGAAGTGAAGGATTAAAGGTAAATGAAGAACATTTAAAAGGAGCTGATGTCCAAGATGGATATAAACTGTCTAAAGGTGGTTTGAACACTTTAACTTAGTATAAAGCCATAACAAACAAAATAAGGTAACAGCTTGGTGAGTAATAGTAGATATCCGTTGTATGAGTAAGACATTTTCTGCAGGTAAAGGCACTCATTGACATACAGTGGGGGAAAAAAGTGTTTGATCCCCTGTTGATTTTAAACGTTTCTCCCCTGACAAAAAAATGATCAGTCTATCATTTTCATGGTAGGTGTATTTTAACAGTGAGAGACAGAATAACAAACAAAAAAAAACAAAGAGAAACACATGTCAAAAAAGTTATAAATTGATTTGCAGATCAATGAGGGAAATACGTATTTGACTCCTTTGTCTTAGTACTTGGTGGCAAAACCCCTGTTGGCAATCACAGAGGTCAGGCTTTTCTTGTAGTTGGCCACCAGGTTTGTACACATCTCAGGAGGGATTTTGTCCCACTCCTCTTTGCAGATCCTCTCCAAGTCATTAAGGTTTTGAGGCTGATGTTTGGCTACTCGAACCTTTAGCTCCCCCACAGATTTTCAATGGGATTAAGTTCTGGAGACTGCCTAGGCCATTCCAGTACCTTAATGTGGTTCTTCTTGAGCCCCTCCTTTGTTCCCTTGGCTGTGTGTTTTGGGTCATTGTCATGCTGGAATACCCATCTACGACCCATTTTCAATGCCCTGGCTGAGGGAAGATTTGACGGTACATGGCCCTGTCCATCGTCCCTTTGATGCGGTACAGTTGTCCTTTTCCCTTAGCAGAAAAACACCCCCAAAGCATAATGTTTTCATCTCCATGTTTGACGGTGGGGATGGTGTTCTTGGGGTTTTAGGCAGTATTCTTCCTCCTCCAAACACGGCGAGTTGAGTTGATGCGAAAGAGCTTGATTTTGGTCTCATCTGACCACAACACTTTCACCCAGTTCTCCTCTGAATCATTCAGATGTTCACTAGTAAGCTTCAGAAGGGCCTGTACATGTGCTTTCTTGAGCAGGGGGCCCTTGCGGGCGCTGCAGGATTTCAGTCCTTCACGGCGTAGTGACCGAGGGAGACTGACAGTTATTTTGTGTTTCTTCCATTTGCGAATAATCACACCAACTGTTGTCACCTTCTCACCAAACTGCTTGGCGCTGGTCTTGTAGCCCATTCCATCCTTTTATAGGTCTACAATCTTGTCCCTGACATCCTTGGGCAGATCTCTGGTCTTGGCCATGGTGGAGAGTTTGGAATCTGATTGATTGCTTCTGTGGACAGGTGTCTTTTATACAGTGAACGAGCTGACAATAGGAGCACTCCCTTTAAGAGAGTATTCCTAATCTCAGCTCGTTACCTGTATAAAAGACACCCAGAATTCTTGCTGATTGATAGAGGGTCAAATACTTATTTCCCTCACGGACCTGCAAATAAATTTATAACTTTTTTGACATGCGTTTTTCATGGTTTCGTTTTTGTTATTTTGTCTCTCACTGTTAAAATACACCTATCATTAAAATTATAGACTGATAATTTTTTTGTCAGTGGACAAACGTTCAATATCAGCAGGGGATCAAATATTTCCCCCCCCCCCCCCCCCCCCACTGTAGTACATGCACAGAAATGCTTATATGCCATAACTCTCTTCACTTAGTAGTAAATATAAGTAAGTGTAAAAAAGCACTTTTTTATTTTTATTATTCTTTATACAAATAGTTTACACATATTCAACAATTATATTGTATAAATAACTATTCAGCAATAGCTAGTCAGTTTGACAAACAAATAACATTACATAATATATAAAAAGACATCTTGATCATAAAGGAAAGTATCTCCTAACCTGTGGTCTGGGGCATCCGAGATCATTACAATCATAGTAGATTATCATTATAGTTTAATTACTTATATATAGGTCCCAAGCCTTCCATTCAACTACTTGGGTTTTCATTAACATTTTTTAAGGCACAATTTTTATTTATTATGTCTTTCAGTTCACCCCAGTTAGGGGTGTCAGGCTGACGCAATTTGGAAGCAATTTACCATTTTGCAGTAGTAAACATTTGTAAAAGACAAGCTTTTTTGTCCAGGCATATTTTCCAGGAAAAATTAAAACAGAACTAATTCTGGGGAGATTTGAATATCAATGTTTATGAAAGTCCTACTATGATCCAAGTAGTCTTTCCAAAATTGCAAGATCACTGGGCATTCAAACCAAACATGAAAATAAAAGCCAGTTTACCACAATTTCTCCAACAATATTTTAGATTGTCGTTAGGAGTGATTTGAGATATTTTTGTGAAAACCAAATGTCACTTATTTAATAACTTAAAGAAGAATTATCTAAGTGAGGAGCTTATATAGATATTTCAGTAATATTAAAAACTTTCCACCAGCATTCTTCGAGCCAGCTATCTTGGATATCTTCCTCCCAGTTAAAAATTTTAATAGCATTTTTTAACGTTTAAATTCCCAGATATACAACTGAAATACTTAGGCCCTCATTCAATTGCAATTTGGCCAATTGAATAGGGCTCTAATTAAGCACATAACATATATATTTTTTTTAAGTTTTTAGTTAGTAAGCATCTTTCCGAAAGCAAGGTTTTCACTAACTAAAAATGTCTTTAAATAAAATAAGCTTTGTGCTTATTTAGAGCCCTATTCAATTTGCCAAATGGCAATTGAATGAGGCCCTTATATAGTAGGTGAGACTTATTTCCACTCATAAGTAGTTTTTCAAAATCAGTTAAAGCTTGTAGAAAAATATTTTGAACTATTCCATGCTGGTTTAAACCTCAGATAATTAAACTAAGAATGTTTTGGCAGATTATATTGCGCTCTCACTTGCAAAAATGACATTAAAGAGTCATTATTAAATAAATCTTTTATCACCTTTACACCCTTGTTTATCCATTCTGAAAGAGACGGCAGGCCTAGTTCATCTCTCAACATTTTTGTAGTTATTATTTGACACTAGGTGCTGCTGAACCAATGCCTTTTTCCAAAATTTCATTCCCCATTTAATAATTTCCAGATTTGTAGAGCATGTTGATTTCTTAGAATTGTTTCCTTGTAACAAAAAACTGAAATTTCCACCATAAACACAGGCTCTTTTGATATCTAACCATTGATGAGTTAAAACCTGCACCTGTGAGAAAAGCTGATGGAAATTAATACAAGGCCTTAATAGTTTGTGATCCAAATTCTCCTAATCAACATTTTGCCAGAATTAACTCAATATAGTCCCACCCCACTAAATCAAATGCCTTTTTGCTGGTATTTTATTTAATTTGGAATAGAAGATGAGCTCTATGAGCCTTCGAGTATTATCTGACCATTGCCTTATGATTATAAAGCCTGTTTTAATCGGTAGAAATTAATTTAGGAATCACTTTGTTTAGTTTATTCGCTAAGATTTTTGCGTAGATATTAATATCAGAATTCATTAGCAATATGGTCCTGTTATTTTTGCATTCTAACGAGTTCTGATCGCATTTCTCGATTGTAATAATTTTTGCTTCTAATGTTTCCTTGGGCGCTTTTCCCTCAACTTTAATTTCATTAAACATACATCACCACAGGATCTATAATAGATATTTGTAAACCCATCTGGCCCTTGGGCCGTAAACATATTTAGTTCCGCTATAGCTAAAGAAATGTCTTCCTTTGTAATATCATCATTCAGCATCTGTGTTTCAGATTCTGAAATTTTGGGGAGTTCTACCTGGTCTAAGAAGTTTTAAATCTCTGATGTTGTTGGTCTCACATAGTTTTTTCTTCCTACAGATTATATAATTTATAGTAATAGTCCTGAAAGACCGTAGCTATTTCTTCCAGTTTTGAATAAGTACCCTGATCCTCCCTGATTTGCTCTACTCTTTTATTAGTTGACTTTTCTTAAGTTTATTGGCTAATCATTTAGACGCTTTATTATCAAAATTATTCAGCTTCTGTTGTATGGCCCATATAGTATCAGCTCATTGTTGAAGAATTCTTTTAATTTGTAATTGAATCTCTTTAAACTGGGCTGAGGTGTATTTCTTTGGACTAGATTTATTCATTTTCCCCAGACCATTGAAATTAATATACAAAGTTCTCAAAGGCAATCCTCTTTCTTTCTTTTTCTGGGCCTGACATTTAATCATGATACCCCTAATATAAGCCTTATGAGAATTCCAAGGTAATGTTTTAGAGGAAACCAATCCACTATTAAAAGGGGAAAAAATGACCAATTTCCTTTCTTAATCTAGTTTTATCGTTTTCATCTTCTAATAAAACATTTTTAGTTTCCACATTTTTTTGCTTGAGTATCTTGGGGAAGAATCTATCGTAAGTTTGAGCATAGCATGATCTGAAAAGACTACTGCATCCATTTCAACCTTGTAAAGCTTATCCAATGAATTAATGTCCAGCAAAAAGTAATCTAACCTTGTGTAGGTATGATGCCTATTCAAGAAAAATGAAAAATCTTTTTCCCCTGGAAGAAACACCCTCCAGGCGTCATATAGCTCATAATTTAATAAGGTCTTATTAAATTGTTTAGAGGATCTAATCGTTTGTGGATCTGAAGGAGAGTCATTAAGAGACTTTCTATCTATTACATAATCAGGAATCATATTCAAATCTACACAGAAAATTAAATTACCTGAGCCATATTTTTTTAAAGATTTAACTCTTTTTATCGAAAACCTGTTTTGATCTTTATTAGGAGCGTATAAATTCATGATGGTAAATTTTTGACCATTTATGAGTCCAACCCAAATCAAGTATCTACCCTCATTGTCTGTTTCATAATATTCCCCAGAAACCTTTACATTTTTATTTAACATTAAAGAGACTCCTCAGGTTTTCTTCTTGAGTTATAGTTAGTTATGTATATTAGGACCTGATACTTTGGGATCTTACTTACCTGTCAGTGGGTCTCGTGCATGCACAGGATGTCTGCTTTTTCCCTCTGACAATAAGCCATCATCATATGCCATTTAGACACTGAATTTAGTCCCTGGACATTATGACTAATTAAGAAAGACCAGGCATAAATCAAGATGTATACAAACAATACAAAAACATAGTGCTTGTTTCTCACAACCCTGGGAAAGTATGGTGCCCCGCTACAGCCTTAACCTTCCCACCGCATTCTGTGGGGGTCTTTTCTGAGTGAGATCCCATAGATTCTCCCATGAATATGGAGCCAAGCCACACAAAAAAACACATAAACATCACGTCATATCTTACATCACAGATTTTCCTATAGGGAAAAATCGTCACCTATACTCTTACCCTCAATGTGAGGGTGCGGTCTGAGTATCGTGACGTCAAATACATTTATATTTGAGGGCCATCTAATGGACCCTCATCTCAAGAAACTGTTCTTGCCTCATTAGTTTTAAACTCCATATATTAAATTCTTAATGAATCCGGGCTCCAGGATAAGTATTTTATTTTATTTAAGTTGTTTCCCTTTTTCTCCTTTTCAAGGTAATTCTAAATCTTTTCAAGAAGGGAATTATAGCCTAAAAACACAGATCTATATATTATAAATGATTCCTGTATATTAAACCAATGTGTAACATGCTCAAATACCTACTCTAATAATTATAAGTATCATATAAAAAAACAAATGTATTTTACTCCAGATCTCAGAATCTATACTAACTATTATCACTTGATTCACCAGTACTTTTTTACACCTGGCTATTTATTCAAGCCAATAATAATTCCCATATGAAAAGTTGTGATCTTTATAGTAACTAATGTAGCTACAAACAATTCTAGTGTAGTGTGTTTAAACAAACACTTCCCTAATTCTCAAAGTGTAGGGAAACTATTTCTTTATACACCTTGACAAAATTCTGGATTAATATTCTTTCCTTTACCCCCCTTTTCTCCTCTTTTCATTTTTTTAAATTCCTTTACCTCAGCCCATGTGCATACTAACCAACCATAAATCTGAATTATGTTCTTACTTATTTCCCATGGAAGATCTCCTATACTACCCTATCATTTTAACTCCGAATGATCAGGGTGAATCTAGACCTGTTTCCCCTCTCCATCAGCGATGGTCAAGTTAAGGACCTGCATAAGTTTATCACTCTCTGTTGAATTTTTTATATCAGATCTTTATAATAGAAGATAATGCTTGGTGGGTAGCCCCATTTATAAAGAATGTTGGTATTTCTCAACATTTTAGTAAGGCCTTAAAACTCCTTTCTTTTTAGCAAGGTTTCCCCTGATAAATCTGGGAATATATAATAATATAATAAAGCATTAAAAGTTTTCTTGAGAAAAGCTGCTCTGAGTATGTCTTCTCTGTCTTTTGACAATTTAAATTTCACAATAAAATCTCTGAAATATTCCCCTTTTCAATTTCTGGATAATGGTATTCTATACAACCTCTCTATTAATTCTCATTTTGTACCAGCAGTCTTGACCAAGTCTGCTAGAAATTCTTCAACATATTGCATCAAATTACCAGGGAGAATATTTTCAGGATTCTGATGTTATTATGTCTTGTGAGGTCATCTAATTTAAATTTTTAATCTTGTAATTCTCTCTTAGTCTCAGTAATTTGTTTTCTAAGAACTGTTTTCTTTAGAGATTGTATCATGGGTTAATTCTATCCTTACCACACTCTCGCCAAGATAACTAATCTGCTTAGAATTATTAGCAATTTCCTAATTTAGTTAATTTAACAATGCTATCCGTGTTGCAAATTTAGTTTCTCTTCCTCCTGCGAAGGGTTTTCTGTTCTTATTCTTCATTTTACTTATTTAGCACTTACTAATGTACAGTCAAGTAGGTTTGATAATTGCCTAAGAAGTTTGTTCCCTTTATTATTATTATACCAAATCCCTGCACAATTTTACTACATCAGATTTGTATCCAATAGCTGTTCTTAGAACTAAAGGCATAATACACCTTAACTGGGTGATGAAGGAAACATTTCAAGTTATTCAAGCATATTCTGAAGTGCATTTTATACACATATCTGGGATTACTGGCTTAGAATATAGGTAGCCTTTCTCTAAAATGAAGTGAAAAATCTCAGCTATCACCAGCTGACGCTATACTGTGCTGGAGGTTTAATCATATATATATATCCTACTTAAAATCGTGTCTACTCCGAGACCCCCTGCCTGGGGGGAATCCCCTCCAGGCAGCGCAAGCACAGCACAGCACCTAGCTCTGACCAGTAGGCCTTTCTGTTGAGTAGAAGCCAATCAAGGCATACAGCCAGGCCAGGCTTCTTCTCACCTCTCCAGCGCTCCAGTACCCAAAACGAAGCAGTCAAACGGCTGTAATTCCGCTTGACTGGGACAGCACCAGCTCCACCTCTGTCAGCCCAGTAACCTGAGACCTCATCACCTCATCAAGAGCTCTGGCAATCGGATTGTGTACCCCTTTTCCCACAGGGAATTCCCTGGAGCGCCAGAACGCTATAGCCACGTTCCTTGTGATGTGGTTGTCATCTTAACCCAGTTCTTCCTGGGTATGGCTTCATTCCTCCTCTGCTGACTATCTTGAGACGGTGAAGATCAGGAACAAATTGTATGTTTGCCCAAATGTGTAAAAAAAAAAAGAACTTCACCCTTACATTTAAGCTAATACAATCAAATATAATAAGTATTAAGTGAAAAAACAAAACTCACCCTTAAATCTGTGCTAATAATTAAAAAAAACATGTTCTTCCACAAGCCATATCCCACCTATATTGATCCCCTTGTCCTACATAGCCACACAATTTTCTTCTAGTGTAGGTTTGGGACTCCTGCATAAATGTAATAGAAAAAAAACAAACAGTAAAGAAAAATATGGCTTAACCATACCACCACGGCCAATTGATAGAGCACAGTTAGTTGTCACCTTCTGGACTTTATCTTTGTTCCTTAGGTCCACAGCAGCATAATTAAGGCTATATTGTTTTGTTGTTTTTTAGGCTGTTAATGTTGAATATTTTTATTCATAGTTCTTCAAAATACTTTAAAGATATGAACATAGTGGTCCTTTAATAGTGATCAACATGCATTCTGTTACTCACAACATGTCAGTGTCGCATTGATATTATGAAACAGGAACTGGTCTCCTTATTTCACTTATTTAAGGCAGTGTGTCTCAGGATAATCTAGTTATTGCAATTACTAGTTGAGTGTCATAGGGAGTTAGGGTGATGACGAGGGTAGTAACAGATCTCATGAATTTGAGTGTGATGCAATGATGACGCATCACAAGTGAATTTTACAGGCATATAGTACAATCTGTCTCTGATTAAGTAACAGCTTTACCCATTTGAAAAAATAATCAAAGTCTGGTTAAAATGTGACTGAAAATGTTATTTAAATGTGTTTGAAAAATACATACTAATGAGAAAAGTATGTTTAGTTCTGACTAGTGTCATTGAAAAAAATAAGTTAAGACTTTTGAAAAATCCCTTTAATTTCAGAAAGTTCAGTAAGTGAGAAGAGCTTTTTCAGAAAAAAAGTACTATAATAATAATTTCAGATTTGAATGAAAGCAGATTCAGATTTAAATTGTAAACATAAATATATAGAAATAGTCATTTGCCCACCATAAATGACAGGATATCATTTATTTATTTTTCAATATATTATATACTATACAATGCTATTTATCAAGGGCCATATTAAATTCTAGAGATACATATATATTGTTAGGACACTCACCACCACCCCCCCATCCCATCCCCCCATCCATTCCACCACACCACATCCCCCAACACTTATTAAAAACACATAGCACACACATTTTTTTTACAACACCCATATCACAGTAATACTTTTCTTTCTTTATCCTTCTATTTTTGATTGGTTTATATTATATTCTAGAGTTACACATATTTACACATAAGGGGCAAGGGGCTAGTGGCAAGGGCAAGACCAGGGCACACAATCATACTCCCCAGGAGAATATGATCCGTGCACGCCCCGTCATCCTTGCAGGGAGGGAGGTGAAGCCTGGGCCTAAGGCTCAGGCTTGGAAGGAGGTAGTGGAGGAGGTGAAGTGGCTTAAAGTAGTGCCTAGGGATGTGGGGTCTGTGAAGCACAGATTCATGGACATGAGGGCCAAGGTGAGGAGGAAGATGACAATGGAGGAAGCTGGACACCATGTCACCTACAATGAGTGGAAGAGGGTCACAAGGGAACTCCTTCAGCCACCGCCAGCCTCTGGAGCTTCAGCCCCGGTGGCACGGCAGGAGCCAGCACCATGTCATTAGAATATGACATACACCAACGTGCCACCACATGTGCATCACACACCATGCCTCCGCCACCACCACCCGTGGTGCCACTACCTCCACCCTCCCCCCACAACCCAGAATAGTGAGGAGACGGCGTCTGGGAGCGGACAATGTGTGCCCTCAGTGACAATCTATTGGCTACAATGTTAACCTAATCTAGCCTGGCTACAGAGTTTTGGATCTTGGCCTATGTGATGGTGATATTTTGTATGCAGATGGCTTCCTCCCATGATCCTCTTCTCTGTGGACACGTAGGGTTCTGTTTAACATGTCACCAATTGTTGGTCACTGAGGAATGCTGTTAAGAAGAGATGCGGCAATCCCTTTCTTTTTAGGCCCTTGGGTTTTAGGTTTTTTCCTTGTTTTCTTTTTCTTTTTTTTTTTTTTAGGTTCAATTCAGGTCCATGAAGGCATCTTCGGCATCTACAGGCATTGTGACGTATTAATTTTTCCCAGTGAGTCTCAGGTAGACATTCTTTCAATGACAGTCCCTCTTAACATGTAGCTCCCCCAATCTTAAAGCTATCATATAGCCAAATATCTAAGACATGATTGTTGTTAGTTTCAATGTAGACTAATACCGCTATGGTGGTGGACTTGCAAAGGCTCACAATGGCATGTTAATGACAGCCAGCATTAATATATGCACTAGTTCAGCATGTGATACTGACCTCAATAACAGTCTGAGAACAGATCCCTGCATCTGATGTAAGTGACAGTAAATCTGGCTGCTGACCTTTGTGTCCTCTCCATATTAATGGGTATTTTTTTCTGATTAATCAGAGACCTAGCTAATAGTTAGTAATGCTTGCAGATGGGGATCAGGTGTATTGGTATATTGTTACAGTATTTAGCACTGTACTGTACATGCATGTTGATTTTTTTTTCTCCTCCTCCGCCTTTTTTTTAACCACTTTTTAATTATTTCCTATTTCGCCCACCACACTGTATGTGTGCAACTGGATTGGATTACACAGTCCAGAGGTTGACTCATCTTTTTCATTGAGCAGATCTAGACAAGTTGTAAGTGCTATGCACACTAAATGTTTTTTTCAATTAAATGAAGTGATTTGTGATGATTCTTTTTTTCATCAAATTCCAGTTGCAGCAGTGTAGTGACCACATGTGACCCTGGTAGGTGCTATGCATCATGCTTATTCTAGACTATCACATTAGCCTCTGTAGGTAACCCCTTTTTTCAATCCTAGCCTCTTGCTCTCTCGGGATCCGCCCACACAACACCCATGATATTGTTGCACAGTCTTGACCACTGCTGATCGTGGTCTGTGTAAATAATAAAGCTTTGTTATACCATTGTAACCATGTCAGTGTGTTTTCAATTGTCGGGGTTCTGGGACACCCACATGTATCACATCAGTGGCCCATTCCTATAGATGCAAACTAATGAGCCCTAGTTAACATGCAATAGATCCATACATATTAAGGGGAATAATAGTCCTAATAGCATTAGATATCCTATAATACTAATCTAGAATCTAAGCATTATAAAGGGTTAATACACAGGCCAAGTCCAATTAGTGATACTGTGGAGTAGCAACATTCCTCTGAGGGCCTACAAGGATTATGACAGGTGACACTGGAGTGGGTTGCCAGTTCCTTCTCTACTGGATTGTGATTTGTCTGACCTATCTGCTATGACATACCCACATACACGATGGCCCTACATGGTATAGCTCACAGCTTCATTGAAGTACACAAGCCCCTTCACCACCATCACTTAGCAATCCACACTAATGTAAATTAATGAATAGCAGAACATAATGGGAGGTTGCAAATGGGAATGAGTAGACATCTCGACACATGGCCACCAGCAATGGCATGGGACTTTCCAGGATGGGCGTAGCAAAGATTATCCCTGATGTCGTTGAGTTGGCTGTTGACCCCCATGCCTATGGACAGTCTCCTTGTGTGTTTGCGGGCCCCTCCTGATGGGTTAGAGTAGATAAGTGTGGTGTATGTTCCCCTGCTCCCCTTCTGGATTGCTAAGTGGTGTTGGTGAGGGGAGCTTGTGTACTTCAATGAAGCTGTTAGCTATACCATTAAGGGCCAGTGTAGTTGGGTATGTCATAGCAGAGAGGTCGGACAAATCAGAATCCAGTAGAGAAGGAACTGACAACCCACTCCAGTATCACCAGCATGCAAACCTTATAGAAAAGCAGTGGTAGAAGCCTAGCTGCATGTGCTGCAGTCCACAGGGTCACAGAGAGTCGGACACGACTGAAAGACTGAACATAAAATATTCAAATTTTCCCTGTGTACTTAACATATGCCATGTGGCAGTGTAATTTGACCACTATATGTGTTCCCAATTGTAGATGTGATGAGCAAAATGTATATACAATTATATTGAAATTTTAGGGGCCACAATGGAGCCTCTGTGAGTAATAAAGGGTTACTGTGGCATCATTTTAATGATTTTGTGTTGCTATTTAATGAGGTATTGTGTCTTTAATTGCTTTTTGTATGTTGCAGTATGGCTTTTCATATTGGCATGTGCATGACCATTCCAAGATATGATAATAAATAATTGTTTTTATAATGCATTTGATTTGGGGGAAGGGGCGTTATTGTGCAAGTAATTGTAATGCCCTTCCATGCTTTTCCTATATGTTAAACTGCACTGTTGTGTTAATTTTGCACTTTACATTGTCTCTAAGTAGTAAGTAAACCCTTTGCGTGTGCTATTTTGCGCCCGTAGCGAATCTCACTCGATTTACGAATTACGAGCTTGCACGTCATGGATTTGCGTGCACGACTTACAATGATGCACTTCACAGAACCTATCCTCGGCCTCATCATGCAAAGTCGGATGCGAGGAACGTAAAGACGAATCGTAGCACGCAAATCGCGCTAAGATCACATTTGCGAGCTACGTGTTAACACACAACTCTAATTTAATGTGGCTGATAATCTCTGTGCATATAATATACAGAAGAAAATTTTATAATGACGGTAAAAAGGTGTATTTCTATATAAAAAATTATGTTAAATATTCCTCAAAATTCCTGCACAATTACTTGTGGCTCCAGGGGATGATTCCGTGGTTATCGATTGTTCTTGCCCTGGGGTATTGTCTCCTGATGTGTATTAATTGGTGTAACATACTTACGTATTTATAATGAAGCTGGTCACAGTGACAGTTACTAAGACCTGCTCCAGCAACATGCATGTGAAGTCATCATTGACATTATGAGATCATGTGACTTACAGTCATGCTGTTTAGGCATGTGTAAAGCCTGCATCGTTTTTTTTCCACATCCACAGGCAGGTCTCCTTAGCCTCTTCCCTCTTCTATGATGCAATGTAGTGCGTGCATTGGGAGCCCTTAGATACAAGCAAATATGTAACCTTTTACATTTGAAATATATAAAGATCATATTATATTATAAGCTTCTGCTGGGAAATCTAAAGTTATGCTTTTAACTTTGTCCAGGATGCATTATAATTACATTCCAAAGTGGACCTTTAATAGCGCGCTTCTTGAAGTGGCCTTCTTGTGCTTTTAGGCCAAAATAGGCTGATTCAGATTAAGATGAGAATCACCTGGCATTTCGGTCATGGATCAATCTATGTCAATCTATGAACAAGTGACATAAGAGGTTTGTTCCTTCTCACCACTGACCTTATTTCTGTAGAGGTGAAATAATCCCAGGAACCTGGAGTACGGGCTCCTAGAATAAGCTGATAACGTGGCTCCTAATTATTTTCTTAGAGTATAATGTATCTCTATGGAAAGCTAATTCACAGTCAATCACAGGCTCCTAGGAATATTCCATCAGACTCTATAATTTTTAGTTTGCATATAAGTGTATAAGTGCATATATGTGGCGGGTTTTAGGTATCTCTGATTCTTGGGCAGAAATATATGGGCCCATCTAGAAAATGAGTGTGCTTTCAAACACCTGCAGTTAACTTAAGAGGGTATCATGTCCACCATACATTTGTTATTTTTATGACTATAAATATTTGTGTGACACATATAGAAGACCTGGCAATTAGAGAGGACACAGTGACAGCTGTGAATTGTGTGCATCTCTGTAGAACTCATCACCTCCTTATACAACATGAGGTGAACTAACTGAAGGTCAGAGGTTATAGCATTTTTCTCAGGATTCTTCCTGTCCACACCTCACTACAGGAAGGTATACACGCTCTCCATGTGTCATTTTCACTCATGAAACCCCCCTCTCTTAGTAGACTGCAGCGTAATATCTCTGTAGGAAGCTCATAGCAAGACAGTTGTGGAAGAATTTTAAGTAAGAGGAGGATTTAGATCAAAGGCTTGAGGGTATGTCAAAGGGTTAAAGGACTATGGTGTTGACATGTGGGTCAGTGAGAGGTCTTGGAAGGCAACTAATTTATGGTTCATATTTGTCACTTCACACTAGGGTGGATCATTTGGGAAGTGGGGCGAGGGAGAGAAATTACAGTTCCACAGCCCAGTGCTAAATTTAACCAATGTTTTAATGTAAAAATAGAATATCTAGTTCCAGATTAAGCTGATTGTGGTGCATTGTATGGGAAAGTTGCTAATTACGACATTACTGAGATGTTACTAGGAATGGAGTGTTACTGAAAAACTGAGCAATACAGGTTTTTTTTTTTTATATTTTGGACTGTCAGCATTAACAAGCATATTCTAAAGTATGAAGTAAAAAATATTGATTAAATTGGTTGAGTTTATTAAGAAGTGATTTTGTAATACTCTTTTAGAAAAAAACTTCTAAAAATCAGAATTGACCATCAGTAACTGAAAGAAGCAATGTGACGTTGATGTGTAGTTTTGCAAGTGGGTTTATTTTCCAATACAATTATTTTTAATACTACAACTACTACTACTAATAATAATAATAGTAATAATACATCCCAAACAATCCTTTAAAAAAATTGCAAGGAACTATAACAAATGTAAATCGGCATTTCATAATTTCTATTTAGTGTTTTTTCAATCCCAACTAAAACATGTTATAAGTAGCACATAAACTTTGAGCTCATGTAAAGTGACCATTAAGGTTTTATTTAAAGATATAAGGGGTATAACATTTATTATGGTATCAGTGAAGTAGTAAAGTGGATGTAGAAAAAGCAAATAATACACAAAACGGAATTTCCAGTAGTGTTAGGGCCCCGTTAAATTTGGCGATTTTGAGTTGCCGAAGCCAGTAAAAGAGCCTGCAAAAGATACGGCTATTAAATTGGCATCTTTTAGCTACCCGCAAATGATCTGCGGGTTACAGGCTGAAAATCCCTATGGGCTGTCTAAATCTGAACCCCGACCCAGCTAAGCCTTTGATCTTTCAAGCCCGTAAAAGTTACAATCGCAAATCGCTATTAAATTGCTACAAGTTCTCAAGCCCGCAGTTGTTTTCACACTCGTAAATGACAAATGTAGCCAAAAATCCTACAGGTACTAGAGAGGACCCACAAAGCTGCACTGCAAAAGTAACTATAAACATACTGTATTTTAACTACTGGGAAAGCGATGAAAGGTATTCAAATTAATAGCTTTGTGAGCTTAAGCTCGCAAATCTTTTTTTTTCATGTTTAATTTCCGTGTTATATCGATCCAGGTAATCAATGTGTTAATACATATAATAGAAATCTCATAGAATATTATATTTGTTGATTTTTTCATATTGCGTTATTTCTGGAATGCTGGCCCACAACTCGGACTTAATTATGACGGTCTCTTTTACTGTTGGCTCCGTCTAAACCCGTAACTATGGGATTGAATCATTTATCATGTTTACGCCCGGAAATGCTACGTGCTGAAGCATGGTTTACAGATTTGAATTCCGGCCATGTCCTTGCAGCCTTTTCTAATTTAATCACTCTGTAACTCCTACAAATTTCAAGCTTGCAGACTTACGGGCTATTCAACGGTCACTGCAGGATTGAAATTTGCACGGGTTACAGAGTGATTAAATTAGAAAAGGCTGCAATGACCTGGTCGGAGTTTAATTGGGCCCTTTGTTTTTATTTACAAACAATGTTTTATGCCTCTGCCGGGCCTTGGGGGAATCCATGATACCTAGGTGGAAGTTGTGTGTGGAGGGTGTTTACATTTTTGGAGAGATTTGGTTGCTTTTCCTATAGCAAGGAGTGTGCTTCTGGTCCAGTGAGAGGGAAAGGATAAGGGGTCAATTTAAATCTAATCCAATTATCTTAACAAAGGCTCTTTCCTCTCTCCTTCCCAGCTCGTCTCTCCACTCATTGCCATACACACACCCTCATGATTCAGCTCTGAAGAAGTGATGTAACAAACACAAAATAGATCCCTGAACTCATAAACATAGTTATCAAAAATTCAAATTTTCTGAAAAAGATTTATATGTCTATGGCATGCATACACAGCTGCTAATGATGTTAGTTTGGTACATACTTGACAAACAGTTGTCTTTTGTTCTTGACCTGCAGTGATACTTTAATGCTTTTTTGTTTTGTTTTGTTTAAAGGCTTTAACCTTCCTAGTGGTAATCCCGAGCCACGCTCGGGGTTACTGCAGGGAGGATCTGGAGGGGGCCCAGTGTTGTTGAATTTGCCTGGGCCCCCTCAGCATGCCATTCCTCCTTCTCGCTCCTTCCCGATCCTCCTCCTTCCCATCCTCCTCCTCTCTCCTTCCCATCCTCCTCCTCCCTCCTTTCTATTCTCCTTCTCCCTCCTTATCCTCCCTCCTTCCCCCCTCTCCAATAACATCCCTTTCCCCTCTCTTCTCTCTTCTTACTAGCCTGGGATCAGCCTCTGCTGCTGATTGGAGCCCTGCAGCGCGTCTCATTGGAACCGGTATATGCTAATGACGCTACGTCACAAGCGCATTGCGTCATTAGCATATGCCAGTTCTGATGAAAGGCATAAGATACACTGCAGGGCTCCTATCAGCAGCGGGGGCTGATCCCAGGCTAGTAAGAAGAGAGAAGAGAAGGGATGTTATTGTAGGGGGGGGATGGAGGAGGAGGGAGGATAAGGAGGGAGGAGGAGGGAGGATAAGGAGGGAGGATGAGAAGGAGGAAGGATGAGGGGGAAAAAGGAGGATGAGGGGGAAAAGGGGGATGAGGGCGTAAGAGGAGGAGGAGAGGGGGAAAGGAGGATGAGGGGAAAAGGGAGGAAGAGGAGGGGGAGGGAGGAGGATGAGGGGGAGGATGAGGAGGATAAGGGGGAAGGATGAGGAGGATAAAGGGGAAATGGGGGCAGATAAGGGTGGAGAGGGGGGAAATGGAGGAGGAGGAGGATAAGGAGACAGGGAGGAGGAGAGGGGGAAGGGGTAATGGTGTCTAAAGGAGGTATGAATTTGTACCGCTTTAACATTCTAAATACTGACATAATCATACCGCCGGCGAGGTTAAATGACTCTTTGCTTACCTTCAGTGCAGTTATTTTTATTTAGAACTATTTATAAGTTCTGTTTTTACTGCCTAAAACCAAACGAATAGTCCCTGCATGGGTTTCCCTACTGCAGCATATACAGACACAGACTCTCTAGAGTTGGATGTTTAGTGTAGTGCCCTAGCCTATCAGGAACTACAACTCAGCAGCATGTTAACAAAATGTTATTGAGAGATGATCACTGATTGGTAATTATGAGACACTGCACAGTAAGTACAGATTTAAGGCGGTAAAAGCCTTAAGAGCTTATAAACACTTCTTAATAAAATATTGTACAAAAAAGTAAATGGATACACAGGTATATTAAATACCTAATACAATCGAGAAACCTCCCATATGCCTTTAAAGGCTTGCTGCCCCTGTAAGCAGTATGCTAAAGAATCAGAATTGAGCATATTATTAATGAAGACAAACTTACTCATTTTTTAAAACATTGTTTTTATTCCCTGTGACTCTATTTGTCCTACATATCTTACTTTGTTGCTATGTGACTTTCGGAGGATTCTATGTCAATTTTGGAGATGTGTCCATGGTTGTGCACAGAGCTGCTTCTGGGATAACTCGCAGGGGCTTGAGGTACAATTTGCACCATAATTTACATAGAAGTCTCCTACAGAGACTTAGTAGCAAAGGAGGAATGTAGTGCTTAATCTTATCTGCAATTGGAGTCACAGTATAAAAATGAAACATTTAAAAATAAGTAAGTTTAAGTTTTTTTTATAAAAACATGCTCATTCCTTGGCATACTGCCTACTTTAAAGCAATCCATACATTTTACTAATTTGTATCTACAGCAAATCATTCCTGAGATTTTCAGCATTAGTTATGAGGCTCAGTAAGCTCATATGAAGCTGATAGTGCTTGATATGGGTGGGGGATGGATCGAACTGCATGACAACCTTAGGGGGGCACTGTTTCGCCACAACTACAAAGGTTATAATCTTAAATAGCACATTTAAGCTTCTAATTAGTATCCAGGTGCTGTTTGTTTGCATACGAATACAGCAGCAACAATGTTATCTCACAAATTGTTAGATTTAGAAAAAAAAAGCTAGTACAATGTATACCTAGTTTTCATTCTCTTTAAAAATAACTGAAAAAAACATTTGGGGATAATAGAGTGGAGATTTGTGAAAATGTAATTTCTATTTGTATTATTTTTTTCATTTTATAAAAAACCCAGTAAGATATGTCTCAGCAAACAAAACAGATCACATAACAGAATTTTTGTCCCCCTCAATGGCACCAGCCCCATTGCATTAATGTGGATGTCTTAGATATTGCTATCCCTCCATGCTTCTTGCCAGGGGAGGGAATCCAGAATGACATGGCACAAGTTACATCATTCAGGATTCCCTGCCCTGAAGAGAAGACATGCTGGCAGGAGAGGGATAGTAATACTGCTGAACCACCAATGAATTCAATTAGGATCCCCCCAAAGGTAGCTGGGCTTAGGCTGCTGAGAGGACCACTGGGAGCCGAGGCAGCCACAGAGGCTTGGGGCACCAAGGGGACTACAGGAGGTTCCCGGGATACAGGCGACCCAACTTACAGAGTTCTGTACTCAAGAACGGGCTTCTCTATTATTTTTGTATGAGTTTGTTTTTATGTTCTGTTTGTTTGAAAGAGAGCGCAATAGTTTCTGAAAGGTATTATTACAGTATTACTCTGTATTGTTATTACCACATATGAGCCATTATAGTATTATTATTATTTTTATTTTTATTATTATTCATGAGGGATCCCAGTTACATACAAATCTGACCTAAAGACGTTCTTAGGATAACAATATGTGTGAACTTGAACAAGAGAAAAATGGCAGAATGCTTCATTAGCGAGTATGACATTTCGGAGTATAGCACATATTTACTCCTTGTGCTGTGCTGAAAAATTAAATTTAGAAAGAGACCTTACAAACTCTTGTGAGAATCCTATAAACTTCTAGGAGTGAGGTGTTGGAGACCTTAGGCAAACCTAAGACCTGCAAAATATACTTTAGTAGCCTTGACAAAAGAGCTCATATACTGGGATTTTAAAAATATATATATATATTTAAGGGGGGCAATGTTCCAAAACTGTATACTCGTGTATGCTCTTCCTTGTATGTCAGCTATTCCACTTCCTGCTCTGCCCAGTTCAATAATATTTTTTCACTTAGATCTTAACCTGTTCTTGTAACAAGGTTGTTCCTTTTATCCTGCCAAGATATGCAACCTGCTAACATAATTGGAGAGGGAAATGTACAGTTAGGAATATAGGGCAAGATCTTTGCACTGACTCTTAATTAGTACTAGTTCCATGTACTATGTTAAATCTTGGCCATGGAAACTGAGGATACACACTGAGCAACTGAAAAAAAAATAGACTTGTGTATGAGTTTTATTAAAGCCGAAAACGTAGATAATAATCTGATAATTACAATTTGTCACAACAACCAATGAGAAATTGAAGCCCTATTCAATTCCCCTATATCACAAATTACAGTCTCATTTAATTCGGAGGCCACAACTCGATTAGGATGTTTGTCTGCAGGCCTGCTGCGAGCCCACAGCGGCCGCAACTTATGGTGCTATTTAATTGGCCAGGCTCGCAAGACCCGGCCCAATAGCACACATCCCAAACCATGCTATCGAAAGTAGAATTTGCAAGCTTGAGCATGATCGCTGATGCAAGGCCGCAATTCGCAATTAAAAACAGCCAATGTAATGTGGCTCCGATCGTGACTTGTGGTTCAAGCCCGTGTGACTTTGAAATCCAAACTCCATTTTTCATTGAAGTTCTACAGGCTTGAGCCGCGAGTCACGATCGGACCCACATTAGATTGGCTGTTTCTAACAGCGAGTTACGGCCTTGCGTCAGCGATCATGTTCAAGCCCGTAGGATTTCAATGAAAAATGAAGGTTGGATTTCAAAGTCATACAGGCTTGAATTTTTAGTTAAGATCGGACCCACATTCCAGATATCATGCAATATTGATAAAGCCGTAAATATGATATTCTATTACATGCAAAATCCATTATATGTATTAACACATTGATTGCCAGGATCGATATAACACTGAAATTAAACATGAAATAGAGTATTTTTTGGGGCCGATTTGCGAGCTTGAAAATGGTGTGCTATTAATTCTAAGACCTAACATTACTTTCCCTTTTAAAAAAGTAAAGTACAGTAGAGTTTATATATGCATTTACAGTGTTCTGTACATGTCATTAAGAACTTTGCGAGACCTCCTTGGTACCAGTAACTTGTGGTTTGACTTTTGCCATTTGACGGAGTGGTTAGCGAGGGGGAATCGGAGCAATTAAATAGCGATTTGCGATTTTAGCATTTTCAACTCTTGTGGCCGTGAAAGATCAAAGACTTGGAGGGACATTAACTTGCGAGTATGTATAGGGGGTTAATGTAGTTAAACATGGGGGCCTGTATAGACCCCAATGGTATGTAGGGGCTTAAACTAATATACCATGTATAGAGCCCCATGGCATGGAGTTAATTTATTAGGTGCCGCAGGGGTTAAATCTTTAGATGCAGCATGGATAGTTAATGATTTAAATGCCACAGGGGTTCGATTGGGTGCCCTGTGGCAAAGGTTACCTTATAGGTACAAGGGGGGTCCTTTAATGACCCCCATTGCACAGGATTAACATTTTATTTGATGGCACGTAGTGGCGTGATTGGGGTATGGGGATGGGGTTTCAGCCGGTAACCGGGCAATTGGGGGGTGAGAGGGGAAGGGGATCCCTGGGAAAAAAGCTCCTGCTGCTGATTTTATGGAGCCATGATAATTGCGTCACTTGAATGGAATAGGACTCTAAAATATTACAAGTCCCCCAACCTAACTCTTATTGAGTTTATCAGAGTTCAAATGCTCAGCTGGAAACTGATACTCTAATCTTTGAAAAAAATGGTTAATATTGAATATAGCTCTTATAAATTATTATATACGAATGCTATTAATGATCAATGCATAATTAAAATGATGTTTTCCTTTTGCTATTGCATTACAGTGGTCATTTAAGACTTAAGTCCCAGATGTAGGCACACAAGGAGTAGGGGTAGATGGTCAGGGGCCTGATCACAGGGGGGAGGTAGTGGGGATGAGGGACTGGCCCCAGGGAGAGAACAGGGAGGCCAGGAACCCCAGGCACAGTTGGAAGGGCAAGAGGTTGTGTCAAAGTACAGGGCCCCCAATTATACCCCAGAAAAGATGATGATCCCCCTCAGGGAAATCCGTGCCCTCTATAGCATCATACATGGTGGGAGGCAAGGAAAATAGGGACAGACAAGCCCAGAGAACACTCCATGAGCAGCTATTGCAATTGGAGGAAGGACAGATCATATCTCTCCAGCCTTTGGTTCCACCAACTCCACCACTATCGCAACCAGAGCCGGTGACCTCATCTCACACCTTACCACCAACTCCAGATGCTACACAGCCACCCCAGGTGGAAGCACACCTCACTCCACACCTCCTCATCAAGGGAGAGGAGGGGTGCGGGCCCAGTGCTGATTCTGATCATCTAGTGATTATACCTTCATATCTTCATATGTGAAAACACACTGTATGTGGAATAGATTGTATGATATTAGCCATGATTTATTGCATCTGTTTAATTGAGCAGATAAGCAAAAGTAAATGCTATGCCCATTACTGGTTCATTCGATTAAATGGAGTAATTTCTGATGAGCCTTTTTTTCATCAGATTTCGGTTGCAGTGATGTAGTGACCACATGTGACCCTGATAGGTGCTATGCATCATGATTATTCTAGACTATGGCATTACCCCCTTTAGGTGGGACTTTACAGGATGGGTGTAGCGGAGATTGTCCCTGATGGAGGTGAGTTGGCTGTTGCTCCACGATCCTCTGCAGCGTCTCCATGTGTGTTTGCAGCCCTTCCTGATGGGTTAGAGTAGATTAGTGTGGTGTATGTTCTCCTGGTACTTGCTATATGTCACGTGGCAGTGTAATTTGGCCACTATTTCTTTTCTCAATGTAGATCTGATGAGTGAGATGTATATAAGTTTATCTTTGTATCTTTAGGGTACACATTAGAGCCTATGTGAGGGAAAAAGGGATAATATGCCAGGCAGTTTCATGTTTTTGTGTTGCAATTTAATCAGGTTTTCATACACTTTTCATATTGGCATATGCATGACCATTACAACATATAATAAAATAAAATATTTTTTTAAGGCCTATTTGTTCCTTGGGAATTGTTGTACAATTAATTATAATTCCTTCCATTGCTTTCCTCATATTTTAAAGTCAATTGGTGTGTTTTAATTGTATTTTACAGTGTTACAAACTAGACTGTAAACCCTTTGCGAGTCCTATTTGGAGCCTGTAATATATTTGGCTACATTTGCCGTTTGCAGCTTGGAAGACAATTGCGTCTTTGGGGAATTGTAGCAATTGAATAGCGATTCGCGATTTTATCGATTGTTACATTTGCAGTCTTGAAAGATTAAAGTCTTAGATGGGTTGGGAGTTACGATTTTGACAACCGCAGGGATTTTCAGCCTGTAACCCGCAAATGGTTTGTGGGTAGCTAAAAGACGCCAATTGAATAGCAAATTAGTTTACGGGCTACATTACGGACTCTAGTAAACAACAATTGCTCAATTTAATTGGGGCCCTAGTGTTCTAACACCACAAGGTAGATTTATTTATTTAGGAGCTGACCAATAATTCAATTAATTGGTTTAAAATTAATAATAATAATATATTCAATATTGAATTTAAGAATGGAGACTTGTGCTAGAGGTTTCCAACAAGTGTGACAAGGATGGCAGCACTGGCCTGTTCATCTGTAATATTTTGGACACCAGAATGCCCTAATCACTTTTAGTGATCCATACTCCAATAGAGGAACAACAGAGACTTCTGGGCTCTTGTTTACTTTTTCTTAAGCAGTCCAAAATATAATTGAAAATAGCTTAATTCAGCACAAAACAAAAATATACTTAAACAGACTAGCTCACAGCTTAGTTCCCTAACTAGCCCTGAAAAACACTTCTCAGGTAAAACAGTCCTTTTTCTTTATTCAGATGGAGTTGGATCTTAGCCCACCCACTCTCTAGGTACCCCAACCTCCAGGGACCCTTGATACAGTCTTTTCAGTAGAGGCTGGAAATCTCACTTTACAGTCTACTCCCTGGGGCATATGCACTGTCTCTTTACCAGTACCTTACTTCTCCGGTTATTTTCCAACCGCTGGTGTGGCTCTCACCCGGCAGCAGCAAAAGTCACTTTACATCCATGGCTTTGAGACACTCAGGTGGACTCTCTCTCTCCGGTCTCCCTCACGAAAGCAGCTTGTCATTTGTAGTTTCTCTCACAAGGCTGGCAACACAGCGGTTTCCCACAGGTACTTGACAACAAGGATGTCCTTACTGACCCAGCAGAGCTGGATTTGCTTAAATTGCAGCTTCCCTTGGACCGGGGTCCTCCTCAGTCACAACACTTACTATATTCAGTCTCTCTCTCTGGCTTTCTGGTATCCAGCAGGAGCGGTCACTAGCAGCCACATGTAACAGCAGTACAGCTCTCCAAACACAGCTTCTCCACAACAGTTCACCTTGGTGTATCTGTGTGAGCAAACATTAACACAGTTTTGTCTTACAGCAGTCCAAACAGCTTACAGCACTCTCAGTTAGCTGTAACTTCCAGGCCCCTAACAGCTTGGGTACTTGGCTAGGCCTAAGAGCCTCTGGCCACAGCTTCCACACTCAGCTCACACGACTTAGGCCAGAGCCTAGGGAATTAACTCCAAGTTACCTGGAGTGTATTTCCTTAATACTGTGTGACTTACACCATCCACTAGGGGGTAGTACACCACACAAGCTTATCACTGATTGTATATAATAGGTGGGGAGGCAAATTAGAAAGTAATAAAATGGGATAAAGATTAAATACAGATTAAACAATGGATCAAGTAGATGAAAACAACTTAACCCTTTAAGTGGCTAATTAAATTTCAACAATTTTTTATTTACTGAAAGCCAAAAAAAACGTGAATGGTTCATAAATAAGATCATTAATAAACATATTTTTAAAATGTGTCCTTTAAAACTGTAATGTTTTCAGCAAATTAGAAAGAGCTCAACTCATTATTAATGGTAAGAGGGTTAAATGTGGGTTGGAAGAAAAGAGGGTAGTATACAAAAGGAAAGTAAGTAGGAAAAAATTAATCCAGATTGATATTTCATTGATTATGTTTTCAAAAATTATTGAAATCTAAGATATTATTCTTTTAATATAGTGTAATGAATTAGGATGTTTAAATACAATGGCTGGAAATGGGAGATCCAACCATGGGTGAAATATTTCTGTGATGGAGGCACTGATATCTGAGGAAAACATTTTTTCTGAAAAAAAGTTTAGTAGTTAGACTAAAGTGGATCTATTAAAACAACCAGATGCAGTGAATATAACTGTAGATAACATTATGGCTGTATTACAAGAACTTTTTAATATATCATCTTAAAACAAAACTCTTGCTTGTTTTTTACCCTTGAGGTACTGGAATGACAACACAGGAAATGTTCATCAATTAAACTATTCCTCTTTTGCCAACAGACCTTAGGGAAATCTGGATTCAGCTCACATGTCTTTTTGTAACTAAATTTATTATCTAATTGTTATTGAGATAAATATTTAATATTACTTTGATGGTGATTTTTGTTTTATCTAAAATGCTAAAAAAAACACATTTTGGTTGTGTTCTGAAATGTCTTTACATACATTACAAAAAATGTGGTATGCTATTCTTAGAGATCTTCTATACTTATGAAAGAGGTATTTCACTTTGAAATATAAATATTGTTTTGTTTTAGCACAATAGTCTGATTTATAATAGGGTTTGGCATCTTTTAATGCACCTTCCAGAGAGTTCCAAATTTATAAAATAACAAAGTGTTTAAACTGTTCAGGTTTTTAATTATTGGTTCGAATGTAAAACAGAATTCGCTGCATTTTCCACAGGTATGTATACACAAACATACCTTGAAGCTACAAATCTTAGTTTTTATATAAGTTTGTTAGATTTTGTTTTCTGTAAATTTCAAATTATTTATACAATTAAATTATATACACTATAAAATGTATTCTTATCTTGGTAAGTTAAGAACCAAGAAGACAGTTCTTGATTTCCTTAATAGCAATACATTTTTGTATAAGTAATTTTAAAGCTATTTTGTTTTTTGTGTTATTTTAAATAATTATGTTAAAGTGACTTCTCCTTCTAATATTAATCATCTACATACATTTATTTTTGCAAATTTTTTTTATTAATTTTAGTAAAATTGCCCTACATTTTTATTTAATGTAATCCTTTATATTTTTGGAAACCATTTTTTGTTCCATTAATGCAAATACTAAAAACAACTAGAACTTTAAACAACTATATAAAGTAAAATATATAAAAATTTGTAACAAATAAAAAAGTCCTTCATACAAAAGCACTAAAGGTGATGATAAAATACTTGTTAAAATAAATATTTGTGGAAGATACATCAAAAATAATACATATGACACAATAAAATGCAAGCAACAAATAATTGGTTAACGCAGGAAAAAATCAAAAAGAGCTTGGAAAAAATAAATATTAATAAGGTACTGATGGAATACATCAAAGGGTATTGAGGGAACTGGTTTCTGTAATAGCCAAACCATTATATATTTTATTTATTATATTTTTTTAAGACGCACTCACCACAGGGTCGCTACCACATCACTGGAGAAAAGCAGATGTGATACCTATATTTAAGAAGGGAGCAAGAGTAAATATGGGGATTGATAGACCTGTAAGCCTCACATCTGTAGTGGGAAAGCTTTTAGTATTCAATGATATATCTATTTGAAGAAGATTGTAAGTGGGAGTCAATATGGATTTATGAGGGATAGGTCATGTCAAACAAATCTAATTAGTTTCTATGAGGATGTTAGTAGGAACTTGGACCAAGGCAACTCATTGGATGTTGTCTTTTTGGATTTTGCAAAGGATTTTGATACAGTGCCACATTGAAGACTATTGTACGAAATAAGGGATGCACGACTTGTAGTAAATATCTGCTTATGGATTGAGAGCTGGCTAAAAGACAGGAAGCAAAGGATTGTTGTAAATGGAACTCAGATTGGTCTATGGGGTTCCTCTGGGTTCAGTATCAGGTTCTCTCCATTTTAATATATTTATTAGAGTAGGACTGGAAAGTATTGTCTCAATTTTTGCTGATGACACTAATTTGTGCAAGGTAATTAAATCAGAAAATGGTGCACTTTCTCTCCAAAGGGAGTTGCATAAATTAGAGAAATGGGCAACTAAATAGCAGATGTGATTTAATATGAATACATGTAAAGTTATGCATTTGGGAAGGAAAAATAGTCATGCAATTTATAATCTTAATGGAGGAAATCTAGGGGTATCAGATATTGAAGGGGATTTGAGAGTACTTGTGGACAACCACCTCAGTAACAGTGCTCAATGCCAATGCCATCACTGGTGAAGTCATATGTCAGAAGTTCAATGATGAATCAAGTGTTGTCAGTGGTGATGATATCACCTGGTTCATATGTGATGTCATGTGTGATATCATTGGTGATGACAACAGTTATAAACAGTGATATACACATACAGGGCAGACTTAAGGCTTTTTGCTTTCTGAGAAGTAGTAAGTAAGTTTTTGCCTAAGAATGTCCATGTTTTTTTAAGAATTTTTTGTAAATAAATTAATAATTAGAAAAGCATATAGTAAGCAGGCTTTTTTACACATGTATTGTAAATCTGAAATTTAAGGAAAAATGCTCTTACATTCTCTAAGTTTGTGAAAAAGTTGAACTTACAATAAACAACAATATATTTACATATTAACACAAATGCAGCAATAGAAATTACATATTTAGGAGAAACTGGTGAAATCCTAATTTTTAAACACATAGAACCCGATTCAATTGAGCTATCGCAAGTTACTGTAGCCCGTAAGTGAGGCCGCAAGTTAATTTGCTATTCAATTGGCATCTTTTTGCGGACTCCAAACGGGTTACAGGTTACGGCCTTGAAAACTTTGCGATAGTTAAACATGGAACTTACAACCTCCTGAAGCCTTTGATCTTTCAATTCCGCAAGAATTAAGATGGCTAAAATCGTAAATCCCTATTCAATTTCTCCAATTCCCCAAGGCTGCAAATGGTTTCACACCCGTAAACGGCAAATGAAGGAGTAAATCCTACGAGCACTAGAGAGGACCCACAAGCGGGTTAAACACATGTAAATGCAAATAAAAAATCAATACTGCACTGCAAATAACGGGGAAAGCGATGATAGACATTAGTATTAATCGCACAACAGTCTCAAGCTCGCAAATCGGCAGTAAATAAAATTTATTTTTATGTTTCATTTCAGGGTTATATCGATCTCGGGAGTTAATAAATATCAGGCCACCCATATGGACTAGAACAGTATTGGCATTCATTTTCCTAATTCCTTATTTTGCGGTTTTACGAGTCTGATCGAATATTGGACCCCCAAACCTAATTGACTGACATGTAACCTCCATGTTTTACTGTCGTAATATTGACGGTCTCATTTTCTATTGGCTGATTTGAAATGGTCTTGCTTAATTAATCATGTTCCCGCCTTGAACTGCTATGAACCAGTGCATGGTTTACAGAGTCGGCTTTGGGCCAGTAATTTGCGGGCTTGAACAATTGAATAGCTCCGGAATTGTAGACGCACTGGAGCAGACCACCCGCAGACAAACAGCCTGGATCTTGTAAGATACGGGCTTGCAATTGAACCGGGCTCATTGTATGTGTGACAATCAAGAACAGAAAATTGCATATATTTTAACAAAATTCTAAATTGACATAAACTGCTTGTATGTTTTGCTATATAATCTTCCATGAAACTTTTACATACAATGCATAAATTTGTACGTTATAACATATAAAATGAGCCACAGTTTTAAATACTCCCTTTATATGTAATATTATGCCTTTTTGTTACTACCCATATTCATGGAATCTGATCATTGTAAGCATATGGCTGCAAGCAATTATGAATCAGCATGTATTTGCTATGTAAAATACATGTAATTTTGCACATTTGAATCTGTGTATATACATCATCACAAAGCTGAAATGTGTGTACTTTTAACATTACCTTCCCAGAGCTTTATATGTTATATGTTATCATAAATTATATGGGCCTCATTCTATTATCGGCCGTAAATCGGCCGTAAGGCTGCGATTCCTTGCGAGGGTTCAGTTAACTCGCGATTCTATTATACGGCCCCGCAAGGATCTCCTTTTACGGCCGGCCGCATATCTTGGAACCGGCCGTAATCTGTGAAATATAAAAACTCAAAAATAAATTCAAGCCTGCACTGTACAGCTCTGTAAATGCTAGGGATCATATTGGGGGACATGAGGATTAAAAGGAACCCACTCTCAAGCTTGCACATCTGCCCAAACCCGAGTTCAAATTAACTGTTTATTTTCCGGCTGCGGCGTGGGCGTGTCTGAGGTGCTCCAAGCACTCTGGACTTTTTACATGGATATTTTACGGATATTAAAAATTAAATATTTTACGGATTTGAGTACAGGATAATTATGTGCTATTTTTTCTAACACCTAAAATCCCTTTATAGTCTTCTCAGAGTGCAGGATGGCTTTATTTGAGCTATTTTATGTGCTTAATTGGTGCTAGCGAGACCTTTTTCCTGCAAGTAACTGCGGCTCGCTTTTAGCCTTGCAGAGAGGTTTCCCGGAGCAATTGAATTGCAAATCTCTTGCGGCCGTTTAAGATCAAAGGCTTTCCTCCGGCGCGAGCGGCCGCAAGAGATAGCAAGGCACCGGCCGCAAGCCTGCCGAAATCCCCGGCCGTAAGGGAATAGAATAGCCGAATAGCTTGCGGCCGGTCCTTGCGGCCCCGCAACGGCTGCGGCCGATAATAGAATGAGGCCCTATGTTATCATAAATTCTTTAAATACACTGTATAAAAATCTAAACCAATATTAAAGAATTTTACTATAGCAACATTTCATTTTTCATTTAGCAATATAAGTTCTCTAGAAAATCAAGGTTTTGAATTTTTAACTATCTGTTCTTATGGACCAATCTTTTTGAAAATTTCCATGCCAGGTAGAATTTCATCAGAATTGGTGCAATAGTCTTTATGTAATACTGAATCACATGTGTTTTTCTTTATTCATATTGTTGATAACAGAGTAACATTACAATTGATAGATTCATTACTGCTTAGTCTTAACAATAGTGTACTGAAAAGGAACTTTAAACCACTGGTACAGTATGTTTTAATAGCAGATAAGGGATGACTTGCTTCGTTCTATCATATTATTTGCCTAAATATTAATTCCTGTTATCTGTACTTTATGAGACAATATTTAAATTTTATGAATTTAAGTTTTTCAATGTGTGCCTATTTTATCTGTTGATTTTTTAACTATTAGTTCTAATAACAACTGTATATCATACCTTTTGTATCCAATGTTTGTTTTCTATGGAAGAAAGCTGGTTTGATTTTCCTGAAGGAAATGATGGAGGATGTCAAATTAATTGTGTGCTTCTATGGTTTGCTTTAAATCAATGATAGAAGTAACACTGGTTATTGTACAGCAGGTAGTAAACAAGACATACTATTGCTCAGGATCACAAAGGATCACAGGCCAAGGGTATACTGTACATGGTGCATTGACATAGACGAAGACAAAGGTAGCAACCAAGCCATGCTGAGTTCAACACATGGATATCCAATGGTTGTCCTTAAAAATGTTATCTGTCTTTTGGCAAGGTGAATTGCAGTTCCTTTATCATTCTTGCTGGTTTCAGGTTAACGTTCTGGAATAAGACATTATCCATGCATCTCTCAGGTGCATCACAATGCATGTTTAGCCATTGGATGACATACTCTTGATTCTGGAATGAGGCATTATGTCTGCTAATCGTCCAGAGATGACACAGAACAACTGAGATGCAGAGGACATCACTCAAGGATAATTTGAGCAGGTATGCTCATTACAATAAGCACATTACAACACATGCAAAGGAACGTGTTCAAGATACTTACAGCCTCATTAAATTGCTAAGTTTTTGAAAATTGTAGCTCATAGCGTAGCTGCATGATTTCGAGCTATTAAATTGGCCTCTTAAATCTCTCCGCAGACAACTTGCGGGGTAAGCCGCAGGGCGGCTGAAAAATGCCTAAGGGACGTAAACTTGGAACTTTGCAGCCCGCAAATTCTTTGATCTGTCAAGCCCGTAACCGCTACTTGTTCAATTCAGCTATTAAATTGCAAGAAAGTCACCCGAGAGCTAGCCCGTAACACGCAAATGGAGCCCAAAGCCCTACGAGTGCTCGAGAGGACCCACAAGGGGGGTAAAAACAAATACGTAGCACTTGTAATGAAAATAAAAACACACTACTTACTGTACATTTATTAAAAAGGAAAGTGATGTTAGGTCTTAGAATTAATAGCACAACATTCTCAAGCCTGCAAATATTTCATGTTTATATTTCGTGTTATATCGATCACTGCAATGAATGTGTTTACATATATTTTAACTTCCATGGGATAGAATATTGCATTTGCAGCTTTATCAATATTGCATTACATCTTGAATGTGGGTCCAATCGCAAACTGAAATTTTAGCTGGTAGGACTTTGAAGAATAACCTCCCGTTTTTTAGCGACGTAACGTTGGCGATCTCTTCTTCCATTGGCTCCGTCTAAACCCGTTACTACGGTCTACCCTAATTGATCGCCTGCAAGACCGAAAATTCCAATATTCTACGAACTAGCCACGATTTGTGTCTCCAGCCCGTAGCTCACAGCCCTTTCTAATTTAATAGCAACGTAACTCTGCCAAATACCATGCCTGTGGTCCACAAATTTAATGAGGCTGATAGAGTACTATGATATCTAGTTAACTGTTTACAAAGTTTTTGGCTTGCTAAACTTACGTTAAAATATGATCTAGCATTGAAGATAAAGTAGTTGTCTAAGTCATGAGAACAATTAGCAAATTACAAAGCTATATACAAATTCTAAGCTAAGTAGAAATGCAAGTTCAGATGCAGTACAATTCAAATACTATACAAATGGGCCAGCAGACAGCTTGGTGGATCAGAGTCCTTGTTCAAAGAACTTAAAAAAATTTGATTCATTGAAAGATTCAGCTCCATTATTGTAATTATTATTATCCTTTATTAACATGCCAGCGTATTCCGTAGTACTATACAGGGGTTAAGTACAAGTCAACACAATTTGAATACATTGCAGAAGAAAAGATGGCCCTGCTATTGAGCTTTCAATCAAATATACACAGTGCTTCTCCAAAGCACCTACCATGACACTTTTTCTTTCTGATAATATGGATTTAGAGAATCGTAGCCTAAGTCATTACTCTATACTTATCACTAATCTCATTATATACCTACCATTTCTCAAACCACACTTTATCATCTCCTCCCACTATTTTATCCATGCCACATTACGTTAAGCCAACTGCTACCATGTCTTTATCATACCATAACATAATCCATATTGTCATATTTAAAAAACAAATACTTTATATAGATTGCTCTTCCAAAAAAGCAGTTTTGCATGAACAAGAAGCAGTATATGTGAAAGGACATTAGAAAATGATGTAAGCTTCACAGAGTTTATAAAATACAATGTTACTGCTAAAAAAAATAATCTGGAATATAATTTATTGATGTTAAATTTATTTCTCCAGTGCCAACTTTGAAAATGTAGTTTGTTATAAGGAAGGCGGATAATACAGTGTAATAACCCTGAAATAATACAAGTATACTTTGTGTTAACTCAGTCCTGTGAAAACAAAATTATCTTGCTTTTCAACACTACCGACTTGGCCAGTTTTCCTGGCATCGTTACAGCAAATCAAGCACTTCCCTTCAAATAGGAAATTGATACTGTAATATAATAATAATAAAAAATGATCTGTAAAAATTACAATTTCACAATTTAGCACTGCCTGGAATTCTTCAGTGTAATCACTATAGCAGATGGTCAGTTGTAAGCGTGGCTGCTTGTTACGGGCGCTTTACTACACAGCTGACAGCTTCAGCATTGTATTTTAATTTGACATCTTATTTTGCAAAGGCCTTTTCACATTTCCATTCTGATTTATTTTAGAGAAACATTTCTCTCAAATGATATGGAAATATGTATAATTTCATGTAGAAGTGTTATTCTTAAGGACTTTACAAATGTAATATATAGTTATATTATTGTTGTGCATTGATCTGTTGCCTGTTGGAGAGTGATATAAGGAAACTTGGTAAAAATTACAAGGGTCTGATATATTAACCTGAGCCTGAAACAGCTGCTTTCCTTTTATATTGTGCACTTAAAAATGTAATTAACTTTAGAAAAGATTTTTGTAATTGTTTTAAAGTTAGTGACCTACATTATCCTGCTCTTCCGCCCACCCTCTACTTAATAATTATTTACAAAATGTTTTTCTCAGCAAACAGAATTTGCACCCATATTTGGAGAATTGAAGAGGGTAGGCCCATCTGGAAGATATTGTTGTGTTTCAGGGTAAAAAAGGGGCTCAATGACACCATATGGCTTATCAATGATGGCCATAACCACCTTACTCATAGGTGCAGAAGGTGGTATAGAATGTGGGGAGATCATCATTGGAGCTCAAGGAGGTCCCATTAATTATCCTTTTAACCAAATTATTTTTGGGGGCAAGTCAAGTCCACATTTCCTTATTCTTTTGTTCCATATTTTCAACTTGGGTTGGGCAGGGTTTCCATTGCATATATACTAGTGTTTCTGTCATTAATGAAAATGTCTCACTATTACTCATCCATGTCCTAATAAATATTTTTGCATTTTAGTTTTTATGAGAGCCCTGATGTCTCCAGGCTCCCACTTCTGACCATGTCTTTTACAAAGGTGAGATATTTGCCATTGTATGCAAAAGTTTTTTTACAGTTTGCGATCGGACCCACAGTCAAGATATAATGCAATATATATATAAAGCAGTAAATATGATATTCTATTAAATGACAGTTACAGTATACGTTTTAACACATTGATTGCAGGGATCGATATAACACAAAATATAAACATGAAATAAAGTATTTTTTTAGTGCAGATTTGCGGGCTTGAGAATGTTGTGCTATTAATTCTAAGATCTTACATCACTTTCCCTTTTTCCTAATAACTGTACAGTAGTTGTTATTTGCATTACAAGTGCTACGTAATGGACTTTATCCCCCTTGCGGTTGCTCTCGAGCACACGGCCTTTGGGCTCCATTTACGTGTTATGTGCTTGCTCGCGAGTGACCGCGTTGCAATTTAATAGCTGAATCGAACAAGTAGCGGTTACGGGCATGACAGATCAAAGGATATACATGCGCGAAGTTCAACGCTGCTCACCACGTAGCCTATTCTCGCCCGTCCTGTGTGTAACGCGCAAAGCCTGCTGCGAGCAACGTTACAGGGCTAATTTAATGCCCGTAACATGTAAATCGGGAGTAACGGGCTGCGTTTTACAACGTAGCCCCAATTTAATGAGGCTGATTATCAGTAACCAAACAAACAAAAAATGTTGTATCCCAGCATAAACAGTACATTATGTTCTGCATGTTGTACTTCTAGAAAAAAAATGACCATCTCTTTGTTCTTTAAGGTTTTTTTCCATGTAACATACATATTTTTTGTTTAATGCCTTTAGCTCTTTTGAATATTAATTGTGGATTTTCTAGTAGTATTGTGTTAAGAATTGGGATTAATAGGATTAACCAATGTTTTTTAATTATTTTTCTAATTATGTATGATTGATTATTATATTATCTAATGGAATTAATTGTGATTCATGATTATTTATTTCCTTTTACTCAATGTATTTTCTATGTATTCCTCTTATTTCATTAAATGCATCATTCATTTCTTTTGATTCATTGGTATTCGCCTTATGATATATTTTTTTAACTGTGGATTGTAATGTTCACTTTACTATATGTAGGTTTATTATATGTCACTATTTTTAACTGTGAATTTTGAATTTAAATAAATAGATATAAAAAGTTGATTCACATTTGTCTAAACTGGTCAGTAAATTTCAGATTAAAGTGATTTCTTTTAAGATCTATTACAAATTTCTGTAGAGAGACAACCGAGCAATTGTTAGTTACTGGAGCCCATAAAATAATTTGCTATTCAATTCTCCTCTTTTTGCAAGCCACAAATGATCTACGGGTTACAGGCTGAAAATCTCTGCGTAACTTACAATACATCTCAGACTTTGATCTTGCAAGCCCGCAAGAGTTACAATCGCAAATCGCTATTCAATTGCAACAATTGCTCAAGCGCTCAAATATTTTCACACCGCTAAATGTCAAATGTAGAAGAAAATCTTCTAAATCAGTAGTTACGGGCTTGCTTAATTGATCTTGATCATACTCTGAAATGCTACGTACGGGTGCATTGTTTTCGGTTTAGGCTTTCGGCCATGTAGCTGCGGGTTGGTTCAATTGAATCAATCTGTTACAAACTTACGGCCTGTATGAAGGCAACTGTGGGCTTGCAATTGAATGGAGGCCTTTGTCTTCTCTCAATATAAAAAAAAAACATGTCAAAGACGCATCTTTTCCAGGTCTCCGCTTCTAGGTTGAATAAGGAAGGAGAGCGAGTTTCTATCAAAATCTAGTGAAAAGGATAGTGTAATAAGGTGTTCAAACTAGAAATATTAATGGGTTAGAATAAATCTAATACGTTCTAAAATAAATTGGATTTGGGTATTGGCAATATGTTAATTTCCTAAGGAAATATTGAACTGCTTTTAGACCTGGGGCCATATTCTATTAGCTACTTGCAAATTCCTTGAACTCATAAATTTGGCTTTGGGTGTTTTTTTTATAAATGTTTATATGCATTCTATTGACTTAAGAATTCATTAGTGCCAATAAATAATATTTGACGAATATGTAGCAATATTAAGATTTTAAGTGAGTATAAAATTACGAATTGGGCAACAGAATAGGGCCCATAGATCACAAATAATTACTGTGTAAAGAGAACTTATGTCAATAGTGACTAACCACCAAAATCAGCAGCGGATCAAATACTTTCCCCCCCCCCACACTGTATATAAACATACTTATATATACATATTTTTTTTATTTTTTTTATTTACTGTGCTACTGTACAGTGGAGGCTTCTATTGCTCTTTTGCCCACTATAAATTAAATGATTGTTGTGTAAACTACTTCCCATAAAATCTACTACACCAGCTAGGAACCAGCCCCACACTGATGAGAGGCAGTAACCTCAAAACAGTTGTCTGTGGGTAGGTTTCCTGGCTTGTACATAATCGATACTGGGCTTTGCTTAAAGCTGTATAATACAGCAGATTTATGCCTAAAAGGAGCCAGAATGCAGTGCAATAACTGTATTTCTTGGAATTCTGAGCATGAAGCATTAATTTCCTCATATTAAAAAAACTCCTGCTAAACCGGCATAACCGGAACTATCCGGCACTATTCAGCAGTTCCAGTTTAGGTGCTAATGCCCTTTTAACAGCAATTTGAGGGGTTTTGGGAGGTTTAAGAGTAGTTTAGACCCTTTTTATCGGGGACTCCCGATTAACCGTCAACTACACTTGTCTGGCAATAGGGGTGGATGCCGGATAATGGGGAGTTTACTGTATATATATATATATATATATATATATATATATATATATATGTACTAGAGACTTGCCCGTCAAAAAATGATGGCAATAAGATTGTAAGGCAGGTAATGGTGTTTGCTTGAGGCATGAACTTTGTTGGTGTTCCGAGATGCTTCGGCGCTCTTTGAGAGCCTTGCGCGGAGCGCCTTCGGTGCTCATCGCATGGTTCGCAATGGGCGCCTCGGGCGCTAATTACAAGGCTGTTGGATGTTTGTGTGCTATGAGGAGCGTTGGGTTATTTTTTTCTATGCTAATGAAATAATGAATAAAATAATAAATGAATATACTTTACCTATTTTGAAGTAATATATGCAGGAAGCATTGTGCTTAAGAGCTGGCAATCTGTTTTCATGTTGCTGCAGCATACAATGTGTGTTTTCACTGCTGTGGAGCTGCTGTGTAAGTGTCAGCAATGTGTGCAGTGTGTAGTGTAAATAGTGTGCGTGCGTGAGGCAAATCCGTTAGGGTAGCTGTGTACTTCCGCATTGTGTAAGTTAGTGCTGTAAAATGGCGCCTAATCTGTGTTACGCAGCTGTAGCTGATTTGGCGTCCTTGTTCTTGGACCTCGTCCGGCGTTTTTGGTAAATCCATAGGTGTTTGGTGGGGCTTTCCGTGTTTAGGGTCCTGTAGCCTCGTTTTCGTTTTTTCTGGCAGCCATTTTTTCTCTCGCTTAGGGGGTTTTCGAATGTCTAAAGGTGTAACTTTCAGAGGTCCTCGGTGCCCCCCCTTGCTGTGGGTTAGCTTTTTATATGTTTGTTGTGTGTATTAATTGTGTTTTTAATGTTTTCATGTGCGGGCGGTTCGGGTGCTAAGGTCGTATTTTTGCGAGGTCGTAATGTTTATTTTTCTAAGTCCTGCGGCTCGTATTTGTGAATGCTAAGTCCGTAAATTTTGCTGTCGACGTGGGGAGCCTCCACCTCCGCAAATGCGTCCCTAAAGTCCGCAGTTGCTGGCAAGGAGGGCCTTCGGCAGATATACATTTTTTGGGTTGTCCAAGATCCTCGGCACTCATTGCGTGGCTCGCAATGAGCGCCTTCGGCTGTTGGTTGTTGTATTTTTTTTTTTTGATAGGCGCTTTTGCTGTTCTTGTTTGGTCGGCGCTGATCTGCTTTTTGCGCTTTTTACAAGGCTTTGTGTGCTATGAGCAGCGTTGGCGCTCATTGTGAGTCGCTCCATGAATGACTTTTGTGTTGATTGTGAGAATGTTTTTTTGTATGCTAATTAAATAATTAATAAATTAATAAATGAATATACTTTACCTATTTGGAAGTAATATATGCAGGAAGCATTGTGCTGAAGAGCTAACAATCTGTTTTGATGTTCCTGCAGCACAGAATGTCGGTTTGCACTGTTGTGGAGCTTAGGTGTGTCAGCAATGTGTGCAGTGTGTAGTGTAAATAGGCTGCGTACGCGAGGAAAAGCCGTTAGGGTAGCTGTTTACTTCCACATTAAGTTAGTCTTGTAAAATGACGGTGAATGTGTATGTGGTACGTGGCTGTGGATGATGTAGCGTCCTTGTTAAGAGTGTATCTTGTACCTCGTACAGCTTTTTTGAAAAGCTGTATGTACTTGGTGGTGTTTTGCGTGTTTAGGGTCCTGTAGCCTCGTTTTCGTTTTTTTGTCGGCGGCCATTTTTTCTCTCACTTAGGGGATTTTCCTGGGTGCCCCCCCCTTGCTGTGGGGCTGTGGGTAAGCTTTTTATGTATTTTTTGTGTGTATTTACTGTGTTTTTAATGTTTTCAGGGCTGCGCGGTTCGACCGTTAAGGTCAAATTTTTGCAAGGTCGTAATGTTTTTTTTTTCTATGTCCCGCGTCTCGTATTTTTTTTTGCAAAGTCCGTAAATTTTACTTTCTAAGTCCCGCGCTTTGTATTTTTTTGTGTAAGTCTGTATATAGTGATTGCGTGTTAGATCTATTTTGGTTAAGTACCGCGGGTGTTTGTAACCTCGTGTGAGGCGCCGTAGAGCCTCCACCTCCACAAATGCGGCCCCTCGCTTCGCCTCATTGTAGCTGATGTGGGAGCCTCCACCTTCCGCGAATGCGGCCCCTCGCTTTGCGAGGGACTCAGTTCTTGCGAGCTCAAGCTTGACGACGATTCGTAGTTTGACAACTATTAAATGTGATATATACATATATATATATATATATATATATATATATATATATATATATATACATATATATAGACAACAAATAATAAATTTGTAAGCTCATCTGCCAGGCAAATGAAAAGGTTGTGTAAAGGTTGGCCGATGTAAAGGTTTATCTGTGTATCTGTGTGCATTTTTGTTGTGTTCTGTTGAATCAGTTCTGTGAGGCAGGCCAGTGTTTTCGGTCCTGTGCTCATTTGTCATTGTACAGGTGAGTAGGCAGGGTCTATTTTAACAAGGGAAGAGCGAGCTTGGGAGCTTGCAATAATTTCTAGTGTAAGTGTAGTTAGTGTGTAGGAAATTGGAGTTGTGTAGGAAAGGACGTTGGTGCTCACGGAGCACAGTTTAGCTGTGCCTAGCATGGAGGGAGGAGCTGGGGCTAGTGTGGATGTCCAGGGAGGTAGCTGGGTTATAGTTAGAAGTTGAATCATGGGGAACAGGAGGAGGCAGGCCAGTTCTGAGTTGGCAAGCACCAACAGATTTGCCAGATTGAGTAAAACTGTTGGGGATGTCCATTCAAGAATGGAACTGCCGGATAGAGCTGTTCCCTCTAACAGCCTGGAGAACAGTTCTACTGGAGGAGTGGGAGGGCAGCATAGGCAGAGCAACAGACAGGTTTTGGTGGTAGGGGAATCTATTATTAGGAAGGTAGACAGGGTGATCGTGTTCGGCATGTTGTGGATCGAGTAGATAAATTATTGGGAGGGGCTGGTAATGAACCAGCGGTCTTGGTACACATTGGTACCAATGACAACGTTAGTGGAAGATGGAGTGTCCTAAAGAATGATTTTAGAGAACTAGGGAATAAGTTTAAAGCAAGGACCTCCAAGGTAATATTTTCTGAGATACTACCAGTGCCACGTGCTAGCTCAGGGAGACAGTAGGAGCTTAGGGAGGTTAATGCGTGGCTAAAAAAGTGGTGCAGTGCAGAGGCTATGGGTTTTTTAGAGAACTGGGCTGACTTCTCACTTGGGTATAATCTCTATAGCAGGGATGGATTGCACCTTAATGATGAGGGAGCTTTTGTGCTAGGGGATAGGATGGTAGAACGGCTGGGGGAGTTTTTAAACTTGTAGGTGGAGGGAGGACTATATAGAAGTATTGGGGTAAAAAGGGTAGAGAGGGAAAGGGATGAATTAGTTACCCATGGGGGAGGAGAAGGGTGGAGGGTTACAATAGACAGTACGGAGGTATTAATAGGGGCCTCAAATACAGTGGCAAGCACTTCACAACGGCAGAGCCATAGCAACATAAAGTGTATGCTTGCTAATGAAAGAAGTTTGCCTGGGAAAATGGGCGAGCTAGAATTATTAGCAGTACAAGAAAATGGGGCTTAATAGGCATTACTGAAACATGGTGGGATGAATCTCCTGACTGGACTGTTAATCTGGATGGTTATGACCTATTTAGGAAAGATAGGGGAAATTGTAAAAGAGGAGGAGGGATCTGTCTGAATGTTAAGCCTGAATTTAAGCCTATAGTCAGAGAAGATATTTATGCTGGAACTAACTGCAACATTGAATCTTTGTGGGTTGAGCTAAATAGTGGAGGAGCTAATTCTAAACACATATTAGTGGGAGTATGCTATAAACCCCCAAATATAATTGAAAGTGAGGAAATACAATTATTGTTACAGATTGGAAATGCAGCTAAGCACGGGCAAGTTCTAATAATGGGAGACTTTAATTACCCTGAAATAAACTGGATAAATGAGACCAGCAGCTCAGCTAAGGGGAGCAGGTTCTTGAGTACACTCAGGGATCATTATCTGGCCCAGGTAATATAAAAACCTACTAGAAATGGGGCCATCTTGGATTTAGTCATCACAAGTAATATTGATATAATATCAAATTTTAAAATAGGGGAACCCTTGGGGAACAGTGATCACAACACAGTCTCATTTGAGATTGAATACAAAAAAACTGAGTTTTAAGGGGCCAACAAAAACTCTAAATTTTAGCTAACTTTAATGGGCTAAGGGCAGCAATACTCCATATAGACTGGGACAAAGAACTTACAGGGGAAAATATTGAAATTAAATGGACAACATTCAAAACCTTACTAAATAAATATACTCATCTGCATGTACCATGTGGAAATACAATGAATAGGAGTAAATCACATCCCATGTGGCTTAACAATGACTTAAAGATCATGATAAGGAAATAGAAACATGCATTTTAATTATACAAGAAGGAGGGAACAGAGGCAGCTTAATGTGACTATAAGGAAACCAACAAGGCTTGCAAAAGTCCTATTTGACTGGCTAAAATAGAAAATGAGAAGTCAGTTGCAAAGGAAAATAAGACTAACGTTAAAAAATATTTTTAAAATATATTAATGGGAAGAAGGCGAGGAAGGAAGCTATAGGAACATTACAATGTGACACAGGCCATCTGATAATTAGTGACCAGGAAAAGGCAGATGAGCTAAATAGGTTATTTTTGTCGGTATACACAAGGGAGGTACCAATGGTTGGGACACCGCAACATAATGAGGCTACACTACCATCAATAATTGGTTAACGCAGGAAGAAACCCAAAAGAGATTGGAGAAAGTAAATGTTAATAAAGCCCCAGGTCCTGATGGAATACATTCAATGGTACTGAGGGAACTGGGTTCTGTAATAGCCAAACCAGTATATCTAATCTTTCAAGACTCACTCACCACAGGGTCTCTACCAGATGATTGGAGAAAAACAGAGGTGACACCTATATTTAAGAAGGGAGCAAGAGCAAATCCGAGGAATTATAGACCAGTAAGCCTCAAATCTGTAGTTGGGAAGCTTTTAAAAGGGTTAATAAGGGACAGAATACAAGAATATGTTTATTTGAACAAGATCATAGGTAGCAGTCAACACAGATTTATAAAGGATAGGTCATGTCAGACCAATCTAATTAGTTTCTATGAGGAGGTTAGTAGGAACTTGGATCAGGGCAACTCAATGAATGTAGTAAAGTAGTAAAGGCTTTTGATACTGTGCCGCATGGGAGACTTTTGAGCAAACTAAGGGATACAGGAATTGCAGTAAATATCTGCTAATGGATCGAGAGTTGGCTAAAAGACAGGAAGCAAAGGGTTGTTGTAAATGGAACATACTCCGATTGGACTAATGTGGTAAGTGGGGTTCCTCAAGGTACAGTATTAGGTCCTCTCCTTTTTAACATATTTATTAATGACGTAGAAGTAGGACTCGAAAGTAGTGTCTACATTTTTGCTGATGACACTAAGTTGTGCAAGGTAATTAAATCAGATAATGATGTATTTTCCCTACAAAGGGATTTGCATAAATTAGAGAAATGGGCGGCTAAATGGCAGATGAGATTTCATACAAATAAATTTAAGGTTATGCATTTGGGAAGGAAAAATAGCCAAGCAATCTATAATCTTAATGGAGCAAATCTAGGGGTATCAGATATTTAAAGGGATTTGGGAGTACTAGTGGACAACCACCAACTGCTACAGTGCTCAATGCCAAGCAGCAGCTGCAAAGGCAAGTAAAATATTAGCATGTATTAAGAAAGGTATAGAAGCAAGGGAAGCAAATATAATTCTACCACTATACAAATCCCTAGTACGCCCTCATTTGGAATTTGGAGTACAATTTTGGGCACCACTTAAAGAGGACATTTTAGTGCTCGAAAAGTACAAAGAAGGGCAACAAAACTAATAAGGGGAATGGAGGGGCTAAGTTATGAAGAAAGACTAACCGAATTAAACTTGTTTTTGCTAGAAAAAAGGTGTCTATGAGGGGATATGATTACCATATTTAAATACATCCAGGGTCAATATAAGGCTTTGTCAAGTGAACTTTTTGTAGCAAGAGATTTTCAACTGACAAGAACACATCCTTTGAGGTTAGAGGAAAAAAGATTTCACCTTAAACAAAGAAAAGGGTTCTTCACAGTTAGGGTGGTTAAACTGTGGAATTCTCTACCAAAGGAGGTGGTGACAGTGAATTCGATAGATAACTTCAAAAAGGGGTTAGATATATTTTTGAATAAAGAGGGCATTCAAGGTTATCCTAGATAACTAGCAAAGGAATATTGATCCAGGGAGAAATTTGATCGCCAGTTTCTGGGGTCAGGAAGGAATTTAGCTTTTTTCCCCCTTATGAGACAATTGGCAAAGTTTCAATGTTTTTTTTTCTGTTTGCCTTCCTCTGGATCAATTAACAATTAATAACAAATAGTCCACATATTAAAAAGATCAAGAGAGATCTAAAAAGGTTGAACTTGATGGTCTAACTCTTTATTCATCCTCAAATACTATACTATTAATAATAAATTATCAACTAATTCATCAATAACTAATCCGCATATTGAAGATCAGAGGAGATCTTAAAAGGTTGAACTTGATGGACTGAAAGTCTTTTTTCAACCTTAATTACTATGTAACTATGTAACAATGTACCTAACTCTTTGAATCCAAAAAATATCAATTGTATACATTGCTGCCTTAAAGCATTTGCTCACTTTATTTAAACAACTTTTAAGCAAAGCATGGGTTTGGATTTTTGCACAAACCAAGAACCACTTGCATACAGAACTGGAATCTGTGCTTCACCCAGTCAGTGGGTACAGATCCTGATTAGACCAATACTTAATGTCAAATAGCAAACATGATTTAATATATTATTTTAATTATGGTATTTCATATATGTTATTTAATATGTCACTTTTGTTACTTCTAAGTATATTTGTGTATGATAGTAAGTTAAATGGTAACAGTGAACATCTGAAAAGTGCAAAAATGAATTAAAAATGATATACTGTTTATGTTAAATTAAATCAGTAATAAATGCGAAAATTTTAGATAAGGGTGTTGATCATACAGCTCCCTTTGCCAAATTAGGAGCAAAACAAGTTTTTTTAACTAACCCTGATCTATACATTGTAACATCATCATTGGCTGGGACCTTCTCTGTCACATAAGAGAAGGAAACGGGCACTAAACAACTAAGAGATCATATATAAGCTTATGTAAACCGCTCTAAGGGCGGTTAAAGCATTATTTTAATAACGTTAAAAAACTATATTGTTTCTTCTTCCTGTGTCTTATCCACTGGATCTCATTGGACGCCCAAGGAAGAAGAGCATAAATAAACAGCATTTAAAAAATGTGAGAAGAATCTGATATATACAACATTTCACAATAAAGAAATGACTGCCTTAGTAATTATTACTACCTTAGCTTCTGTTCTCTTTCTTGTTTTTTTAGAACACACGAAAACTGGAAAATATGTATTAAATCCAATTTTTTCTTTATGTATGCACCCTTTAACTGTTTACTACAATAACAAGTAATTTAGAGATTTGTATATAAACACTTCTAAACACTTTTTACTTTTGATATATGGCATTGTAGTGTATATTTTTAGTTGCAACATTAGATCTTGACCAATAATCAATCTTAGATAGTCACCTTTTATCAATATTCATAAAAAAAATATTTACTACAAATTTCACGGCATTTTGCAGCAATTTTTTTAATTACATTTTAAAGGCAAATAGGACAGGCAAACAGCCTTATTAAATTGCGATTTGGCCAATTGAATAGGGCTTTATTTAAGCACAGAGCACATTTTTTTACAGAAGTTTTTAGTTAGTGAACTTCTATCCAAAAGCAAGGTCTTCAGTAACTAAAAACTTCTGTAAAAATATGCTACGTGCTTAAATAGAGCCCTATTCAATTAGCCGAATTATAATTTAATAAGGCTGTATATGTACAATATTGCATAAGACCATGGAAAGAGAGCTTTTTAAATGATTGTGGTTATAAAACAGATGTAGTGCTTGTGGCTTTTAAATATTTATTCATTTATTGTTAACTAGCTCATAATAACCATCTAAAGTATTGTCTTGGAAATGCTTATATATCTTGCTAATTATTCATCTCAATTTAAAATTTCTGGAATACACAATGTGTGTTGCTCCAGATGCACTGTATAAACAAATGAAATAGCAGTCAGAAAAGCATGAATGTGCTAATCTGTGAAATTTGCAGGAATTCCCAACTTTACTGTTTGTTTTCCCGGTTAATATACACTATATCCATGGAATTTATGTGAGCCACAGACTCTTTGAAGCTCTATTCCCTAGCAGGACTGAAGGAGTTAACTTTCCTGTTCAGGTAATTAGCTGCATCTGGGCAAGTAAGATTTAACACTGCTCCTGGATTATGGGAGGGGCTGCTTATGGACGGTTTGTTTGCAGTCTATCTGGCCTGGAGAAAAGACCACAAACTGCAGCTTATAACCACTTGGAGCAGAGTAGAGACCTTGAAATCTGAACAAATATACAAGCCAGTGATTTTACAAAAGACTGGACTGTTTGTTTTGCTCTAACTAGGTTTAGCTGATTAAGAGCTTGTTAGTGACCTAGTGCTTCAGTGGGAGCTAGGCCTTTCTTTTGTTTATTATTGATGTATCACTGGATACATGATGCAAAATATATACAGCCTCTTGTATTTTGTTCCTTCATCAAAATGCTTGCAACAAAAACACAAACCATGAGGAGACTGTTACCTTGATACATGTGGTATTAGAATTGGGTTAAAGATTGATGATCTTTTGAAAGCCCTCATACAAGCCACTGCATGTCAGCAAGAAACGACACAGCAGTTGCTGAGACAAAGAGACAATCAGCAGAAGACATAAGACTGCAGCTGGAAACACTATTGGCCCAGCTGATCCTTACGCCTTCAAAAACTACTGTGACTACAGAGACCAGTGGCTACAGAAAATGACTAGCGAAAATGATGTGGAAGCATACATCCTGACCTTTGAGAGGCAAGCAAGAAAGCATGGCCCTGAAGTCCACTGGGCTAGTATCATTGCCCCTTATTTATGTGGTGAAGCTCAGAAAGCCTACTTTGACATGGAGACAGAACAGGCAATGAATTATACTGGTCTGAAAGTAGAGATCCTTGTCAGAGTTGGGGTTACCAGAGGTGTCAGAGCACAGAATTTATACTTCTGGACAGATTTGGACAGTAGTAACTCTCGCTCATGGATTTGAAATGACTGTGTCCTGGAAATAGTAGACTACAGGAAATGATTGAACTGATGGTGATGAATCACTGTTTAAGGAATCTTCCTTTAGATTTACGAGATAAGCTGGTACTAAATTAACCAAGGTCCTCAAATGAGTTTTTTACACAGACAGAAATTTACCTGGCTACAAATGAACTCTCATGTTGCTCAAGGGGGGAAGCTTGCAATTCTCCCAGCTACACAATACCTCAGAAAGACTGGTTGTTGAAAAGCCAAAACAGAAACAGAACACAGTAAGCAATGTCAAATGCTTCTATTGTGGAGAACAATGGGGCATATAGTGAGCTGAAGTCCAAACAGGGAAGACCCAATGCAATGTAACATGGGAGAGCACCAGTTCAATTGTAACCTGATCAATTTGGTGGGCGTGGGAGAACATTTGTGTGATGAGGCTTTGGAACAAATTCTGATTAACTTCTGTATATAACTGGGGAAATCACCAGGTCCGCATGGTATAACAAATCTCTATTATAAGAAATTCATAGTTACAAAGACTATATAAAGTCTACACACCCCTGTTACAATGTCAGGTTTCTGTCTGTAAAGAAATGACACAAAGATAAATAATTTCAGAACGTTTTCCACCTTTAATGAGACTTATAAACTGTACAGCTCAATTGAAAACTGAAATCTTTTAGGTGGAGGGAAAAAAAATAATAATAATGTGGTTGCATAAGTCTGCACACCCTCTTATAACTGGGGATGTAGCTGTGTTCAGAATTAAGCAATCACATTCCAAATTGTGTTAAATAGGAGTCAGCATACACCTGTCATCATTTAAAGTGCCTCTGATTAACCCCAAATAAAGTTCAGCTGCTCTAGTTGGTCTTTCCTGAATTTTTTCTTAGTCGCATCCCACAGCAAAAAGGCATGGTCCACAGGGAGCTTCCAAAGCATCAGAGGGATCTCATTGTTAAAAGATATCAGTCAGGAGAAGGGTACAAAAGAATTTCCAAGGCATTACATATACCATAGAACACAGTGGAGAAAATATGGCACAACAGTGACATTACCAAGAACTGGAGCTCCCTCCAAAATTGATGAAAAGACGAGAAGAAAACTTGTCTGGGAGGCTACCAAGAGGCCTTCAGCAACATTAAAGGAGCTGCTTCTGAAGTCTCCCAAAAGCATGTGGGAAAAGGTGTTCTGGTCTGATGAAACCAAGGTTGAACTTTTTGGCCATAATTCCAAAAGATATGTTTGGCGCAAAAACAACACTGCACATCACCAAAAGAACACCATACCCACAGTGAAGCATGGTGGCAGCATCATGCTTTGGGGCTGTTTTTCTTCAGCTGGAACTGGGGCCTTAGTTAAAAGGGAATTATGAACAGTTCCAAATACCAGTCAATATTGGCACAAAACCTTCAGGCTTCTTCTAGAAAGCTGAACATGAAGAGGAACTTCATCTTTCACCATGACAACGACCCGAAGCATACATCCAAATCAACAAAGGAATGGCTTCACCAGAAGAAGATTAAAGTTTTGGAATGGCTCAGCCAGAGCCCTCACTTGAATCCGATTGAAAATCTGTGGGGTGATCTGAAGAGGGCTGTGCACAGGGGATGCCCTCGCAATCTGACAGATTTGGAGTGTTTTTGCAAAGAAGAGTGGGCAATAAATAAAAATGTAATAAAATCAAAAGGTGCTTCAACAAAGTATTAGTTTAAGGGTGTGTATACTTATGCAACCATATTATTTTATTTTTATATTTTTTCTTCCCTCTACCTAAAAGATTTTAGTTTGTTTTTCAATTGAGTTGTACATTTTAAAGGTCACATTAAAGGTGGAAAATGTTCTGAAATGATTTATCTCTGTCTCATTTTTTTACAGCACAGAAACCTGATATTTTAACAGGGGTATGTAGACTTTTTATATCCACTGTATATTAATACCATATTTTCTTATACTGTAATCACAAAACCAGGTAGAGATTTATTAAATGTCCACATTTTTTATAGAAATATCATTAATGAAGATGGATATGAACATTTGAACTAAAAATAATGGTGGATAGACTAAATAGATTCTTACCAGAATTAACGCATTCAAACCAGTTAGGGTTCGTCATAGGTAAGTAGACATTAAAATATATAGGTATAAATGGATCATTTTTGGAAGCAATTTAAATAATTTACAATGACCCAAAGACATGTATACATGTATAAAACGATATACAATTTGAAAGTAATTCAGTATTGTCCACTTTTTCCAGAATTATTTGCTATTGCTATGGATTCTCTAGTAGCCACTATCAGAGAAAATAGAAATATCAATGGCATAAAAGCTGGTAAATAGAAACATAAGATTAGCCTCTTTGCAGACAATATTATTTTGCCAAATCTGTTCTATATATTAGAAACATTTGCTGTTTTATCAAATGTTAAAAAAAAAATACCGATAAATCATTTCCATTAAATTTAACAATTGCTGCTCCAAATTTGAAATTACTAAAAACTTTACATTTTGCTGGGAATAACTCACATATATAATATTTAGGAGTACAATTCCAGAACAAATAGAAGATTTATATAGAATAAACTATAAAAACATAAAAGCATACTTAGTAAAATAATTACATAAATAGAATAGTTTACAATTACAATTACTATGCTATAAAACTGCATCAAAATGCACATTTCACTCAAAAAATTATATTTATTTCACTCTTTACCAATACAATACGTTAAAAGGACATTAAGCAATCTGAATTTGTCACATTTATATGGAGGCATACATTTCCAAGAGCTAATAAAAATATAAGGTATGCATTTAGAAAATGTATATTTATTACCATGCAGCACAATTAAAACAAATTATGGCATAGAATTTAAGATCAGATTAACCAGTATTGATAGGGAAAATAAAATATATGGGCATTCTATTAAGGGCCGTAAAATGGCCGCAAAGCTGCGATTCCTTGTGGCCAGCTTACACCTTTGCGTATCGCTATGGCTACGCTGTTATTCAAATGGACAGCGCCGCAAGGAGGTCCCCCTTACGGCCGATCGCAAACTATGCAATCGCCCGCAAGCATTTCCCGCGTGCCTATAAATCGTGTTTCAAAGCTGCAAAGTCTGAAAACTGTAGATGCAAATATAAATTCAAGACAGCACTGTAAATGATAGGCAACATAATGGGGGACATGAGGGTTAATAGCAACACCCTCTCAAGCTTGCACATCACTCAAATCCAATATTTCATTTCAGGTTTATTTTCCGTCCCAAGTCCCGTGGGCTTCAATGACCTCGAAGCCAGTAAATCGTTGTTAAAACCCGTACGGGTTCGGAGGTTGAAGGCCGCAAACTCAAAGCATTGTAAATGCAAATATATATTCAATCCAGCACTATAAAGCACTGTAAATGAGGGGGAACACTACGGGGGACATGAGGATTAATAGCAAAACATTCTCAAGCTTGCACATTGCCAAATTATAATCTTTGATTTTAGGTTTAATTTCCGTCCAAAGTCCCACGGGCTTCAATGACCTCCAAGCCTGTAGCTCGTTATTCAAGCCTGTACGGGCTTGGAGGGTTATTGACTTGCATGATAGAACACGAAGATTGAACATGAAATTAAATTTGAGAGTAGTTGTTGAGCTATTAATTCTAAGACCAAACATCACTTTCACTTTTAATAAAAGTACAGGGTGGCTTTTCTATTTGCTTAATTAGTGCTACGATTTGTAAGTAAGCCCTTTGCGGCACCACTGTGGCCCAAGTAACATGTGGGTCTATTTTACCCATTTACAGATTGACGGAGGCTAATCCCGCAGCCGTTGCGGGTCTGATGTGCTCCAAGCCCATGGGACTCTGGAAACGGAAATTGAACATGAATTACAACAAAAAAATGATTTGCAGATTTGAGTGTAGGGGAATGTTGTGGCTACCTTACAAAATAATACAAAAAAGGTAGTATTAGCTAATTCACAACTCACTCACTCAAACTGTGGAGAAACTGAAATATAAATACCAACTAACATGCCCCAAATCACAGATGATTCCTATCCTAAATAAACGTGATTTAAAAGAAATACTTGGAATTAATAAAGATGTTTTTATTCATATTTACAAATTAGGCACTTCATTAACTCAATGCTAAAACAGGAGATAATGAAACCACTTACAGATTTTGAGAAGAAATGCTTGGAAAATTCAAATGTAAAGGGAGGAGTAAGTATGATATATAGATTAGGAAATTAGCTAGATGAAATGTCCTTCCATAAATTAAAAATAAAATGGCCAAATGATTTGAGCATTCATATTGAAAATAGAAACTGGGATAAACATGTAGCTTCAAAGTAATAGTTGTAGAAATTAAACTTTATTAGTAACAAGTCTTAAAGTGAATGTAAACGGTCCAGTCACATTATTACTAATATCCTGAATAACCACCATGTGCAGCATGAACATGACCCTGGCAAGATCCATTAGGCGTTTAGATAAATAAACACACTGACTAAGTATTTCTTGGGAAAATTACAGGCCACAGCTTTATTAAAGCAACCATAATCCAATAACCAATTAACATAATTAACGTTGTTACATCACAGCTCAATTAAACATCCTGGAGGAGGAGCCAGGCCGGGCAGTAACCTCACGCCCTGGGCCTGCGCCCAGAGCCTCCCAATGCTTTACTAAGCACGCCCATGAGGCAGGGCAAAGCCCACTTAAGCCCGTGGGCCGGGTGACTCACCTCCCGCCAACCAAAGTTATTCCTAACTTCCGTCCTAACCTAGGAATCCTAAATTCCTTACCCTTCTACTCTTTCCCCCTTTTTTTTTTTTTTTTTTCTTTTTTAAAACTTAAGCCACCTGAGCTGAGCTCACAAACTTTACTCCCTTCGACTATACCTTATTAATCTATCCATAACTTTTTTTTTTTTTTAAACTAACCACCAACTCAAAAGGGAGGGAGGTGGGGAATCAGCTCAATGGCTGGCACGGAGTGAGGAGGGAGCCCGCGAAACGAGCGGAAGTCCCTCCTCCAGCCAATCAGAAGCAGAGCTGCGTCAGACCCGGCGTGCCTGGGGCTGCCTCCGCGCCGGCCAGCAGCTAGACAGTGTGGCAGTGAGTCAATAAAATGCTGGAAGGTTGGCAATGGTATCTAGAATCATGCAGACTGCTGTGCATCCGTCAGCTTCTGAACAGTGTGTGGTGGAGGATTCATACTGCAAACTTGGCAAACTTGATTGAGCAACAATATAAGAGGCTTTATATATTTTTCCAAGTTTTACTAAAATTTAGCCAGTGAAAATATTAACAACAAAAAAAATCAATAAAAATAGTAGACCTAGCTACCACTGAAGCACTGCCTAAACAATTAAGCCTTGCTATCAGCCCTCACCCAGCAAACCCTGGGTGAAGATTATACAAAATCTCTCTCTCCTCTCTCTCTGACTAGATATGCCTTGTAGTGTACTAGCCTATCAGGGACCACATTAAAGAAAACATGCTGCTGGCCATTTGTCTATTGCAGCCAACTGATAATAATTATTTTGAAGATGTTTTTGGAGAGGACACCTTCAGAGGTTTGATTATAATAACACCATTAGACATTAAACACAAGTCTTTTTTTACATAAAATGTTCTAAAATCAGTTAATTCAAGTTAATGTACCTTGCAAATACAAATCCATACTTGACCTATCTTAAAAGAACTATTTAAGCAATCATTTCACCCAGCAATTAAGTGTAGAATACAGTAGTGCTTCCCATACTCTGATGAAGCAGTTGTGTGGTTTTATGGAACCCTTTTTTAACTCACATCCCAGGGTGCACTCTGAAGTGGGAGAGCATGCCCCCCTAAAATAATACAAAGTCTATTATATCTAAAACAAGCAAACAATATCCAATTGTCTATACTTATATTACCAGTTACTGACCTCTATACAGCAATTTTAAAATTTTGCTTTGGGCAAAATAGCAATTTTTACAGCAGCATTAGGCATTTTTAAAGACTCATGAGAGACATATGAGACCCTTCAAAAGAAAATAATTTGTCCTTCACTGCTCATATTATTGCAGGCACACATTCTAAGTTAATTTTTCTATAAAATAATTAATTGTAAAAGTGACACACAACGCACATTTTCATGCAGCACCATCTTGCATTATTTGAACATGCCACAATTTTGTCATATTAGCAGTGCTGGTTTTAAAGGCCCAAAAATGTCATATTTTGTAGTATGCTGTTTTAAAGAACTTGGCTTGATATAATATGATTGAGCCCACCCTACCTAATAGATGCTGTGTCAATTGAAACTTTGTTTTATTTTCAGTAGTACTCAGTTACAGAGATTTGGAAGGTTAGTATGGCAGTTATTAATGAAGTAAACTGCTTAGGTGGCATACTTAATTTGTTCCTAAAATTCTCCTTTCACATCTTACTTGTTTTTTACCCTTAAAAATAGAACAAAGTTACATCCTTTTCTTAGTCCATCCACTTCCAGTAAAATCACCCAGGGTCTTATCCTGTCTCATCTAGACTACTGCAACATCTTATTCTCTTGTCTTCCTGCTCAATTCATCTCATCTCATCTCTATCCTCTGCAAATAATACTTAATGCAGATGTTTGCCTCGTCTCTCTCTCTCTTCTATATTTCTTACTTCTTATGCCATGCTAAAATCCTCAAATGGCTTCCTGTAAAGACAAGAATAGTCTATAACACGTGCCTTTTCTGATTCCAGGCTATTAACTCATCAACTTCTCCTTATATCACTCTTCTGATCTCTCTCTATACCCCAGTTTGTCTTCGTTGCTCTCCTCAAAATGGTCTTTAGTGTTCCCTACAGTTAAAGAGCTCCTTTTTGACTAAAACTCTCTAGTAGTCCCCACGGTACAGGTATACCCTGCTTAATACTACCACTTATAACGTTGATTCACTATAGTGTTATTTTTCTTTTAATTCCCTTTTTAGCTCTGAGCCCTGATATACCTCTGTTTTTTGGGCCGCTGATCCCGTCTAACACTATGCCCCATCCCCAAAAACTTTTTTTTAGGCCGTCCATCCTGTCTAACACTATTAGCCCCATTACATTTTAAGCCAGTAGCATCAGCAAGCATGCAAAGGCTGCGGGCTTGAAATTCGGCTGTGTTACAGAGCTATTAAATTCCACCATGCCGCGAGTTACAGGCCGTAGACGTGAGCCTGTAAACTATGTTTCGCCCGTTGGATGTGCCACCATGAACATGATCAATTAGTCAAACTCGAAGTTACGAGTTTAGACAGAGCCAATGGCAAATGAGATCATCATCATTATGTCACTGAGGTTAGATTTCAAAGCCTTACGGGTTTCATTTACGAGTTTCCATCGGACCTGCATGCCAGAAATAATGCAATATTAATAAATCAGTAAATATGATATTCAAGTCCATGCAAGTTCCATTATATGTATTAACACATTGATTGTCGAGATCGATATAACACGGAAATTAAACATTAATATTGCAGATTTGTGAGCTTGAGAATGTTGTGCTATTCATTTTAATACCCAAGATCACAATCCCTATAATGATAAGTACAGTATTGTGTGTATATTTTAATTTTTTTTTTGCTCCATTTGCACGGTTATGGGCTTAAACGCCAGTGAATTTGTTGCAATTTATTAGCGTGAATGGAACGTAACAGTCACGAGCTTGACAGATCAAAAGATTTGAGGCTGCAGAGTACAATTTTTGACATCTCATCTTGCAAGTCATTGGCGGGTTGCTTTACGAAGGCAATTTAATAGCCGTAAGTTTTACGGGCTATGTTACGGGCTACAGTTTTACACGTTGAGGGAATTTAATAGGGCTGTATGCCCCACTATACCACTGTATTTTGCTTACACCGTTTTCCTTGCGAGACCACTCTGAACCATCTGCCATTTAGAGTGGACTTTTTAGTTTGCTGTTTCTTTACATTTTATTTAAAAAAGGTTCAGATTTGTGTTGTTATAATATTTGCTGTTTCTTAAAAGTTCATATGAAGCCAAAAACATTGAAATTTAATTTGCGTTTGTGTATTTGTTTCCGTGAGTTCCCCTATCCCTATCTACCTTATGTTAAAATGCCCCTGTTTAGAGCTGTTTCGCTTAACTCGCCTATTGCCTGGAACCTATCTGCAGCATTGAATGGGGTATAGCTACTTTCAAGGCTCAGTTTCAAAATCACCTATTTAAAGATTCTTGCCTTGTAATTGTTTTGCATTTTTAAGTAAAGCACTGTGCACATTGATAGTGTTCATACATTCAATTCATACATACATACATTAAGAGGAAAGTTTTTCTGGCCAACATTTTTCATAATATCTGAAGGCTCAGAATGATGTTGTCCAGTTATCCAGAAACACAGTAAGATCTACTGCAGCAGATTCTTCTGGTATTATTTTACAATTATTACTTTACTAGCGACTTGCCCGTCAAAAAATGATGGCAATGAAATTGTAAGTGAGCTAATGCTGTTTGGTGTATAATAATGAAATATATAATACATTAATAAATTAATCGACTTTACGTATTTTGAAGCATTGTGTTGAAGAGCTGGCAATCTGTGTTGATGTTGCTGTAGCATTAGTGGTGTGGAGGTGCTGTGTAAGCGTGATGAACGTGTGCAGTGTAATAGTGTTCGTGCGCGAGCCGAAACCGTTAGCGAAGTTGGGTACTTCCGCATTAGCGTAAAATGGCGGGTAATGTGTGGTATGCGTCTTAGCGGATTTGCATATTGTGAGCGTACGGGCCGTTGGTCAATATCCATAGGTCGCCGTCTGGAAGTTTTATCAACAGGTGTCTGGTGCTGCGGCTCCGCCCTCTCATTCATTTGTGTGGCTGCCAGGGACCTGTGTGTGGTGCAGGCCGTGTGCTGGTGGGACCCCCGGGAAGAGGATTAGGGGGGAGCATACAGCCAGGAAGACCCGGGATATGTGATAGAGCAGCGCCCGAGCATCATGGCCGAGGAGCTCTTCTGTAAAGTTGTGTCTATGCAAACTAAGTGTCGGGAACTGAGGCCCGCGAGGGCCGCGGCTCCTTCGGCGCTCCATCCCAGCAACTGACTGCGGGCAAGGGCAGCGAGGGCTGCGGGCAAGGGCTACGCGAGGCCGCAAGTGTGAGCAACGGCCCATACGCTCACAACTATATATGTGTTATATGCATACACTCTGCACATTACACACACACCTCACACACACACAATACATCATTATATATATATATATATATATGTATACACTCTGCACATTACACACACACCTCACACACACACAATACTTCATTATATATATATATATATATATATATATATATATATATGTATACACTCTGCACATTACACACACACCTCACACACGCACAATACATCATTATATATATATATATATATATATATGTATACACTCTGCACATTACACACACACCTCACACACACACACACAATACTTCATTATATATATATATATATATATATATATATATGTATACACTCTGCACATTACACACACACCTCACACACACACACACAATACTTCATTATATATATATATATATATATATATATATATATATGTATACACTCTGCACATTACACACACACCTCACACACGCACAATACATCATTATATATATATGTATACACACTGCACATTACACACACACCTCACACACACACACAATACATCATTATATATATATATGTATACACACTGCACATTACACACAATACACCATTATATACATATATATATATATATATATATACACTCTGCACATTACACACACACCTCACACACACACATAATACATCATTATATATATATATATATATATATATATATATATATATATGTATACACTCTGCACATTACACACACACCTCACACAGACACACAATACATCATTATATATATATATATGTATACACTCTGCACATTACACACACACACCTCACACACACAATACATATAATATATTATATACTTATAATCTGTATAATATAAGTGTGTATAAAATCTATAATATATTTATAATATATACAGTATATATATATATATATATATATATATATATATATATATATATATATAAATATATATATATATATATGTCCCAGTGCACATTTTGTTGTATATATGTTTTTTTTTTTTATTAGTTTATGGCCTCCAGCCCATGATGCCATGTCCCCCCAGGCTAAGCCCAGACTAAGCTCGCTATGCGAGCCCGCAAGCGTGAGCAACGGGCCATACGCTGCGGGCAAGGGCCTCAGTTGCTGGGATGGAGCGCCGAAGGCGCTCCATCCCAGCAACTGAGGCCCTTGCTGCAGCCCTCGCTACGCGAGGGCCGCGGCTCGCTGTGCGAGCCCGCAAGTGTGACCCGTACACTCACAACTATATATGTGATATAAATTATTACAATTTGTAATAATAGACAACTTGTGCCTATTTAAATTATCCAGCATATCTATGTGAGGAAATCGTGTGGCAATGAAGGTGCAAGGATTTTATCCTGGATATGATCTAATGTCATGGTTGTTTTGGCAGAACACCTGAGATACTACATCTCCTAAGTTTGTTCCCCTACAAAATCACAATATCAGTTAAATACTGAGTTCTTCCTGCTCTTCTATGTGTACAATGTGAAAATGGGAGAGGAACAGGAAGCCTTTCCCCAAATTACTTAATCGTTTGAAAGATTAGCTAATCTAGGAACAAAGGTGAAAAGGACATAAATGGGTACTTTTGCATTTCATCATATAAATATAAGCATTTTTTTCTATGTAAAAGAACCATTGATACTAGAGTTGTTAATCATATTTGTAACAAATGTTATAATTATTAGAACTGCTTTCTCAGCATTTAATGTTCTTGCTCAGGAAAGTTGCCTGTTTCCATTGAAATAAATCGAACTCTGTAGTAATAACAGTAGCCTGGTTGGTGCACTTTATATAACAATATCATCTTCCTGCAGGCCGTTGGCAAGATGCAGAAAAGTCAAGGTCTTTGTTCTGTGGAGGAAGTAAAAGTGTTCCTTTAAAATGTCAGGATTGGGCTACACCTTAAAAAATAACAGTGAGGTGATGTCTAGGTCTTCAGGTATTAACCCTCACCATGTTAAATTACAGTAGATATTCACTCAAATTGATAAATAGTTTTAGATTAAACAAAAATGCTGAATGAATGTGTACACAAATCATTTGTACCACTCTAAAACACTAAAAAATAGAGATTTATAATAAGAACATTTTTAGTTTACTTAAAATTGATCTGCATGTCTGTATGGCATCCTGTAATACATTTGTTCTATATTGTTTTTGGTTAACCAAACTTAATGATAAGAGGCAAAAATGTTTTTAGAAAGATAAAAAATAAAAACTACTTTTATGTTTTTCATCTTTTATATGCAATTATTTGTTACTACACTGTTCTATTTTGTTATCTTCCTTGTTGGTTTCACTTACTTTCTCAGATAGGTATGGCCTTGCAAACGAGTGAACTGCCTCTAGTTTTCCTCAGAGAATTGGCAGGTTTAATTACCACAGTAACATTGTGTAGCAAGCACTTCTTGTGAATTCAAAGTCTCTCTACCTCAGGGATAGATCTGTAGAAGACAAAAGGGTGTACTCTGCAGCAGCAGCTTTTTCGTGTAAAAGATAATAAATGAGAGATTATAATGTTATTTTGTTTATATTCATAAAACATGCTGCATATTTTTTAATTGTAGTTCTATATTTTTTGTTTAAATAATATTTATTTCACTCACTTATAGTAGTAACGAACAGTGATTAATAAAATCAAATAAAGTTTCACATCATCCAAGTAAAACATTGCTTAGACAAGTGAGTAAGCTAGAGTGTGAATCTCCTTCCTACATTTTCCAATTTTCATGGGTGAGAAAAAAAAGCACACAACAAAGAGGTGAAAAAGAAAAAAAAGGGAGGGATGTGTAGATAGAGGTGGGGATAAAAGTACAGATGACCCTGATGTTTAACAGTTTTCCAAGATTTGGAGCTAGTAATGGCTTCTCTCCCTGGTCTGTCTGTGACTACCACCTCCCTGCCTCTTACCCACCCTCCCCTGCTTACACTTTTACCTTTTACAGCTGACCAATTAGCAGCATCTGCCAACTACTCCTATCAACACTTTACACAATGTTTTCTATTGCTGCCTTCTTCCTCATATACCCCTGCCACTTCCTCAAACTCTTCATCTCAACGTTTCCACTTCTTGTCTCCAACATAACCATCTCACCTTTCATCCCCTCCACTCCTCTTTTATTCTCCCATGAGCTAATTGTATTCAATCTGTGTTTAAACTATTTGTCTCCTGACATTCCCATCTGCAGACATAGGGACAGATACCATATTACATAATAGTCCAATTCACTTTACATCAGATCCTTCCCACTCCAACTAATGATTTACCTTCTAACTTTTCACAACTTCCTACCTATGTAAACTCTCACTTTCTTCCTAAACCTTGCTATTCCATTTCTGCCTCTTCCATTCTCTTTAGATTGCAAGTAGCAAGTTTCCATTCGTGTAGGATGCTTTGGAATAAAGCACTTTTCACAAGACAAAGCCGGAATATGTTGGCTTGTTACAAATAAAAGATAACAAATAATAATAATAAAGATCACTTACTGTCTAGTACGGTCTCCATGCGCTGCCCCAGGTCCAAGACCCCAAAGCTCTTTTTATCTTGTGGATAATGAGCCTCATTCAATTCGGGACTTGCAACGCGATGGGAGTAGGACTTACGTCTGTGGGCCTACTGCAAGCTCGCAGCGGCCACAAGTTAATGTGCTATTCAATTGGCCGGAGCCACAAGTCCTGGGCCCTGATAGAGCACATCGCAAACCATGCTATCGAAAGTAGCAATTGTGGGCTTGAACATGACAGCTTACGCAAGGCCATAAATACCGGTTACAAACAGCCAATGGAATTTGGGTCCAATCGTGACTCGTGGTTCAAGCCCGTAGGACTTTGAAATCCAACGTTTGGACCACATTCCAGATATAATGCAATATTGATAAAGAGTAAATATGATATTCTATTACATGCAAGTTCCATTATATGTATTAACACATTGATTGCCAGAAACAATATAACACAGTAATTAAACATGAAATAAAGTATTCTGTTGGGCCCATTTGCAAGCTTGAGAATGTTGTTCTATTAATTCTAAGACATAACATCACTTTCCCTTTAAACAAAAGTACAGTAGAGTGTTTATATAGGCATTTACAGTGCTCCGTAAATGTCATTAAGCCCTTTGTGAGACCTCCTTGGTACCAGTAACATGTTGTTTGATTTTTGCCATTTGCGGGATTGACGGAGTGGTTAGCTAGGGGGAATTAGAGCAATTGAATAGCGATTTACGATTTTAGCCTTGCGAAAGTGAAAGATCAAAGGCTTGGAGGGCATTAACTTGCGATTTTTTGCAAATCGCTATGAATCGCAGCTCAAAGCCCGTAACTCAATCAGAGCCCGCAAAAGGCAGCCAATTGAATAGCAAAATTAAGTTAAGGGCTCCATTTCCGAGCCCGGATCTCCCGAAGATTCAATTGAATTAGGCTCAATATTTTTAATGTCATTTTTAGAGTGCTCCGATGTAGTAGGGTAGGGTTTATGTTTGTCAATTATAAAGATATGCTATATTTCCAGCTTATCCAGATGCCCCAGATTTCTAAAAAGGAGGGATAAGAATCAGATAGTATATGGTTCAATCTCTCATTAATCATGATACAATGTATTTTATTAATAATTTCTTAAAAGTTTAGAGAGCTGTCTTTCCATTTTCTAGCTATTTGATTTTTACAAGTCAACAAGATAAATTGAAGCAGTTTATTTTGGATTTTTGTAAGGTTTGGGTTATGTGAGCCTAAAAGGCATAGTTCTAGCGACAAAGTTATTGGTGTGTTAAAAAGATTGGAGGCTAATTGGAGAGCTTTGTTCCAAAAATGTTTGATGAGTTTTAAGACATGTCCATCAGATGTGTAAAAAAACGCCAGTGATTACGCATCCTCTTAAGCATTTTGTCGTTTTCTTGGGGTCTTAGCTTGTGGATTCTATCTGGTATAAGATATGTTCTATGTAGAATTTTTGATAAGTTAAAACAGACTTTTCCCCATGTCTGAACGTCCCATTCCTGAGCTATATTTGTCTCTCACTTTTTCATGAATTTAGGTTTGTAGTTTTTAGAAGGGGAGTTAAAAATTGTATAAAACAAGACTAAAAGTCCTCTTGTTAGTGGGGCAGCTTTACAAATGCGTGATAGCCAACTTGCCTGGGCAGTCCTGGCTTCCTTACCAAGGTAGAAATATGATGCCTCAATCTGCAGAAGTTAAAATTTTCTTTAAAGGGCAATCCAAAAGTATCTTTAAACTGCTCATACGTGAGAATTTGACCATCTTTACTTCACAGATCTAAGCGATCTAACCCCTTGAAGGTCCACCAATTCTTGGAATCTACATGTAAATCTTTCAGAACTTGTGAAGAGTAGAGAACTGGAGTGATGGGAGAAAGATGTCTCTTGAGTTGAAATCTAGAGTTAGCCCATGTCCAGCTTGCTAAGGGAAGTCTAATCATGGGATTATGATTTTTCATATGTTGATAAAGAGTTTTATGGAGCCAGGTTATTGTATCCCATGAAAGTGGTTTCATTTGTAGATTCTCCATGAAAAAACAGGCTGGGTGATGGGTAACTGAATGTGCTAAAGAAAGAAAATAAATTTGTGCTGCTTTATAATAAAGTTTTACATTTGGACAGAAGAGTCCTCCTTTGCTTTTGTGTCTATACATTAAGGATTTGACAATCCCATTTAAATTAAAAAATGTGATTCTGGAAATTGTCTAGATCTTTTGCTATTTCCGCTATCGGCAGAGATCTAAAGAGTTAAAGAATACTGGGGAGAATGTTCATTTTTATCGAATTAATGAGACCTGTTCAGGAAATTTGAAGTTTGTTCCAGTTATTAATATCCAATGTCAATTCTTTAAATAGGGGAAGGTAATTGGTTTTGTAGAGGTAAAGAGGTAGAGGCTAAAGTTTAGAGGTAATTTTTAACCCTAGATATGTTATGTAATTTTTTGGCCAAGCAAAATTGTAAGAGTTTTTAAGGTATTCTAGTTCAGGCTGCGAAAGTAAAGAACCAGGAGCCTCTGTTTTTTCTAGATTGACAATAAGATTAATTGTAGTTCTATAAAATAGTAAACTTTTGAAAATTATGACCACATTGCTGCTTTAACATATTTTTTTAAATATTTATTTTCTAGTTTAAGAAAAATAAAAACTAAATTTGATTAAAGATATTTTATAGGCTCAGAGATAAACACAGTACTGCTTTTGTGACATTTTGAAATCAACAACAAAAAACAATGTGCAGCCATTCATGTAAATGATCCCAATCAGTACATTAAATAGTCTAACTTAATTTGTACTTCAGATTTAACATTTGGGCAAATATTTTCTGAAAGCAAAATAAATTAAATTTTGACATTGGGACATGAAAACATGTTTGCGATAAAATATACTGTAATCTTTATTACTAATATTGAATATTAAAATGTAATATATATGATATATTCAATTTGTCATTTTACATAAACTTTAGGGGGTTAGGAGGGGTTATGAAGCTTTGTCAGATAATAAGATCAAATTAGTTACAAAGTTACATAGTAATTAAGGTTGAAAAAGACTTTTAGTCCATCAAGTTAATTCTATTTACATCTCCTCTGATCTCCTCTGCAATATGCGGATTAGTTATTAATTGATCCAGAGGAAGGCAAACAGAAAATGAAATGGACACCACACCCATACCCCTCACAGACCCTTAAGCAGGCTGTTTGCATCAACAGATGCAAGCATTAGTCTCCAGAAATGTAAGCTCTCTTTTCATACATACAGCTTCCACCAAAGTATTATTATTATTATTATTCTTTATTTGTAATGCGCCAACATATTCTGTAGCACAATACAGGGATTAAGTACATGGCAAAAACAAAATCAACACATTACAAAGAATGGAGGACCCTGTTTTTGAGCTTAAAATCAAATATATATAGTGCTTGTTTCCAAAAGTAGCATGGACAACTCCAGGGTCTAGCAGAGACATCAAAATGTATTTCTTTCTTATTACAAAATAGCTTTACAACTTATTTTCTGCTTAATTATGGTCGCAGTCAAATTCCAAACATATATGTTTTCATTGTACAGTGGTCCTTTAATTTATTTTTGTTTATATATTTGCTGTTTTTGGATTGTCAGTTCCTTCTTCTTGGCATCCAGAGTGTGCTTCCTTCAGGTTGGAGCATCAAATCCATGTATGGTGAACTCTGTTCAAGGCAGTATTTTCGTTTGGAGGTAGAAATCATTTTTCAAAAATATAAATCCAAAATTAGCAAAATCAGCATTGACTGCTTACTTGTATTCTTACTGAGTGACAGTAAAGTCCTTAGAAAGGATTTTTTTTTGTTTGGTATACTGTTGGCAGATGAAGTGTATTGCAGAAATACTAATGCTGTAGCTAAAATAAATAATATATTTCTTATTTCACTATCTCTTGATTTACCTTGCTGAGCTTGTGTTGCCAATGAAAACTCAAAGCAATATTTGAGAGATGCGTTTGACACCTTGCTGTGAATATTAACATCTGTGACAACATGTCTTCACTGCTGGAAGTTAGAAACAGAAATACTGTCACTGTACATTATGAATTTAATTAGCCAGCTATTGAAATGATAATCCAACTACAGGTGTCAATGCACCTGTATAAAATGTTACATATCAATATACTCTCTTTTTTATCTATTGTTTCGAGTTGAGACAGGTTCCTTTGTCAAAGTTTTTTTAAGAAATTATCTAGAAAATTCAAATTCTTACCAATTATTGACAGCAACATCCCCAGAAGCAATTCACACTTTATAGTCTAGACCTTATTATCTCCCATATAAACCTACCAGTCTTCAAGTGAGGCATTGATTTCAACAGAAGGAAAATACAATGGTTACTGATGCCGTGTTTCTATGGTGATATAATTAATTTGCCAGGCTAAGAAATAAACCTAGACAATGAGTGGCTATTACTCTATGCCCTTAGATGTCTATAATTTATAAACACTACTGCTTATTTCATTTACAAAGAAATGCATAAATGTTTCTACCTCCTTGATCTGACAGTCTTCAAATAGTATTCGCTTTTAATAAGTTTGATGGAATACCTTTTTTTAATTGATTCAACTCTCGTACTGGACTAAAAATGTGTGAGGCTGTAAATATCAAATCCATTTTTTTGTTCTGAAATAAATGCTGATGGAAATGTTGTAAATATGGTTATCCATCTTAGATTGTTGTTTGTTAGTTTGTGAATTGGCAAAGATGTGATAAGAAGTATTCCAGGTGGCCATGAGGGGAGATGCTGACAATTTAAACTGAGCACTCTTTAAATTTAAACATTGGAAGGTTTGTGAGTCTGAGAATATTTCCTATAATAACTGTGTGGAAACTAGAATACACGTTAATGTTACATGCAAGTATAGTTTTGCCCCATAAAATTACTCATAATACAGTAAGGAAAGAAAAAAATACAGATACACTTACATGTCTCAAGAATGATTCCCACTGCCAATAAGGATTCTGTGTAGAAACATGCAAATGAAGCTTAAAATGTTCCAGCTTTTTGTCTCTAGAAGTCTTAGCATTTGTGGAAAAAAAATGGTCTTCTGTCCTGCTTGAAATATATAAGTGTATTCAGAATGTTTTTTTCTTTCCTTGCTGAGTATACAGTGGATAGTTTTTCAATCAGCTTTCTACCCACTATAACGTATTAGGCCTGTTTAAAAGCAAAGTAAATCTCCCTAGCTATGTTAAGCACTTATTTCTGAAACATTGAGATAGAACTGCCATGTAAAGCCAGAGCCATGTAAAGCCATTGATTTTTCCACTGACAAAATATTACGAGTTTATGATTCCAGTCTTATTTTATCTCTAGAATATCTATGGTATCACTTTATAAGTCCATCTTTGATCCTGCCACTTTATCTGTAAGTGTTAATGCTACTCTAGATTTACATGTATTGTGTAGAACCCATGATTTCTCTATTCAGCTTCTGTCACCAATTCTTTGCAAACAACAGCTAATTATTTTTGTCTTACTAGTCTACACCTGTGAATTATCATCTTGAATCTATGTCTCACTGGCAATCATTCTTGGTTAGAAACCCATTTACTGCTCATCCACATCTCATCCAGTAATCCTGTACTTCTCTGCACATATCTATCCACTTAAAACACTGGCAAACATATTTTTTGCCCTGTCTTCTTTTAAAAATTGGAAGTTTCTATGACTTTGTGATGTAATTGGTTGGTTAAGTTGTTTGGCTTGACCAGATCTACCTGGAAAGTTCTCATTGGGGAGGAAATAACAAAGCTCCCATCTCATTGGCTGAATTGTCCTGCATATTAAGATGTTTCCTCTCTTATCTGCCTACTACTATATTTCATACTTCACATATGTGACATTTTTCATGAACTACAGTGGTCCTTTTAGTCATCTAAATTACCTCCCAATACATTTTACATTTTTGTTGGTTACATAGAAATATGGTAACATTTAATATATTACTTCAAGAACAGACAAAACGACAACAACTCTTACAGTTCCATAGACAAGGAGAGACTGTGAGACCAATCGGTCTTATTGAAAATGATGTTGAACAGCAGACTCATCTGGCAGATAAATGGCTTAAATAGTGATTTATAACAAATTATACTATACTGCAAAACTATATATATTTATTATCTTGCCTTTATAATGCTTGTAGAGTAAGGACTCAATATTCTGCTAAATAACTTGTCTGTGCTAGGAATCAACTAATATTCTACTGCTAAATAGCATCTCTTCTTCATACAAGAACAATCCCTTTCCCAGTTTTATTTTTTTTAACTGATGTCCAATTTGTGATTAACATTACATTTTTAGCTGTAAATACTATAGCTCCCAATAAGGCATTGATCCACTTGAAGTTCATATTTTTCACCAAACATTCTAAAATGATTTGAAGCAACCTGTATATGTTAAACACAAAATAGAGAGAGGTCTGGTATCCGATCAAAACATTGGGATGTTTAATAAACCTGAATATGGTTTGCAGTGACTATGAGTGGCAGCTTTGTTTTTTTGTATATAAGTATATCAATATCTTTGATCAAGCAGATAGCTATCAGCATGTATTTGTTTTTAGATGTTAAAATTAAAGTAAACATTCTTACGCATTTTTGTACTCCAGTAACGATTCAATAGGGCTATAGTTTCTGTTTATTTTGGAGTGACGGCTTTCCTCAATAGGGTTAACATTGTAAAAGGCATGTCACAGATGTCTGCACACGCAAGCTGTAAATATAAGAAGAGCACATGCTGCAAATATTTGCTTACATCACTTGCATGTTTATGAAACTAAACAGAGAGTAGCATCTGTCCCTGACTCCCTGGTATAAAGCATGTTTATTTCCCAATGCTCCATTGGGAAATTATTCTAGTTTCTAGTAACAAACATGGATCTTGCTCTAGTTTCTAGTAACAATTTCCATCATGCTATTTCTTCAAAATGAAATGTGGCACTGCTTATCTCACTTTTATATGCAAAATAAATAATCAATTGTAGAGTATTATGATTATTTTCCATTGGTCTGTATATCAATCCAATGCGACAAGCTTTTAAGATTTGTATATTCTCTTTGTTAAGGCAAAAGCAACACTGATAAAGACAATTAGGTATTAAAGAGACACAGTAATCCAAGACTTTCATGCTTTTATAAAATCATGTTTTTTTATAATACAAAGGCCACAGGGGAAGACACAGGGGAGGGAAATGGCGGGGAAGAGACACAAGGGAGGGGGAAGAGACAAGGGGGGCAGTGGGGAAAGACATGGGAGGATAGGGGGGAAAGAGACTTGGGGAAAGAGACACAGGGGGGAAAGAGACACAAGGGAGGGGGAAGAGACACAGGGGAGGTAGAGGGTGGAAAGAGACACAGGGGATGGGGAAAGAGACACAGGGGATGGGGAAAGAGACACAGGGGAGGGAGGGGGAAAAGAGACACAGGGGAAGGGGAAAAGACACATGGGAGGGAGATGGGTGGAGAGACACAAGGAAGGGAGAAGGAGGAAGAGACACGGGAGGGAGAGGGGGTAATAGATACAGGGAAGGGGGAAAGACACACAGGGGAAGGAGCAGGGGCGGCCCGTCCATTGGGGCGTCAGGGCAAACGCCCCCCCCAAATATTTTCTTGACCCTGCAATAAAAAAACACAACAATGTATTAGTAATAACCCAAAAACAATTAAATATAAGGTGTACATCATCATTCAAGTGTTAATACAGTAATAAATGAAGTAAACTATTCCCAGGGACACTGTCACTTTAAGATAACCCCTTGCACTGTGTGTATATATTAACTAATGCTGCTGTGTATCTATTGTAGCCCCCTGCATCCCTGTGTGATTATATTACACTAGTAAAGTACACTAACCTTTAGACTCTTCTCTTCAATAAGGCCTGGCCTGGCCCCCTGACGGTTAATGCATGCCGCCCACCAGCACAGTGACGATATGCATGGGCGGTCATAAATGTATCAATTTAATGACTGACAGTCTTCCATCATTGACCAATCAATGATGGAAGGCTGTACAGTTGTCAAGAGAACAATGTAAACCCACCCAGACCGTTAGCTCCGAGCGCCCACCAGCTAATAGGGCCTCGAGTTTACTTTTTGATTGACATCTACAGTCAATAAAACCACCAGTTGCCTGTCCCTTCCCCCTTTCTGTTTCCTGACCCTGGTCACGCTGAGACTGAGAGACCTCCCTGGCTTAAACTACTCACATCTCCCCAACCTAACAGTAAGTCTTCCTGCCTGGCACCTGCCCTGCCCCTGGCCAAACCAAACCCCTAGTGCCCCTAATAAAAGGTAAGGTCAATCCAGTTACCCCACTATGCCTGCCTGGCCTGAGTGCCACCTACCCAGCCACCCACCAACTTACCTACCACCGACGACCCTAGGCCTGCAATGCCTGGTGCCATCCCCAGCCATCACCCCCATGTGGCCTGTGCCACCCCCGATCACCCCGATGTGGCCTGCCCTATGCTATGCCACCACCCGATTACCCCGATCACGGTGATCGGGGGAGTCGGGTGGTGAGCGGGGTGGCACAGGCCACACATGGGGGTGATTGGATCACCCCCATGAGGCCTGTGCCACCCCTGATCACCTCCATGTCGCCTGTGCCACCCCCGAGGCCCGATCACCACCACCCCGATGTGGCCTATGCTATGCCACCACCCGATTACCCCGATCACGGTGGTCGGGGTAATCGGGCGGTGAGCGGGGTTGCACAGGCAACATGGGGGTGGATGATCACCCCCATGAGGCCTGTGCCACCCCTGATCATGGCCTCCATGTGGCCTACGCGGCCACTGACCGACCGATGGCCGCGTGAGCGTGACCGACCCCACCCTGATCCAACTACCTACCTAGCACCCCCCCCTATTTTTATTCAATTTTTAGAAGTAACAGGCATGTGCATGTGCCTGTCACTTTTAAAGATAAAATAAAAATAAGGTAAGGGAAAAACAATACAGTAAAAACATCACACATACTAAACAAACAATAATACAAATAAAGTAAACAGCACATACATATTAAACAAACAATAATAAAAATAAAGTAAACAGCACATACATATTAAACAAACAATAATAAAAATAAAATAAACAACAGCACATACTTACCTGTCAAATTGACCCCTCCAGCGTTGGCCTTCTGCCCTCAGTGACCTGGATAGTCATAATAATCCAATGTTGATTGAAGCCCATGTCATAAAATCCAAAGTTGATTGAAGCCCATGTCAAATAAATAATCCAATGTTGATTAAAGCCCATGTCAAATAAATAATCCAATGTTGATTGAAGCCCATGTCACAGTCAAATAAATAATCCAATGTTGATTGAAGCCACTGGTCAAATAAATAATCCAATCTTGATTGAAGCCATTGTCAAAAAATAATCCAATCTTGATTGAAGCCATTGTCCATCCATTCTGGCCCATTGAAAGAGGCCTCCACCAAAAAAAACCTGACGCTCTAAAAAAAAAAAAAAACAACAAACTAACAGAGCTCCTCCTACAAGGAGCTCCACCTGCGATTAATTGTTTTTTTCCCACGCTCTGCTTTATATACTAATTTTTGAAGGACTCTGATTGGCTGAAATTTTTGATTGACATCGATTTCAACCAATGAGAGTCTTTAAAAAATTAGCAAATCAGCAAGCAGGTATGGAAGCCTGTAAGGGAAAAAAGGTTAGTGTGAACTTGTTTGACCCTGTATGTATTATACATATTACAGGGCTATTTATGTGATATACATGTTACAGGATATATCCTGTAACATGTATAGCCAAAAAAATAGCACTGTAATATGTATAAAAAATAATGTGTAATAGAAATACATGAACAATATAATAAAATAAGTTATAAAGTACATCAATTAATCAAATAATAAATATCAATTAATATATATTTTTTTATGTATATGTTTATGTATATTTATGTATATTTTTTATGTGTGTGTGATATATATATATATATACTAGCAACTTGCCCGTCAAAAAATGATGGCAATGTGATGTATATGTTTGTCAAGTTGTTTAGTTATTTATATATATATTTGACACTTGTAAGTATTGTGATATGAACGTGTATTTTTGTAAAATGTTGATGTAATGGTTTTTTACCATGAAATTTGTATCTGAAGAATTGTTAACTTTAATATACATTGAATGCAGAGGAAAGCAAAAAGTAAAAAGCCTTGTTGAAACGTCCCGAATTTTAACATGAAGTTTAAAATATATGTAAGCAATAACCTTCAAAGTATATATTTTTAAACTTGAACTTTATTTTTTATGTAACTTTGGAAGTTGACAAAACATTTGTATAATTTGGAACATTATAAACAGGAACATAGTGAATACATTTTGTAACTTAATTTTGTATTAAAAGTATTAACATTTGAATGTAAAAACAGTTGAACTATAAATTAATCAGTATTAACATGCAATTTGTATCAGAATAATTGTTAAGTTCAATATACATTGGGCCTCATTCTATTAGCGGCCGCAGCCGTTGCGGGGCCGCAAGGACCGGCCGCAAGCTATTCGGCTATTCTATTCCCTTACGGCCGGGTGCTCCGGCAGGCTTGCGGCCGGTGCCTTGCTATCTCTTGCGGCCGAGGAAAGCCTTTGATCTAAAAAGTCCAGAGTGCTTGGAGCACCTCAGACACACCCACGCCGCAGCCGGAAAATAAACAGTTAATTCGAACTCAGGTTTGGGCTGATGTGCAAGCTTGAGAGGGGGTTCCTTTTAATCCTCATGTCCCCCAATATGATCCCTAGCATTTACAGAGCTGTACAGTGCAGGCTTGAATTTATTTTTGAGTTTTTAGATTTCACAGCTTACGGCCGGTTTCAAGATATGCGGCCGGCCATAAAAGGAGATCCTTGCGGGGCCGTATAATTGAATCGCGAGTTAACTGAACCCTCGCAAGGAATCGCAGCCTTACGGCCGATTTACGGCCGCTAATAGAATGAGGCCCATTGAATGTAGAGGAAGTCATACAGTAAAAACTCTCCTTAAAACGTACCTAATGAAAGTAATTCCTTACTGACCACATAAACTGGCGATAAACATTAATGTAGGTAGTAATCTTAAGATAACAGACAATATTTACATTGTGACTTAAAAGGTGCTTGAGCTGTTAACATGAACTTTGTAATATGTTGAATGAAATAACTTGAAAATATTTTTTTTAAACTTGTAACATTATAAACATTAACATAGTGACTTAACATTTTAACATCATTTTTCTTAAAAATGCAAGGCAAGTATTTTGTGAGGCGAATTATCCATAAACAGTACTTCCATTAATTATGACGTAATTAAACAACAAATTGTTATGTATTTTTGAATGCTTTGAAAAAATGTTTCCATGGCTTTAATTTGTATCGTGCAAAGTTATAGTACTTCATAGTAGACAATGTTTTTAGTAAAAATACGTCCATCTTCTAATAAATCACCTTGACTTTCATTATTTTCAATGTAAACTTTAATAGCCTGTGGATTTTTGCACCGTGACAACGCAACGTACAATTGACCATGTGCAAATACTGGTTCTTCCAAGAAAATACCCACAGATTTGAAAGTTTGACCTTGTGATTTATTAATGATCATGGCAAATGCCATAATAATGGGAAATTGTCTTCTTTGAAGTATAAAAGGGAGACTACTTTCACTTGGTGCTAAATCTATTCTTGGTATGAAAACTCTCTCTCCTTTATGGGTACCAGTTAAAATTTCAGCATCTATAAAATGGTCCTTTAATTGTTGAACAATTAATCTTGTGCCATTGCATAGGCCTTTTTTGGGGTTCATATTTCGCAGTAACATGATAATTGCACCTTTCTTTAGCTGCAAAATATGTGGTGGCATTCCAGAAGGAGTTAGAGAGTTTATGAATTCAGTCGAAAAGTTAGCCTGACTTTCATTGTCATCAGCAAGTACAGAATCAGCACTGTGATAATTTCTTTGTGGTGCATAATTTTTTTTAAAGATTTCATTATTGAGGATTAATGCATCTTTATTTTTACACGTCAGTATGACTTGGTTGGCAAGCTCGGAATATTCTTCGTTATTTATGCTCCCTTCAAATATAGCCGATATAATATCTTGTTGACAAATCATATGAGGTGGGATCTCTACAGTGTCGTCAGCTAAATGTAGTATTTTTTCTGTTCTGCCTTCTCCAATTTTAATAAGCCAATCATTGAAATCAGTTTGGCCTTCTGATCTCATATTTTGTTGCAGTTGAAGATGGGTAAAATGTTTCCATACTGTGCTTGACTTGATACAGGTTTCGATAATGTCAGTTCGATTTCCATGTACAACAACAGGTAATGTTTGTCTAAAATCGCCACCCAACAACATTACCTTTCCACCAAATGGAAAAATATTATCCATGACTTCACGAAGCAAACGGTCAATACATTGGAGGGCATAGCATGACATCATTGTGGCCTCATCTATTATAATTAATTTACATTTCTTAAATTTCTTTGCTTGTAAGGATGTCATGCGAATATCTGACACAGAATTTTCTAAAATAGGCACTGGCAGTTTAAATACACTATGAACAGTTCTTCCACCTTCTAATAAAAGTGCAGCAATTCCAGTAGTGGCAAACGCCATTGCTATTTGTCCTTGTGCTCGTACTGAACTCATTAATAAATTGTACAAATAGGTTTTTCCTGATCCGCCAGGTCCATCAAGATAGAAATAACGCTCTGTCACCATGTCATCATCTATTGCATTTTTAATGGCATGAAATGCTTGCAATTGTAGTGTATTTAAAGTTGCAAGTCTTTCTTGTGTTCTTTCTGCTTGTAGTTGAATGCCATAGTCTTCAAAGTTTATGTCATCTATAAGACCTGGATCAGGCAAATTAAAACTTGCACAACTTAATCCATGAGTTAAAAATACTTCTTGGATTTCCATTAACGCTTTTAAGTGTGCAATGGGTTCATTATATCATCGCATAAAGTCTTCAGCCATATTACTTTTAAAAGTCTCCCACAAAGCTAATGCATTTGGAGCATTTGAGAAGATACAAATAAAAGCAAATTGTTCTCTCATCTGTCGTGGCATTTGACATTGTGCTGCTTCTTCTAAACATCTTTCCCACTCTGTATCATCAGCGAGTAAGTTTCTATGTCTTGCAGCTAAATGGAAGGATTCATATACAATGTCATTAACAGTTCTTAATTGTTCAAAACTTTGTGCTCCTGGAACATTTGAAAGTAATATCCGTAAGCAAAAACGTTCAACATCTCTTGGACTGACTGTGTAAATTCGTGGAATTATTTTATTGCCTCTGGTTTTTCTTGGTCTCCATAATCCATTCACAAAAACATAGTGATATGGAATTTCAATATATAAGTATTGTGTTGCTTGAGCATCATTTGAATTTAATGCAAACCATGCAGTTAGTGTAGTGTGACGATCTTCACTTTGGGCCAATGCATTCATTTTATTTCCAGCATGGAAATAGACTAAATGTCGTTGTGGCAAATGTACTGCTAATCTATATACTGCATGTGATCTATCATGCATTTCAAATTTTAAAAGCCGCCACATACTTCTGGTGCACTGACATAGTGAGCATCTACATGAGATGCAAGTTCATCATGTACTAACTCACTAATTTCAGGGTTGTCTGCACTTTTGACGACTACAGTAGCTGCATCATAGCCTTTGTAAATATATTTGTAGGCATATTTAATGGATTTGATGGAAGTGCAGGCTTCTACGTTGATGTGGGCGTTGTACTTCATGAGTAAATGTGGATTGTAGGGTACTACATATCTATTGTCCACTTTTTTTCCACGAATAATGGCACTATCTCCTTCTCTTCTTTTATAAAGTGGATATCCATCACAATTTGCATATGTTTTGTCTCTATAATCTTTTGGAAAATCTTTTGAACATTTATTATTTTCCATACATGGTGATTGTGGATTAAGGTCTCCACAGGGTCCATGAATCATGCGATGAGTAACAATCTCATATAGTCTACCATATAGTTCTGGATCTGGTAGTTCAGCAACTATGACAGCATCCACTTTGTCCGAAGTATCTAATTTATCTTTCTCTTGAAGTATTATCAGAAGATGTGCATGTGGAAGGCCTCTTTTTTGAAATTCAATGGTATATACATAAGCAAGACATTTGCCAAATAACTGATTTATAATGAAGTCACGTATTAATTCATTTAATTTGATCTTAAAAACTCTGGCTACTAAATCTGGTCGATCAGAAGCAGTTTGTCCAAGAAGTAGATTTTGTGTAATTTCTGGCCATTGTGGATTACATGTAAATGTCAGAAATAAATCTGGTTTTCCAAATTTGGTCACAATAGCCATAGCATCATTGTATCTTTCTCTCATATTTCGAGGAGATCCTTGAAAGGAAGATGGTAAAATGATGGCTTTGCCAGCTGTCATGTCTCTGCTTGTAGCCACGTCAGCAACATAGTCCATGAGTCCAGAATATTGTTCTACACGTAGTTTATCTTGTTGATATTTTATAAAGTTTAAATTATTTGCCTCAACTTGCAAATATGAATCAATAATCCATTGTTGTGTTAGTTTTCCACCACATAAAATCGGATTAAATTCATGTCGAATGGCAATTTGAGCTACTTTAAATTCAAGCATAGAAACATTATTTCGGATTCTGGCTTTAGCATTTGGGTAACTGGGAAGGGTTAATTTTGGTTGCCAACCTGCTTCTCCATGTGGGAAAAGATGGGATATGTCATTGGATCTAAATTTGGACTTAAGATATTAATATTAATAAATGGTTGCTCCTCATTTTTGGGATATATTCTAATGTCTCTTTGAAATGGTGGTTCTCCTTCATCATTCTGAAAGACCATTGCAACCTCATTTGATGTTGGCAAGTTATAACAACGTTTATCAGTATGTCTGTCTCTTTTAAGCACCATATTAACCTTTGGCATGGGAAATTGATGTCTTTGTGCATGAAGTAGTTGTTCATTTTCTACTTCTGCCAATTTTTTGTAAGCTTTACTGTAGGGATTGTTGTCCATAATGTTATTTAGCTCTATGAAAACACTGGGTAAGCATTTTTTATTTTCTTCCATCTGCATACGTTGGTCAACAGCTTCCATTGTATCTAGGACATATAGTTGAGTGAATTTTCTTTGCTCTCCTTCCTCTGGATGTAAATGTGAAGTACGATGATAAATTTGGCCTTGGACTTTAAAACAGTAAGGACCATGTCCTGGTACATTAGCAGCTAATGTTGCCCCCATAGATGCAAATGATATGGCACTATTGTAGGATCTTATGTTTGTCTTAAAATTTTTGTAGTTTGGAAAAGTAGGTTCAGTCATAATATTTTGTAAATAGATTGGAAATTCTTTCCTTTCTGGAAGTTTGAACTAGCCTTTTTGACAACAACTAATAAATTGGCCATCTCTGGGTCTCTCCTGTTTAAAATTATAAGCCTCACAAAATTGACATTGAGTACTCATGTCCTCACAACTATGAACCTCTACTGCTAAAGACTTGAGTAAAGGACAATTTGCAAAGCATATAGGATTTTGACTTTCATATTCATCAGGTGAAAAGTCATGAAATGTTTGAACAACAGGTTCTAAATGTTTAGTTTTTTTCATGGCTTTTCTTGGTATATGTTGTCCTTGTTTTGTTAAAATGTCCAGTAAGGTTTCAGTAAGAGGTTGTAAATGCTTTGTTTTTGTAGTTGCTTTTTTTGGTCTGTCTTTAATTGTATCTTGTAAAATGTCATCTAATGTTTGAGGAATAGGTTGTAAATGCTTTATTTGCTTTTTTTGTTTTTGTTGTTGTATCTTTCATTTTTGCAGCTGATAGTCTTTTATTTGCAAGTCTTTTGCGTTCTTTTTCTCATCTAATTTCTTTCTCCTCTGGTGTCTGCTGGGCGGCCCATCTCTCTTGTCTTTCTCTAGTTTGACGTCTTTTCTTCTCTTCTTTGGTCTCGTTATCAGCCATATTAATCTGTAAAGGCAAAAAAAGAAATGTAATTGTGTATATTTAAATGTGTAATTCCTGTTAAAGATTATTGTGCACAATTGGGGAAAAAAAAGGTAAATCATTAATGTATCAGTTATATTTAGTTAAAAGTTATAATTCCTGGCCTCATTGAATAACAATTTGGCCAATGGAATACTGCTGTAGATAAGCAGTTAACATATTTTTTTAAAATAATTTTTTAGTTCTTGAAAACCTTGTTTGTGGATAGATGTTTACCACTGAAAAACTTCTTTGCTAAAAAAACATTGATGTGGTTATTGAGCTATGTATTGCATAGTGGCAATTTAAATAGAATAAGGGAGATAGTAATTTTTTTTTTTTTTCTCTGTTGACACGGATGCAAATGAAAGATGTTTCTTTAGTTTTCTCCTTTTGTACTTATTATACTGTACCTTGGTTGAAGTGTGATTTAAATCCGAATGTTTGTTGGTCCTCGGTTGAAAATCGTGGTCCAATGGTGTGGTCCTCTGTTGGAAGTCCTCGTCCTATGGTGTGGTCCTCTGTGTAAAATCCTGGTCCTATGGTCTGGTCCTCTGTTGAAAGTCGTGGTCTGATGGTGTGGTCCTGTGGCGATAGCCCTCGTCCGATGTTGTGGTCCTCTGGCGATAGCCCTCGTCCGATGTTGTGGTCCTTTGGTGAAAGTCCTCGTCCGATGGCCTGGTCCTGTGTTGAAAGTCCTCGTCCACTGGTCTGGTCCTGTGTTGAAAGTCCTCGTCCGATGGTCTGGTCCTGTGCTGAAAGTCCTCGTCCGATTGTCTTCACGCGGTATCTGTTGTAATATAAAATAGAAAATGTTGTTTGAGTGAAATGTCTTTTAAATAAGTAAAACATGTATTAATTTGGGTGTATTGTATCTGTTATGTTTATTTTTTTCTATTTATTTTTTTTTAACTTTATGTACAATACCACGACTTTTGTTATTCTTATTTAAGGTTCTTAGTAAGGCTTGTAGGTTGTGATATATAAAAGAAGAATATTAATTTATTTTGCTATGTGTTTGTGTGGTTTTTTTTGTACAATCCTGTTTTGTGCACACCACTTGTGGTATAGTTATTTAGGCTTCATTGTAATGGTTATAGGTTGTTAAACATTAAATAAGAATCTTAATTTAATTTCCTATGTGTTTGTGGTAGTTTTTGTACAATCCTGTTTTGTGCGCACCACTTGTGGTATACTTATTTAGCCTTTATTGCGATGGTTATAGTTTGTTAAACATGAAATAATAATATTAATGTAGTTTGCTATGTGTTTGTGTTAGTTTGTTACAATCCTGTTTTGTGCGCACCACTTGTGCTAAAGTTATTTAGTCTTGATTGTACTGGTTATAGGTTGTTAAACATTAAAGAAGAATGTTAATGTAGTTACCCTTTTAGGTGCGCACCACTTTTATTATTCTTATTTAGGCTTCTTTGTAAGGCTTATAGGTTGTTAAACATTGAATAATAAAGTTAATTTAGTTTGCTATGTGTTTGTGTGAGTTTGTTCCAATCCTGTTTTGTGTGTACCATATGTTGCATAGTTTGGCCCTCATTCAATTGCATTTTTTCCAATGTAATAGTACTCTAAGGCCTTCATTCAATTGTAATTGTGAAAATTGAATAGGGGTCTAAATAAGCACATCACATATATTTTTTAAAGAAGTTTTTAGTTATTAAGCATCTATCCAAAAGCAAGGTTTTCACTAACGAAAAACTTCTTTAAAAAATATATGTTATGTGATTATTTTGATCCCTATTGAATTTGCAAAATCGCAATTGAATAAGGGCCTAAATGTGCTTATTTAGAGCCATATTCAATTGGCCAAAATAGCAATTGAATGAGAGGCTTTGGTTGCTGCATTTGTTATATTGTCGGGTCCTCATTCAATTGCGTTTTGGGCAATGTAATAGAGCTCAATATGACCACAGAGCATATTTTTTTACAGAAGTTTTTAGTTAGTGAACTTGGGCTTCATTCTATTATCGGCCGTAAATCGGCCGTAAGGCTGCGATTCCTTGCGGGGGTTCAGTTAACTCGCGATTCTATTATACGGCCCCGCAAGGATCTCCTCTTACGGCCGGCCGCATATCTTGGAACCGGCCGTAAGCTGTGAAATATAAAAACGCAAAAATAAATTCAAGCCTGCACTGTACAGCTCTGTAAATGCTAGGGATCATATTGGGGGACATGAGGATTAAAAGGAACCCACTCTCAAGCTTGCACATCTGCCCAAACCCGAGTTCAAATTAACTGTTTATTTTCCGGCTGCGGCGTGGGTGTGTCTGAGGTGCTCCAAGTACTCTGGCCTTTTTACATGGATATTTTACGGATATTAAAAATAAAATATTTTACGGATTTGAGTACAGGATAATTATGTGCTATTTTTTCTAACACCTAAAATCCCTTTATAGTCTTCTCAAAGTGCAGGATGGCTTTATTTGAGCTATTTTATGTGCTTAATTGGTGCGAGACCTCTTTCCTGCAAGTAAGCTGCGGCTCGCTTTTAGCCTTGCAGAGAGGTTTCCCGGAGCAATTGAATTGCAAATCTCTTGCGGCCGTTTTAGATCAAAGGCTTTCCTCCGGCGCGAGCGGCCGCAAGAGATAGCAAGGCACCGGCCGCAAGCCTGCCGGAATCCCCGGCCGTAAGGGAATAGAATAGCAGAATAGCTTGCGGCCGGTCCTTGCGGCCCCGCAACGGCTGCGGCCGCTAATAGAATGAGGCCCATAGAGCCCTATTGAAATGGGCAAATCACATTTGAATGAGGCCCTTGGCCATTAAACATATCTAGGTCCTCATTCAATTGCAATTTTGCCAATTGAAGAGGGCTCTATATAAGCACATAACATATTTATTGACCAAAGTTTTTAGTTATTGAAGACCTTGATTTTGGATAGAAGTTCATTAACTAAAAAGTTCTGTCTTAAAAATATGTTATGTGCTTATATAGAGCCCTATTCAATTGGGCAACTCGCAATTGAATGAGGCTCATGGTTCGTTTCTTTTTTATACTTAATACTTTACCTTGATTGAAGTGTCGAATGACAGAGGGTCCCCTCCTGCCAATCTTAATCCGCCGGTCTTCTTGTAGTGTCTGTTTGAAAAAGAAAGTGAAATAGTTATTTGTATATTTCTTATTTTTCATGTAGCAAAGCATGGCCTTTTGAGCATGTAATGTCTTGTTCTATCTTACCTGTTCTTCTTTGTTGGTGTTCTTTAAAAGGGATTGTGCTTCACACTGCACGGTGCAAATTGTTGAGTGACGCTGTTGATGCAGAGTCTGTTTGAATATTAAAAGGAATAGAAAGATTTAGCTTTATGTGATCTATTGAATTGCAGTAAATTAATGTCATTTAAATATACTTCTGTAATTATTTTTAATTGACCTTATTTTTTGGTGGGGGCTACACACATATGTCACATACATGAAGCACATTTCCATAGTTTAATGTAATTATTTTGTGTGCGTGTGACATATCACTATTCATGAATCATATTTTAATTGTTAAATTAACCTTCTTATTTTTTTTTCCAACACACATAAATGTGTGTGTGTGAGATGTAACTATAGATGATACACATATATGTGCGTGTCACATATCAGTCTACATGACATATAATGTCATTTAAATGTAGTTTTTTAATGAGTTTGTTTTAAGATCATTTTGTTGCAGGGGCAATACACATAAATGTGCGTGTCACATGTCACTATACCTTATACACATATATGTGCGTGTCACATGTCACTATACATAAACCTCTTTTTGATATTGAATTATGTTTTTTTGTTGTTTTGTTAAATGAACCTTATTTTTTTTGTGGGCCTACACACATAAATGTGTGTGTGACATGTCACTACATAAATCACATTTTGCTAGTTTATTTTAATTTTTTTTGTCCTGTCCTGATAATAAAATGTAATATATTATAGCTTACCTCTCAGTTGTAATTTGCACAGTGTAAAGTAGTAAATTAGTAAAGAATTGTCTTCTCTATTAAAAGCAGCAGTTATGTATGAAGTAACTCCGTTCATCACCTGAGGAGAAATGTATTTTTCTCTGTAAAATAGGCAGTATTTATAAACTTGTAGAAACTTCTGGAAAGTGAGACCGTTAGAACGCAATAGGCATGCGCTATTTGCGTTCCAAGTTACAATTTGCGTTCTATCCGCCATTTTGTGCGTAGTACTGTTCAAAATGATGTTTAATATGATTGTGATACGTTCCGCATAGTATGTGTTTCATAATTGCGAGTAAGTGTAGTATAGTTACGTCTGAAGCCTCGTTTTCGTTTTGTTCGTCGCCCATTTTTTCTCTCGCTTAGCGATTGTATTAGTGTCTAAAGTGTTTTATTTTTATTTAAATGTAGGTGTAACTTGTTTTTTTGAGGTGCTGGATGGTTCCTCTTGCTGTAGGTAAGCTTTTTATGTGTGTGTTGTGTGTATTTATTAAGTTTTAAATGTTTGTATGTCGGCGTGTTGCGTCCGATGTTTGCGAAGTCGTAATGTGTGGTAACGTGTCTCGTATGGTGTTTGCGTGTGTAGCCTCGTTTTCGTTTTGTTCGTCGGCCATTTTTTGTGTCGCTTAGCAAATTGTTTAGTGTCTAAACTCTTTTATTTTGAGTGAAATTAAGTTGTTAAGTAGCATTTTTGAGGTCCTGGATGCTTCCTGTTTCTGTAAGTAAGGTTTTTATGTATGTGCTGTGTGTATGTATTGTGTTTTTAATTTTGTAATGTTCGCGGGTTGCGTCCAAGTGTTGTGAGGCCGTAATGTGTGTGAACGTGTGTCTTATGTTGTTTGCGAGTGTCGTAATGTGTGTGTCGTGCTCTTTGTGTTGCGACGTGAATTTTGCGAGTGTCGTAATGTGTGTGTCGTGCTCTTTGGGTTGCGAATTTGGGTTGTGAATTTTGAGAGGGTCGCAGTTGCTGGCATGGAGCGCCTGCAGCGCTCCATGCCAGCAACTGAGACCCTCGCCCAGTGCCCTCGCTTCGCGAGGACCGCGGGCTCGCTGCGCCAGGCGCAGCCCTCGCTACGCGAGGCCCGCGTCTCGCTACACGAGCCGCGGCCCGAACCCGCAGCGTTAGCAACAACTCGTACGCTCACAACTATATATGTGATAGATATATATATATTTATAGATATATATATTTATATATATATATATATATATATATATATATATATATATAGATATATATATATATATATTTATATATATTGATATATATATATATTGATTGATATATATATATATATATATATATATATATATATATATTTATATATATTGATATATATTGATTGATATATATATATATATTTATATATATATATATATTGATTGATTTATATATTGATTATTGATTGATATATATATATATATATATATTGAGATATATATATATATATATTTATATATTGATTGGTTTATATATTGATTATTGATTTATATATATATATATATATATATATATATATATATATATATTATTATTGAGATATATTGATATCAATTGATATATATATATATATTTTTTTTTTTTCATTTGTTTTCATGTACAATTTGGGCCTACATGGTCCCAATTTGTTATTTAGGGTTTTTAAGGTGCGGTTGGGGCCTATATGGTCCCAATTTGTTATTTAGGGTTTTTAAGGTGCGGTTGGGGCCTATAAGGTCCCAATTTGTGATTTAGGGTTTTTAAGGTGCGGTTGGGGCCTATAAGGTCCCAATGTGTTATTTAGGGTTTTTAAGGTGCGGTTGGGGCCTATTTGGTCCCAATGAGTTATTTAGGGTTTTTAAGGTGCGGTTGGGGCCTATATGGTTCTCAAGAATCCCAAGATCCACTGGTTTGGGCCTATACAGTTCTGATTGGTCTTCTAAGGTATGTTTGGGGCCTATGGTCACACTTGGTCTTCTAAGGTATGTTTGGGGCCTATATAGTTCCACTTGGTCTTCTAAGGTATGTTTGGGGCCTATGGTCACACTTGGTCTTCTAAGGTATGTTTGGGGCCTATGGTCACACTTGGTCTTCTAAGGTATGTTTGGGGTCTATATGGTCACACTTGGTCTTTTAAGGTATGTTTGGGGCCTATATGGTCACACTTGGTCTTCTAAGGTATGTTTGGGGCCTATGGTCACACTTGGTCTTCTAAGGTATGTTTGGGGCCTATGGTCACACTTGGTCTCCTAAGGTATGTTTGAGGCCTATATGGTTCCACTTGGTCTTCTAAGGTATGTTTGGGGCCTATATGGTTCCACTTGGTCTTTTAAAGTTTTTTAAGTAGGGTTTTGTTCTTGAATGGTATGATTGATTTACTTGTTTTCTTTCAACCCCAGGTGCAAACCCTATGTGGCTGCAGATTTGTTTCTACTCGTTGGTCAACTTACTGAACGTGAATACCCTGAGAAGAAGACCCGACTAATGGTAGGTGTCACTCCTTTAATTTTTCTGTTAATGCGTATAGGTGCAATTATGATATTGCTGTAGTCTTGTCACATGAGTTTTTTCAATCTATATTGTATACCAATGAATTTAACACATTGTTACTTTACTTCTTGACATTTCTGCATTGCTGATCATGTATTTCAATGGGCTTTACAAGTATAAGGTCATTGGGCGGTGCTTATAAAGGTCATCATGATGTCAGGGGGAGGAGTTATAAAAATTGGTGTGGTTTGAAAAAGGAGTAGTGGCTATGTTTCGCCCTGTCGCCCCTCCAACTTGAAAAGTCACCAGCCGCCACTGGGAAGGAGAGGGAGGAGAGACACAGTGGAGGGGGGAAGAGACACAGGGGAGGGGGGAAAGACAGAGGGGAGGGGGAAGATACACAGAGGAAGCAAACGGGGGGAGACACAGGGGAGGGCGGGAACAGACATAGGGGAGGGGGAACAGACACATGGGAGGGAGAGGGGGGAAGAGACATGAGGGAGGGGGGAAGAGACACAGGGGGAGGACAAGGAGGGAAAGAGACACAGGGGGGAAAGAGACACAGGGGAGGAAGAGGGGTTAAAAACACAGGCGGGGAAAGGAGACACAAGCGAGGGAGAGGAGGGAGGAAAGGAGACACAAGGGAGGAAGTAGACAGGGGGAGAGGCTCACAATGAGCGCCTCCCGTCAAGTAGAGGTTGGGAGAAGTAGAGGGTGGAGCGGCTCACAATGAGCACCAAAGGCGCTCATTGCGAGGCCAGTAAAGTAGAAGGGGGAGAGGCTCCCATTGTGTTGCAAACAGCATTGCCAGGCTTCACTTTTTATTGCCGTCATTTTTGACGGGCAAGTTGCTAGTGTATATATAAAAGGTTGCTGGGTCATCTCTAAAGAGAAAATTCCAAGTATACACTTATCTTAATAAACATACAGACTTCCCCTGTGTGTACAGCACACTGCTGATGTCATCAGTGTGAGACCTGGACTGATCGACGCTCGTGTTTCTCTGGAAATGTTTCCTTGACCTGGAAGAATTAATTGCACAACAGTCTCAAGCCCGCAAATCGGCAAGATCTTAGATTTATTTTTATGTTTAATATCAGGGATAAATCGATCTTAGGTATCAATGAGTTAATACATATCAGGCCACCCATATAGAATAGAACAGTATTGGCATTCATTTTCAAAATTCTTTATTGTTTGGTTTTGCGGGTCTGATAGCATATCAGACCCCCGAACCTAATTGATTGATATGTAACCTCCATGTTTTAATGCCGTAATAATAACAGTCTAATTTTCTATTAACTGATTTGAAATGGGAGGTTACCGGCTTGCTTAATTGATCATGTTCCTGCCCTGAACTGCTCCGAACCAGTTCATGGTTTACGGTTTTGGCTTTGGGCCCGTAACTTGCGGGCTTGAGCAATTGAATAGCATTGCAATTGGAGCCCGCAACACACTCACAGATATTCAGCTGTCTGCGATCGAGTTGCAGGCTTCTAACTGAATGTGGCTCTATGTTCTTTTCCTGGATGATTGACATGCTCTGATTGTGGCTGTCTGATTGGAGGAAAGGCTACTGAAATGTTGCTGTATGCTACAGTTGGTGAGGTGTAGAAAGGAACATTGTGTACAGACAGAGAGTTGGCAGTGTGATAGACTTGGTCACAGTGGTGGGATCTATACCTTCTGATCCTAGGACAAAGGCAAATATAACCAGCACAAGGAGCTTAGCCAAGATGCAACCAGTGTCCTCAAAGAAAGCTGAGCTGTGATCCCTGATCTCTCAGCTAAGAATGCCAGCAAGGAGTTGAGGGGGGAACTAGAGAAAAAAACAAGAGCTTCTGGCAACATGGGAAGAGATTGTGGAGGATTATGGAAAAGGAATAGCTACAGGAATTGTTAAAGATGATTTTGGAGAAAGAAATGAAAAGAAATGGAACTGAAACTGAGTTATGCTGATCTGCTGTCCCCATATGAGTCTCAGAGTTACCTAAATTATAGTGGAAGTATAATGTGGATGTTCCTATGTTGTCATCCCAACTTTGAGAATAATAGAGCCTGGCACTGTCGGTCATTAGTGGCACTATGAAACTTGGTGTTTATTCACCCAAAGCGATCCCTTGACTTCAGAGAAATCGAACTGATTGTCTCCAAAGAAGCTGCCTTGGAGTCCTAGTTCTACCAGCAGACGCAGACGTCCCTTCACAACAGAAGTAGTTTAGCTCTTTAGCAGGGATCACATGGAAAAAATAGAGTCCTCATAGTAGAAGCTCAATTTAAGTTTGGGAGAAATTGCGGTTGATATTAACCTTCCTCAAGAGAGAGTTGGAAGTGAGGTAGGCGGAGTATCTCCCCAACTGACTGTGATCTAGGTGGAGCACCCCAGAATGAAAAGCATACAATCTTTTGGCAGCAGAACTTTTGAGGCAAGGAGCAACCAAGACCCAAACCCTGCACCAGCACCTGGAGTGGAGAGGCAACTTAACCCTTTCCTGGACTACCAATGCAGAACAAGCTGTTGTGGCACAACTAGTGCCCAAATCTTGCACCTCCATCCAGACTGGGGAGGATTTGCACATGCCCACATCCCAGCAATTAAGCCCCTCTGTGCTAAAGATGCACTACTCTTGTTCCAGACCTTATCACTGGAACCCTCCAGTCAGAGGAAAAAGGAAAAATAATTCCTACCCTAGAAAGTCTTGAATTAATTGGCCCATACGGGACGACAGACCAGTTGTGGGTCTTGCTCCAGGTATGTTTTTTTTTTTAAATGGGGGTAGATGTTACAAAGCACCATGTGCCAGTCAATGCTAAGGTATTGACTTACTGGTGGCACCATGTTTAGCTCTGGGTATATTCACTGTGCTATAGATGTGGTTGTTTCACTGCACTGTAGTGCTGAGTGCATTTTGGGTAACAGATTTTTATAGTGTTTCTATTCTTGTTAAACATGCGTATATTTGTATGTAATGTTGTGGTAATTCTCTGGACCTGAAGTTATATTTTAATTATTTGCAATGCCAGATCTAGAGGTCCTTTGTGGAGCTGACACAATGGTTCAAATGGGATAGTTTATCATTGAAGGACACCCGTGGAGAGATGCAGACAACCAGCTTACTAACAAGTCACATACTGTTTAGTTACCATTGTAATTTCTCTGTTCAATAAAGAGGATCTTCTGGTTAAGACATAGGTGGAAGCACTATGTTCTTTTCCAGGATGCTTGGATTTCCATTCTCTGTTTGTGGCTGTCTGATCTTCTGAAAGACTACCAAAATTCTGCTGTCTGCTCCAGCTTGTGTTGTGTTGAAAGGAACCATGTTCACAGACTGAGAGTTGACCCCATATCGTGGCACAATACATTTAAGCCAATTACATAATAATACTTTTTTGGTGAAAATCTGAATTTATGAGTACAGGAATGCATTGTGTGTTTACTTCCTCAGAGCTGGAGAGTGCATGTTTTAATTTTCATTGGAGGTAGGGGTGAGGGAGGAGGGATCAGAGAGTCTTTGTTAAGATAATTGAATAAGATTGAAATTGACACCAAACCTCTTCACCCTCATTGAAACAGAAGCAGGAAATGCAGCTACAGCTTTCCACTAATGTAAACATGCCTCTCTCACAAACAACATACTTATCATGGATTCATCCAGGGTCCAGCAGAGGCATAAAAAAAAATCTACTTAAAAATTAACTTTATGACTTTATTCATAGTAAATGAATAAAATATTTATGAATTAATATACAAGTATATTTATACAATTGATGTATTATTAAAACAAATTCTTTACAGTTGTCAGATTGTGGAAAAGATTAATTTCCAGTTGAATAAGGTGGTATGGGCAATACTGAGTATATTTGTATCTTCTAAGTGATCCCCTATGTAAGACTGATTTTTTTTAATTTTAAGGTTGTAAACCCCTTCCTTTCCTTGATATCACTTTCTCTCTCACTGTTTCTAGCAGACGCGTCGGATGACCATAAATCACAGTGGATATGACTTCAAAAAGTCAGAATATTTTTTATGTAACAATCACTCCCTGACATCACAGAACAGAAAGCAGATATAAATGTGTACAGTATATCCAGCTCTGCATCAATATTTAAACTTTTTACAACCTGCTTCTGATGTCTACCAAAAAACACTGATGGTGAAGTGTGTCAATAAATAATAATTTTTTTAACCAGTAAAGTTTTGAATTCCAGTCACTCTCAGTTAATTTCACTTTTTGTGATATCTGCAAACATCATCCTGCTTCATGTAAAATATCAATTTCTTGTTATATATATTTCACAGTCTAGCCATTTGCTATTTCCACATAAGAGCAACTGTTTTTTAGGTGTTACTGTTACCGAAATAGTACCTCTTTATGTCACATTTATAAGAGATACGTAAGAGATCTCCCTGTCCAAGGTCTTCATATACATATAGCTTCAATCGTGCCAGGGAAACATTTCAAATACTTAAATATATGGATACAGTCAACTGTATTTGCAGAAGGCACAGTAATCATGTTAGACCATACAGAGGAAGAACAAAGAGCCATATTGGTCCTTGGTCAACTCAATTTTTTTATATATATGTTACTGAGATCTCCATTATGTACTCATATATGTGAACTCACATACATTTGCTGTATTCTACTCTACTAACCTATCAACATTGTCTAGTTATAGAATGCCAGATCACAAGGAATTCCTATCTTACCATTCGGAGCATCATGTTCAGACTTCACCACTGATTGTACTGCAGACATAATACAAATATTTCATGCGTATGATTACTTAGCACAGCTCAACAGAAATGAAAACGGCAGCATATTTTAAATAACTTTAAATAACTAAGATGTTAAGAACAGACTAAATCTTTCGGAGAAAAATAACAAATGTAAAAAAGATGAGGTAAAGTTTTACGCTCAAGCGTAATCCCTTGATGAAAAGTTAATCATCACAATCAAATTTTTACAAATTTACAGTTAAACAAAGAAACAAACTTTGTTCTAATGTATGTGGTGAAATTGCTATTTCAAATCATAATCAAATATAATCCAACTTGGCTGAAGAAAGTTTGAGTGGGAGGGAAATGCGTTTCAGTCTTTTCAGCTTTCATATTCGGCTGGCATGGAACAATATGTTTCGTAAAAAGTTAGTGAATGGAGAGGAGTCTTATTAGAGCAGCACCTTTATCACTAGGTAATGCCATGGTGGAGATTGCTGCTCTTGGGGGTATGTGTTTTCGAACCAGGTATATGTTTGTTAAAGGCGTTGTACATCTACGTTGGTTAATGCTTCAGTTTTACTTAGATTAAGTTTATAGAAAGACAAAGATCAATCTAATAATTATTATGTAGCTAGATTAGATGTGACTCTGTGGAAGTAACAGTCAGTACCACAGTATCTGCATAAAGGCCTATATAATATTCCTATTTAGCTGCTAAAGTCCTTCAACACAAGGATATTTGCGAACCTCAGCCAACAAAAACTCAATAGTTAAGGCAAAAATTAGGGGGGATTAGGGACATCCCTGACTGCCACTGGACACTTTGAGTTTGAGGTTAATCCATAACCAGAAACCCTTGCAGATGAGACACAATATACTTTCAAATTGGCTAGCAACATTGCTCCGGCAGTTCCATAGTTGCGTAAAAACTGCTTCAATTAACTATGTTATATGCTTTCTCAGCATTGAGCGAGAGCAGGGCCACAGGGTGATATCAGCTTGTGGGTCTAAAAATATGGGTGTAAAAAATCCTACGTTGTCAATACTTTATGAGAACAGATAATAAGGAAACCTGGAAATAACTAGTGCTGCAAAAAATTCTTGTTTTTGTTGAAAAATACTTTATTTCATGAATATTTCATGTGTCATATCGATCCCTGCAGTCAATGTGTTACGACATATACTGTAACACGCATGTAATAGAATATCATATTGACGGCTTTATTAATATTGCATTATATCTGGCCTGTGGCTCCGATCGTAAACAGGATTTGAAACAGGCAGGACTTCGAAATCTACCCTTCTCTTTTCAAGAGACATTACGCTTATGATCTCTTTTTCAATTGGCTCTATCTGAACCTGAAACTAGCCTCTCTCGCTCGTAGCTCGCAGACCCTTCTAATTTAATAGCAACGTCACTCGGCCAGATTTGAAGCACGCAGCCTTTATGTGCTACACACTGGACTTATGAGGCTGGAATTTAATATGGCCCTAGATTGTCATTGATTAATTATTTCCCATTCAGTCCCTTATGAAACTACAAATGAAGATACAATTGTATGGAGAATGTATCCACAAAGACACAGAATAGACCACAGACAGATACTATGCACTGATAAGTTTTGACTATAACACACAGCCATATATTATTTAGAGCCATTCAGAACTCTCATGTGAATGCATATTTTTTATTTTTTATTTTTACTTTTAACTTAAAATCATTAGAAGAGATTTTTCTAAAGCTAGTAGCCTTGCAAGAAATGTATGATCATCAGTCTCAAAAGAATTGCCCCAACATATTCTGAATGTATACTTTTGAAAACAATGTGAAAAAGTAAAAGGATTGGCTCCTTTATACTTTCTTTGACTTATGCCATTTATCTAAATAGCTGTCTATAGGCATTACAAATCGTGTTATTAAGCATTAAAAACCTTTCAAATTCCAAGACAGGTAGATCTGTCATAGGTGTGTTTGATCATAAAGGATTAACTTGATGTGTGAAGATCTGGCTTCCACATCTATAAGTTTGTTTTGTATTATATTAATACAACTAGTAATCACACTAAATATGCAAGATTCATTATGACTGCTTTGCTTATTGTATTCTCTAAATTACGTCTAATCCAATTAACTGCTAACGTTTCCCATGTTTTACTTGGTTTTAATTCCATTTACAAGTTGGATTATAAACAGTAAACATTTGAAACCACTTTGGGCTAAATTCCAATCTGAAACATAGCAGGGAGAAATTGCACTGTGGGATCTTTCTTTTTTCTTAATAGGCCATTCCATCTCTACTCTTCACAAACTGCCTCTTAACATAGGTGTGTTAGGTATGATCTTGAGGCGTGACCGGAAATGACGCAGAGGACCGCGTGAGGCAGACGCAGGCTGCTGGAGGTGGCGGGAGTTTGGCGTTTTCAAACCTCTAAAGATCTAAGAGCCAAGATCACCCTATGGTTTACCTTAGGGAAGGAAAGTTAGAGAAACCATGAGCATAGGCCTTTGAGCCGGAGCAGAGGTAAAGAGGCACAAAGGTGGAAGGCAGAGGTGGAATCTCCCTTGATGAGCCTTCTAATTGACAGCTTCGGGCGGAGGTTGGAGAGTGCCAGAGTCTGGAGGCAGTGATGTTGTGCTGCTCTACGCATCCGGTGAGGTCTGAACAGGGGAAAAGTGAGTCACCAAGACGCTGGAGACGGGGAAGGAGGAACTAATCCGGGCGAGGGAGATTTGAGAATCGAAAAGTGCGTTACTTGCCCTTCCCCTCTGCTCCATATGGAAAAAGGCTCCAAAGGAAAATTACAAACAGTGTAAAGTGGATCCAGCAATTTAAGATAAGTACCCCATCTATACATTATATGCCGATGTATATAAGAAAGGACATTTTTGTATGTGGGAAGAAAGAACTGAGAGACTTACAAGATCTACAGGTTGTGCAGGAAAACCAATGCTGGGTTGAAATAATAAAATCGCAATTTAGTGATCCCGATACAAGGGAAAGCAAAGGATAATAGGATCTATAAGATCCATATAATAACATTAATTAATATTGCATCCCAGTGATCCCTTAGAGAGAGGAAGTTAAATGGCAAAAGGACTCACAAGATTCATAAGATGGACTACTAGACTTTTCTTTAAAAATATAAGGCAAAGATTAGTTAGATCTGTGTTATTAAAAATGATAAGTGCCTTGAAAAATTGGCTGGATTGTAATATTAAAAACAGCAGTTTACTGATCCCTATGTATGGGAAAGCAAAGGACAATAGGATCTATTTGATTCTTAAGGGTACAATAATTAAAGGAGTAATCAAGTGGCCACTCTGGGAGAGGAAGTTTAATGCAAAAGGAACCATAAGATCTATGACATCGACCAGAGGCATACCTTTAAAAAATGTAAGGCAAAGGTTCTCCCTAAGTATAAGGAGGGTATATACCCTCAATGACTTTGCATGGAGTTGAATTTGTTTTTGTCTTATAGAGTCTTTTAAATGTGAAAAAGGACTTTGAGGATTTACCTTTATAGCACATGTGAACATAAGTACTGCTACGTATATCAGAATAAATATTATACGAAGTGTAATTAAGGCGACACTATGCCTATATCCAAAACAAATATGTTGGGGAAGAACAATTAAAAAGTAAAAATGCACAGTCACAAAATAGCCCTACGCTTTGCACCCCCAAAAATAAAGAAATGATAAATGAGTCATCTTTCACAGAAAAACCATATGGGGAAAAATCCCCAGTTTGAGTCCTTTAAGCCCATCTGAAAGTCTATTAAGTGGAGAATTAGATTTACAGGAGGAGGAACGGTTAACCATGTCCAAAATGTAATTTTTTTTTTCAAGAATTTCAAGTTAATATTACAGCTGATTGGAAAAAACAAATGATAGAGAACACTAAGGCCATGGAGAACACTAAGGCCATAAGACAGAGGATTTTGAAGCCATGTTGGCTAAATTATCTTTAAAACATGGTACCCTCCAGAATTACACTACTAAATTGGAAGATCAGATAAAGGTTTTGAATGGTAAAATAACCAATCTTGAAGATAGATGGAGGAAGAGCAATTTACTAATTAGAGGCATTCCAGAAACAGTTCCTAATGAGGGTTTGAAGTAGTATAACATTACAGTAGGGAAACATTACATACCATTGTCTCAGATAGACAATGATATTAACTAAATCCCTTTAGAGAGAATACCATCACCTCAATCCCAAGAAACAGGAGAACCATACAGAAGGGTAGAAAGACAAGAGTAATACATTGGAAGTAGCCAAATCTCATTCAAAATCAACGCCTGATGAAGAATTAGATACAATCATGTTTTAAAAAAGTAGTCACTTTTCTTACCAGCAATTTAATCTCCTAACGATAACGTTTAGGCCTGAAAATAAAATAGAATACATTTACAGACAAGATCAGAAAAATCAAGCTGATGTACAATTGATTTTAAGTAATCAAAAACATTCTCAAGATAGTGAACATTGGCTTGACCAATTATACATAAACACATATATGACTCCTACTTTCAACCCACCTGCATCACAAGTCTTTCTAAATCTCATTACGGAAGACATGTTAAAGATATTTCAAAAAAAGTAGAAGAACCATATGAACAAAGAAGAACAACTAGCTTTTCAAGGAATTAAAGGTTGGAATGCTATTGTTATTAAGACCAGTGTCAAGGGAGGCAGTGTTATGCTTTTGGCCTACTAAAATGTATTTTAGAGAAGCTCAAAGGCAATTAAGTGACACCTTGTTCTATAGGAAGCTTTTCAGCACTCCTAGCAATGCTTTTCACATAGTCTACACAAATATGATTGATAAAGTATTTCAATTAAAATGTATTCTAATAAAAGGAAAAATATTTTTACCTGTTGTAAACCTAAAAACTGCTACTCCATACTTTCTTCCAAAAGTACACAAGAACCTTGATGACGTACCTGGCAGGCCCATTGTTTCTGGCAACAATTCATTGTGTGAAAAAGCAAGTTGTTACACTAAAACCTGATTTAGACAATTGGTTTATAAATTGCAGTCCTACATATGTGATACAATGCATTTACTAAGTAAGATCAATAATACATGCATTGAATATACTGTCACATTCCAAGATGACTATTAAGGGCTTACCTGTAGGAGAATATTTGAGATTTGAGATTAAGGCGTACTTGTTTGAACATGGATGACTTCAAGAAAGAAGACAACTCGAGGTACCACTTTAAACAAAGAGGTTATTATGATTCAGGTTTAAATAAACCATATTCGAGAGCACTAAAAACCAAAAGGGGGGATTTATTGATTCCACGAATTAGAACTAAATCCATTGACAATCTAAGGACCTTGACTACTTTCAATGCTCAAACATACCAAATAAAACAAGTCATTAACCTGCATGTTTTATATTTGGATCCAATAATTTCCAAAATCATTTCTGAAAGAAGAGAAACATATTAATCTCTACTCATTTAAAAAAAAAAAAAACACAAAAAGTAATTCTTTTTAAGGGCTCAAAAGCATGTGGAACCTGTTTGGTATGTTCACATATGAAGAAAACAAAGACTATTAAGGACAGATTTGGCAAACACAATAACATCAAGATGTACTTTTGCTGTAAAACTACCCATGTCAAATATTGTCTCTCATGTTCCCGTGCCAAATTCTATGTTGGTAAAACCATAAGAGCTTTAAGATCTAGACTACAAGAGCATAAGAACAATGGACAAAACTGTGAAAGAGAAATTAACATCAATGGTTTGCTTTCTTTTGTCTTTCCCTTTTCATTTAGACATTTCAGTACTAATTGATTACAAAATAAGTGTATCAATATAGTAGAATAGCTAAAACAAAAGAGCTTTTACTGCTGTTGAGTCTGTGGATAATTAGAATTGATATGTGATTAAAAAACAGAAAGACTAAGCAAGTGGACAGAGAGTAATTTGTCCTATATGAGCTAATTCTGGAAGAAAGTTGAAGTAAGTTGAAGTTTAGGAACTGGCTTTCCTAGACAGACGTTTTAGATCACAATTGCCTGCTGTTAATGATTTGGACATATGATAATGTTTCTTTTTATTATTTTTATTGATACAAAAATGCAGTATTGTGATCCCTATGTTTTAAACGGTTAAGATTATGTTCATTCCTGGTATTGGGTTAGCGTTCCATCCCTCACAACAGAGCTTGTTATAGTCTGTTATATTTTTGTTGTGTCTTTTACTATTAAGACTTTTTTTTTTTCAAGGTCTACGTTGCAAGGTTTTGGTTCCAATTAAGCACATAGGGCTTGTAAAAATACAGACATGTTAAAACTGTTTTTCACTTTTGTGATAATATTGTTTAATTAACAGGGGTTATTTACTCTTTTGAAAGTTCATCTCATTATATCAAGATTTTATGTTGCAACCACCTGAACACTCTATTGAACTGTACTACGTATACATTGTGATACGTGATACCAGTTATAATCCCTACTAGCAACTTGCCCGTCAAAAAATGACGGTCAATAAAATTTTAAGCCATGGGAATGCTGTTTGAGACATAATTGAAACCGTTTTGTACTGTGATTGTACTGTGAGGACCTTCGGCACTCATTGCGAGGTTTGCGCTGAGCGCCTTTGGCACTCATCAATTGCCTCTCAATGAGCGCCTTCTGCGCTTATTGCGAGCCTCTCATGTTGTGTACTTTTGGTCCTCTGAGAGAGAGATATATTTCTATGTATATGTAGTTAAGTACTAATTAATGATTTCTTAAATCAATTAATATATTTTAATTATTTCTAATTGATAGATGCAGCGAGCAATAGGCTGAAGAGCTAACAATCTGTTTTTATTTTGCGTCTGCATACAATATACATTGTGAGTGTTAGTGCCATGCTTATAAAGTGTAATGAGTGCTTGAACTGTGCATTCTAAATAGACTGCGTGCACGAGGTAAAGCTGTTGGTTTATTGTGTAAAGCGGGATTGTATAATCGTAACATTATTAATGTGTTACGCGTCTCGCAAGCATTTTACGGCTTTTCTAATAGTGTATGTTGTAGGTCGTAGTGTGATGTGTAAAGTGCTACGTGGTTTGCAGTGTTTTGCGTAGTCCGGGGTCATGTAGCCTCGTTTTAATTTTTTTCGGCTGCCATTTTTTTCCTCGCTTAGGCGATTTTAATGTGGCGAAAATCATCTAAATGATTTAAATTCGCATTCCACCTCACTCACAGACATCCTGGCTGTTTTCTCATGCTGTCTGTGATGCTTTTAGAATTTTTTTGTGGTGTATTTAGTGTGTTTTTCTGGTTTTTGGTTCGCTAATCTCGTAAATGTTTGCATCTCGTATCTTTTTTTTTCTAAGCCCCACGTTTCGTAATTTTTTTTTCTAAGTCCCGATAAGTGCTCTGAGTTTAACGGCTCACCTCGCCGGCAATGAGCTTCTTCAGCGCTCATTGCCTAAGTGCTCCGAGTTTAGGCGCTCATTGCCTAAGTGCTCCGAGTTTAACGGCTCGCCTGCGGCTCTCATCGCTAAGTCGTAAGCACCACGCAAACAGCGTGACGACGTCTCGTAGTTAGACAATTATAATATGTGATAGAGATATTATGAGGTAGATTCAGTACTTTTGATACAATTGTTGATAAGATAATTAATGGTTATATTGTAAGAGAACAGTTGCATGGTACAAATATTGATACATATGTGTAAAATTGCATCCCTTTTGCTTACATTTAAGCAAGTAATATACAGTACTAAATTCTAATTGGTAATTAGCTTATCTTATCCAAAGTGTATTAGTGAAGATAGTATTATTATTAAGTAAAAGCCTTTATAATAATGGTTCATACTGACATTTGTTATGCCTCTTAGACAGGAAAGGGATAATATAATAGTGTCACAATCTGCTTCTTCAAGGGGGCTTGATATGAACCTAGTTCAAACCTACCCCAGCAGAATCGTGAGGTTCTTGCTCACTATGGCAGAAAGATGGCTTCTGAAGAGGGCAATGCCCAAAAGTACAGGCAGAGAATACTGGATACAGGTTACTAGTGGCCTATGGAAAGACCACTCCCCAATTCAGGATACAAAGCACAGAAACAGTCTCACACCTTGGATATGTGAAAACTAGAACTGAACCTTCATTGAATTATCAAATCAACATATTTATACTCTCCTATACCACACCCTTGTGTACTTTTGTGTATGTGTCTGATGTCACACATCTGCCCTGTAGCCATGGTTGCTATAACAATTGAGATAACACTCATCAGATATGTAAATGATAGGCCAGATGTCCATGGTTAGCTAGGGCAGAAAACCTTGATGTAAAGCTCAATTGTTTACTCAGGACTGCTAAGAAGCAATTATGCCTTGACTCATGGCCTGTATGTGTGAGGGTGCAATGATCTGCAGCCAACTTCTGTACAGATCATTTTTACCATTTCCACATATGTTCAATATCACATTTTCCCTTTCATAATATCTTATAACTAGGGAACATAATAACCATGTACAGGCAACATATAACCGCACACAATAATAGTAACTAGTTTTAAATAATTTTCATGAATTATAGCAAAATTATAGAAGAGCTGTATAACATTGTACACATATTAACATGTAGAAACACAGGTACTTGTTTCAAAGACATGATAATGTTTAGAAGTGTTTTAAAACGTAGCCCGTAAGACTTACAGCTATTAAATTGGGCTCTTAATGCTACCAGCAGACGACTTGCAAGTTAGGTGCGAAAAGCCCGGTTGCTATTCTATTGCTCCGGGAACCCGCTCGGCAAGGCTAAAACCGAGCCGCAGCTTACTTGCACTAAAAAGGTCCCGCAAGCACACAATTAGGCACATAATAAAGCCATCCTGCACTCTTATGAAACGATGATTGGGGGTGTTAGCATTCATAGCACAACATTCCCCTACATTTAAATCCGCAAATAATTTTTATTTTAATTCATTTCAAATATCAGTGGACAAAGTCCCGAGGGCTTGAAGCACCTCAGACCTGCCCAGGCTGCAGGACGGAAAATAAACCGTTAATGAAATATTGGATTTGGGCTGATGTGCAAGCTTGAGAGGGGGTTGCTATTAATCCTCATGTCCCCCATTATGATCCCTAGCATTTACAGAGCTTTACAGTGCCATCTTGAATTTATATTTGCATTTAAAGTTTTCAGACCTTGCGGCCGGTTGCATGATATGCGGCCGGCCATAAGGGGGATATCCTTGCGGCGTCGTCTATTTGAATTGCAAGGTAAAGGTAGCTCTACACGGGGCCGTAAGACGTCCGCAAGGAATCACGGCTTTGCGGCCGTTTTACGGCCGATAATAGAATGAGGGCCATAGAGAGTAAAGTTTGTGCCGAAAGCCTGCCCTGATGTATGATGAGAGAATGTCTCTACCAAGTATTTATCGTGATGACAAAATATAAAGACAGATGAAAGACCTGATACAGCATTTGCTAAATAAAATATAAAGCCCAGACAAAAGTCTTGCCGTGACCATGCACTCAAGAAAAGGGAAACGGGCCTAATTCTTGTTCATTGACTTGAAATGTAAACATGCATGTATCTGCTGCCAAGAAAAAATATGCAAGATTTCCTTACTCTGTTCCTGTAAATCTGAAACTGCTGTACTATTGTTTGACCAGAGGAAATTGTATTCAGAATCTGATTGGTTTGTGGTTTTTTTTTGTGTATAACTTCAGAGAGGCCTGACGTTGTGTGATGTGTGAGTTTAGGTTTGTGTGGAGAGTGTATGAACTTGTGTATATATATTGTTTGTGTATATATTGTTTGATGTTTTTCACTTTTTCTATTCTTTTCTAGCCCTGTGTTCTTTTTGTCCTTTCATTTAGCCTCTAACACTTCATATAGTAATTGATGTTGAAAAGAATACTTTTAGTCCATCAAGTTCAACCATTTCAATCTGATTTTTTGAATATGAAGATTAATTGTTAATTGATAATTGATCTCAAAATGTCAAAAATAAATAAATTCCTTCATGACCCATGATACTGGTGATCAGATTCCTTCCCGTATCAATACTCCTTATCTAGTTATCCAGGATAAACATGAATGCCCTTTTTATTCAAAGATATGTCCAATCCATTTTTAAAGTTATATGTTGAATCCGCTGTCACCACCTCCTATGGTAGAGAATTCCACAGTTTAACCACCCTTACTGTGAAGAACCATTTTCTTTCTTTACAGTGGAATCTTTTTCCTTCTAACCTCAAGAGATGCCCTCAGTTGAAAACCTCTTAGCACAAAAAATTCACTTGACAGACCCTTATATTGACCCTGGATATATTTATATTAGGTAATCATATCCCACTTAGACACTTGTTTTCTAGAGAAAATACGTTTAATTTAGTTATTCTTTCTTCATAACTTAGCACCTCCATTCTCCTTATTAGTTTTGTTGCCCTTCTCTGTACTTTGTCCAGCACTCATTTATTTGTATTAAATCTCATCTGCCATTTAGATGGATTCTCTAATTTATGCAAATCCCTTCATGCTGCACCTTGTTCTGTCAGCTTGCTAGGATATAGAATCTACTAACATCTGATAATGAAGAGTAAATAGGGAGAGACGACAGAAGCTGTAATTACCTTCACACTGCCCGTGTGTCTGCGGGTTAGACATTTGTTACATATACAGATGTATTTCATTGATTCAAGCCTGCAAGTACAAGCTCACAGCCCCAACATCCAAACCATGGACCTGTAAGTAGCATTTCAGGGCATGATCATGATCAATTAAGCAAGCCCTTAAGTTACAATTTAGACAGAGCCAATAGTAAATGAGACAGTCATTATGACATCAGTAAAACATGGAGCCTCATTCAATTGAACAATTGTAAGTTACAGTAAGCAGTAATGGAGGCTGTTAGTTATTTTGCTATTCAATAGGCATTCCTTTTTAAGCCACATACGGGTCACGTGTTACGGGCTTGAAATCCTTGCGATTGTTAAAACCGGAATTTACAGCCACGTTTGATCTTTCACGTCCACAAGAGTTATCGCTAAAATCGCAAATCGATATTCAATGGCTACAATTCCCCAAGCCCGCAAATGTTTTCACACCAGTAAATGGTAAATGTAGAAGATAATCCTACGAGTACTAGAGGGGGCTCCCAAAGGGGTTAAAGACATGTCCGTAGCACTGTAAAGGCAAATAAAAAATCAATAATGCACTGTAAATTATGGGAAAAGCGATGTAAGACATTAGAATTAATTGCACAACAGTCTCAAGCTCGCAAATCACCAACCAAAAATATTTTTTTTTATGTTTCAATTCAGGGTTATATTGATCTTGGGAATCAATGAGTCAAAAATAGTGAGATATCTTGCAGAGGGATGCAGCACTCTTAAAATTGCAAAGCTTCTGAAGCGTGATCATTGAACAATCAAGAGTTTCATTCAAAATAGTCAACAGAAGCGTGTGGAAAAACCAAGGAGCAAAATAACTGCCCATGAACTGAGAAAAGTCAAGCGTGCAGCTGCCACAATGCCACTTGCCACCAGTTTGGCCATATTTCAGAGCTGCAACATCACTGGAGTGCCCAAAAGCACAAGGTGTGCAATACTCAGAGACATGGCCAAGGTAAGAAAGGCTGAAAGACGACCACCACTGAACAAGACACACAAGCTGAAACGTCAAGACTGGGCCAAGAAATATCTCAAGACTGATTTTTCGAAGGTTTTATGGACTGATGAAATGAGAGTGAGTCTTGATGGGCCAGATGGATGGGCCCGTGGCTGGATTGGTAAAGGGCAGAGAGCTCCAGTCCGACTCAGACGCCAGCAAGGTGGAGGTGGAGTACTGGTTTGGGCTGGTATCATCAAAGATGAGCTTGTGGGGCCTTTTCGGGTTGAGGATGGAGTCAAGCTCAACTCCCAGTCCTACTGCCAGTTCCTGGAAGACACCTTCTTTAAGCAGTGGTACAGGAAGAAGTCTGCATCCTTCAAGAAAAACATGATTTTCATGCAGGACAATGCTCCATCACACGCGTCCAAGTACTCCACAGCGTGGCTGGCAAGAAAGGGTATAAAAGAAGAAAATCTAATGACATGGCCTCCTTGTTCACCTGATCTGAACCCCATTGAGAACCTGTGGTCCATCATCAAATGTGAGGTTTACAAGGAGGGAAAACAGTACACCTCTCTGAACAGTGTCTGGGAGGCTGTGGTTGCTGCTGCACGCAATGTTGATGGTGAACAGATCAAAACACTGACAGAATCCATGGATGGCAGGCTTTTGAGTGTCCTTGCAAAGAAAGGTGGCTATATTGGTCACTGATTTGTTTTTGTTTTGTTTTTGAATGTCAGAAATGTATATTTGTGAATGTTGAGATGTTATATTGGTTTCACTGGTAAAAATAAATAATTGAAATGGGTATATATTTGTTTTTTGTTAAGTTGCCTAATAATTATGCACAGTAATAGTCACCTGCACACACAGATATCCCCCTAAAATAGCTAAAACTAAAAACAAACTAAAAACTACTTCCAAAAATATTCAGCTTTGATATTAATGAGTGTTTTGGGTTCATTGAGAACATGGTTGTTGTTCAATAATAAAATTAATCCTCAAAAATACAACTTGCCTAATAATTCTGCACTCCCTGTACTGCCGTAATGATGGTGGTCTCATTTTCTATTTACTGTTTCAGAATGGGTAGTTAAGGCCTTGCTTAATTGATCATGTTCCCGCCCTGAACTACTACGTATGAGTGCATGGTTTACGGTTTCGGCTTTCGGCCCGTAACTTGTGGGATTGTTCAATTGAATAGCACTGTAATTGTAGCAGAGTGCGAGCCTGCAGCAGTCCTGCAGACATACGGCCTGTATACCGCAACATGAAGGCTTCTAATTGACTGAGTCTCATGGAGTTTAAACTATAATCAATTTTTTTTAGATGTCCGATCTGCAATCGGACTCACAATCCAGAAATGTAGAAATCAATAAAAATCAATAAATCAACTGTTTTAGTCCATGCAGGTTCCATGATATGTATTAACTCCTTGATTCCCGGGATCGACATAACACAGAAATAAAACATATTTTTTTTTTATTGCAGGTTTTTGAGCTTGAGACTGTTGTGCAATTAATTAATGTCTTTCATTGCTTTCCCAGTATTTTTAAGTACAGTAGTGTGTGTTTATTTGCTTTTGCAGTGTTACAAACAGGCGTTTAACCCACTTGCAAGTCCTATCTAGTACTTACAGAATTTTTTGATACATTTGCCATTTACGGTTTTGAAGGCAATTGAATTGTTGTAATTAAATATGAATTTTCCGTCTTTAGCACTGGTGACTAGAGATGTCACGAATAGTTCGCCGGCGGACTGTTCCCGGCGAACATAGCATGTTCGAATTTGCGGCGAACTGCGAACATATGCGATGTTTGATCCGCCCCCTATACTTTATCATTGAGCAAACTTTGACCCTGCACCTCATAGTCAGCAGACACATTCCAGCCAATCAGCATCATACCCTGCCTTCCAGACCCTTCTACCTCAAGGACAGCAGCCATTTTGGAATCATAACTAACTTGCAGTCTTACTGAGAGGAGGGAGAGTGTAGGTGATGCTGATTGAATAGGGAAATCAATAGCTAGGCAAGTTTATTCAGTGTCCAGGGAAGTGCTGAAGGACTCATCAGATCTCTGCTGTAAACACAGCACCCCAAAAAGCCCTTTTTAGGGCTATAACATCATTTTCTTTTTTTTTCTTTTTTTCTGTCTAATCTAACTTCATTTGCCTGTCTTCCTGCTAGCCCCTGCTAGCAAGTGTGTGTGTCAGGCTCACAGCTTATACTGTGTGTGCACAGTGCAACCAATACAATCTTGTTTACTAGTTGTCTACTTTTAAAAAAACAAAACTTTTTTTTTATTAAATCTTAGTTCATTTGCCTGACCGCCAATCTAAGTTCATTTGCCTGACCGCTAGCCAGTGTGTGTGTCAGGCTTACAAGTATTGTGCCAAGTTCAACCAATCCAATCTAGTGGTGTACCAGCAGTCTACATTTAAAAAAACAATAATTTTATTTTCTTAAATCTAAGTTCATTTGCCTGACCGCCAATCTAAGTTCATTTGCCTGACCGCTAGCCAGTGTGTGTGTCAGGCTTACAAGTACTGTGCCAAGTTCAACCAATCCAATCTAGTGGTGTACCAGCACTCTACATTTAAAAAAAACAACACTTTTTTTCTGTGTAATCTAATTTCATTTGCCTGCCTGCCAGCGTGTGTGTCTTAGGCTCACATCGTATACTGTGCCCACTTGCCCAGTCAGTGCCACCACTCATATCTGGTGTAACAGTCAGTAGTGCGCATTTAAACAAAGAATACAATTTTGACTGTAATACATTGAATAGCAGTTACTTGTCTGCAAGCGTCTGTGTCAGGCCTACAGCGTCTACTCTGCCAACTTCTGCAAGTGCACAGTGCCACTCATATCTGTTGTCACAGTAGCTTGCACGCATAGTACCAATCTGTCAAAACCTGTAATGATGAATAGAGATGTCACGAATAGTTCGCCGGCGGACTGTTCCCGGCGAACATAGCATGTTCGCATTCGCGGCGAACTGCAAACATATGCAATATTTGACCCGCCCCCTATACTTTATCATTGAGCAAACTTTGACCCTGCAACTCACAGTCAGCAGACACATTCCAGCCAATCAGCATCATACCCTGCCTTCCAGACCCTTCTAACTCATGGACAGCACCCATTTTGAAATCATAACTAACTTGCAGTCTTACTGAGAGGAGGCTGAGTGTAGGTGATACTGCATCAATAGGGAAAACCATAGCTAGGCTACTGGACACAGTGTGCAATACAGTCCTGAAGGACTCTTTTGATCTCTGCTGCAAGGACACCCCTGTGTCTCTTCCCCCCCTTATCATCATCCTCCCCTCACCTTAGCACCCAACCCTAACACCCCTCACACTTATCCATAACACCCATCAACCTAACACCTAACCCTAACACCCCTCACACTTATCTCTAACACCCCTTACCCTAACCCAAACACCCCTCACACTTATCCCTAAACACCTAACCCTAACATCCCTCACCCTAACACCTAACCCTAACACCCCTCACACTTATCCCTAAGACCAAACACCCCTCACACTTATTCCTAACATGCCTCACCCTAACACCCCTTACACTTATCCTTAACACCCCTCACCCTAACACCTAACCCTAACACCCCTCACACTTATCTCTAACACCCCTTACCCTAACCCTAACACCCCTCACACTTATCCCTAACACCTAACCCTAACATCCCTCACCCTAACACCTAACCCTAACACCCCTTACACGTATCCCTAACACCCCTCACCCTAACCCTAACACCCCTCACACTTATCCCTAACATGCCTTACCCTAACTCTAACACCCCTCACACTTATCCCTAACACCTAACCCTTACATCCCTCACCCTAACACCTAACCCTAACACCCCTCACACTTATCCCTAACACCCCTCACCCTAACCCTAACACCCCTCACACTTATCCCTAACACCTAACCCTAACATCCCTCCCCCTAACACCTAACCCTAACACCCCTTACACTTATCCCTAACACCCCTCACACTTATCCATAACACCCATTAACCTAACACCTAACCCTAACATTCTCACACTTATCCCTAAGACCTAACACCCCCCACACTTATCCCTAACACCCCTCACCCTAACACCTAACCCTAATACCCCCTTACACTTATCCCTAACACCCCTTACCCTAACACCCCTCACACTTATCCGTGTGTCTCTTCCCCCCTTATCATCAAGGTAGGGGGGAGGATGATGAGGGAGGGGGGAAGAGACACAGGGGAGGATGATGAGGGAGGGGGGAAACAGACACAGGGGAGGATGATGAGGGAGGGGGTAAAGAGATACAGGGGAGGGTGATGAGGAAGGGGGGGAAGAGACACAGGGGAGGATGATGAGGGAGGGGGGGAAGAGACACAGGGGAAGATGATGAGGGAGGGGGAAAAGAGACACAGGGGAGGATGATGAGGGAGGGGGGAAAGAGACACAGGGGAGGATGATGAGGGAGGGGGTAAAGAGATACAGGGGAGGGTGATGAGGAAGGGGGGAAAGAGACACAAGGGAGGATGATGAGGGAGGGGGGAAGAGACACAGGGGAAGATGATTAGGGAGGGGGAAAAGAGACACAGGGGAGGATGATGAGGGAGGGGGAAAGAGACACAGGGGAGGATGATGATGGAGGGGGGAAGAGACACAGGGGAGGATGATGAGGGAGGGGGTAAAGAGATACAGGGGAGGATGATGAGGGAGGTGGGAGGATGATGAGGGAGGGGGGATGAGACACGGGAGGGTGATGAGGAAGGGGGGAAAGAGACACAGGGGAGGATGATGAGGGAGGGGGGGAAGAGACACAGGGGAAGAGGATGAGGGAGGGGGAAAAGAGACACAGGGGAGGATGATGAGGGAGGGGGAAAGAGACACAGGGGAGGATGATGAGGGAGGGGGGAAGAGACACAGGGGAGGATGATGAGGGAGAGGGGAAAGAGACACAGGGGAGGATGATGATGGAGGGGGGAAGAGACACAGGGGAGGATGATGAGGGAGGGGGAAAAGAGACACAGGGGAGGATGATGAGAGAGAGGGGAAAGAGACACAGGGGAGGATGATGATGGAGGGGTGAAGAGACACAGGGGAGGATGATGAGGGAGGGGGTAAAGAGATACAGGGGAGGATGACAAGGGAGGTGGGAGGATGATGAGGGAGGGGGGATGAGACACAGGGGAGGGTGATGAGGAAGGGAAGAAAGAGACACAGGGGAGGATGATGAGGGAGGGGTTAAAGAGATACAGGGGAGGATGATGATGTAGGGGGATGTCAGGTTATTTATGCCCTTTATGGATTAAAACCAGACTCTGCATCAACTATGTAATTTTCCGTGGGAGTTTTGACATGGATCCCCCTCCGGCATGCCACAGTCCAGGTGTTAGTCCCCTTAAAACAACTTTTCCATCACTATTGTGGCCAGAAAGAGTCCCTGTGGGTTTTAAAATCCGCCTGCCCATTGAAGTCTATGGCGGTTCGCCGGGTTCGCGAACATTTGCTGCGGCTCGCGTTCGCGGTTCGCGAACCGAAAATTTTATGTTCACTAATGATGAATGAGGTCTAGAGTAGCCTGGTTACCTTATCCTCTACAGGTTGAGACCTAATGTTTGGGTGACTCCAGACCAACACATGAGTACAAGCAGCACATAAACTCAAAGCCGCCATCCTCCTCCTGGTCCAGCATCATCAGCCACATCAACCACTGCTGTCCTCCTTGCCCCCTCTCAACCATCCGCCACTCCGTCTCTCGCCTTGAGCAGTTCCTGCTCATCTGCCCATAGTCAGGTGCCTGTAAAGGACATGTTTGAGCGTAAGAAGCTAATGCCCCAAATTTGAAGTGATACGACCAACCAAGCATCTTTTTCCATCTCCCGGTCCCAAAAATCCAGGCCTTATACACGTGCCCTGATAGGTGACGTAACAAGTATTAAACTGATAAGAGTAGTACTTACAAACACGCCAATCCTATCTGGTGGCACCTTTGATTGCACGTGCCTTGCCCCAAAATTGAAGTGATACGACTAACCAAGCATCTTTTTCCATCTCCCGGTTCCAAAAATCCAGGCCTTATACACGCCACCTGATAGGTGCTGTAACAGGTATTAAACTGATAAGAGTAGTACTACTTAACACACCTTATAATAATGCAGAGAGAGGCAACGCAGTGAGAAGAGTCTGAAGAAGAGGAGTCAGAGGAGGAAGGTGACTTTGAGGAGGTGGAAGACCAAACACAGCAGGCGTCCCAGGGGGCTTGTTGTCACCTTTCGGGGACCCTTGGTGGCTGGGTGGAGGAAGAGACCTTCAATGACATCAGTGAGGACAAGGAACGGGACATGGCTAGCTTGGTATGCAACCTTGTGCAAATGGGGAGTTTGCGGTTGTGCAAATGGACTGTTTGCGGTTGTTTGCGTTGCGTTAAACGGGGAGTATGGTCTGTCACTGTGAAGCGGGCCTAACCCTTATACTACCTGATAGATACAACATCATACATGATGTTTTAAAGCACGTTATTCCAAACAATTTAGGAATGTTAGGTAATTTATGCCCTTTATGGCTTAGAACCAGACTCTGCATCAACTATGTAATATTCTGTGGGAGTTTTGCCATGGATCCCCCTCCGGCATGCCACAGTCCAGGTGTTAGTCCTGTTGAAACAACTTTCCCATCACTATTATGGCCAAAAAGAGTCCCTGTGGGTTTTAAAATCCGCCTGCCCATTGAAGTCTATGGTGGTTCGCCGGGTTCGTCAGTTCGCGAACATTTGCGGCGGTTCGCGTTCGCGGTTCAGGAACCGAAAATGTTATGTTCGCGACATCACTACTGGGGACATTTACAGGCTTCAAACATCAATGGAGGACATAGGACGGAGTTACGTTTTTGACAACCGTAGTGATTTTGATCCTGTAACTCGCAATTGGAATGCGAGTAGCAAAATGTAGCCAATTGAATATCAGTAAAATGTATTTGCTCCATTACGGGCTCATTTAATTGCAGTTTATACAATTAAATAGGGGCCAGTGTCTTGCATAAACTCTGGATTGCTAATAATATCAGTACATAACTGCACTTCAAGAACTGTTGTGCAATATTTGGTTTATAGTTGCCCAGCTGAAGTTGGTGATAATGATAATCGTACTATTGTTTATTAATCACCTCAATCATCGTTATATCCAATATGAACAATAAACAGGTATAAGGGGAGATTGGCTTAGTGATTGGTTATTGGTTGACTGATGTCTGATGTTTAACCTTACCATTGTTTTCATTTTATCCTGTTCTCTCCGTTCTCTGCTAGTCAAAGACTTTTGTAACTAAATTAATGGACAGCATACTGTCATGGAAATGAATATCAGGAATATCAATGAAATATCAGTGAAATGCATTCACGTATTTATATACTCTCCTCTACCTTTCTTTGTCTTTTTTAATGGTTGAAAATGGTTGACTTCTTTATTTTTATGTCCTATGTGCATTTCGTTTGAGCCTTTTGTTACTTGTTTGAAAGCCCTTTTTTTAATCATTGTGCAAATTGACCTGGAATTTGATATTCTGTACTTCCACTAATGAAGAGGATTTGCCACTGGGACAAAAAAGCATTGATTGCTATTGGTAACCTGCTTGTTTTTTTGTACCTGCCATTTTGTAACTTTAACGTCCATTTTGCAACTGATATAGGCTTAAATGACTTAAGCTGCTAAAATATAATACATTTACATTCCTGTTCTATTTTCTTAACTAATAAGGCCTTGACAAACAAAATCCCATTTTAAATTTAACAAAGGGGTTAATAAGGCATTTTTATTAATTAATTTTAGCCACTATTTTTAATATGTTCATACAGTGCAAAAGTATTCACCCTCCTTGACTTTTTACCTATTTTGTTACATTACAGCCTTAAATTCAATGTTTTGTTAATCTGAATCTTATGTGATGAATCAGAACACAATAGTCTAAGTTGGTGAAGTGAAATGAGAAAAATATAAACATAAAAATATTTTTTAGAAATAGAAAACAGAAAATTGGCATGTGCGTATGTATTCACCCCCTTTGTTATGAAACACATAAAAAGTTCTGGTGCAACCAATTACCTTCAGAAGTCACATAATTAGTGAAATGATGTCCACCTGTGTGCAAAGTGTTACATGATCTGTCATTACATATACACACCTTTTTTGAAAGGCCCCAGAGGCTGCAACACCTAAGCAAGTGGTACCACTAAGCAAACACTGCAATGAAGACCAAGGAACTCTCCAAACAAGTAAGGGACAATGTTGTTGAGAAGTCAGGGTTAGGTTATAAAAAAATATACAAATCTTTGATGATCCCTAGGAGCACCATCAAATCTATCGTATCCAAATAGAAAGAACATGGCACAACAGCAAACCTGCCAAGAATCGTCCGCCCACCAAAACTCACGGACCGGGCAAGGAGGGAATTATTCAGAGAGGGGGCACAGAGACCTAAGGTAACCCTGGAGGAGCTGCAGAGTTCCACAGCAGAGACTGGAGTATCTGTACATAGGATGACAATAAGCCGTACACTCCATAGAGTTGGGCTTTACGGCAGAGTGGCCAGAAGAAAGCCATTACTTTCAGCAAAAAGCAAAATGGCATATTTTGAGTTTGCAAAAAGGCATGGGGGAGATTTACAACACTTGAGTGGTTTAAGGGAAAATATGTAAATGTGTTGGAATGGCCTAGTCAAAGCCCAGACCTCAATCCAAAAGAAAATCTGTGGTCAGACTTAAAGATTGCTGTTCACAAGCTCAAACCATCCAACTTGAAGGAGCTGGAGCAGTTTTGCAAGGAGGAATGGGCAAAAATCCCAGTGGTAAGATGTGGCAAGCTCATAGAGACTTATCTAAAGTGACTTGGAGCTGTGATTTCCGCAAAAGGTGACTCTACAAGTATTGAATTTAGGGGAGTGAATAGTTATGCACATTGACTTTTTCTGTTATCACATATTATAATTGTCTAACTGCGATTCGTCGTCACGCTTCAGACGAATCGCAGTTAGACAATTACAAACTGCTGCGCATTGCGCAGGGCGCGGCGCGAGCCGCGCATGCGCAGAGCGCGGCGCAAGCCGCGCTTGCGCGCAGCGCGGCCCATTGGGGAAGAGGCACAGAGGGACAGTAAACTGCTGCGCAGAGCGCGGCGCGAGCCGCGCATGCGCAGAGCGCGGCGCAAGCCGCGCTCTGCGCATTACACAGAGCGCGGCCCATTGGGGAAGAGGCACAGAGGGACAGTAAACTGCTGCGCATTGTGCAGAGCGCAGCGCGGCCCAGTGGGGAAGAGGGGGGGTAGAGGCACAGAGGGAGAGTGGGGAAGGGGGGGGGAGAGGCACGGCACAGAGGGAGAGTGGGGAAGAGGCACGGCACAGAGGGAGAGTGGGGAAGAGGCACAGAGGGAGAGTGGGGAAGAGGCACAGAGGGAGAGTGGGGAAGAGGCACAGAGGGAGAGTGGGGAAGAGACACAGAGGGAGAGTGGGGAAGAGGCACAGAGGGAGAGTGGGGAAGAGACACAGAGGGAGAGTGGGGAAGAGGCACAGAGGGAGAGTGGGGAAGAGGCACAGAGGGAGAGTGGGGAAGAGACACAGAGGGAGAGTGGGGAAGAGACACAGAGGGAGAGTGGGGAAGAGACACAGAGGGAGTGGGGAAGAGACACAGAGGGAGGGGGGAGAGACACAGAGGGAGGGGGGAGAGACACAGAGGGATAGGTGGGAAAGAGACACAGGGGAGGTAGAGGAGGGGGAAAAGACACACGGGAGGGAGAACAGGGGGAAGATACACATGGGAAGGAAATGGGGGGGAGAGGGGAACAGACACAGGGGGAAGGGGGAAAGAGACACAGGCCAGGGGGGAACAGGCACAGAGGGAGAGGGGGGAAGAGGCACAGAGGGAGAGGGGGGAAGAGACACAGGGGGGAGAGATACAGAGGGTGAGGGAGGAAGAGACACAGAGGGAAGGGGGGGAAGAGGTACAGAGAGAGGGGGAAAGAGGCACAGAGGGGGGGGGAACAGAGGAAGGGGTGAAGAGACACAGTGGCGAGACACAGAGAGAGGGGGGGGGAAGAGACAGAGAGGAGGAGGGGGAAGAGACACAGGGGAGTGAGAGGAGGGGGAAGAGACACAGGGGAGAGAGTGCAGGGGGGAAGATACACAAGGGAGGGAAATGGAGACACGAGGAAGGCCGTAACAGACAGGGGGAGGGGGAAAGAGACACAGGCCAGGGGGGAACAGACACAGGGGAGGGTTGGGGGAGACACAGGGGGGGGAAGAGATGCATGGGAGGGAGAAGGGGGAAAGAGACACAGGGGAGGGGTTTAGAGACACGGGAGGGAGAGGGAGGTAAAAACACAGGGGGGCAGGAGATGCAAAGGAGGTAGACGAGGTGGAAGGAGACACAAGGTAGGGAGAGGAGGGGGGAAATAAGACACGAGGGAGGAAGTAGACAGAGGGAGAGACTCGCAATGAGCTCCAAAGGGGCTCATTGCAAGGCCTGTGATGAGCACCAAAGGCGCTCATCACAAGGCCAGTAAAGTAGAGTGGGAGAGGCTTACATTGTGTGGCAAACAGCATTGCCAGGCTTCAGTTTTTATTGCCGTCATTTTTGACGGGCAAGTCGCTAGTTTTGTTATATTTGTTGTTCGGTTTACAATAATAAAAAAAAAAGCTTCTTCAAAGTTGTGGGCATGTGCTGTAAATTAAATGATGCAAATCCTCAAACAATCCATGTTAATTCCAGGTTGTGAGGCAACAAAACATGAAAAATGACAAGGGGGGTGAATACTTTTGTAAGGCAGTGTACAATATCACTTCCAAACAGAGCACCTGCTTTCAAAAATGTCAGTATTTGGTCAACTGAAATATTGGGATGTATGAGGTTGCTTTATTATTTGTTCCCTTGACTCCCCCCTCCCTGTATTTACTACTTATCATGAATGTCCACACAAAAGATTATGATTGGCTCGAAACAATTTTAAATTAGTGAGAATCTATAGATAATTAGCCCTATTAAATTCCAAGCTCATAAATGCAACGTAAGACCTGCAACGGCTGCAGGCTTGAAATTTGGCCAAGTTACAGAGCTATTATGAAATTTGGCGCAAGTTACAGGCTTGAGACGCAAACCTGTAAACCATTTGTTCGAACATTGGATGCGCGGCCATGAACATGATCAATTAGTCAGGCCCGTAGTTATGGGTTTCGATGGAGCTAATGGCAACAGAGATCGACATCATTACCTCACTGAAAAATGGAGGTTGAATTCCAAAGTCTTGAGGGCTTTAATTATGAGTTACGGTCGGACCCACATACCAGATTTAATGCAATATTTATGAAGTCGTAAATATGATATTCTAGTCCATGCGTCTTCCTTTATATGTATTAACACATTGATTGAGCTTGAGAATGTTGTGCTGCTAATTCTAATACCTAACATCACTTTCCCTTTTATTATAAGTACTGTAATTTGTGTATATTTGCATTTACAGTGCTACGGATTGGACTTTACCCTCCTTGCTGGTCCTCTCTAGTACCCGTTGGCTTCTTGGCTCCATTTGCGGGTTACAGGCTTGAACTCCCGTGAATTTGTTGCAATTTAATAGCGTGATTGGAAATGTTACAGTTACGGGCTATACCGATCAAAGGATTTACGGGCACTCAGTTCAAATATCCACGTCCTGTAGCCTTTTCTGGTCCTTACCCCGCAAGTCGTTGACGGGTTGCATTACAGGGCCAATTTAATAGCCATAAGTCTTGCAAGCTACGTTACGTGCTGCGGTTTTACACATTGAGGGAATTTAACAGGGCTGAAAGTGAACTACAATTTTACATTTATATTTTTTAACCATCAGATCACTCTGTTTTTATGCAGAAATTAGATGTTTAAAACAATATACTAAATGTATGGTAGAAAATTTAGATATAATTCTGTGTCTATTTAATATTTAAAATAATAATTGGTATATAAAGTAAATAATTTACATTAAGTGAAATACAGTCTGGTATTTTGTTGAATTATCTAGAGAACCTCATTAGCATGGAAGTCTAGAGAAAAGCGATAATTCTCCCTGAATAGCTTCCCATGTAACAAAAATGTAAACATTTTTGAGTATTTTTTAATCTTCTTCAGAAATGGACTAGGATTTAATGAGTAGTTTTCTACTGTTTAAGGACCTAATTGAAAAATAAAATAACAGTGCACATCTCTATTCATATGGGCTTGTAAACAGTAATCAGACAAAATAAGTACACTGAATAATTATGTAATTTCATTAACCAGTCAAAAAGAATGATTTGCATTACTGCTTCTATCTTGGCTAAGAACACATGCAGCTGGCTAAATGGCTCTATGAATCAAATTAATACAGTAATCATTCATTAAATTCTAAAAAGACTGGCATGTATTATATACACTGCATTGTCTTGCATGCCCATTCATTGGGGAAACCAATTTTAGAAAAAGATACAAAATATGAAGGCTATTAAATAAATTAACAGTCTTTTTTAATTATGGACAAAGTGTCTTCAGAGATGTTTACTTCTATATTGACAGTAACGTACCTAGCATTTCACACCTTATTAAGGGGGAACACAAATCTAGATATAGCTTAAAATGATGGCAGTCAAGTTAAAGGGAGAGTTCCAACTAAACATGAGTTGCTTTTTTATGAAAGAATGCATTTAGGAAAATGTGGATACGCACATTTGTGCTCAAAAGTTTGTATACAAGTATTGTCGTATTGTGCTCCTTGAGGCAACCACACCGTCTTTTTCCAGAGCAGCCTGTATTTCTCCTAAGGTTACCTGTGGGATTTCTTTGTGTTCCAAACAATTCTTCTGGCAGTTGTGGCTGAAATCTTTCGTGGTCTACCTGATCAAGAGATCCCCGAATTTTCCACTTCTTAAAAAGTGATTGAACAGTACTGACTGGCATTTTCAAGGCTTTGGATATCTTGTTATATCCTTTTACATCTTTATGAAGTTCCATTACCTTGTTACGCAGTTCTTTTGACAGTTCTTTGCTGCTCCCCGTGGCTCAGTATCTAGCCTGCGCAGTGCATCCACATGAGAGCTAACAAACTCATTTACTATTTATACACAGACACTAATTGCAATTTAAAAAGCCACAGGTCTGGGAAATTAACCTTTATTTGCCATTTTAACCTGTGTGTGTCACCTTGTGTGTCTGTAACAAGGCTAGCGTATGTAAACTTTTGATCAGGGCCATTTGGGTGATTTCTGTTATCATTATGATTTAAAACAACTATGTGATAATAAATGGCTTCATATGATCCATATTCTACAAAATAAATGCAAACATTTCACAATTTCTGCCAGGGTATGAGCACTTTTGAGCACAACTGTATAGAAAGTTTCAAGATTTGATTGTCTTGTTTTTCGCTATTCTGTGCCTGAAGAGATAAGGAGTTTCCATTTAAAGTATCCCTACATATCAAGAAAAAAGACACTTGTTTGTCAAGTAAGTACTAAACTAACAATATTAGAAGCTGTGTAAGCCATGGACCATTTGTCTGAAAATCTGACATTGTCAAGGCTCTGTTAATACAAGAATCCATTTTGTGTTTGTTACATCACATCCAGGAAGGGGGGATCATTGGAATGGGGGGGGGGGGGGGGGGGTGGTAGAAGATATTCAGAGCCTTTTTTTGATAAATGGATAAAATGGGCATTGACACTACTCCCCTTCACATTCACTGGCCCAGAAGTAAGACATTGCAACAAAGGCTGCAGCCACAGATATTCAGAAATGGAAATGCCCCTGTCACACACAACTTCTAGCATGATTTTTAAAGGCTCATGTCTACCCTGCTTAATGGTAAATCAAGCCCTGCTTGCACCCCTGTTTGATCTAAGTCATGTTATAATAAGGCTAGTGCCATAGGGTTCATTAATAGTTAACAATTATATATTGAGTACAGTCCTTAAAATGTATATGTCCAATCTAGTTAAATAAATAAAACTGCATTTCCCAAAAATGAATTCACAGGAATAATTGATGATTTATTTATAAATGATTTAAATGAGTCTTGTATAGCTGATGATTAAACTCTAGTGATGGGTTCTCTGTCAGATCTGGAGTGTATTCATTTTGCCTATAAAGCATTTGGAACATAGCCAGAAAGTTTATAAGTTTGCCGTTTTGGGACTTAACGATAGCCTTTGGTTACACACTAATGAACCATATCCATTGACTTGCCATTAGCAGGCATTTGCAAATATGTTATATGATTAACAGCCCTATTAAATTGGGGCTACGTGTTTACGACTTTATGGGTTACGGGTATTAAATTAGCCCTGTAACGTTGCTCGCAGCGGCCTTTCAGTGTTAACACGCAGGTCGGCCGCAAATATGCTACGTGCTGAGCAAAGTTGAACTGATAATTGTTTAATTCAGCTACTAAATTGAGACGCCAATATGTGCTCTAGAGCACCAACAAGGGGGGTAAAGTGCAATACGTAGCACTTCTTAATCTAATAAAAACACACTCCTGTACATTTAATAATGGGGAAAGTGATGTCAGGTCTTAGAATTAATAGCACAACATTCTCAAGGCCCCAAATCTTCCCCGAAAAATACTTCATTTCCTGATTATATTTTGTGTATTATCGATCCCTGCAATCAATGTGTAACGACATATTCTGTAACCCGCATGTAATAGAACATCATATTTACTGCTTTATTAATATTGCATTATATTTGGTCTGTGGATCTGATCGCATACTGTACTTGAAGCACGTAGGACTTTGAAATCTACCCTCCCCTTCTTCAGTGACGTAACGCTAGTAATCTCTTTTTCCATTGGCTCCAATTGAACCCATAACTACTAGATTGCTTAATTGTTTGCGTTCGAGCACGCAACCACGAAGGCTGCGAACTGGTTTACGAAATAGCGTCTCACGCTCGTAGCTCGCAGCCCTTTCTGATTTAATAGCAACATAACTCATCCAAATTTGAAGCACACAGTCCTTACGTGCTACACATTGGACTTACGAGGCTGCAATTTAATATGGCCCTAAGTTGGCAGGCATTTGATTATATTTGGTAATTGTTATATATTATTTAATCTGTACAGGCACTTTAATAAGAGATAATGTGTTAGAAAACCCACGTCCATAATAACTCCTGTATCTTTATTGTTGAAGAATGTGATTATCTTCATTTCAAATGTTTTCTCTCCAGAATTAACTTATTTTAGATGTTCAAATGTGAACACACATGTACTATTTATTTGCTGTATTACTGTAAGGTGGAGGGCTTCTATCGCTCTTTGCCCACCATAAATTAAATATTTGTTGTGGTAAACTGTCTCCCCACAAAATCCACTACACAAGCTAGGAACCGGACCCACACTGATGAGGCAGTAACCTTCAAACAGTGTGGTCTGTGTGTAGGTTTCCTGGCTTGTTCATAATTCATCCTGGGCTTTCCTGAAAAGCTGTGTAATACAGCAGGCATATGCTTAGAAGGAGCCATGTTTGAAATGGTATTTAGATTAAAGAGCAAAGCCTTTGTGGGCAGATTTGCATGTCCCTGCCCAGGTTCCCAAAATGCAGTGCAATAATTGTATTTCTTGGAACACAAATACTATTTATTTACTATATATATATATATATATATATATATATATATATATATATAAATATATATATATCCTATATAATAGTTGTCAAACTGCGGGATGTTGTCACACTTTGCGTGGTGCGTACGAGTTAGGCGATGAGCGCCACAGGCGCTCATCGCTTGCGAGGCGAGCAAAGCGAGGCGAGCCGTTAACGAAGGCGCTTATCGCCTATGAGCTTCGTGTAGCGAGGCGAGCCGTTAAGGGACTACAACGCACTACAACTATCAGCACAAACACGAAGAGGCAGTGAAACACGCGGGACTTAGCCGAAAAACACTTCCTAAACACGGGATCGCCTTGGCGTGCAAGCGGTTGACAAACGCAGGACTTAGAAAAAAAAATACGAGATGCAGGGCATAGAAAAAAAATACGAGACGCAGGACTTAGAAAAAAAAGATAGCAGACGCAAAAAATTACGAGATTAACGTCCGAACAACGAAAAACAAAACAAAAACAATAAAAACACACTAAATACACCCCAAAAAATTACAAAAACATCCCCGACAGCACGGGACAGCCAGGATGTCTGGGAGTGAGGTGGAATGTGAATTTAACTCGATTTAGACGATTTTCGCCACTCGAAAATCACCTAAGCGAGGAAAAAAATGTTTCGACTTTATGGGTTACGGGTATTAAATTAGCCCTGTAACGTGGCTCGCAGTGGCCTTTGAGTGTTAACACGCAGGACGGACGCAAATATGCTACGTGCTGAGCAAAGTTGAACTGATAATTGTTTAATTCAGCTACTAAATTGAGACGCCAATATGTGCCCTAAAGCACCAACAAGGGGGGTAAAGTGCAATACGTAGCACTTCTTAATCTAATAAAAACACACTCCTGTACATTTAATAATGGGGAAAGTGATGTCAGGTCTTAGAATTAATAGCACAACATTCTCAAGGCCCCAAATCTTCCCCGAAAAATACTTCATTTCCTGATTATATTTTGTGTATTATCGATCCCTGCAATCAATGTGTAACGACATATTCTGTAACCCGCATGTAATAGAACATCATATTTACTGCTTTATTAATATTGCATTATATTTGGTCTGTGGATCTGATCGCATACTGTACTTGAAGCACGTAGGACTTTGAAATCTACCCTCCCCTTCTTCAGTGACGTAACGCTAGTAATCTCTTTTTCCATTGGCTCCAATTGAACCCATAACTACTAGATTGCTTAATTGTTTGCGTTCGAGCACGCAACCACGAAGGCTGCGAACTGGTTTACGAAATAGCGTCTCACGCTCGTAGCTCGCAGCCCTTTCTGATTTAATAGCAACATAACTCATCCAAATTTGAAGCACACAGTCCTTACGTGCTACACATTGGACTTACGAGGCTGCAATTTAATATGGCCCTAAGTTGGCAGGCATTTGATTATATTTGGTAATTGTTATATATTATTTAATCTGTACAGGCACTTTACTAAGAGATAATGTGTTAGAAAACCCATGTCCATAATAACTCCTGTATCTTTATTATTGAAGAATGTGATTATCTTCATTTCAAATGTTTTTCTCTCCAGAATTAACTTATTTTAGATGTTCAAATGTGAACACACATGTACTATTTATTTGCTGTATTACTGTAAGGTGGAGGGCTTCTATCGCTCTTTGCCCACCATAAATTAAATATTTGTTGTGGTAAACTGTCTCCCCACAAAATCCACTACACAAGCTAGGAACCAGACCCACACTAATGAGGCAGTAACCTTCAAAAATAATAGTTGTTAAACTGCGGGATGTCGTCATACGAGTTAGGTGCTCATCGCTTGCGAGGCGAGCCGTTAACAAAGGCGCTCATCGCCTGTGAGCTTCGCGTAGCGAGGCGAGCAGTTAAGGGACTACAACGCACTGCAACTCTCAGCACAAACACGAAGAGGCAGTGAAACACGCGGAACTTAGCTGAAAAACACTTCTTAAACACAGGATCGCCTTGGCGTGCAAGCTGTTGACAAAAGTGGGACCTAGAAAAAAAATACGAGACGCAGAACTTAGAAAAAAAAAGCTATGAGACGCAAGAAATTACGAGATTAACGGCCGAACGACAAAAACCCCCAAAAAAACAATAAAAACACACTAAATACACCCCCCAAAAATTACAAAAACAGCACGGGACAGCCAGGACGTCTGGGACTGAGGTGGAATGTGAATTTAACTCGATTTAGACGATTTTCGCCACTCGAAAATCACCTAAGCGAGGAAAAAAATGGCCGTCGAAAAAAATTTAAACGATGCTACACGACCACGAACCGTGCAAAACACTGCCAAACGCGTACCACTTTACACATCTAACTTCGAACTACAAAATACACTATTACAAAAGCAGGAAAATGCTCATGAGATGGTACCACATTAATAACATTACGACTATACAATGCCGCTTTACACAACAAACCAACGGCTTTACCTCGCGCACGCAGCCTATTCAAAAATGCACAATTCAAGCAATCATTACACTTTATAAGCAGGGCAGTAACACTCACAATGTATATTCTATGCTGTCGGAAAATACAAACAGATTGTTAGCTCTTCAGCCTTTTGCTCGCTGCATATATCAATTACAAATAATTAAAGTAGATTAATTTATTGAATAAATCATTCATTATTACTTAACTACCGTATTTATTGGCGTATAACACGCACCGGCGTATAACACGCACCTCATTTTAAGAAGGAAATTTCAGGGGAAAAAACTTAAATTTCAAATAAAGAACTTCGAAGCAAAATAAGGGTAGCTCAGAACTTTTTTTTATTAATATTTTTAACACTTATAAGGTAAATAAAGTAAAATGACAGTAAAAGCAACTGTTTTAACAAAGAAACTTGGATATTATATGTTTTTACAAAAGTTTACTCAAAAATCGCTGCTCCTCCTCAACCCCCTCCTCAACCCCCCCATCCTCAACCCCCTCCTCAACCTCAACCCCCCTCCTCAACCTCCCTCCTCATCCTCAACCTCCCTCCTCATCCTCAACCCCCTCCTCAACCTCCCTCCTCATCCTCCCTCCTCAACCCCCCCATCCTCAACCCCCTCCTCAACCTCCCTCCTCAAACCCCCTTCTCAACCCCCCTCCTCAGCCCCCCATCCTCATCCTCCTTCCTCAACCCCCCTATCCTCAACCCCCTCCTCAACCTCAACCCCCCTCCTCAACCTCCCTCCTCATCCTCAACCTCCCTCCTAGGTTAAGGAGGGGGGTTTACAACACGCATATCATCATTTGCCCCCTATTTTCAGGGAGAAAAAGTGTGTGTTATACACCGATAAATACGGTACATATACATAGAAATATATATCTCTGTTTATCATGACTCATGAAGGTGCTCAGAGGACCAAAAGTACACGACAGGAGAGGCCAAAGGCGCTCAGCACAAGCCTTAAAATGAGCGCCGAAGGTCCTCACAGTACAAAACGGTTTATATTCTGTGTCAAACAGCATTCCCATGGCTTTAAATTGTATTGCCCCGTCATTTTTGACGGGCAAGTAGCTAGTATATATATATAACAATAATAAAGACCGGCCACTTATCAGACACTGTGTGTAGTTCTGCTATGTTAATTTAAATGTGTTCTAGACTGTATGCTCTCCAGAGTAGGGACCTTAACTCTTGAAAAAAAATTGTCTGTTGCCTTACTGCATTGTTATTTATTTTACCTTTGTGTCTATTGTATCAATTCTACTTTTCTCTTATAAACAGTGCTCAGAAAAATATTTACATAAATAAATAATATTGGTATTTGTAACGCAATTGTCTACGGTTACAGAACTTATCTGTGAGTTGTAATACCTTTTTTATCCACAGCAGGAGACATTTTATTTTACATTAATTCAATAAAAATATTCAGTATTTCTCTAAGATTCACATTAAATTATTAAAGACATTGCTTACTTTTGGGAGACACATTTCAGTTTTTAGGGTGTTCTTTGCTTAAACTTATCAGTACTAACAATATTCAATGAGCCCGTTTGAGCGAGGAGTCTTTACATTTTGTCTTGTTTTCATCCCTCAAGGACTAGAGTGGAATATGTATAATTACTATTATTCCCTGGATGTTTCAGTCTTTACTAGGAAAGTAGTTTGTTTAAAATCATGAATGACATTAAAATTAAAAAACATGTTACTGTACAATTTTAGTATACATTTCGACTAAATAAGTAGATCAAATGTTTTGTGATGATATCCACCATTTTGAGTTGTCTAGTTGCCAAACAAGCAATGTTGACTGATAAATTTCATACAAAGTTCAGTCAACTATTTGACCACAGTTAAATGAGGCTATTTATGTCTGAAGCACGACCAAAAACAAACATGCTTCCCCAAAGCCTCACAAAATATCAAGTGTTTCCAGTACAGCAAGGGATTCTGGATAACTCACATTTTCAACATTTATATCAACTATAATAGTTGTAGTAATTGCGAGTTGTGGTCACACAATGTTAAAAGTTACGGGCTTGCGCATGCACAAGCCTGAAAGTTCAGAGGCCTGAAAGTTACGGGTTTGGCGGTGGCTGCAATGAGCGCCGAAGGTGCTCATCGCGAGGCCCGTATGTGACTGGCTTGACAGGGCTGCAATGAACACCATGCTACTTACGGGTGCATGGTTTACGTTTTTGGCTTTCGGCCTGTAAAATGCCAGCTTGTTCAATTGAATCGCTCTGTAACAAATTTCTTTGTAGCAAATTTCAAGCCAATTCACTAATTGAATAGGGCACAAAGTGTTCATTACAATGGCATTTCAAACTTGAACCACTAAAGTGTTGTGAAAGCATTCAAGGGTCAAAACATGCTTAATGTTTACAAAAGTAAATAACTTGATTTTGGTTTACCACTGTTAAAATTGTTAGCCCAGCTTATGTTATCCAAGAACTTATTAAATGTTATTTATGCACAGAGGTATAATTGGCATAAACTAAGCACATTAAAATTAATGCACATATCCCTCAGTTTTTGCTGCTGTAGGCTATGCATAGAAAGACATATAAACAGTATATATATATATATATATATATATATATATATATATATATATATATATGTATATACAGTCCCTTGAAAAATCATTCAGCCCCCTTGACATTTTTCGTGTTTTGTTGCCTCACAACCTGAAATTAACATAGATTGTTTGAGGATTTTATTATTGTGAAGCAAACAACAAATAGGACAAAATATCAGAAAAAGTAAATGTGCATAACTATTCACCCCCCTAAAGTCAATACTTTGTAGAGCCACCATTTGCGGCAATCACAGCTCCAAATCGCTTTGGATGAGTCTCTATGAGCTTGCCACATCTTACCACTGGGATTTTAGCCCATTCTTTCTTGCTAAACTGCTCCAGCTCCTTCAAGTTGGATGGTTTGTGCTTGTGAACAGCAATCTTTAAGTCTGACAACAGATTTTCTATTGGATTGAGGTCTGGGCTTTGACTAGGCCATTCCAACACATTTACATGTTTCTCCTTAAACCACTCAAGTGTTGCTTTAGCAGTGTGTTTGGGGTCATTGTCCTGCTGGAAGGTGAACCTCCATCCTAGTCTCAAATCACGCACAGAGTGGTACAGGTTTTGCTCAAGAATATCCCTGTATTTAGCACCATCCATCTTTCTCTCAACTCTGACCAGTTTCCCAGTCAGGCTGCTGAAAAACATCTCACAGCATGATGCTGCCACCACTATGTTTCACTGTGGGGATGGTGTTCTTTGGGTGATGTGATGTGTTGGTTTTGTGCCAGACATAGCATTTTATTTGATGGCCGAAAAGTTCAATTTTATTCTTATCAGACCATACCTTTTGGGAGTCTCCCACGTGCGTTTTCGCAAACTCAAACGTACCATTTTATTTTTTGCTGAAAGTAATGGCTATCTTTTGGCCACTCTGCCATAAAGCCAAACTCTATGGAGCGTACGGCATATTGTTGTCCTATGTACAGATACTCCAGTCTCTGCTGTGGAACTCTGCAGTTTTTCCAGGGTTACCTTAGGTCTCTGTGCCCCCTCTCTGATTAATTCCCTCCTTGTGTGGTCCGCGAGTTTTGGTGGGCGGACGATTCTTGGCAGGTTTGCTGTTGTGCCATGTTCTTTCCATTTGGTTATGATAGATTTGATGGTACTCCTGGGGATCATCAAAGATTTGTATATTTTTTTATAACCTAACCCTGACTTGTACTTCTCAACAACATTGTCCTTTACTTGTTTGGAGAGTTCCTTGGTCTTCATGGCAGTGTTTGGTTAGTGGTGCCTCTTGCTTAGGTGTTGCAGCCTCTGGGGCCTTTCAAAAAAGGTGTGTATGTGTAATGACAGATCATGTGACACTTAGATTGCACACAGGTGGACATTTATTTCTAATTATGTGACTTCTGAACATAATTGGTTGAACCAGAGCTTTTTATGGGCTTCATAACAAAGAAGGTGAATACATACACACATGCCAATTTTCTGTTTTCTATTTCTAAAAAAGAATGTTATGTATATATTTTTCGCATTTCACTTCACCATCTTAGACTATTATGTCCTGTCCATCACATAAAATTCAGATTAACAAAACATTGAACTTAAGGCTGTAATGTAACAAAATAGGTAAAAAGTCAAAGGGGTGAATACTTTTGGAAGGCATTGTATATATAATATATATATATATATATATATATATATATATATATATATATATATATATATATATATATATATATATAACCAGTGTGGGTTTTATTGTAACTTGCATGTAGACAGTTTAATATGGTATAGGTCTTGCCTTCCTTTTGAAATTATTCTAAAAATGATGCCTCCGTTTCTACTTTTACAGCCTTATAATTACTATGCAATTTCAGATTTTAAATAAACAATTTATGAATGTTTTTACTAACATTGTTTGAATCTACATAACAATCTGGGGCAACTACTGTTGGCAGCCATGGGATACAGCCTTGTTAGAATATGCCTTGTTACACGTGCACTTAACTAGGTGACCACTTAAAGGTATATATACGTTTCCTTGGTTTCAAATGTTTGGTAAGAAACAGGCAGTTATTAAAAGAAAAATATGTGTTATATAGATAAGTTCAGTGTACTTACAAACTTATAGGCAGGAAAGTAAAATCCAGCTTTGCACACCCACAGGGAGCTTACATAACCAAGTTTACACAGGAAGGCAGCCAGGTACAGAGTTCAACCTTTCAAAGGAAGTACTTGATGCAGGATGGTTTACATGGTTGGGTGGGGTCTAAGCTCACAGCTGAATCAGAGCACAAGGGTAGAGAGTGGTAAAGACTATGTATCTCAGACTGCTTTGCAACACAGGAACCCCAGAGTTTAATACAAATGTATCTGCTTTCGCCTGATTGGCCAAAATTATGAATTTTATGATAATCTTAGAAGGGATTTTCAGGGGTGTCAAGTAACAAAAGCCTCAGCTTGCAAACCAAAAAGATTTAGTAAACATCAGGGTGAGTTTGTAAATGTTTATATTGGTATTTTTTCATGAAAAAAAATGTTTACATACACTACTGATTCTCCTCTATCAGATGCATTCATGATTCAGGAAACTCAGATATGCCTTTAAAGAACCAATGATGTGTCATATTTATAATATATTTTGTGAAATTTTGTGTATTAAAATGTGCCTCATTGGGAGCAGTTATGTTGTATTTGTTCTTAGCAGTCACTAATCATGGATTCAGATAAAATCTATACAGTTGTGTTGAAAGATATTTTTATCTATAGCCACTTGACAATAGAACACAACAGAAAATTAAGCTTCAGTATGATAACCCTCCCCCTCAAACTATAGGCAGACTAGTAGTTCAGGAACTCTTCATTACACAGTGTCAGCTAAATACAAGTATAAGATGTTTCTAAAATGCCTTATGCTCCTGGATAACATGGCTGCTAATGTTTTAAGTCTGTTTCATACATCACAAACATGTTCATTATTTCCCAGACTGCAATTATGACTTTTTATCTGCTATCAGATTCTATTTTTGTATGAGACTGAGTTGTAAAATAATAGAAAATCAGTGATACAGTTGAGCTTAATAGTCTGGATTTAAAAAAAAAACACCAATGTGGACTCATATCCTTTTTCACATTTCTCACAGCATTCACAATATTCTGATTGTTTGTTTACCCCTGTCCTACTGAAAACATAGCCTTTCTTTATTACATGCAGCTTCCCATAGAAAACCTATTTTCCTGAAAGCCTCTTCTTGCATTTCCTGGCTTGATAACTGATTCAAAATAAATAATACAGCAACTAAACAAAATAACATAGAGGAAACAGATTAGACAGAATGGCTAGATCTATCTATCCTTCCTTGCTCAGAAGGTGTGGAAGGAAGGGAATGAGCCGATTGTTGTGTTTATTTATATTTGTTGTTGTTCATTGATAAATTTGTCCACATTGTTAAAATTATAATTGCATACAACCAGTAATAGACTGTATATCAACAAAGTACAGTTTATTTTAACCTAATAGTGCCCTACTAAAGGAGAAATACCCTGTAGTATATCTCTTAATTCAAAGGAATGTACTTATGAGTGTTCCTTTACATTGTGTCTCCCAGCAATAGAACAGTTTGAATGGAAACTGTGATTCCCAAAGAGTGAACAGTTCAAATTGAAATGGTACCTCCTGGCAAGAAGCCTATAAATCATTAATATAACCTGCTCACAACATCAGTGCACAAGACATACATCTACATCTAGCCTGCCACACTAACTATATAAATTAAAACATTTCACAAATTCTACCCAGAAATCACAAAAATTACTAGTTGATATATTCAGGGGACAAATTGAGCCTGATTCAATTGAGCAATCTTAAGTTACTGGAGCCTTTGGCGGCTTTTTGCGGGCTCCAAACGGGTTACAGGTTACGGCTTGGAAAACTTTGTGGTTGTTAAACTCGGAACTTACAGCCTCCCAAAGCCTTTGATCTTTCCCGTCTGCAAGAGTTACGATCAATAAAATCGCAAATTGCTATTCAATTGCTATAAATTCCCAAGCCCACAAATGTTTTCACACCCATAAACGGCAAATGTAGAAAAAAATCCTACAAGTACTAGAGAGGACCCGCAAGGGGGTTTAACTACTGTCCGTACCACTGTAAATGCAAATAAAAAAACAATACTGCACTGTAACTGACAGGGAGATCGATGAAAGACATTAGAATTAATTGCACAACAGTCTCAAGCTCGCAAATCGGCAGTAAAAATAATTTTTTCAGAGTTCAAGCCCACCGCAGGCCTGCAGACATAAGACCTGTATACCGTGAGATGCCAGCTTCTAATTGAATCAGGCTCATTGGATTTCCAAAATGTTCCTATGTCAATTTAGTTTTTTTGCAAAAAAGCTATTTTTTTACATTTTAAATAAAATAACCTGAAAACTTTCCAATAAAACAACACAGTCCCAACCAATCCTGCCAAAACTCCCAAATCTTAGAGGTATCTGTAAAATAGTCTGTAGTTACAGACACATGACAATTAATATTAAAATGGTGTGTTCAACTTGACCATATGCAATTAAAAAAACATGTTTGAAAACATCGGCCCCCAATTCCAAGCCCATAATTACCTTCATACAGCCCGTATGTCTGCAGGTGAGAAATTTGTCACAGTTACATATGTATTTAATTGAACGAACCCACAAGTACAGGCTCACAGCTCCAACACACAAGCCATGAACCCGTACATAGCATTTCAGGGCATGATCATGATTGGTTAAGCAAGCCCTTAAGTTACAATTTAAACAGAGCCAATAGTAAATGAGATTGTCATCATGACATCAGTAAAACATGGAGCTTGAACTACAATCAATTAGTGTTTATAAGTCTGATCTGCAAACTGACTCGTAATACAGAAATGTAAAATTCAATAAACATCAATAAATCAACTGTTCTAATCCATGCGGGTTCGATGATATGTATCAACTCCTTGATTCCAGCAAACAATATAATACGGAAATAAAACGTAAGAAAAATATTTTTTTATAGCAGATTTGCGAGCTTGATACTGTTGTGCAATTAATTCTAATGCCTTTCATTGCTTTACCAGTATTTTTAAGTACAGTGGTGTGTTTATATTTGCTTTTGCAGTGTTTAACCCACTTACGATTCCTATCTATTACTCATAGGATTTTTTGATACATTAAATTGAAAATTGATTGAGTTGGTACATATTAATGGCTAATATTACGATAGTTTCTGCATAGGCAAAAATATTGTCCCAGAGGTATGGCCTTAATAGTGGAGGAGGGATGATAACTCTTAAAGTTTTAAAGGCTGTTTGTGGCAGTCTCATTTTGATAAACTGCAGTTTCAAGTTCATGCCTTTATATTTCTTTAGTCAGTCTTAATCTAGAAAGATGATGGTGGTACAGTGATATTAATATGTACATTTTAGATTGATATCATTGATATTAAATTTTTTGATCAAAGTAAGGAGTTAATTTTCTGCCCCTGTCTGGATTATCAATACATTTATTCCTAATGTGCCAACATATACATCATTTATATACCTAATCTACCTAGTTCCACAAATTGTGTGGATTCTTGGTTGGCTTCTGAAAATACAATCTCGTTTTTCCACCAGCGAAGATAGAGGTTCGCGTAATTAAGGGTGCATTGTTCCCAAAATTTGCAGGGCATTACTAAATGAAGTTGACACTCCTATTGCACATCATATAAAATCAATTCATAGTAATGATTACAGTGTTTTATACTTTGTAGGAATAGATTTGGTGCCACAAACCAATCAGACAAAGGTGATTGGGACAATAAGTTGTCAAGAAAAGAGCCTAAATGGATTTTCAGACTCAACACAAGATCTCCCACACCTATGCAACAACAATCGTAGTAGTATGAGTGGGAGATAAAACGTAACCTTTATTGCTAATAAACTACAAATATTATACACATTCCTTGCAAAATATGCAACAATAACTACTAACTACTGCAGACCAATATGAGGATACTGAATTGGATTTAGGATAGGTACTCAGTCTTAGTAGTGCAAATTAATGTACAGTTAAATCATAATGTATCAAGGAGAGAATTGCACAGTACAACATATACCAGTTTCAGAATAAATTCCTATCAGTCATGTTCTGAATAAATAAATATGTGAACTGTAAGTACTATAATGGTGCATGGGTATCATATCCATACACAGCCAAAAGTGGTGTGAGTTGGATCAGAAACAGGAGCAAAGAAACGCTGGCTATAGATAAATATACAGTGCTCTATTTGCAGATATAGAGCAATACTTAGCTAGCCAAAAAAGTAGCCACATCCACCAAAAACTCACTGCTCCAGGATACAGGACCTTACTAAGACTGACTTCATAGACAGCGCCTCAGACTGAGTGTAACCCTGGCGTTCGTTTTGTCAGCGTCATGCTGATGTCATCAGGGTGCGTAATTAGAGTATACTTATGACTGCATTTGTATAAAGAAAGCGATTTGAACCTAATTGAAGGATTAATTTAAGTTAAATGAATTTATCTGGACATCTATTTGTTCCATAATTGGGCATTTATATATGCCAATTGTTTAGTTTTTTATTCGCCTCGTCTTTTTATTAATCATACAATTATCTTAAATAGCAATACTAATAAATGTTAAGTTTTATTCACATACTCTTTCTTTCAACCTACAGGTTTGTGAATTATTTTTTATCATTTTAGTATAATATGATTTAAAGGAAGAAAAAAAAAAGACTTTTCAATTTCCTAAATAACTGATACATTAATATAGATGCTTTTGAAGGTCATATAAGGTCTGTGAAAAATTCCATACATATAACACCACTGTATTGGCTGTTTTTAACAAAATCAAAAGTTATTTATGCATAGTAAATATCGCTGGCTACCAAAATTAAATATAAAATTAGATAAAAAATTTCTCTCAAACACAGTAGATTTTTTATTTTATTTGTTCCATATTAATGTTGTGTTTGTAATGTTCAAAAGCTAAACAGCTCCTCTATGACAATTTAACTGTAACAAATTACAGTGTTATTAAAGACAGTATCATATTGGGATAAAGGAATTGTATCAATGTATGTATGGTGTCATATGCAATGTTATACATGTGAAAGAATTGTTTCAAATAAATGCCAAACTGTTTTTTTATTTTTTTAATGATTGGTGGTGACTGCTGCCTAATGAATGTGTATGTTCTGTTTAACATAGAAAAATAGATTTCACTGCATATAAGAAGCACTATGGCCATCTGGTGTGGGCAGTTTGGGTTGAGTTAGCCTGATTTAACCTGAGGATAGCCTTATGCCTTACATTCCATAAATACGTTTGATTCTACCAAATGTACTGGAGTAGCACCATGACACATTAGCACCATATTCCAGCTTCCAAAGTTGAAATAAAGACTTGTTATTCCCATATAGCACTTTTTTTGTGGATTATATTTTCCTTTAAAATTTAGAAAAGTGTTGATATTTTAGACGGTAACAGTTTAGGGTAATATATATCTTTGCTCACCAGTAATGGCAAGTGAATGTTAGTTGATAGTAATTAAAATGTAACATCATGTAAAGCAACAGGTGCATTGAGATTTGAAATATAAAATTGTTACAATATTCACTTGAATATAAAGGCGAACATTCACCAGACAGCAGGAATATAAGCACATCCGAGGTCTGGAAGTTTTCCCTTTCACGCTCTCTCTCTCTCAACTGAACAAACAAATACGTCTACATGCCCCTCATTGCAGGTGAGCCAATATACTTTTAAAGCATTTTCCATTTCATTTGCTCGCCCACTCTGGTGAACATTTTGCAATTGCAGGTAAGCCATAACTATAAAACAACTAAAAACATCCCCTGACCATAATTTGCAATCAACATGCATGACAGTAGTTCCCGTGGACAAGACTCTACTGAGAATGTTCATTACATAAAATTTTAAATTTACCTCAAATATGGCTTAAGCTACCTAAATAATTCCAAAAACTACTTTTTTGCCCACTAATACATCACCCCATTTCAAAGAAATCCATTTAACTATTTTTTTACATAAGAAAGCAAAATAAACCATGCCATTACCCCCAAATTCAACATAAATATTTTTTTAAGCTGGATAAAATTAGCACAAAAAAAATCAGAGCCTCAATCTTTACTCAAACCAACACAAAGTTATAAGCTCATGAAAAATGGGTTTATAATGGACCATTTGAGAGAACCTTTTCTATTAGAGGACGACTGTGCTCTAAATATATAGGCATGTGTATACACAAAGATGAAAGACTGAAGTTATAGTATCTGTTCAGCATCACTTTGCACCCAACGCAGCCTCAGGAAGGAAATGATTAAACTTTCTGAAAGTATTTTACTGATGAAATAAAACTCCAGGCCCCAGCAAATAATTTACGATGATTAGAATTTCACATGGTACAATAAGAAGATGTATAATACCATGAATTAAATTCACACCACTGTGTTTAGAGATGAGAGTTTTACTATTGAAAGCTGCTTCTGTGCAACTAATAAAATTGTTTGTTTTTTTCTGTAAAGGAACTGAGACAGAGAATACCACATTTGGCATTATAAAATGGCCAGAGTGCAGGCTTTAATCCTTTGTGATAGTGGAGTAAGTCCAGCTTTATCCAACAATTAGATGACTAGTACATTATATTATATAACATTTTATTTCTCACAGTTTTATCTTTTATTTTACCACACAGTTTTAGACATTTCTGTATATTTTTGATGAAACGTTTGATATAAAAATATTTAATAAAAACGTATTTGTTTTTATTTTTAATTATATTTACCAATTAATTTCTTTGTCGTCTGAACTTGTCTATTTTTTATTAAAGGAAAAAAGCATGCTATATACCATGCCACAAAACTTTTAAATAAAAAAACGATTTTGTTGATCGTGACTTCCTTCCATGTTGCTTGGCTGGCTTCTAACTGAAACTGTAACTCCTTGCAATTGTATAGTTCTGCAAAAAATACATTATAATGAGTATTAATATAGTAATTATAGTAAGGTGGAGCATAAGGGGTAGAATTGTGGTATAAAGTGGCCAAACTGACTGTTGTAGTAATATTATAATAAATAAAATAGGTGTTACATTTTTAAAATACTTGTGTATGGTTTAAAACTTGTACTATTGGAAATTAGTATCTCTTTAACTCCCCTCCTGGATCACTACCTAGTCGTGGTAAAGGGACTTGTGTACCTCAATGAAGCTGTGAGCTATACCATTTATGGTCATCCAAGATGGGCAGGTCATAGAAGAGAGGTCAGATAAAGTGTGCTCCACTGGAGAAGGAACTAGCAACCCACTCCAGTATCTTTGCCAAGAAAAGTATATGGATATACACAACAAGAAACCAGTCAGCTGCGCCTGGTGTGCTGCATCCATGTGGTCACCGAGAGTCGGACATGACTGAAGTACTGAACAACAGCAACAATTTCTTTAACTAACACCTACAGCATTTATTGCAATAATCTGGAATCCAAAACTGATACCATAAATGTGGCATGTCAATCTGATAAAACATTTCCATTTAGTTGGAGTGAAAGGGAGAATGTAAGCAACACTATCACATATATAGTTGTCAGCAGTGCGGGTTGGCAAAAGTTGTTGCTAACTCTGTGGCCCAAGGAGCGCCAAAGGCGAAGCGAGGGGCGCATTTGCGGAGGTGAAGGCTCCCACCTCGACCGCAAAATTTATGGACTTAGCATCCACAAACACAAGCCGTGAAACTTAGAAAAAAAAAACATTACAACCTCGCAAAAATACAACCGTAGTGCCTGAAACCCGCGCACATGAAAACATTAAAAACACAATAAATACACAGAACAAATACATAAAAAGCTTACCCACAGCAAGGGGGGGCACCCAGGACCTCTGAAAGTGAAGTTACACTTCAATTTAAGTAGAAATTCAAAAGTTTAGACAACCGAAAATCCCCTAAGCGAGAGAAAAAATGGCCGCCCAAAAAAACGTAAACAAGGACCCTAAACACGCAAAACACCACGAAACACATACAGATTTTTCGCAAAAGTCGTACGAGGTCCAAGAACAAGGACGCAAAATCAGCCACAGCTGCGTACCACACACATTTGGCGCCATTTTACAACACTAACTTACACAATGCGTAAAGTACACAGCTACCCTAATGGATTTTCCTTGCGCATGCACACTATTTACACTATACACATTGCTGACACTTACACATCAGTTCCACAACAGTGAAAACACACATTGTATGCTGTAGCAACATCAATACAGATTGTCAGCTCTTCAACACAATGCTTCCTGCATATATTACTTCCAAATAGGTAAAGTATATTCATTTATTCATTTATTATTTCCAACACTGCTCATAGCACACAAACAACCTACAGTCTTGCAATGAGTGACGAAGGCGCTCAGTGCAAGGCTCACAATGAGCGCCGAAGGATCTCGGAACACCAACAAAATTAATGTCGCAACAGAACACCGTTACCTACCTTACAATCTTATTGCTGTCCTTTTTTGACGGGCAAATCGCTAGTTAAAAATATTGATTGGCACATCTGTAGGTTACATACTATGGCACTGTAAAATAATGCACAAAGTATAACAAACATTATAGTACTGTAAATTGTATAGATTGCAGTACTGTCTATTATATTATGGAACCATTTACAAATATACTCAGTATTATCTAGATATTTTGGAACTGTGTAATACTAACCAGAGCTAAACAATACAGTACTCTGTACAGTTTACAATTAATTTAATATTGTCTGATCTGCTTTATGTACTTGGCAAGAGTATGAAGCATTGACTGGAAATATTCAATGTTGCAACATCATGTAGCATTCAAGTATGTGATACCAAAAATAATTAACTAGATTATGCTTCCATAAACTTTGCAAATTCTTCCAACAGTTAAAAACATTTGAATGTATTTTGCACGCCAGTAAAATACACCCGACTCTTGTGAAAGGAAAACAGTCAGGCAGTCTTTTTTGTGAATGTCTGTATCAGAAGCAAAGCACTGGGGTTTCAATGTAACAGCCATTCACAATTGTAATGTCAGCACCCCTAAAGCACTCTCACGATAAGAATGTTTTTAATAGCTGCCATCATTTGTCTCTCACAGCAAGATGCACATACAAAGCATGAAGATTAGAATAAAGTTTGGCGTAACTGAGGGCCAAGGAATGGGAGCCTTCGTTCAGAAGACGCCCACATAAAAGGGACCTTTTCAATTGCAGTACAGTAACATTTGCATGGCTGTGCCTAATCTGACAGTTATTTATTGGTTAGATAAAGGAATGGTTTGATACGTGCCAGATTTCACAGATGGCCTTTTTCTCATATGAACTAGTTTCATTGGAACAAGTGGCTTTCGATCCCTGAATAGATAGTACTCATTCCACAGTACCCACAAGAATTGTAGATAAACTGAGAGTACACAGGACCTATAATAGATTAAAATAACTAGAATTAATATAGAAATTTAAACTTGTACTTAGATACAAATCAAAGCCCGTCTTGTTCACCCATTTTACCTACCTAAAACATTTTGGTATAATTAATCCTCACAATTGCTTGATCCAAATCTCAGGAAATCTGGAATTCCTTTAGTGGATTTGTTTCTAACAATACCAGTGGAAGGGTACTCTGCATATCATCTCATTTTAAGCAGCCACTGTAGTTTTTTAATAAAACATGTTTTTATAAGATCAACTAAATTAAAACTAAATAGCATCAGCAAATAAAGCAATAAATCTTTTCCGTTTCACACTGCATCCCTCTTGTTGTTGTTTAGTTGTTCAATCATGTCCGATTGTCCATGACCCTATGGACTGCAGCACACCAAGCACATCTTGTGTCTGGTTGTGACTATCCAGATGGTTTTAATGGTAAAGTTACTGGAGTGAATTACCAGTTCCTTCTCCAGTGGACCACAATTTGTCTGACCTCTCTGCTATGACCTACCCATTTTGGTTGGCCCTACATGGTTTAAATCACAGCTTCATTGAGATACAAAAGTCCCTTCACCATGACAAGATAGCGATCCAGAACGGGCATGCCTCTAGGGCATGGGTGGGCAAGTTTGGATAGACTCACTTGTGCACAGAAAGGATATCTTCAAATCCAACGGTGTGTGTGGCCCTCCAGGACCGAACTTGCCCACCCGTGCTCTAAGGGTTCTCAATTTCTCATTCTGTATCTATCACATCTCTATTTGTGCATGGTTTAGGGTTAAGGTGTGAGGATCACACTGTGCTGCTCGTAGTTACATCATTAGATACATTGCAGCCCAAGCATCAGCCATGCAACCAATAACAGATGCACTGCAGCCAAAAGTTGCTGTTTGATTCAGCATTGAGTAAACTGCTTTGATTTAGGCTGCAGTGTATATAGGAACTAAACCAAAATCATTCCAGCGAGCAGTATGATTTTTAAAAATGTTGTCAAATATGTTCAAAAATCACATACTTTTATTTACTTGATCTTAGTTACACTTTGCAAACCTTATTATTTATTATAGCACTAGTAACTTGCCGGTCAAAAATGACAGAATAATATTTATTGTGTCTCTTCCTCCCCCTTTCCTCTGATTCTTCCCCACCTCTCCCTTCCCTGTGTCTCTTCTCCCTTCTCCCCCCCCCTGTGTCTCTTCCCCCTTTCCTCCCCTGTGTCTCTTCCCCCCTCCCCTGTGTCTCTTTTCCCCTCTCCTCCTCCCCTGTGTCTCTTTTCTTCCCTCCCCTCCCCTGTTTTTTTTTCCCATCCTCCATCCCTCCCTCCCTCCACTGTGTCTCTCTCTCTACTCTCCCCATGTGTCTTTTTCCGCCCACTCCCTACCGTGTATCTTTTCCCCCTCCCATGTGTCTCTTTCCCCCCTCTCCTGTGTCTCTTCCCTCTTCTCAGTTCCCTGTGTCTCTTTCCCCCCACTCCCTCCCCTGTATCTCTTCCCCCCACCCCTGTGTCTCTTCCCCCACGTGTCTCTTTCCCCCCTCCCTTACGTTTGTTTCCTCCCCTCCCCTGTGTCTCTTCCTCATCCCGTGTCTCTTTCTCCCCCTCCCATGTGTCTCTTCTGCCCCTCCCCTGTGTATCTTCACCCCTCACCTGTGTCTATCCCCCTGTGTCTCTTCCCCCTCCCCTGTGTCTCTTCCCCCTGCCTCCTCCCTCCCCTGTGTCTCTCCCCCTCCCCTGTATCTCTTTCCCCTCCCCCTCCCCTGTATCTCTCCCCACTCCCCTGTGTCTCTTTTGCCTCCTCCCCCCTCCCCTGTGTTTTCCTCCCCTCCCCCTTAAAAGCTATGTTTGCCTAAAATCATTCAGTTAGTACCTGTTTGGTTCTGCACTTTGTAGCTCATGCAATTCAGGAATAGACACAATCTGTGAAGTGCAGTGTTTCAATTTAGCCTCTCAATTACCTCTTTCAAGTAGCATGCTGTAGAATGTAGTCACTTATTGGTTCCTGGGAGACAGTGCCAACCCTGCACTTTGAAATACACTGTCTTTATGAGCTGCAGTCTTGTCCTCTTCATTCTTGAGCAATCTGATTGGATTGATTAGATTAGATTTTAATTTTAATTTTATTAAATTTAAATTTGAGCAGGGTGACATCTGAAAACCCATTCTGATTGGCTAAAATATGATAGACATCTATTTCAGCCAATCAGTATGCCGATAAAAATCCTATTTAAGCCTCAACAACCATTTGAGGCTGTATTTATTTTAAAGAGCAGCAGGGTTTTATTTGGAGGGCCCTTTTCTGGCCAGAAGAGAGGATCATTGGCTTCAATCAAGAATGAAGAGGACAAGACCTTCTTCAATCAACATGGATAGCCCGTATAGCCCAGGGCAAAAGAGTGAGGACCAGGGCATCGATGATCATTGCTCTATGATCATTTGAGTATTTTTATTAATATTATTTTATTTTACAGGTTTAACTTATTTTTTATATTATTGTAACTTTTTATTATTTTATGTGTGCTTTTTTTTTTTTTATTGTAATTTATTATACTCAACCTCAACCTCAACCTCCCTCCTCATTCTAACCCCCCCTCCGCATTCTAAACCCCCCCTCCTCAACCTAAACCCCCCCTCCTCAACCTAAACCCCACTCCTCAACCTAAACCCCCCTAAATACCTCCCCCTCACTTACCTGCTTCTGCTCCGGCCTCTGCTCCGCTCCTTGACCCGGCGCGCATGTGACGTCACATGCGTGCCACGTCATTAGCATATACCGCACCTGAGTTCAGACACACGAAAATCCGCTAAGCGAGAGAAAAAATGGCCACAAAAAAAAACGAAAATGAGGCTCACAGCCCAGCCACGTACAAATTAGCCAAGAAGGGATCCGAGATAAGCTCCGAAACCCGCATTAACCCCAGGGGATCCGAGATAAGCTTGGAGCCCTGCATTAACCCCACATTACCATCGCAGTGGGGGTCCCGATTGCACGCGATCGGGGTCCCTCGCTGCAATCAAAATTTAAAATTCCCGCGTTACAGGTCCTGAAAGGACTGTAAAGGTCCTTAAAGGACCTGTTGTAAAAGAAAAAAAATATACACTGTCACCCTGTCAATCATGGGGGTCAATACAGAACCCCATAAGCCCTTCATTAACCCTGTCACTCATGGGGGTCAATACAGACCCCCATAAACCCATCATTAACCCTGTCACTCATGGGGGTCAATAGAGACCCCCATAAGCCCTTCATTAAGCATGTCACTCATGGGGGTCAATACAGACCCCCATAAGCCTCTATTTAACCCCATCAGTCCCATAAGGGTATATTAACACCATTATGGGCCTGTTACAACACTACATTAACCACATAAGTGCCATGATGGTCCTCAAGGACCATCATGACACTAAGTATAAACACTACACTGCACTATACCCCCCAATTAAACATTAAATATCAACTAAACCCCCTCTACACTAACCTATTAACATCTACACTACCTACCCCCTATTAACCCCCACCACTATAATTACAGAAAATAAAAAAGCCTAAAGTCACAAAAAGAAAAAAAATCTACATTACATGAAATAAAAAAACTAACTCACAAAAAAAATAAACTATATTACACAAAATGATAAAACCTAAGTCCCGAAAAAGAAAAAAAGGAACATTACAGAAAAAAAAACATTACAACCCCCCACCTCACTACAGAAACAAAAAATACACACCTGAAAAGGAAATGCATATAATAGAAATACATACAATACAAATACATACAATTACAATACAATTACATACAATTACAATACAATACACCAGAATCTAATATACATTACACAATCTATCTAAATAAATAGCATAATCTAATATACATCCTATCTATATATTAATACATACCCAATCTATCTAAATAAATACCATAATCTAATATACATCCTATCTATATAATAATACATTCCCAATCTATGTAAATAAATAACACAATTTAATATACAATACATCCTATGCTATCTATATAAAACCCCTAGCTAACATACAATAAATGCTATCTATATATTAACTAATCTAAGACCACTTACCTTTGCAGATGTTCATTGCGATGAGCCACCTACGAAAAAAAAAAAAAAAAAAATTAGTGCAACAAGTTTACACTAATAAAATAAACATTATAGATATTCTATACATTCCAGACATTCTATACATTCTATACATTCTATACATTCTATACATTCTAAATATTCTACTCACCTTTCCGCCATGTCCCGTCCGGCATTCTTTTAATCCTTCTCCGGCACGGCACCTGTTAAAAAAAACACAACATTAATACACATACATCAAAATAAAATAAACATAATCTACATTATACTTACCTACCCGCGATGTCTCCGGCCTCCTCCGGATCCTCTTCTGCCACGCCCTGTAAAAAAAAAAATATATATATATATACTTACATCCGCACTCCCGGACATCCCCGACGCTAATGAGGCTCCAAGAGAATTTTCCAGAAGAAAATAAGCAATGGCACCTTCTGATTGGTTGAAAACGCTGTCTATCAAATTCACCCAATCAGGAGGCGCCAATGTGTGAGTCAATCAGAAAGGGATACACCCTAAAATCCCACTCTGATTGGATAATGCACCTATCAATCTTTATTTAAACCAATCACAAGGCGCAGATGCCTTCAGCCAATCACAATGGAATACACCCCCACAGGGTGATTGGTTGGAGCCTCTGCGCATTCTGATTGCACTGACAATAGCCAATCACAATGGAATACACCCTCACGTACTGATTGGTGAAGGATTTGCGTATTCTCATTGGCTACTGTTAAAATCAATCAATATTACAGCCAATGGGAAGGCGCAGATGTCTTCACCAATCAGTACGTGGGGGTATATTCCATTGTGATTGGCTGATGGCAATAAAGTCTTAGGATTGGTTCAAATAAAGATTGAAAGGTGTGTTATCCAATCAGCGTTGTATTTTGGGGTGTATACTTTTTTCATTGGTTCACAAATGGGGTCTTCTCATTGGCTGAATTTGATAGACAGCCTTTTCAGCCAATCAGAAGCCGCCATTGCCAATTTTACTCTGGAACACTCCATAGGAAGTTCATTAGCGTCTGAGACATCCGCCAGGGCGGATGTGTGTTGTTGTTTTTTTGTTTTTTTTAAAGGCGCGCGTGCTTCCGTAGAAGACGAGGAGGCCGGAGACATCGCGGAAAGGTAAGTATAATGTAGATTGTGTTTATTTTACTTTGCTTTATGTCTACTAATGTAATGTCTTTTTTTGACAGGAGTAAAGATGGCCAACGGAACATGGCGGACGGAACATGGAGGACGTGACATGCTGGAACGGGACATGCTGGAAAGGTGAGTATAATATTTAGAATATTTAGAATATTTAGAATGTTTAGAATGTTTAGAATGTTTAGGTATTTCATGTAAACGTGTTGGATTAATTTTTGGAATCTTTTTTACCGTAGGTTGCTGATCTGAAGAAACATCTCAAAGGTTAGTGGCCTTAATTATTTTATTGTAGCTTACAATTAGGGTAGCTATATATATATAGATAGCATGTATTGTATATTACATAGATAGGGGGATGTATTATTAGATAGTATTGTATATTACATAGTGGGATGTATATTACATTATATAGTGGCATATATATTACATAGTGGCATTTATATTACATAGTGGCATTTATATTAGATAGTGGCATTTATATTAGATAGTGGCATGTATAGTAGATAGTGGCATGTATATTACATAGGGTTGTATTGTATTTTATTTAATTGTATTGTATTTTATTTTATTAAATTGTGTTGTATTTTAGTTTATTTAATTGTGTTGTATTTTAGTTTATTTAATTCTGTTGTATTTTAGTTTATTTAATTCTGTTGTATTGTATTATATGTATGTATTATATGTATTTCTTTTTCAGGTGTGTAATTTTTTTTTAAATGTTGTAGTGACGGGATGTTGTAATGTATTTTTTTAGTTTTTATTATTTGATGTCATGTAGATTTCTGCTTTTTGAGGAATTTAGTTACTTGAGGCACACAGTACACTCACATTGTGTGACAAACAGCATTTCAACACTTTCTTTTATTGACCGTCATTTTTTGACGGGCAAGTCGCTAGTTGTATTATAAATGTGCACTACCTTTATGAGCAGAGTGTGTTGGTGTAGTGTTTAATGTTCTGTTTTAATAATTGTTTTCTCATTGGTAAATCATAGGTTCAATTCCACTGCCTTCGACTTGTTTTTTTTTTTCTCTTTTTCTTTAACTAATGATCATTGGCTTTCAGGCCAAGGGTGGCAGTATTTCTGAAACAGCACAGTATTTGAACTGTTCATGTTCTGATGTGGTTAAAGTGTACAGTGACTGGACAAACAGCTCCATTGCAAAGTAAGGGCATGTAAACTGCAGAGCACCATATGCAATTGGTGTCAAAGGTGAACATCATCGGTGCTGGCAAGCGAGGGCCAACCAACACGCTACAGTTGAGCAACTCACTGTCCAAACAAACCAGAGGGCCAAACGTATGTCTAAAATGACAGTACGGGGAAACCTGTTGCGTATGGAGCTCCGGAGCAAGCGGCTTGTCACTGCACCCATGCTGACGAGGGTTCATTATCAGAAACGGTTTCAATTTGCACACCAGTGTGCCCTCTCTGATGAGTCACATTTTCTGCTCCAACGACTGGATGTACGTTGGCGTGTCAGGCTCGAAACTTCCGAGAAGAAACACTCTCCGACCGTTGTTGGAAGAACACAAGCTGGTGGCGGCAGTGTTATGGTCTAGGGAATGTTTTGTTGGCATTGTCTGGATCCACTCATACCTGTGGAAGGCACTCTATACCAATTGGATAACTTATCTATCATTTCAGAACAAGTACACCCATACATGTTGACTGCCTTCTCCGGAACTGATGGTATCTTCCAGCAGGACAATGCAACATGTTATATGGCCAGAATTGGCAGAGAATGGTTGGAGGAGCACGACAAAGTCTTCCAATTACTTCCCTGGACTCCAAACCTGCGAGACCACCTTTATTGCCATGTTTGCCTATGGGTCCTCTACCAGGCACTCTTCAGCAGCTATTGAATGTCTGCATGGTTCCAGATATTCTTGCCAACCTTCCAGCATCTTATTGATTCAATACTGCCCTGTCTAGCTGCTGTCCATGCTGCACACAGAGATTATTTGGGATATTAGCTGGTGGTCATAATAATGTGACTTGACTGTATATATATGTGTGTGTGTGATGATCCGAGCGTAGGGGCTATACAAGCCCAGGGCCACCTACTATAGACTACAGGTTAATTACCAACAAGGACCGAGGGGTTCTTGGAAATCTCTGCACCAGAATCCTGATATCTGGCTTCTATATCGGTCAGGATCCTTGCATCAAAAATCAGCACTTTCAGGCGACCAAGAGACTCCAGATCTGCTTCTTCTTAGGGGGCTTGATAAGACTTGTTACAGTCAAACCTACCCCAGCAGGATCCTACAGAGTCTCTCAGTACCTCACTGCCGCCATCCAGGAGAACAGGAGCAAAATAAGAGACATGTCTATATATGTCTCCAGAAGTGAACTGTCTTTATTCACCTCCAAACACAACTAAAAAACTACAGACAGAAACAGAACCAAAGCACAACCCACTGTCCCTCATCCCCCCTGAAAAATCCTTGATCTGGTGTATATGTGCTGTCAATAGAGGGGGAGTTAGATTCTCCTTACTCTATGTACAGCCCCAAAGGGCAATAAAACTAGATTCAAACTTTATGACATCTGGGAATTGCATCATACTATCACATGAACCATTTCTGCCAACTTATATCAATAACAGCATATACATTGTAATCAAGAAAACATGGCAGTAACTATACTCACACATTAATTATTTTAAAAATGACACAGAACTAGTGATGTCGCGGACATCACATTTTCGGTTCGCGAACAGCAGACGCGAACTTCCATCAAATGTTCGCGAACGGGCGACCCAGGCGAACAGCCATAGACTTCAATGGGCAGGTTAATTTCAAAACCCACAGGGACTCTTTCTGGCCACAATAGTGATGGGAAAGTTGTTTAAAGGGGACTAACACCAGGACTGTGGCATGCCGGAGGGGGATCCATGGCAAAACTCCCACGGAAAATTACATAGTTGATGCAGAGTCTGGTTTTAAGCCATAAAGGGCATAAATCACCTAACATTCCTAAATTGTTTGGAATAACATGCTTTAAAACATCAGGTATGATGTTGTATCGATCAGGTAGTGTAAGGGTTATACCCGCTTCACAGTAACAGACCAATCTCCCTGTTTAATGCACCACAAACAACTGCAAACAGTCCCTTTGCACAACCGCAAACTCCCCATTTGAACAAGGTTGGATACCAAGCTAGCCATGTCCCGTTCCTTGTCCTCACTGATGTCATTGAAGGTCTCTTCCTCCACCCAGCCACCAAGGGTCCCCGAAAGGTGACAACAAGCCCCCTGGGACGCCTGCTGTGTTTGGTCTTCCACCTCCTCAAAGCCACCTTCCTCCTCTGACTCCTCTTCTTCAGACTCCTCTATCTGCGTTGCCTCTGTCTATGTTATTATAAGGTGTGTACTGTTAAGTAGTACTATTCCTATCGGTTTAATCCCTGTTACGTCCACTATTAGGGGACGTGTATATGGCATTGATTTTTGGAAGCGGGAGATGGAAAAAGATGCTTGATCGGTCCTCCCACTTCAAATTTGGGGCACTGCGCATGCAATCTAAGGTGCCACCAGATATGAGTGTCACTGCGCACTGGCAAAAGTTGGCAGAGTAGGCGCTGTAGGCCTCACACACACGCCTGTAGGCAGGCAACTGATATTCAATTGATTACAGTCAAAAAAGTGTTGTTTTATGTTACTGTACACTACGGTTGCACCAGATATGACGTATCACTGTGCACTGGCAAAAGTTGGCAGAATAGATGCAATAGGCTTCACACACATGCCTGTAGGCAGGCAATTGCTATTCAATCTATTACAGTCAAAGCAGTGTTGTTTTATGTCACTGTACACTACGGTTGCACCAGATATGACATATCACTGTGCACTGGCATAAGTTGGCAGAGTAGATGCAATAGGCTTCACAAACACGCCTGTAGGCAGGCAATTGCTATTCAATCTATTACAGTCAAAAAAGTTTTTTTTTTTTTCACTAAGCCCAATATACGCTGTGAGCCTGACATAGGCAGGCAACTGAAATTAGATTACAGGAAAAAATGGTTGTTTTCAATGTAATCTCCAGCAGCTAAACTATCTGTCCTCTCACAACGAATGCAGCTTCAGAATGATTCTAAAATGTATGCTGTCCTTCAGATGGAAGGCCCTGGAAGGGAGTGTATGCTGCTGTTCGCCTGGAATGTGTCTGCTGACTGTGAGGTGAAGGGTCAAAAATTCCTTAATGATAAAGAATAGTGGGCGAACCGAAAAGCGCATGTGTTCGCCATCCGATGCGAATGCGAACATGCCAAAATAGCCGCGAATAGTCCGCGGGTGAACTGTCCGCGACATCTCTACACAGAACAAAATAATATTATAGGGGGAATTACATACAGTATACAGGATAAGGCAGAAGCATATGCCATAAGAAACATGAAGCATGCTGACAATATAATTCACCTCCCCATTTTCCAATGCGGTAGTCTGATCGCTATGGCAGCTCACTGGGCCAAACTCCAGGTCCTGGAAAGGGGCCAGTGACAATATATATTTCTTTTTTCTTTTGAACTAACTAGTTCACATGATTAATAAAATTTTATTCACATATTTACTTCATATTGACATATGCTTTGAGACCGTGAGGCACGCAGAGCTTAGGCTGCAATGAGAACTGAAGGCGCTCATTGCACTGCGAGCCTCACAAAGCGAGGCGAGCAGTTGAAGCTCGCAGGACTCATTGCAGCTCGCAGGCTGCAATTAGTGCCGAAGGAGCTCATTGCAGGGTTGGAGACACGCAGGACTTAGCTGCAATGAGGCCTCACTGCGAGGCCCCTCGACTTAGAGATGGACGCAAAATTACGGCCCGTATGACTTACGACCCAAAACATGTTGGTGAACAGTGGAGATCGCAAAAATAAAATTTTCGAACTCGAAAAAGCTTACACACTCAAACAGACAACACAGGGAGAGTGAGAGTGAGATTGCAAACAAATTTGATGCCAGGCACGCAGGACAGGCAAAGACGCGATGAGCAACGAAGGTGCTCATTGTGAGCCACGCGATGAGCGACGAAGGCGCTCATCGCGGGGCTTGCGATGAGCACCACGAGAGGGAGAGGCACTCATCGTGGCACCAAAGGCGCTCATCGATGTGCGCCGAAGGTGATCATTGCAAAGCAGGAAAGTTGAAGTACACGCGAGCCACACAATGCGCACCAAAGGCGCTCAGCGCGGGGCTTGCGATGATCGCTGAAGGTGCTCAGAGGAGCAAAAGCCTCACATTGTGTGGCAAACAGCATTGCCAGCCTTCTTGTTTTTTAAACAGAAAGAAAATGATTATTCTTTTTGGGGATTTGAACCCAGGATCTTCAACTGTAACCTTCAAATCCAGGTCTTTTTTAGGAATAATTTTAGAGAAACACAAAATGAATTTTGGCAAGGGGCAATACAGTTGCAAGGGGCAATACAGTTGCATTATACCTTCCAGAAATATTTATAAACAAGTTTTGGCATTTCATTAATCAAATTGTCATCAACACCATTCCCCAATCCAAGATCGGATTTTAGGACATTTAAAAAGACTAAATGCAATATAATGGCAATATTTTATTTAGGTATATTAGCATTAAGCTGGCAAGACTTTAACACTGGGCATCCTGCTTAGAGTTTGGAATCTGGGCACTGAACACCGAGAAAGACTAATAACAAATGCATTTAGATTCTGTCTTTTGTTTCCCATTCACTATTGACCACATTAAGGTTTCTCCTGCTATTCCACACAGGCTTTTTCCTATTCATTTAGCCCATTCCTGGCTCTGAATCTATAACTGCTGGAAGCTATGGATGATGTGAACCTTTTCATTACAAACTGATCTACAACAGTCTTTGGCTATCACAGTCTTCCATCCAAATCTTGCACAGGGGCAAGCATACATCATGAATGATGTAACTGCTCCTCAAGGTCATAAATTTAGCTTGTATAATGAGAAAATCTAATTAAAATAACATGGTTGAATATAGACCTTGAAAATTCAAAGATTAAATGGATTCACTCAAACCATTATTTAATCCACAGCATTTTACACAAAATAATGAAGTCCATAGCAGTAGTAGATGTATCTCTTTCACAGCATTGGGTAGAATGTTTTGGCTTGTTAAAAGAAAGTTGGCAGGTTGAAATGTGTTGGCTTGGATGTAAATTAAAGGGCTTTATGTCACACAGGTGGGATTTATCAATAGACAAACTGCAGCTGCCTAGAAGAGATTCATTCAAAGAGGCACCTGTCTGGCTGGCCAGCTATGCAGTCCACTTCGTATTTCTATGAGCCTTTGAGCTGCCAAAATGGTTGCTCAAAGACTCAGATAGTCATTAGTTGCATTGGGGAATATATTGCTTCTTCTCATGTGGAGTTATATTTGTTGATAGACAACTGGGAACCTATTTCTATGGGTGCTAGATATATAAACTCGCGCTACATACACATAAGTATTTACCACTTTGGACTAATCCGCAATTTGTAGTTTTACACCCTGGAATTAAAATGGAATTAAAATCACCCTTGGATGCAATTACAGCTATGATAATTCCTCTTGGTAAAATGGACAATTCGTCTTGGAACATTTGCGCAAGCCCTGTTAGGTTGGAGGAGCAGGGTCATCGTTAGAAATCTTCTAAATACATGCTTTTGATTTTCATTTACACACACACACATACAGTTATAATATCACATATTATAATTGTCAAACTGTGATTCGTCATCACGCTTTGCTACAAATTGCAGTTTGACAACCGATCGATCGCAAAGCCCCGTGCATGTGCATTGCGCGGCGTTAGCTGCGCATGCACACTGCATAGGGGCACTCGCATGCGCACTTCGTCAGGACACGCATGTGAATTGCGCGATGTTAGCGGCGCATGCGCATTGCATCACATCTACTCGCATGCGCATTGCGCTGCTAACGACGCGCACGCGCATTACGTCATGGGAGAGAGAGAAGGGAGGAAGAGACACACATGGGAGGGAAGAGACACAGCGGGGAGGAGAGGGGAGACACACAGGGGAGGAGGGGAAAGACACACAGGTGAGGAGGGGGAGGGGGGAGAGACACAGGGGAGTGAGAAGAGGGGGAAGAGACACAGGGAAGGGAGAGGAGGGGGGAAAGACACAGGGGAGGGAATTGGGGGGAAGAGACACGGTGGAGGTGGGGTAAAAGACACAGAGGGGGACAAAGGTGAAAAAGACACAGGGGAGGGGGAAGAGACACAGAGGAGAGGGAAAGAGATTCATGGGAGGGAGAGGGGGAAGAGACACAGGGGAGGGAGAGGGGGGATAGAGACACTGGAGGGAAAGAGACACAGAGGGAGAGGAGGGGGGAAGAGACACAGTTGAGTGAGAGGAGGGGGAAGAGACAGGGGAGTGAGAGGAGTGGGAAGAGACACAGGGGAGGGAGAGGAGGGGGGAAGATACACAGTAGAGTTATAGCGATAAAATTAGCCAGGCCCGTAACAGACGTGGCCGACATCCAAATACGTAAACCATTCTTGAGTTTTTTGCATTTGCGGTCGTGAACATAATCAATTAGTCAAACCCGTGGTTACAGGTTTAGATGGAGCCAATGGTAAAAGAGATAGTCATCATTATGTCACTGAAAAATGGAGGTTAGATTTCAATCCCTTACGGGTTTGAAGTACGAGTTTTGATCGGACCCGCATTTCAGAAATAATGCAATATTAATAAACCAATAAATATGATATTCTAGTCCATGCAAGTTCTATTATATGTATTAACACATTGGTTGCCGGGATCGATATAACACAGTAATTAAACATAAAAATAAGTATTTTATATTGCAGATTTGAGAGCTTGAGAATGTTGTGCTATTAATTTTAATACCTAACATCACTTTCCCTTTAATTCAAAATTCAATATTGTGTTTATATTTGCATTTACAGTGCTACAGACAGGACTTTAACCCACTTGCGGGTCCTCTCTAGTACCCGTAGGCTTATTGGCTCCATTTGCCATTTATGGGTTTGAATGCCAGTTCGTCCTTGTGGATTAGTAGCAATTTGCGATCGTAACATTTACGGGCTTGGCAGATCAAAGGCTTAGCTGAGACGGAGTTCCGATTTCGACAGACCCAAGGTTTTTTCCGCCTGTGACCGGCAGATCATTTGTGGGTAGCTGAAAGAGGTCAATTAATGTCCGTAAGTGATTTTGAGTGTACAGTATATTCACAATATGTACATAGTAAAGGGCTAACCTCCATAAAAAGGATAGGATAGAATTTTCTACTGTATTTTTTCTCAGGAACATCCCTCTTAAGGGTCCAACAATAATCAGGAAGCATTGCTGGTCTCCACTTCCCCTGGTACTGCTTTTACATTTTGGAAATGTCCTGGTAGAATTGTTCACCATGTTCATCATTGACTTCCCCAAGATTTGCTGGGAAGGAATCCAGGTGCGAATCCAAGAAATGTTACATCCCATGGTCTTATAAGATTGTAAAAGGTCATCCACTATTACTTTGTAGTTGTCTGTCTTATGATTACCTAAGAAGCTCTGGCAAAGATTTCCATACAGCCTTTTCAGCCTGGTCAACTGACTCAAAGTTCTCATCTTTAATCAGTTATCTTATTTGGGGTCCTACAAAGATCCCCACTTTGATCTTTGCATCACCGATCCTTGGGATTTTTTTCTTAAATATGTAAATACAGGTCCACTTCTATCCATAGCTTTCACAAAGTTCTTCATAAGACCGAGCTTTATATGAAGTGGAGGTAGATACACTTTTTCTGGATCAGTGAGTGTTGTTTTGACAACATTCTTCTGTCCTGTAGTTTGTGATGTTCGTTTTGACTATTGTTTCTGAGTGTAATCATTTCTTCAGTCTCTGCTGTCCCACTCACAAAGAAAACATCTGTACTTTGTGTGACCAAGGTGTAGTTCAAGCAAAAGAGTGACTACTTTCAGATATTCCATTTGTATTCTTCATATTTGATTTTTTCAAGCACTAGTTTCATGCTCTCATAGGTTTATTTGATATTGGCAGAATGAGCTAGTGGCACCGATATAAACGTATTTCCTTTGTGGAGAAGCTCAGCTTTCAAGCTAACTTTAGAAGAATCGATAAATAAACACCAATCCTTTGCTTTGTACTCGTAACCAAGTGCTTCCATGACAGAATAAACATCATTGCAAAAAACAAGTAAATCTTCAAGGGAAAGGAAATCCTTAAAGTCACTATGCATATGTCTAAAAAAAAAAAACGTAAGTTTCCTTATGGAGAAGGTACCAGCCTTTCAACCTTGAGCCTAAAAGTTCAGCTTGCGTTTTAGATAGTTTCAAGTCTCGGACTAGGTCATTGAGATCTCCTTGGGTAAAGAAATATGGTTGTAACAATGAACAAGAAGCCTCAAAAGTTTGATCAAGCCTTATATCATCATCACCATGCTCTACAGAATCTTTTTCTTGTTCATCATCACTAAGTATTGCTTCTTCTGGAGGCGTGGCACAGGCAATTCTTCACTATGCAGCACTGGCCTGATGGCAGATGATAAATTCAATATGTCACAGTGTGCTATGATTTAGAACTGATGCCTGAAGTGTTTGTAAGACAAAAGTGACAATCCAAATAATTGGAACAGCAAAATTAATGTGCCGAGAACCCGTTGACCAACTTGTGAGAAGTCTGACACAGATACGACAACAAAAATGAGGGGCCCAACTTTTATCTTGGTCATCGACTTTGCATCCACAGTATAACTCATAACACTTCTTAATAAGTGGAGTAAAACAGCGTTTATGATTTTGAAATATCACCTCACCGCAAATGTAGCAAAACGAGTCCAGATGATTAATACAATTTCTTGGCATTGTTCAACTTCGTATTATGAACATAAAATGACAAATAACGATACTCACAGCATTAGATATTTCAAGAACGAACTCTTTCCACCAACTTGCAAGGAGCAAACATGTGACTTATTATACCTCAGGAGCATCACATGACAGAATATGACTCAACTGTTTATTACTCTGGGCCCTTTTTACATTGACTAATCAGCAGAATTTACAACAATTAAAAATAATACTAGGATTTTACTGATGAAAAATTAACATATCTTAATGCTTTATGAATGTGTTATATAGCACAATGTATTAAATTAAAGAGGATGTCACTTTAATACTATGGATGAAAGAACAATTCTGAGACCATTTTTAAAATCAGTTGGATAAAATAACCTTTGTTTGCTCTGAGACAAAATCTTTGTTGACCAGTTTAATTATCTTATTATCTCCCCTAATAAATTAAAAGTCCCACTTTTCTCTAGACTGCTACTGTGGGCACACGGTAGCTCGGCCATTGAGCTGCTGGAAGGTAAACCTCTGCCCATGTCTCAGCTTTTTTGCAGAATGAAACACGTTTTCATCAGGTCTCTTGCAGACTGAAACACAACAACTCTAGAATCAGCCTGTATTTGACTCAGTCTTAGTCCTGATCAGCTTCCAGGTCTCTGCAGATGAAAAACATCCCAACAACATAACACTTCCTCTATCATGCTTCATAGGGTGAAAATCAATGTTGGGCTTGCACCAAAAAAAGTAAACTCTTCCGTAAAACCCAGTATTGTAGAGAGTCCATGTTGTAGTTTGTCCACAGAAAGTGTTTCCCATCTCAGCTGTGGATCTTTCCTGCTCCTTCAGATTTATCATTAGCTGTAACATAGGTAACATTTACTGGGTGAATAATACTAGTTTATTCAGTAATTTATTTCTGAGGGTTGCAAACATCCCTACTCTATATGTGAAGTAGATGCAGTATGGTTAAAAGAAGAGATATGGAACATAATTGGACAAATGCACAGTGGAATCAATTCAATAAATGCACATACATTTTTTAAGATATTAAAATTAAACATAATTACTTCTATTTTTACAATTTTTGTCTTTTTTATCATTATCTGAGGCTCAGAAGATTTCCAGATTTTGAGTAGTCTGTGGGAACAGCCTTAGACAAATAAGAGAAAAAGTACTATTTGCTGTAATATATTGCTCAGGAATGTGAACTTTGTTTAATGTCTTGGAGTCATTTGATTTTTACGACTGCCGTCTCAAAATAGAACATTTTGGTGCCCAGAGCTCTTGATGATGTTCTGCTATGGAAGGTTTGTATCTACTCACAGCTTGGAATGGAGAAGAAAAAAAACATTTTATGGGTAACACTGTATGTGCTGTTGCAATATATTTTTCCATTAATATAGGAGTTAAAAATTATGGCTTTCAATAGTGCAGTATGATTTATTTGGGGCGTCTTGAGTTCGAGTAGGTTATGAAGTTGCTTAATCATATTGATTTACTTGTCTGTAATTTCCCAGGAAATTCCTGATGTCCTAGTTCTGACCTTTCTTAAAAATTGTAAGCATGTCATTAAGCCTTATTTTAGGTGGCTAGAATGGGCACCCCCAAATAGGCCTTTTTGGTTCCAATCTGAATCCTTGTTTCGTTAAGAAATACAGTTGGGAAAGTCTGATATAAACATTATATATTAAAAGAAAACATATTTTCTGCTTGTTTTACAATAGTAGCAGTCGCTGTACGAGGAATCAAGTATTCTAATTTTTAAATATACAGTATCTCACAAAAGTTAGTACACCCCTCACATTTTTGTAAATATTTTATTATGTCTTTTCATGTGACAACACTGAAGAAATTACACTCTGCTACAATGTAAATTAGTAAGTGTACAGCCTGTTTAACAGAGTAAATTAGCTGTCCCCTCAAAATAACTCAACACACAGCCATTAATGTCTAAACTATTGGCAACAAAAGTGATTAAACCCCTATGTGGAAATGTCCAAATTGGGCCCAAAGTGTCAATATTTTGTGTGGCCACCATTATTTTCCAGCACTGCCTTAACCCTCATGGGCATGGAGTTCTTCACAGGTTGCCACTGGAGTCCTCTTCCACTCCTCCATGATGACATCACAGAGCTGGTGGATGTTAGAGACCTTGCACTCCCCCACCTTCCATTAGAGGATGCCCCACAGATGCTCAATAGGGTTTAGGTCTGGAGACATGCTTGGCCAGTTCATCACCTTTACCTTCAGCTTCTTTAGAAAGGCAGAGGTCTACTTGGAGGTGTGTTTGGGGTCGTTATCATGTTGGAATACTGTCCTGCGGCCCAGTCTCCCTAGTACCGGCAGCACTCATGCAGGCCCATACCATGACATTCCCACCACCAAAAGTATACATCTATACTTAGGAAATGTAGTTGAAATAATCCCTAAATGACAGATAAATGCATAAGACACAAAGAACACAAAAACACTAATATGAGATGAAACCCTCTGTTTGAACGTAAACAATAATGCAGAGAGAGTGGAGGCAGCATCTGACATCATCAGGTAAATGCATATGGGGGAATCAACACAACATACAGTGGGGGGAAAAAGTATTTGCTGATTTTGAACGCTTATCCACTGACAAAGAAATGATCAGTCTATTATTTTAATGGAAGGTGTATTTTAACAGTGAGAAACAGAATAACAAAAAAAAAAAAAAAAAAAACTTATGTCAAAAAAGTTATAAATTGTCAGTGAGGGAAATAAGCATTTGATCCCTATCAATCAACAAGATTTCTGGCTCCCGGGTGTCTTATATACAGGTAACGAGCTGAGATTAGGCGCAGTCTCCTAAAGGGAGTGCTCTTAATCTCAGCTCGCTACCTGTATAAAAGACACCTGTCTACAGAAGCAATTCCAAACTCTCCACCATGGCCAAGACCAAAGAGCTGTCCAAGGATGTCAGGGACAAGATTATAGACCTACACAAGGCTGGAATGGGCTACAAGACCATCGCCAAGCAGCTTGGTGAGAAGGTGACAAATGGAAGAAACACAAAGTAACTGCCAGTCTCACTCGGTCTGATGTTCCATGCAAGATCTCACCTCGTGGAGTTTCAATGATCATGAAAATGGTGAGGAATCAGACCAGAACTACATGGGAGGATCTTGTTAATGATTTCAAGGCAGCTGGGACCATAGTCACCAAGAAAACAATTGGTAATACACTACGCCGTAAAGGACTGAAATCCTGCAGTGCCCGCAAGGTCCCCCTGCTCAAGAATCACACGTACAGGCCCGTCTGAAGTTCGCCAATGAACATCTGAATGATTCAGAGGAGAACTGAGTGAAAGTGTTGTGATCAGATGAGACCAAAATCGAGCTCTTTGGCATCAACGCAACTCGTCGTGTTTGGAGGAGAAGGAATGTTGCCAATAACCCCAAGCACCCCATCCCCACCATCAAACATGGAGGTGGAAACATTATGTTTTGGGGGGGTTTATGCTAAGGGGAACGGACAACTGCCCCGCATGAAAGGGACAATGACGGGGCCATGTACCATCAAATCTTGGGTGAGAACCTCCTTCCCTCAGCCAGGGCATTGAAAATGGGTCATGGATGTATATTCCAGCATGACAATGACCAAAAACACACAGCCAAGGCAACAATAGAGTGGCTCAAAAAGAAGCACATTAAGGTCCTGGAGTGGCCTAGCCAGTCTCCAGATGTTAATCCCATAGTAAATCTGTGAAGGGAGCTGAAGGTTCGAGTTGCCAGACATCAGCCTCAAAACCTTAATGACTTGGAGAGGATCTACAAAGAGGAGTGGGGCAAAATCCCTCCTGGTGGGCAACTACATGAAACGTCTGCCAACAGGGGTTTTGCCACCAAGTAGTAAGACGAAGGGGTCAAATGCTTTTTTCCCTCATTAACCTGCAAATCAATTTATAACTTTTTTGAAATGCGTTTTTCTTGTTTGTTTTTTTGTTTGTTTTTTTGCTATTCTGTCTCTCACTGTTAAAATACACCTACCATTAAAATTACAGACTGAACAATTCTGTGTCAGTAGAGAAACATTCAAAATCAGCAGGGAATCAAATACTTCCGACCCCCCCCCCCCCACACACACTGTATTATAGAAAACATATATACACATATAGACATACAGTATGTGTATATATGTTTGGTATGGGCCTGCATGACTGCTACCGGCACTGGGGAGCTACAGTTCATTGAGGGAACCATGAATGCCAACATGTACTGTGACATACTGAAGCAGAGCATGATCCCCTCCCTTCGGAAACAGGGCCCCAAACACCCTAAACATACCTCCAAGATGACCACTGCCTTGCTATAGCAGCTGAAGGTAAAGGTGATGGACTGGCCAAGCATGTCTCCAGACCTAAACCCTATTCAGCATCTGGGGGGCATCCTCAAATGGAAGGTGGGGGAGTGCAAGGTCTCTATCATCCACCAGGTCTGTGATGTCATTATGGAGGAGTGGAAAATGACTCCAGTGGCAACCTGTGATGAACTCCATGCCCATGAGGGTTAAGGCAGTGCTGGAAAATAATGGTGGCCACACAAAATATTGACACTTTGGGCCCAATTTGGACATTTCCACATAGGGGTTTACTCACTTTTGTTGCCAACAGTTTAGACATTAATGGTTGTGTGTTGAGTTATTTTGAGGGGACAGCAAATTTACACTGTTATACAGGCTGTACACTTACTACTTTATATTGTAGCAGAGTGTCATTTCTTCAGTGTTGTCACATGAAAAGACATAATAAAATAAAATATTTACAAAAATGTGAGGGGTGTATTCACTTTTGTGAGATACTGTATATGTCAGTGATTCACAACCCTCTCTTCAGGGATCCTCAATTAGATCATGATTTAGGTTTAACACAACAAGAACTAATGGTTAGCCAAATATGCTATGGAGCTTCTATTTGCCTTACCTGTATTTACATAGTGTTTCATTTAAATCACATCCTGTGTGGGGTCCTTAAGGTAGGTCTTGGATGTATATTCTGTATATAGCTCTGTAGAATAAGATGTTATGAGTAATTGAACACGTTATGCTTTTGCCATTGCTTGTAAACTAATCATGATAATAATTAGCATGTTTTATCTCAAGTATTGTTGTTTTGTTTTTCAGTGTATTTATCCACATGCATTTGTGCAAAGAAAGTTAAAGGAACATTGCAGGTTAGTGAAAATTCCACATGGTTGTGAAGTATGCAAAACACTAACAACATCAGCAGCTATGTAAGTCATGGAAATAAAAGCATTCCAGAAAAAAAATCCTAAGTTTAACAGACTATGCTAGTGCATAGAAGCTGCCATTCTTCCTTTTCAGTGCAGAAGTGGGCAAAACTTGCAAGTATATTAGCAAACTGCCTCTACTGAATCTATGGGAGGGAAGGAGGGAGGGAAGGAGAAGGTGTCTTTTGATTAAATCTTATCTGAATTCAACAATTGATCAACAAATCCCCCTTCTTCCACTCTTGAATAGATAAGCACTGCCACAAACCAACAAGAAGTGTGAAAGACTGAAACATGGCATCCTTCAGGCACACGCAATGTCTACTATAAAAATGATTTTACCTTTAAAAGGCTTTTGTGTCAATGCCTTATACAGCTGCTAATGTTGTTAATTTGTTGCAAACAAAAATATATGGAGTTTTGACATAGAACACAATTCTTTTTTTTTTCATGCATTTAAAAAATCATGCTATAAACATTCCCAAAGTTTTGTTTTGCATAAAAAAATATTAAAATCTTAAAATCTGTTTAAACTTCACTAATACAGGAAATGTGCTGATTAGTGATGTTGCGAACATCAAATTTTTGGTTCGCGAACAGCGGACGCGAACTTCCATCAAATGTTCTCGAACGGGCGAACCCGGCGAACCGCCATAGACTTCAATGGGCAGGCGAATTTCAAAACCCACAGGGACTCTTTCTGGCCACAATAATGATGGGAAAGTTGTTTCAAGGGGACTAACACCTGGACTATGGCATGCCGGAGGGGGATCCATGGCAAAACTCCCACGGAAAATTACATAGTTGATGCAGAGTCTGGTTTTAAGCCATAAAGGACATAAATCACCTAACATTCCTAAATTGTTTGGAATAACATGCTTTAAAACATCGGGTATGATGTTGTATCGATCAGGTAGTGTAAGGGTTACACCCGCTTCACAGTAACAGACCAATCTCCCCGTTTAATGCACCGCAAACAACCGCAAACAGTCCCTTTGCACAACCGCAAACTCCCCATTTGCACAAGGTTGGATACCAAGCTAGCCATGTCCCATTCCTTGTCCTCACTGATGTCATTGAAGGTCTCTTCCTCCACCCAGCCACCAAGGGTCCCCGAAAGGTGAAAACATGCCCCCTGGGATGCCTGCTGTGTTTGGTCTTCCACCTCCTCAAAGCCACCTTCCTCCTCTGACTCCTCTTCTTCAGACTTCTCTCTCTGCGTTGCCTCTGTCTGCGTTGTTATAAGGTGTGTACTGTTAAGTAGTACTATTCCTATCGGTTTAATACCTGTTACGTCACCTATCAGGGGACGTGTATATGGCATGGATTTTTGGAAGCGGGAGATGGAAAAAGATGCTTGGTCGGTCCTCCCACTTCAAATTTTGGGCACTGCGTGTGCAATCTAAGGTGCCGCCAGATATGAGTGTCACTGTGAACTGGCAAAAGTTGGCAGAGTAGGCGCTGTAGGCCTCACACACACGCCTGTAGGCAGTCAACTGATATTCAATCGATTACAGTCAAAAAAGTGTTGTTTTATGTCACTGTACACTACAGTTGCACCAGATATGACGTATCACTGTGCACTGGCATAAGTTGGCAGAGTAGATGCAATAGGTTTCACACACACGCCTGTAGGCAGGCAATTGCTATTCAATCTTTTACAGTCAAAAAAGTGTTGTTTTATTTCACTGAGCACAATATAAGCTGTGAGCCTGACACAGGCAGGCAACTGAAATTAGATTACAGGAAAAAAATGGTTGTTTTCAATGTATGGTACACCACCAGGTATGAGTAGTGAAAATAAGCACAATATAAGCTGTTAGGTGTTAGCCTGTCACACACACACGCTGGCAGGCAGGAATATGCAATTAGATTACACAGAAAAAAATATAAAATAAAATAAATGATGTTCTAGCCCTAAAAAGGGCTTTTTGGGTTGCTGTCCTTGCAACAGATATCAGATGAATCCTTCAGGTCTGTAGTGGAAGCTAAATACACAGCCTGGCTATCTATTTCCCTATTAAATCTCCAGCAGCTACACTATCTGTCCTCTCACAACGAATGCAGCTGTATGCTGTCTTTCAGATGGAAGGCCCTGGAAGGGAGTGTATGCTGCTGATTGGCTGGAATGTGTCTGCTGACTGTGAGGTGCAGGGTCAAGTTTCCTCAATGATAAAGTATAGGGGGCGAACCGAAAAGCGCATGTGTTCGCTGTCCGCTGCGAACGCGAACATGCCAAAATCGCAGAGAATAGTCCGCGCGCGAACTGTCCGCGACATCTCTGATACATCTATATTACTGCTAATTGGCTGATGGTGGCAAGACCCAAGTCAGGTAAACCTTTGAATCGGTAATTTTCTGATTTGAGAGTTTAATTAAAAAAAAGGAAATACATGAAAAAGAAAAACATGGTCCTTTAAGCTTTTAAATCTACATGCTTTATTATAAATACACATACATTTTAATACAGTGACGGCCAAAAGGGCAATGTGAGGATTTCTCAACTAAGAATATTATTTTACAGATTTATCTTTTTAGTATATAGACACTTCTGGAGGTATATCTAATGGACAGGAGGAAATAGCCATCATAACCTTTAAATGCATAGCCTCAGGGAGAGTAAGGAAGACAGGTGATGTGTAAGAACACTTCAAAAACATTATGAGGTTTAATAAAGTTCAGGAGGGAAGTCTTTTTCAGAAATGTGAAATATAAGAACAGGAGGTCATGATTTCAAATTAGAGGGTACAAGATTGATGGGCCACTGTAGACCAACATTTGTGTGCATTTTTAAAGAATATGTATTATACATTACAATAGTTTGAATTTTATTTGCATGGAAAATACATTATATTAATTTAAGAAAATTTACTTTAAGGTTTTGTCAGTAATAGATAAAAAAAAGACTTAATTGAGTGGTTCTGTAAAAAGAGATTCATTGTAAACATGTCAACTGGCAAATGAATGGGAATAAAAGCACAAAGCTGTTGTGATCCAGACCCCCATACGCCTCACTGCCACTCCATTTCCTGCAACTTGTAGGACAGAGTAGTAGAAAACAGCACCACACTGTTTCACTTTAATATAGCCTTTCTACACTGTAACCCACTTATTCTTCATATAAAAATACCTTTTGTAATGTTAAAAACATGATGTTTTAAATTGATGATAAGATTATTTGCACAATGGCCCTTTACGTATATTGTGAGAAAGCACTTCTTGGACTATATGGACTAAAGGGCCATATGGACTAAAAGGTTACCTGTTGGACATGCAAGATACTAGTTCACATGTCCAATGGGGAACCATTAAGACTCTTCAGAATACTCCAAGTGAAAGCTGTAGGGACAAATAAAATAATTCCCAGTATATGTGAGAGAGAGACAAGGGAAATGAGACATATACTGGAAGTAAGAGACAAAGTGAATGCGGCAGACAATAGGAGTAGAAATACAGTGGGTATGAGACACACTGGGAACAATAGGCAGGGGAAGATGAGAGAGAATGAGAGGGATAAACAAAGAGAGTGGAAACCTAGAGCAAGATCAGACAAACCAGAACAGTGAGACTAGTACAGGGAGAGAGAGACATTATAGTAGGGAAGATGGAGGTTTTTATGATGCACAAACCTTAAAAATCATATAACTGCCAATGACATGATAGCCAAATATTGGACAAGGTTTATTTTAGTATAATATATATATATATAAATATGTAAAAGCTGTATTTCTATAATGTCCGAGGAGCCAAAATGGCTATGTATATATGTTCATTTGGGTCCATAATTAATAAAACATTCTGAGCTTAGAATATAACTTGTAATGTCATCAGTGTAAACATTTATCCTAGGGAAAAAAATATGATCTTTAATATTAGCACTCAAAATACAAATTATGTTTCTCCCTCGAAATAATTCATTACTTGTGAGCACATCACTCATCAGTTGTGCCACACAAGATGCTCTCTCCAGACTTGATAATCATTGGGTAATTACTTTACAATGTCTTTTTCTCATACCTTTTGATTTTAGCTTTGATTAAAGGACTTGGTAATAGTCCCTTAGGAGGTATTGTTTTCAAATTGAACACTGTGTGCTATCTTTGTTCTGTATGCTGGACAGTAATTGAAGCTGTATACACATGATATAATATTGCATGCACCACCTACCTCTTGCCCAGCTGTCAGGCTATTAAGTTGAAAGTGAATAAAAGACTCTAATGGCAGACACTTGCCATTCATCAGCATCACAGACCATCAAATGTTATTTATGAGAATATGCCACCATGTAAAGCAGATGCACTCAGCCCTATTAAAAGAAGAGCATATGACAATAAACAGCAATAACAACTTTAAAATGTCATTTCCTGTCTTGTGCTGCTTTGTAAATGTATAAAATATAACTTTGTACATTTATATGTATATATTGTAAGTTGGAGTTTTCAGTTTGGCTTGGTGTTTTAGAGAAAGAACTGTGTACTTCTGAATTTAAGCTTAAAGACAGGGACATCCATTATTTTGCAATGTGTTAATATTGATTTGACTTGTACATAGTCTTTGTATAGCACTACAGAGTATGAGCCATATAGCAAATGCCCACAGCCAAATTTAACTGTGAGTGTTTTTTTTAAATAAATGTTTAGATGTATTCTATCGACTCCAGCTCTCAATTTACGTTTTTAAGCCTCCACTCGTAAGCCCTCCGTTTTTAAGTAGGATTTCTGGAGACATAATCATATGATCTAAAAATATTTAAGCAAGCTCGTAATTTACTTCTTAGACACGGCCAATAATCAATGAGTCTGTCATCATGACGTTAGTAAAACATGGATGTTAGACTTAAACTGCAATCAGAGGTTAAGAATTAATTAATGCCAACAAGTAATATTTGCCAATCATGCTTGCCATCCAGCAATGCAGCAATCAATAAAATGCATTAAAGTGTATGTTCTAGTCCATGTGGGTTTCATGACATGTATTAACGGCTTAGGTCCCGGGATCCATATTACACAAAAATAACATTAAAATATTTTTTTATTGCATATGTGTGGGTTTGAGACTGTTGCGCAATTAATTCTAATTTGCCTTTCCATGCTTATAAAGTACATTAGTGTTTTTATATTGCTGCTACAGCTACAATAACTGTATGAAAATGCCCTAGCAAGTCATATCCAGTACTCTAATTTTTGACAGAAACTTCAATTGTTATCTAATTTGTGACTTAGAGCAACGAGTCTAATAGAATATTGATTTTGTGTAACTTTAATTATTTAGCACTCATAATGTTTGAGCTGTGCTAAAACCAATGGAGTTCTAAGGCTGGTTTTGCCCGACCTGTAGTGATTGTGGGCGGGTTATTTGTAATTGGATTGCGAGTAACTAATAGTATATGTGGCAATATTAAGAGCTTGTGTAAATTTACGTATGGGGCAATAGAATAGGTCCTTATGTTGGCACATTACAATATATAAAGAAGTCTTCCACCTCTACAGAGCAGTAGTACTGAAAATTAATGGTACATTTGTGTTCTCTTTTTGAATGTCTAAAAATAGGTTGGGAACTTGGATGGGGACATGTAAATAAAGCAATGCATTTTCACTCTAAAATAAAAAATATATATTTTTTTTTTAAATATATATATATATATATATACTGATAATTACAAGTACATTTCAACAAAATATTTTATGTCAGGCCTTTAAAGGACCACTGTAGTTTTCTAAAAAATCATTCCATGCTCGTGAAAAATCTAACAAAATAACATTAGCAGACATGCAAGAGAGAAAAATAAAATCATGTTAGAGAAGATCTTATATTCACATGGCTCTGATTGAAACATGTGAAATTCCATCTTGGTCTGCTAGTCTGTCTGTAGCTTGAGGTGGGGGATTATCCCATGTGATCTTATTCTTTTATTGTATTGTCGATGGGCTATTTGAAGAAGATGTTTTTAAAAGAAGTGCATGCAGATCATATTTGCACCCATTGTTCCTCCCACTCCTCCAGGTTTCTAATCCTTTTACAAATAAAAGCAAAGTGTGCGTTATCAATAAAGGAAAATTGAACACAACTGTTAAAACTTAAGTCTGTAATTATTTATTTTAAACTGTAAAACATTTCCATTATCAAGTCAAGTTCTTCAAACAAAACAAACTATAAATATGACACTTTAGTGGTACTTAACATTAGTAGGTGAAAGCCAGGTTTGAAAGTGAACTGGAGCCAGATTCAACATGATCAGTGATGTATGAGCCACATTTTATGTTTTATAATCAGTCCTCTGCAGAAACGTATCGCATGTGAATATGAATATATGCTAATGATACAGAATTTAGCTTGAAGAGCAACATATATAGCTTTATTGTCTAGTATAGCAGTGGTTCTCAGCAGTCAGTCCCTGAGAATTAGAGAGATGAGGAGAACCTAGCACTTTAAACATACCACTGCCATTAGTTACAGTTATAGAGAGATTATTGATGAATGTATGTGCACTTAAAATGTACCCCTTTAAAATGATTGCAAATGATAATGCAGTGCTTCACATGTTATATGGATATTGAAAATGTTCTGGATCTCAAAAGTGGTCCCCACGATCATTGAAAGATAAATAACCAGCCCTCTTACCAAAAGAGCTGAGAAAAACACTGTTCTGAAATCCATTCTGTGTATTAGATCTACTCACTTAGACTATACTTAGACTATAAATAGGACATATATATATAGGCTTGGCTTCGCGAACAAATTTAAAAGGGGTGTCCACATTTATGGGCTCTTAGGTGGCTGAGGAGGCCATTGCAAGACAGGCCGACTCGACCACAGTGGTTGCACTGGAAAGTTTGTTATTGGTTGGGTGCTGTAGTGACACCATTTTGTCTATGTTTCCTCTTGTCCTCAATACCAGCCCTGCGTGTGGTGTTGAAAGTGGAGACAGCCTGGTGAATGGTACTTCTCCATGCCTTTCAGTTTGAAGCTAAGGCGGAGGCAGCGTTGATGAAAGAGCTCAAGAAGCCGTAGGTGGTGGCGGTAGGTAACCCAAGACTTGGAACCATACAGAAGGGGGGTCAGCACCACAGCTCCGTACACGTTGACCTTTGTGCACTTGTTCAGATGCTTGTTTTTCCAATAATTATATAACTTGCCAAATGCACAATTTGCCTTTGCCAGTCTGTTGTCAATTTCCTTGTCAACCTTTGCGTCTGAGGAGATGATGCAAACCAGGTAGGTAAACTGTTGGACTGTTTTCAGTTTAGCCTCACCAATAGTGATGTGAGGAGGACATTAATCTTCCTGAAGTGCGGCTGTTGGAGAACTTCAGTCTTCTTCAAACTGACTTCTAGACCGAAGAGCTTGGCAGCCTCGACGAACCAAGATGTAATTTGCTGCAAAGCTGCCGCCGTATGGTCATTCCACTGTCTTGGTGTGGTCCTTGAGGTTGAACAGACTGTCATCTGTGCGGAATCGGATGTAGAGTCCATCCTCAACATCAAGGTCTGTTGTGGCCCTTTGCAGCATCATACTGAAGAATAGCGTGAATAGAGTGGGTGCAAGAACACAGCCCTGCTTCACGCAGGTTGCTTAGTGGGAAGGGCTCAGATAGGTCATTATTGTGCCTAACTTGGCCATGCTGGTCTTCGTGTAGCTGGATGATTATGTTGAGGAACTTGGGAGGACATCCTATACGTTCCAGGATTTGCCACAAACCCATCCTGCTCACAATGTCGAATGCTTTGGTAAGGTCGACAAACGTCACATAAAGTCTCTTGTTCTGTTCTCTGCATTTCTCTTGGAGCTGCCTGAGAACAAAAAACATGTCAGTGGTCCTCCTGTTGGCTATAAAGCCACACTGACTTTAGGGGAGGAGTTCTTCTGTGATAGTGGGAACCAATCTGTTGAAGAGTACTCTTGCAAGGATTTTCCCTGCGATGAAAAGCAGTTATCCCCCGGTAATTGGAGTAGTCTGACTTTTCTCCCTTTTTCTTGTACAAGTTGATGATGATTGCATCACAAAGGTCCTGTGGCTGTTTGCCTTGGCGCCAGCAGCAAACAAAGAGATCATGGAGTTTAGTGTGAAGTGCTGGGCCCCCATGTTTCCAGATCTCAGCTGGGATCCTATCAACTTCTGCAGCCTTACCATTTTTTATGGTCTTTAGTCTGTCTTTCTGCTGGAAAACTGTATTGGTGATGGTGAGTTTCTGCTCAGTGCCCATTGTCATTGTAGTTTCCAACACCATGATTGCCAAGTACACCTTTCCAAGCTTCTGAATCCTTGCCTACTCTGGCATTGAAGTTGCCGAGGATGATGACCTTGTCGTCTGCAGGGACGTTTTGTACAGGATTGCGCATGTCAGTGTAAAACCTGTCCTTTTCTGCAGGATCAGCTTGAAGAGTTCGGGCATAAACACTGAAAATTGTAGCATGCTGTTTGTTTTGTGGGAGGCGCATAAAAATTATGCGGCCAGAGTGACCCTTTGGCAGTTTATCAAGTTTGGAGGCCATATGGTTCCTGACCATGAAGCCCACACCAGAGAGACATTTCTCATTTTCTGGCTTCACTGACCAGTAGAGGGTATAGCCTGTCACATGTTCCTGAAGGCTTCCTTCCTCTGGGAGGTGGACTTCACTGAGGGCAGCAATGTAAATAGCCAGCCTTGATAGTTCATGGGCTACTAGAGCAGTGCATCGTTCTGGGCGCTATCTGTGTGTCAAGCATAGTTCTGATGTTCCAAGATGCAAGTTTCAGTCCAGGTACACCATGTGAGGCAGGTGTAAGCCTTTTTTTTTTTACTGAATATTGACCCATCTTGGAGATGACTGTTGACCACTGCTAGCCAACTGGGTGAAGTAGAGACCAGCTTTCTTTAGGCCTCCTTTTCTAGGACCCTCTCCATGTGGAGCAAGCAGTGCTGTCCCTAGAGAAGGCTGCTTGGTCGTTCATGGTGCTGCCAAATTATGCCATTATCTCCTGGGTCAGCATCAGGCAACCCATACACCTAAACACCTGCATGCAGGATTGAAACTGCGGCTTGCAGTGACATCCTCCACTTGCCGTTTCGCCCCTTTCCCATCGCTCCAGGGCTTTAAAGTGTTGATTGTTCTAGATGTAGATGTGCCCCCTTGGACCTGTGCAATGGAGTTTTTAGGTGAGATGCAGTGTGCGCAATACTGGTTCCACCCTTTGCACTCGGGGTTCATCTGTCATGGCCTAGCAAGCTTGGACGGTGACAGTAAGGTCCTCGAGTCGTAGGTGGATGGCCTTACAGGGCTAACAAGCTGCATCTGCCCAGGTTTTAAATCAGAGTTTTCCTTCTTCTAGGATGGCTGCCAGCCAAGGGTAACAAGTCCTGCCTACCCATCTGGTTAACCGCCAGGACTTATATAGTTGTGCTCAAACATTTGCATACCCTGGCAGATATTGTGAAATGTTGGCATTTATTTTGAAAATGTGACAGATCATGCAAATACAATTATTTTATTGAAGGATAGGGATCATATGAAGCCATTTATTATCACATAGTTGTTTGGCACCTTTTTAAATCATAATGATAACAGAAATCACACAAATGGCCCTGATCAAAAGTTTACATACTCTTGTTACAGACACACAAGGTGACACACACAGGTTAAAATGGCAATTAAAGGCTAATTTCCCACACCTTTTGCTTTTTAAATTGCAATTAGTGTCTGTGTAGAACTAGTCAATGAGTTTGTTAGCTCTCACGTGGATGCACCGAGCAAGCTATTTACTGAGCCATGGGGAGCAAAAAAGACCTGTGTAACAAGGTAATGGAACTTCATAAAGATGGAAAAATATATAAAAAATATCCAAAGCCTTGAAAATGCCAGTAAGTACTGTTCAATCACTTATTAAGAAGTGGAAAATTTGGGGATCTCTTGATACCAAGCAAAGGTCAGGTAGACCAAGAAATATTTCAGTCACAACTGCCAGAACAATTGTTTGGAATATAAAGAAAAATCCACAGGTAACCTCAGGAGAAATAAATACAGGCTGCTCTGAAAAAGATGGTGTGGTTGTTTCAAGGAGCAAAATACGACGATACCTGAACATAAATGAGCTACATGATTGAGATGCCAGAAAGAAGCCTTTACTGCACCATTGCCACAAAATAGCCTGGTTCCAATATGCCCGACAACACCTTGACATGCTTCACAGCTTCTGCCACACTGTAATTTGGAATTATGAGATCAAAATATGGCTTTATGGTCACAACCATAAGCGCTATGTGAAGCATGATGGTGGCTCACTGATGTTTTGGGGGCTGCAAGCTCTTAAGGCACGGGAATCTTGTGAAAACTGGTGGCAAGATGAATGCAGCATGTTATCAGAAAATACTCACAGACAATTGGCATTCTTTTGCACAAAGGCTGTGCATGGGACGCTTTTGGACTTTCCAGCATGACAATGACCCTAAGCACAATGCCAAGTTGATCCTCCAGTGGTTACAGCAGAAAAAGGTGAAGGTTGTGGAGTGACCTTAATATAATTGAGCCACTCTGGGGAGATTATAACTATAATATATATATATATATATATATATATATATATATATATATATATATATATATATATATATATATATACACATATTTGTTTTCTTCTTTTTTAAATGATTACATGGGCACCCACCCCAGCCTCTCCTTTCCCCCGCCATCCTTGCCCCTCCCCTCAGCCCCCTTGGCCTTCACTCTTCTCTGCCTCCCATCCTGAATGACATCACGTCAGTTGAGATTCCCTGTACCTGTCAGATGACGCGCCGGCAGGTAGAGAAGTGAGAAGCTGTTGAGGCTGATGTGGAATGAAGCGGGGAGGAGGCAGAGATGATGGGGGCTTGGAGAAGCTGTGGTGGGGGCCTCCAGAACCATTTAAAAAGAAAAACATTTAATAAAAATGTCTAAGCACCCCCGACCCCCAGAGCTGGGCCCGGTGCATTTCATGGAATGCTCTGACAGTATTTCTGCCCCTGTTTTTGATAATATTTCATCAAGTGAAATTAAGTATTTAACTCCATTTAGGGATTGAGAAAAAAACTAACAAAATACTATATTGTATCCCATTGAGATTGCTTAATTACAAGATTCAACAGTGATTATGCACCTGCTACATGGTTATAAACATGGTTATCCATGTTTAATTTAAAAGGTAGCACATTTTTGTTACATTGCTTCAGTTATTGTGTAACTGTTACATGGTTATAACTCAATCCAAGCTATAATTAAAAGCAGCACATCAATGTCATGTTGTTTCCATTTGTCTCTTTCCTTGTAGCATAAATACACTGATTTATCTTTTAGGCAATGTAAATCATATATCTCTTATGCTGCAACTACTCTTAACTCTGCAGTGTCTACACATTATATTATTATTTGTTTGCATTTATGATCTGTTTATAAAATATATATATATATATATATATATATATATATATATATATATATATATATATATATATATAAGTTTGAGAAAAAAACCATTAATTTCATGAAAGAAGGGAAGATCAATACTGGGTACCTTTAAGGTAAAAAACATTCACTTCTCATAGTAAACCAGCAACTGGAAAAATAGCAGTTCATAGTGTAAGTGCATACAAAATGTAATGGTAGACCAAGAAAGATTCTTTAAGCTTTGCATGGGCTGCAGTGGTGATATACTTCAGAGTAAATAGATACCATAACTTTCCCTGCAAAGTATAATGGATGTGGGGTATTTAGCAAACAAAACACAATCTATTACACATTTTGAGTATCATGCATATAACATTATAGTAAATTGAATATAATATTATAATACAATGCATATCACCAAAAGTGACTGGAGGAAAATTGGGTCAGAATGCATGGTTGAGATGTTTACCTTATTATATAAGAAATGTTGCATGCTCATTTTCATTGTTGACCATAAAAACATGCCATGATTTTCACTGTGGCATATGAGGGAAAACATCTCACTGTTTATGTATCAGTGGCTGTGCTAGGCTATGATAGTTAAATAGAAACTGATTAACTAGCATAGCTCATGCGTAGAAACAGGAAGTGAGTAGGTGGAGTTTGAAGTCAACAATCTGCCAGTTTGTTGACGTATTCCATCTTAGGGCTTGATTACATAGTTCCCGTTGGAAATCTTATCATTAGTAACCCCACGTAACCCCTAATTTAGCCATTACATTGTGCATTTTACGAAACCCTTATGTGTAAAGCCTGGGTAATGATATGTCCCCTGCTCTATATTTTTACTTAAAGTGCAATTACATGGTTTCTGTAAGAAATGTACCCAAATGCTACTTGTTCTTGCAGTGAGCCTAAACCCGACATGTAAAAGCAATAGCTAAACTCCTACCAAGAACTGTTACATAACAGCCTCAAGGCAATTAAAGTGATATCCTTCCTCACACCAATTGCAGTAGGGTAGTGGTTAAAAAGAAATAAAAATGAGAATGTGGCCCGGGTTTGTGACCCTTTCGCATTTGCCCTGTTACCCGTTATACTTATAATGAGCCTCAGTGTCCCCCTTGACACTGGGGGCCATTGTGCTCCCTCTTTCCCACTCCTTATTCTTTGGGATGGGGCTTATTAACACCTTGTAAATCCCCTTACCTACCCCCACCCACAATAAATCAATAATAAATGCCCCATGGGGTTAACAATGGACCCTCCTAGTCCCTATCTACTATGGGATCCCTTATGTACCCCAAAGAGCACCATCACTATCATCAGCCACCATGGGGTAGATTTTACATAGGGGACAAGGGGGTCTATAGGGACTAATATAATGTGACGTTAAGAACCCTGAGTCCGTAAGAAACCCATTGATGATAAGGACTATGGGTCTCTATTGGTACCCCATTAGTAAAGGGAGAGCTACCAATGGTGCAAGGCCCTGCCTTGGAGGGGCCCAGTGCTATCCTCCTAATCCAACCTACCGTGGCTGCCGTGGCCCTCTGCGGACCTCCTCCTGCCCCCTCGGCCCTCCCTCTTCCCTTTTGCGGCCCTCCCTCGGCTACCTCGGACCCCCTGTGGCTCTCCCGCAGCCTGCCCAGCCCTCTCTGGGCCCTCCTTTGGCCCCTGTGGCTCTCCTGTGGCCCTTGCGCAGCTCCATGTAGACTCCCTCAGCCCCCGTGGGTGTGTGTGTATATATTTCTATATTTACTGTACTACTGTACGGTGGAGGGCTTCTATCCCTCTTTTGCCCACCATATTATAAATGATTGTTGTGGTGAACTACCTACTCATAATTTCCACAACACTGGCTGAGATCCCGCTCCATGCTAATGATAGCCAGTAAGCTTGAAACAGCTGTACATGGATTGGATACTCAGCCTGTGTTTATTCCAACCTTGGCTTTGCATTAAAGTTGTGTAATAATACAGCATGCATAAACTTAAAGGAAGCCATGTTTGATAATGGCTACGGAATGAAGAGCGAGGCATTTGTTGCCACATTTGTGTGTCCCAGCTAAACTTTCCCAGAATGCAGTGTAATAACTCTTTTTCTCGGAACTCTGAGCTGGAAGCAGGTTTTTTAACTTGCTTTAGACATTCAAATGTGAACACAGATGTACTATTTATTTACTATATATATATATATGTGTGTGAGTATATATATATATGTGTGTGTAGATGTAACGCACATACGTATATATATATATATATATATATATATATATATATAAATATATATAGATATAAAGATATATATTTATTTATATATATATATATATATATATATATATATATATATATATATATTTATATATATATATTTATATATATATATTATACATATGTATGTGTATATACGGTATATATATATATATATATATATATATACTATGTGAGTTGATGTTGGGGGAATACGGAAAGTGCCCCAAAAAATGTGCCCCCCCCCCTGCTGATATTGAATGTTTGTCCACTGACAGGTGTATTTTAACAGTGAGAGACAGAATAACAAAAAAAAAAAAAACGCATGTCAAAAAAGTTAGAAATTGATTTGCAGGTCAATGAGTGAAATAACCCTTGTTGGCAATCACTGAGATCAGAAGTTTCTTGTAGTTGACCGCCAGGTTTGCACACATCTCAGGAGGGATTTTGTCCCACTCCTCTTTGTAGATCCTCTCCAAGTCATTAAGGTTTTGAGGCTGATGTTTTTTTAACTCGAACCTTCAGCTTCCTCCACAGATTTTCTATGGGATTAAGGTCTGGAGACTGGCTAGGCCACTCCAGGACCTTAATGTGCTTCTTCTTCAGCCACTCCTTTGTTGCCTTGGCTGTGAGTTTTGAGTCATTGTCATGCTGGAATAACCATCCATGACTCATTTCCAATGCCCTGGCTGAGGGAAGGAGGTTCTCACTCAAGATTTGACGGTATATGGCCAAGTCCATCGTCAATTTGATGCGATGCAGTTGTCCATTCCCCTTAGCAGAAAAACACCCCCAAAGCATAATGTGCTTTGGGTCATAGGCAGCATTCCTCCTCCTCCAAATACGGTGAGTTGAGTTGATGCCAAAGAACTGGATTTTGGTTGCATCTGACCACAATACTTTCATCCAGTTCTCATCTGAATCATTCAGATGTTCATTGGCGAACTTCAGACGGGCCTGTACATGTGCTTTCTTGAGCAGGGGGACCTTGCAGGCACTGCAGGATTTCAGTCCTTCACGGCGTAGTGTGTTACCAATTTTTTTTTGGGTGACTATGGTCCCAGGTGCCTTGAGATTATTAACAAGATCCACTTGTGTAGGTCTGGGCTGATTCCTCACCATCCTCATGATCATTAAAACTCCACAAGGTGAGATCTTGCATGGAGCACCAGACCGAGGGAGACTGACAGTTATTTTGTGTTTCTTCCATTTGCAAATAATTGCAGCAACTGTTGCCACCTTCTCACCAAGCTGCTTGGCGATGGTCTTGTAGCCCAACCCAGCCTTGCGTAGGTCTACAATCTTGTCCCTGACATCCTTGGACAGCTCTTTGGTCTTGGCCACGGTGGAGAATTTGGAATCTGATTGATTGCTTCTGTGGAGAGGTGTCTTTTATACAGGTAACGAGCTGAGCTTAGGAGCACTCCCTTTAAGAGAGTGCTCCTAATCTCAGCTCATTACCTGTATAAAAGACACCTGGGAGTCAGAAATCATGCTGATTAATAGGGGATCAAATACTCAGCAATTGAATAGCAATTTGCAATTTTAGCCATTGTAACTCTTGCGGAATTGATAGTTCAAAGGCTTCGGGAGGCTGTAAAGACGTCAGTTTACTTGCGGTCTCACTTACAGACTACAGTAACTTGCGATAGCTCAATTAGATCGGGCTCTACATTTTTTAATTATAATTTCTGACTAAAGCTTTGTTTTGGTGCTGTTAGCACACATATTTTAATGTTATTTATTGATGAACTAAAAAATAGATTTAACATGAGAGTGGTTACAATGGCCCATTAAGCATATACCCAAAATATCTCACAATCTCTTACTGTAACGGTTGAATTACTACTGTAAGTAAGTTCATATAGGTAAACTGCAAGTGACTATATAGGTTGTTCTGTATGCATATGCTTTTATTAATGCATGATGTTTCATTTCATATACAGTGGTGCAATGTTTCCATTTTATTTTATAGATAATGACAATAATGTTATGTTTGAATCATTAAACATTGGATAGAGTAAATTAAGTATATTTGTATTTTAGCTTGGTATTTTGCACTCAAGATCCTAAACCATTTTTATTTTTATATTACAGTACAATCCACGTAGCTTGGGATGTCCTCTCAATGATATCTATAGAAAATCCAAACCATTCCTCATACTAGCCTTTCTTTGCCACAACTATTTCACTTTCCTATGGGGAACTGTAAATAGGATGGTATACCCTTTCCTCACCTTGTCACCCTTAATAGACGGTCATGACCATCCTAATAAATCTGCATGGAGATGACAGCCAGACTGAAGACTTTCACAGAGGCAGCTTAAAGACCTCTAAGTGATCTTTCTTCTGTTTCTTCAATCTGAGTTCCTCTGTAAAACATTGGCACCATTACATTAAATAAGTAAACATTACAAATAAAGACAACCAATAAAAGTTATATTTTATGAGATTCATTTGAAGGTGTGCCAAAACAGAAGTATTTTTCTTGTTTCTAAGTTTATATGTAAATATAAAATTTGGTGTGCACCCTTCTCTTTATATAATTAAAGGGGCGAGTCCACTTGGCACCCTTGCATCCCATTTAAGCATAAATATGATAAATAGGAAATACTGGTGTATTACTTGCTAAAAAATGTGTTCATAGTATGTTGTTTTATCCATAGTGTAATACACATTTACAAAAGCAGTATAATTATAAGTCATATTAAATATTTGGCTTCTTACAGTAAATCAGAAACAAATTTCAAAGTATAGAATGTGGTGTGGTTAGTTACCAAAGTGGTGCAGTTGGCTAGAAGCCTTGCCTGTTACCACCAAGGTGCCAGTGGTGGTGCAGAGTGAATTGGTCTGTCTACTGTTATTGGGATCGGTGGTGTGGGTAGAAGGGGCAGTGTGAATATTACTGTATGCATTGCCTCACCACCCACTCAAAATCTTCTTGTGTTGTTACTATTATTGTATGCACTTGGGGCATTTGGGGGAGCTTGTGAGTGAAAAACACTATACGTGAACCTATATGCTATACTGTCTAAACCTGAAGGGACCTTTAGTTTCACCAGGACTTCTTGAAATGTTATTATTCACATATTTCCATAATTATCAGAGCATAACTGTATTATTATGTTTTATTTGTTTTCTAATAAAAGTTCATTCATATTTCCTAGTCTAACATCTAACTTGACTGTATGAATGTATGATTTATATTATTATAGAAGCTGTGAGTTAATTTAGTATAATTTCCTGAAACATATATTAGACATTAATATATATCTTGGAATAGGTTAGATAAGTGTATCTCAAGATACTTTCATTGTGTAGGCTTGTGTTACTAATGCTAAACACACTAATGAATACAAATTAAATTATACATTAAATTCTAGCATCACTTAATGACAAAAACAGAGAAAGAAAAATAGCTGGAAATTCTTTGACACCTAGACAAGACAGTAATGATGTTGCTGTTTATTGAGACAACTGAACAAACAGGACAAGGAAGTCATGGAATGCAGATGAGTTTGTGACCTCAGCATGAGAACCGAACAATTTATATCTAAAACATGGAATGTTTACAAAGTGGTTTGTAATTAGTAACGAGGCAATAGAAATCTCAATGCAGGGTAATCTAACAAAAACATGTCCATTAATAGCTTCAGTTTAGAAGAGACTTCTACTCTATCAGTCTGTGTCTACATGTATAGACCATTCTGAAGATGTTTAATGGGTTCCATACAATATAATGCCCTGGTATTTATCAGCCTTATTAAAATGCGATTCGGCAAATGTAATAGTGATCTATATAAGCAAATAGATTATTTTTTACAGAAGTTTTAAATTAGTGAACTTCTATCCAACAGCAAAGTCTTCACTAACTAAAAACTTCTGTAAAAAAATATGCTGTGTGCTTAAATAGAGCCCTTTTAAATTTGCCGAATCCCAATTTAATAAGGCTGTAAATGTTCATATTAGATAATAAAAACACCTGAAAATATTTTCTGTTGACTTTGTTTCAATTTCTGATTTCTATATGGTCATTAATGTTTTTTTTCTCAATATTTAAGCATTCCAAAACCATAAAAGGAAAGTTAAATGACCATTGTAAATCCAGAAAAAAAGGCCCTTATATCTGAAGTAACAACCTAACAACATTAGTAGTTGTGTAAGTTATGGTTAGAAAAGTATATTTTGGGCAAAATCTGATTTTTTTTAAGACTGTTCGGATAGATGAATTCATTCTGACTTTGTTACAACACTTACTGAGAGCTGGATCATGAGGGTGTGTTTTTCTTACCACAACCCTTATCCCTCACAGGACCAAATGCATACGTCTTGCATCAGTACTTTTTCACTTCAATATACAATTACTCTTTACTGCAGGCTTCCATATTATTTCCTAAATATGCTTCTAACTGCTTCTGTCTCAACAGGGTGTGTCATGATCATTACATTAGACCTAATCAATCCATTGGCGTTTTTTATATGCCACATTCCCACTGTGCACATACAAACTTGTGTATCAAAGGTCTCCTCGTACCTCACGAAGTAGAGTATTGGAAACTAAAATGGTAAATTCTAATGCAGCATAATTGCATACAACATAATAAATTAAAGGCTTTATTATAAAGGGTTTTTTACATTCTATATACATGTTGCTTATTTTTTTAAGTGTATTTTTTCAAAAAATTACTGAAAAGTCTGACCACAGAGGTCCTTTAAGTGACAATACAATTTGTATGTTTTTGGAATTATTTTTTATTTATTACAGTGTGTTTGTACAATTTATTTAGAGTTTCTAATAGTATTACAGTCCAACAGGGAAAACATGTTGGTTGCATTATATTGACAAGATTATTGTATATAGAAATTAGTACATTAAAGGCAATATTTATTTGTTTTTACACTCTAAAAACATATTCCCATTATCAAGCCTTGTTATTTGAAAGTGTACACTAAAAATATGGGACTTTAGTGATTCTTTAAAGGGATTCTTTAACTAACATTTTGTTTATATAATTAATTTCACCCCCTCAATGCAATTATCATATAAAAATTACATTTGATTTCCTAAGGAGTCTTCAAGTAACAGTTTGTCACCTTCTGGGACAGCCCCCACCCCCCATTCCTGTTCCCTCTTATGCATAGTACCATGTCTCACAGCTATGACCTAAGGTCACACCCAGATGGTGTGGCTTCACAATAGCAGTGTAAAGCTGCTGCATGCAAACACACAGAATACCACTGTGCAACAGTATTTTAATGGTAGTATGAAGCCACACCTTCTGGCTATGGCCTTAAGTCATAGCCATGAAACATGGCACCATGCATAATAAAACAGGAAGTGAGGGGGGGGCGGTGAAAATGGTTACTCCTGTAGATTCTTGTGTGAAGTGTCCATTTTATGTACATTTCATTTGACAATTACTATGAGGCGTATATCATTGATTAACCTAGATAAAAATATTTTGTTTGCTTAAAGGATGGTTTGGGAACCATTTGGGTGGAATCCCTGTTGAAAATCACTGGTTTATGCAGTAAGATTTCAGAATCTATTTACACACTATAATAATGATGTATCACTACTTGTGTCAAATCCCTGTTGTTTAATGAGATCAGTAATGGATTTAAGGATTTTCCCAGAACCAGCAATAAAACATTTATTGGTGGGGAGATTTTGTAACATCTAATGTAAAATGACATCTCTTTACAGCCTGTCCTCTCTCAGCAGGACACACATGTTTTCATGAGTAGATCAGCAGATGCAGTCGGGGTGACCAGCTGTTTTCTGTATGATCTATGCTGATAAGGTTGTAAAGCTTATGCGGCTACTGACATTACACTGTCTTATAATAAAAAAAGGAACACACATGGAGGCTGCTATGATCCTAATACAGATGTAGGCACAGCCATTGTACTCTGCATTCTATAGTCTCCTACAACTGGTTGTAAAAACAAACTCATTTATCATTCAACTTGTGCAGCATGTAGACCATTTTTACACAGAAACTTCATTTTTCATTTCATGACTTCTAACTACAAATTCATTGAGCTTATGGTGCGTAAAAGTGTGAGATAAGTCCTCCATTGTACGTTTGCATGTCTAAAAACAAGTTAATACACTTGCAGAGCGGACATTGACAATGTCATCTCCTATTGCCTCTGCCTCACGAAACACTGCATGCACATCTGGTAGTTCTCTGTACATATAATTTTGGAGCCCAGCGTGGAGGATCTTAAGCATTACTCTTGGAGAATAATCATTCTCCAGTCCACTGGCCACTGTGGAATTTTCAAAGTTTGTTGGCATAATGCTAGCAAAACTTTCACAGTGTGATCTTGCAGGATTTTGAACAGTTCAGCTGGCATTTTATAATGTTCTGCATCTGTCTTATCAGCAGGGCAATCTAGGGCCCATTTCACTTCACTCTTTAAGATGTTTGGCTTCAGCTCTTTGGACAAACTATTGAAGTTCTCAGTGCTGTTGAGATCCTTCCTCTATAGATCTTCTGTGTATTACTACCACCTCTTCTATAATCAGATCTGTTTCTGTTGAGTCCCTACCATTTTTGTCTATTATCACACCCACTTTGGCATGAAAGGGTATTTTAAAATTCACAGTTTTCTTGAAGCAATTTCTTGCCATACCCTTTCTGTTATCTTCATCTATCTATTTACATTGCTCATTATCGAATGTCTCTGTCACTTCTTGTTATCTTCTGGAATTCCGCATTTAATTGGGCAAATATTTTCCTATATCCACTACATTTCACTTTCCTTCTTTCTTGGACTACTTTCAAAGCCTCATCAGATTGCTGTCCAATTTGCCTTCTTATTTTTTTATTTTATTTTGGGGATATTTTTTGTCACTGTTTTCTGGACAATGTGACAAACTTCTGTCCAAAGTTGTTGAGGCATTCCATCTACCATATCTAGTATCTTAAAACTATTATTTACCACCACTGAATGTTCAATGGGGATATTACTTATTTTGCATCTTCTTGGTCTGATGATTTTCCTCAGTTTAATTCTGTACTTTGCCATAAGAAGCACATGATCACAGCTGCATTTGGCTTCCGGACTTTTTGCTGACTGTATAGAGCAGAGAATGATATATTTAATGACAGATGAAGACGTTTTTCTGGGCAGTTGTTCTCCCACTGTTTGAACACCTGATAGGGGTAGAGAAGAACATCTGCTGAAGTCCAAAACACAATTCTTCAACTGTAAGTTTTAAAAGCTGCATTGAATGTTCTTCTCTACAAATACTGATTTTGTTGCCAACAGTTTTAAAATAAACACAATAAACCCTACTGTAAGAATACTACAGTGGCCCTTTAACAGGTATAGAGTAACCCATTACAGAATTCCAGGCTCACTATGTCTATGTATACCACTGATGAAGGTGTATGTCTTGCTGTTTCTCCAAGCAGAAGGGACTTGTCTATCATTTCAGGCTTGGCCTGTCCTTTTTAATGGAGGAAGATAGATATATTCTACAGGAAAGTTCTTCCTTGTTTGTGATAATATCATTAATAACTCTCTAATAAGTTAAGTATGCATGTAAATTCTCCATGTTAGATTTTTAGGTTGTCCCCTCTTATTACATTAAAGGATATTGCCTCTCTGTTATACAACCGAGTTATACAGACATGTAAATACACATCTAAACTGATGGCAATACGTTTATGGTAATAAAAGCTAGGCTATTTTATATTAAAGGCACATTTTAAAGGGAACATTTCACCTAAATAATAATTATTTGCTACAGAATATTTAAACTAACTCCAAGAAGAGGTTGTTTGAATAATGCTCTTATATTTATATACTGAAAAACATTCTAATAATATTAATCTTCTTTAAATATGTTCAGATGATTAACACCAATGAAGCTCATAAATCCATTAGGGTATTTTAAACAGATGTTGGGTAAAAACACACAGATGTAGAAATGAAACAGATAAAACAAAGAAACTTCTTGTGAAATATTTTGTGGCGCCATTTGGATTTGCTGGATGGTTCACTGCAAATTTGTAGGATTGAGGATATGAACTGAACCAAACACAAACTTATAAAATGTGTTGCTAAAGGAAAGTGGCAGGGGATTTGGAATGTTATTTAGAGACTATTTTATACATATAGATAAAACAAATTTTCCAAATATGAGACAATATATTTATTCAAAACTGCCATTTTGCTATACTCTGATAAAGTAAAGGACTACATACATACATAACGTCATGCACAAAAGTTGTTTACCGTTTACAGAAAATATTCCATGACCCAGGATTTGTCAACTGGCCGGGGAATAAATATAAAAGTTGTATCTGTTTGCCAAGGGTTATTGGCCAGTAACAAGTTTTCTGTTGTATTCATTGCGTTAGGTTACGGAATACTGGCTCATCTCAAGGCTGGTATATGTTTCTCCATTGACTGCTCAGTATGAGTAGGATTCCTGATTCTGCACATTTACGAGGAACATTAAAGAATGGCTGTAGTTTGACAAACGCTTCACATGCTTGTGAATTATGTTACGAAATAAAAACAGGTATGCAAGATAATTTGTTTTTTTTTGTCAATAATGTCATGGGTGATTCAATCTTGGACCTCTGGTCTGTTTGGAGTTTGAGAGCGGCAGCTATTTTGTGAGGAGTATTTAGTTCTATTGTCAAGGAGCTATTTGAAGAATACATTTTAACATATGTGAATATAGATCGTATATGCATCCATTGTGCCCCCCAATCCTTCCAAGTTTCGAATCATTTTACTGACAAAAAAAAAAATGTCCATCATCATCGATGACAAATGTAATACAATAGGTACAAATTTAAGGATGTCATTATTTATTTTAAACAGCTTAAAAAACAGTTTGTCTATTACCAAGTCAAGTACTTTAGTAAAGCAAACTATAAATATTACTATTCATTGGTACTTTAAATGGGATGTGGAGATGCCTCTGATTTTGGTAACCATTGTTTGAAAATACTGCACTATTAAGAAGAAGGTTCTTAAATCTTAAGTACATAAACAAGAAATACAGTTTTATTAGGTATATCCTTTTTCCATGTGACTTTCCTGTAATACTGTCCTATTTTGTCTGCATTTTCAAAGTTTTTTTTTTCCATTTAGCAGGTGTGGCTGTATTCTCTAGAATCGTGACAAATTGGTAATTTTGTCATGGCTTTCAATTAGAATGAGATTGACATTTTTGTGTGGGAACAGATCTGTATCAGGGCAAAGCCATGTGTGCCACGTATCCTTACATAATATTGGGCAAATTGGTGTAATGTACAAAAGTTATTAACATTGCATAAACTCTGTCTAAATCTCAAATTCTCTCTATGACTTGGTGTAGTGTTCACAATCAATGGTTTGAGAGATACCAAGAAAAGGGGAATAACAATCAACGTGGACTTTAGTGTACTTATTTTTTTCACAGTAAAAAATCAGAAATGGCAAATAAAAAAAATAAAAAATATATATATATATATGTATATACAAGAAGTAAGAGAAAAGCAGCATTATGGCAATATACATTTTATAGAAAATGTGAGGGCTAGTAACTAAATTAGAAAGAGTGAAAGAACCGCGTACAGTATATCCTGAAGTACATACTGTTTAAAAATATTATAGTAGCTTAAAGAAAGGTAATACCCACTATAAGCTGATCTTAAAGGGACTATTTAAGCATTGTTTTGTATTTAAATGTTTTTGCTAGATAACTTCAGTAAGTGTAGTCTCCCTTTTAATTATAATTTAAAATGCTTCTTTTTAAGAAGTCTCAAGATTAACAGTTTCTCGACATCTCAAGCCTTCCTTTTTAATCCTGTTCACTTTCATGCAAAATACCATATTTCACATCTGGGACCTAAGCCAGGGGCACAAGGGGCTTCATATAACCAGTGTAATGCTGCTGAAGCAGACACATACGTGCATCACTTCTTCGGGAGCATGAGATATTATAAGTGTAAAGCCCCTCCCTTTAGTTAAGTAACCTTTTAAAAAAAAAAAATAATAATCTATAGAGTGCCTTCTGTATTTTCCAACAACTGTTTGCTTTTTAATATGTATTAATATTATATTAATATGGTTATTACAGTTTCTGGCTGTTTCTTTCTTCTTTGTTCTTAACAAGGCACATTTACTAATGCAGCTATTGAGAGGGTACTTTGTTACATATCATTTTTTTAGAGCTCTGACAGTTTGTAGATTTATTAGTGTATCTTACTGGTATATTTTGTAAATAGCAGTTGACAAATTGGGCCACTATTCACTTGAGCAATTGTAAGTTACCGGAGCCCATAATGGATCCTGTAAACTAATTTACTATTCAATTGTCGTCTTTTCGCTACCCGCAAACAATTTGTGGGTTAGAGGCTCAAAATCGCAGCGATTGTTAAAATCGTAACTGCGACCCATCTAAGCCTTTGATCTTTCAAGCCCGTAAATGTTACAATTGCAAATTGCTATTCAATTGCTATAATTCCTCAAGCCCGCAAATGTTTTCACACCCATAAATGGCAAATGTAGAAGAAAATCCTAAGGATACCATATAGGACTCGCAAGGGGATTAAACACCTGATCGCATATCAGACCTCTAAACGCTAATTGATTGATGTTTTATCGCCATGTTTTACTGACGTAATGATGACGGTCTCATTTACTATTGGCTGTTTCTAAATTGGTAGTTACGGCCTTGATTAATTGATCATGATTACGCTCTGAAATGCTACTTATTGCATTGTTTATGGGTTTGGCTCTCGGCCTCTAAATTGCAGGCTTGTTCAATTGAATCACACTGAAAATGTAGCATATTTGCTTGCAATTGAATAGGGGCCATAATATTGTGGAAAAGGTAGTTTTGTTTTACTGCAAAAGCACAAAGCAAACTTACCAATGGTATTACCTATATTACAAATGTTAATTGTGCCACTCAGTCGTGTCTGACTTTCCGTGACCTCATGGATAACACACCATGATGATCTTGTGGGTTGCCAGTTCCTTCTACAGTGGGCCACAGCATACCGCTCCTGGTATTCCCAGGTGGTCTCCCATTCCAGTACTGACCAGTGTGACCTTTTGGTTCCCTGGCTGGATTTAAACCCAGGATGCTGTGGTGAAAGCACTTGCAGCTTAACCACTGTTCCACCAGGGAACCCATTATAAACTATAGTAGTAAAATAAAATGTCACTGCTATGCATGTCATCTACACGATATATGTCCACCTTACACCATCTCCTTGCCGTACAATAAGTGTACAATTTATTTTTTTGCATAGAAAACTGAGCTGGAGCCACTGAGGAAGCTATCCACATCATCTCAGTTCCAAGATCACCTGGCCTATGCACTTACCCCTAGCAAAATGCATGGCTTCTCCTTAGCCTGGAATATATCTGAACCTGGATATCAATAATAATCTTTGATCTTGCTGCTATTTCTCACCATTACAGTTCACCTCAAATCCATTCACCTCATCATGTTAACGTGGCATTTATGATATTGAAGCCCAGCCCTCATATTCCTCTCCACTGATTTACCATCTCTAATAATTGCAGATTTCAATTGCAACGCTGATTACACCATTCTATGTTGGGCCTCCTACTTCTTCTCCCTCAACACTCTCATGATCAGCCACTACTTTTACTTGGTGTTCAGCAAGAACTGTGCTCTCTCTGATTTCTCCATTTCACATTTTCCTTTATCAGACCACCACTTTATCTAATTTTTACTTTCCCAGAAACACTCTTCCTCTCCTTGGGCCTCATTCAATTTGGGGATGTTACTAGCAAGGACCTTCCCGATATGCTACTTTTCAGCTGCGTGCTTGAGTAGCTCGACTTTTACTTAGCTATTCAATTGGCCGGGCCCGCAAGTTTGTCCCCCTTCCCGATAATCGCAAACCATGCCCTCGGAAGTAAGGATTTGCAGGCTTGAACATGATCACGGCCGCAAGCCCTTAACCCCAGTCTGAAGCAGCCAGTCGCAATGGAGCCTGTCATCAATTCGGGCTCCATATGCGATCAGACCCACAAACCAACCCCATGATGCAGGGGTCCCAATCGCGACCCCTGCAGCATTTAAAAATTTTAAATTCCGCGCGGCAGGTCCATGCCGCGGGGGTACAGTAAGTACCCAGCGGCAACTAACATTAACCCCCACATGCTGCCAGGTCCCTATCGGGCCCCCCGGAGGGTCCCCACATTAACCCTTGCAGCATAGGTCCCGATTGAGACCCCCGCTGCATTACAATTCAAATGTCCTGTCGCAGGTAATTAAAGGACCCGCGCTAAATAAAACAATGAACCCCTGCCACGGGGGTACTATAAGTAACCCTGACGGCACCTAAAATTAACACCATCACTCATAGGGGTCAATATAGACCCTCATGAGGCTAAAATTAACCCCCTCAGTCCAATAGGTGTCTATGAAGACCCCTAGAGGACACTATGAACCCCTATATTAACACTATAAGTGCTATGAGGGTCCTCCAGGAGCCTCATGACACACTGTCTAAACACTACACTAAACTATTAACCCTAACTATACACCATTAAACCAGTAACCCTAACTGTACCTAATAATCCCCTACCATAGTAACCTCTACCTTACATTATTAACCCCTAACCTACCCTATACCATTCTATTAACCCCATCTAACTAATTAACCCTATTTAACCCTTACCATACCTAACTAATCCTAGCGTCAACCACTGAACCCCATCTAGACCTATTTAACCCTATCTAGACCTATATAACTCTATCTAGTCCTATTTAACCCCATCTAGTCCTTTTTAACCCTAACTGGGCCTATTTAACCCATCTAGACCTATTTAACCCTATCTAGTCCTATTTAACACCATCTAGTCTTTTGTAACCCTAACTGGGCCTAATCTAGACCCATTTTAACCCTAACTGGGCCTGTCGAACTCCATCTAGTCCTATTTAAGCCTATCTAGTTCTTTTTAAACACATCTAGACCTATTTAACCATATCTAGACCTATTTAACCCCTTCTAGATCTATTTAACCCCATCTCATCCTATTTAACCCCATCTATACCTGTTTAACCCTATCTAGTATATTTAACCCCATCTAGTCCTATTTAACTCTATCTAGTGCTATTTAACACTAACTGTGCCTATTTGACCCCATCTAGTCACATTTAACCATAACAATCTATTTAATCCCAAATGTACCCAGCAAACCCCTATCCTATAAACCCCCTCCTACCCTTCCCAAGTAACCCCTACACTACCTACCCAACTCCTACCCTCCCTTATTAACCCCTCCACACTATTAACCCCCTCCACACTATTAAACTCCTTCTACCCTATTAACCCTCCCTCTACCCTATTAACCCTTTCAGCTCCTACCTAACCCCCTAATAAACTCCCTAGCACCATACTAATCACACATAATAAAAAGACTAAACACAAAAAATAAGAAAACCTATATTACACAAAATAAAAAAAAGAACATTACTGAAAATAAAAAAAGAACATTACATAAAATGAAAAAAGGAACATTGCAGAAAATAAAAAACTACAACCTAAAATAAATACTATAAATCACTATTACAATAAAATAAAAAAAACACACCCAGCAATAAAAAAAGGTAAATTATACCACTTACCTTGCCCAAATGTCCCACGAGCGATGATGTGCTTTGTCCCAGACAAGGGCCCAATCCAAAAATGTCCACTGGTCTGGCACACCTACAATAAAAAAAAGAGAAAAATTAATACATAAATAAATACAACATGTAAGTTTATATAGACCTAATAGGCCATTTACCTGTCCAAAATGGCCATCCAGTGATGCCCCACTTCCTCCTCGAAGTTGTCTCCGGCAGGGCCGTTCGAAAAATAACCCGACATTCTAACATAGGCCCAGTTAGGGTTAATAGGACTAGATAAGGATTAAATAAGACTAGATGGGGTTAAATAGGACTAGATAGAGATAAATAAGACTAGATGAGGTTAAATAGGACTAGATAGGGTTAAATAGGCCCAATTAGGGTTATATAGAACTAGATGGGGTTAAATAGGACTAGATGGGGTTAAATAGGTCTAGAAGAGGTTAAATAGACCCAGTTAGGGTTAAATAGCACTAGATTGGGTTAAATAGGACTAGATAGGGTTAAATAGGTCTAGATGGGGTTAAATAGGACTAGATAGGGTTATGTAGGACTAGATAGGGTTACATAAGTCTAGATGGGGTTAAGTGGTTAGTGATAGGGTTAATTAGGTATAGTGTAAGTTAAATAGGGTTAATTAGTTAGAAGCGGTTAATAAGTTGGAGGGGGGTTAATTAGAGGGGGTTAATAGAATGGTATAGGGTAGGATAGGGGTTAATAATGTAAAGTAGGGGTTAATAGAGTAGGGGTTTATTAGGTACAATTAGGGTTAATTGGGTATAGTTAGGGTTAATTGGGTTTAGATAGGGTTAATGGGGTATTGTTAGGGTTAATAGTCTAGTGTGGTGCTTAGACTGTGTGTCATGAGGGTCTGGGAGGAGGGTCATGGCACTTACAGTGTTAATATAGGGGTTAATTAATAGTGTCCTCCAGGGGTCGATATAGACCCCTATTAGATTGAGGGGGTTAATTTTAGTCTCATGAGGGTCTATATTGACCCCCATGAGTGATGGGGTTAATTTTAGGTGGCGGGAGGGTTACTTATAGTACCCCCGCCGTAGGGGTTAATTTGTTTATTTAGCGCAAGTCCTTTAAAGACCTTTAGGGTCCTTTCAGGACCAAAAAGGCGGCAAATTCAAATTTTAAATGCAGCGGGGGTCCCAATTGGGAGCCTTGCTGCAAGGGGTAATATGGAGACACTGTGGGGGTCCTGATGGGATCCCCTAGCCTAGGGGGTTAATTTTAGGTGCCGCTGGGGTACTTACTGTAGCCCAGTGGCCGGGTTTGCGCATTGGTGTGCCGTGGGCCTTTTAAGGACCCGTGGCGGGACATTTGATTGATTTTGAAATTTTTAAATGCTTCAGGGGTCCCGATCGGGGACCCTACGGGGGTGGGGGACCCTACGGGGGTCCGGATCGGGGTTTGATTTGGGAGCAGTGGGGAGGATGCATAAGGGCTTTAGTTAAGGTCCATATATGGTGGGGATGTGAAAAAAAATCAGAATGATGGAAATTTAGGGTTTCAATTAATTAGTAATATAAGTTAAGATTTTCCCAAGCCCAGAGGTAGTGTTACTGCAATTTTTACCTACAAAGCAATTGATGGTAGAAATTATAATGGTAATTAAATCTACTATAGCAAAAAAAATTAAAAGTGCAATTTAGAGTAACTGACATACTATTGACATTAATTCCATACTAATTAATATTAATATGATAGCAGAAAATGTTGTGTTTTTATGCTTAACAAAATAAAGGAATTTTATAAGATTTAGAAATGTTGGTCAAAGTATTAAGATCAATTATTGATTTTGTGGTTTCTGATAAAATGTTACATTAGGTACTGCGATCATGTAAAATACCCACATCATTATTTATGTTTTTTGTGTTTTGGATGGTGTTATTTTTTTTGTCTTTGTATATATGCATTTAAATAATAAAAACAACTAAAGAGAAAGTTTACTATGTTCATTTTATGGAAATTTGTAATGCTAAACTTATTATTGGCCTAAAGGAATTTGCCAGGTAAATATTTTCTTATCCCTTTTCGTCACTTTGTATTTATGAGAGAGCATATTATTGGTGTGGGTTGAAGAGAATTCTGATTGTGCAAGGCTTTGATAAATATTCAGAACAAAATACACAAAAGAGAGCACACATTTCAAGTAAAACTTTAACAACATGTTTAAAAATATAGATATATGTCAAATTTGGGTCAATTATAGAGAACCACTTACCGTAAGTACGTCACTGGCATTAGTTTACTTAAACATATGTAACCTTGAAATATATACGTTTTACATATATCATTGTTGTTATTTTGGTACATGGGAAAATAGAAGAGTAGACCCGAGGGCAAAAGAACAGGTATTTCTAGAAAACAAACAGTACTCGAAGTGCTGGCGTCAGCAAACTACTGAGATTGACCAAAGAGATTTATCTCAGCAGAAAAGTATGTGTTCTTTCAATGTAATTAATGATTATGGGATGTTTCACACCTTTTCTCCTTTAATATTTCACAATATTCATGTCATTTAAAAGCAAGAGTTCATATCTATGACCCACCTTGAGTAAATGTTGCATTATAAAGCAAGTGTTGCTGTGCACTTCTACTCTCTCCATTATCAATGTGCACATCAGAGGACTGGTCCTAAATGCATGCTTATCGCATAACTAAGAAGTATTATATCTTCTATTGGCACCGTGATCTCAAGAAGGTAGTTGAGAGACCAATAAGTCAACTATTGTGTATAAGGTTTAGTGTAAAGATTGTACAATAGTAAAGAGAAATGTATTTATGTTTTTAAAATAAAAGGTATTTATGTTTGAATATAAAGGCGGTTCCTGGGTTCCGGACGAGATCAGTTCCTGGGAACGTCTTTTAATAATAATAATACTATAATGGCTCATATGTGGTAATAATAATACTGCGTAATACCTTAATAATAATAATACCCCTGTGCTCTAATAAGAAGTTATAGAAACTACTGTGCTCTTTCTTTTAATTCAAACAGACCATAAAAACAAACTCATACAAAAAGACACACATTACATTGAGTCTTATTATAAACACACATATTTATTTTATTTTAATAAAAATGGTTTTTACACCCCCAGAGCTGCTTACATAGGCACCTGGTACCTACCAATAGAAGCACTGCATTTGGGTACATTTGTAACCCCCTACTAACCTTTAAGCCAACAGCAGTACAATGCAGAAATCCACAGAGCAATGTCTGGGCTCCTCCTTGCTTCCTTGTACAGGCGAAAAATAAGACTATGCATTCCATGATGCATTGCTGCACAAACTGACTTCACAGATTGATATCATGTTATAGCTGCCTGTGATTGGCCAAAACGATTTATGGATTTTATGCTAATTATAGCCCAAATTTTCAGGGGTGTTAACTCTCAATATAAAGTGGTAGCAAACTCAAGAGATTTAGCAAACTTTAGGGAAAGTTTAACAATGTTTATTTTGGTATTTTTTCATGCAAAAATGTTTTCATACAGTACTGATTCTCCTCTTTCAGATGCATTCATAATCAATGAAACTTAAATATGCCTTTAAGTATGAGTAATCTGTAAGTCCGGTCATCTGTAACCCAGGGACATTCTGTATACATATAACAACTAGTGACATTCCATAGTAGTTAACTTTTACCCCCAAAAAATGTAAATAACAATAATTATAATAGAACATATGTTTTTTTGTACTTTTAAAATGTGCCTGCAAAAATCAACTACTACAAATAAGGCGTACATCATAGCTATAGAACCATATCAAGAAGAATAATCAATTATTTCTCAAATTTGTGCTTTACTTGCTTTTAATGAAGCAAATTCATTGATTAATTGAATCAAAATAATGGAAATATTATTTGCTACTTCATGTTGTATTGACAAGATGTATACTTGTAAATCTCTCGTGACCAATGGTTGCTGGTTTGTGGTTTTTGATTAATTTGAGGTTACCCAAAGCTTCTTTCCACATTAAAAATAAAATGAATATATTATGGACAACAAAGATTCCCAATCTGTGATCTCCATAATAAAGAAGACATGATAAACAAAGGTATATACTGCTTGGTGAGTGATAAGCAGATTACTTGAATTACCATTTTTGTGTCTGTAAACATATTAACATCATCTATTTGTAGATCAATAGTTCATAGCCTCTACAGCCAATGCGGTTTTCAGTAATTGGCGCTAAATGGTGACATCTGGTGTAATCTTAGATCAAGTGTAGGTTCATGACTTACACGTGACCATAATTTAACAAGTTATCCAGTAGCTGACATTGTGAATATCAAATTTCTCTGCAATATTTTACGGGATTACTTACTGCCAATAAACCAAAAACAATAGGAACATTAACATGAGCAAGATTTGACACTCTAGTGCCTTGTTCCCATTACTATCTTTACTATCTTAACCTGGTAAGTTAGTGCTTACCATGGTTGTATTTTCTACCACAGTTATGTTACCATGTATGAGTACAATCAAGCAGTAGAAATGTTGGCTAAAAATTATTGACAGTTGGGTTGCGCAGATAAGAAAAAATAAAAATCATGCTAATATTTGATACTGTTTCTTATACCTCTAAGGTAGTGGGCATGCATACAAACCTTTTCATAATACTTTACATAAAAAGCTTTTTTTAAATATTTTAAATCTCTACCACAATTAAAATACCATGGTTGACAGTTGCGGGGTACGGATCAGATAAACTTTAAATCATTCTCAGAATAAAAAATAATTGTTTTGCTAGACTTCCTATAAATTGGGGGTACATAAAACACTTTTTATGATACTTTATAACTACTGTAGAATGTATTATACCGTATTGGTCAGAATATAAGCTGCACCTTTTTTCAGATTTGCAAGCTTTGCGAGTTACGCTTGCGGCTTATATTCGTGAACGTAAAATGACTGCCAATTTGCGTGCTTGCGAGTTAAGAGTGCAATTTATAGTCGCAAACGTGAAATGATTGCCAATTTGCGTGCTTGAATCTGCGGTATTGTAGCAATTGAATAGCTATTTACGGTTTTAGAAGTTACAGTACCAATTAGAAAGCCTGTTTATTGCAATGGCTGATCACTTGGAGAGAGTATTTTTCTCTCCAATTTTAAGGGTGCGGCTTATATTCGAGTACTTTTTTTTTTTTTTTTTTTTTTTTTATCACCTTGAATTTTACAGGTGCGGCTTATATTCGGGCCAATGCGGTATTTACTTCTCATAAAGCTCTGGCATATCAGGTGACTATAATTTTTCATAAAATAGTAAGAATTAAAACATTTATTTACTTATTCTGTGACCATTGGCTTTGTGCTCTAGGGGGAAAGTGCCTCACCTGCCTTGCTCATTTTATAGCTCTGCTGTAGCTTGTGTGAATTGTAGTTATCAAAGGAGTAGATAGATAATATCTTACTCTCAAGTAAATTAAGGAACATCTTCAATAGTGGGATATACCAAGTCTGAAGAAAGGCGTGAAAAAATAGTTTTGAACTCAGATCTATTAGTAAATGCTACACATAACCTAGAATTTGAATAATAATAATAATAATCACTGTCCCCTTATAGAAAGTTTGATTCCACCCAAAGTTAAATGTAAATCATATTTACATTAATGTATATTAACATAATGTATATTAATAAACGTATATATGATTTTTCTTCCTTATATAGGGTCAAATATCTTTACTAAACCAAAGGTGGAGTAGTCCTCAATATTACGAGTTTGACACCTGACACAGGTGTGATCCATAAAATAAAAAGACATATTGATGTGTATGTTAGTTCAGTCACAAAGTGTGTGACAAATAGCTCTGTGTGTACCCAATGAATGCTAGAACTGCTGCCTGCCACACTTTGTCACATTGGTATAAGAAATAGAAATGTCTTTCAGAAATGTTTGTGGATGTCTTAGCTGGTGATAATGGAAATCTTTAGAAGAAAGAATAGTTTTATGCATTACAAATAAGGGAGAGGCTGCACCTACAAAGCTATTCAGAAGAGCATTACAGCAAACACCTTATGTGTATATTGGTGTGTGAGCTTTTCACTGACCAGGAGAAATCAGGAGAGGGTGACATATGGCGGGGCTATTTGTTGAAAGGCGGGAAAACATTTTGACATACTTTACAAATAATAGAAAAAAAGGTCCTATTGAAAGGACAAATTATGTTTTGTCATTTAATAAATCACATATTTAAACTCTGGGTTTTCTAAAGCACAGGGCAGAAGCCATCACGTGGGATTTGTGAAGTTTGCTATGCAGATATTGCAGGTGTATAAAAGCAAGGTAGAAATGGAGTGTTGGAGGGCTATGAGTAGCGCAGAAGGGTTAGGGTTGAGGCAAAGAAGTTTGTGGGGAGGGATGAATAATTTGCTGTACATATAACTGTGTGAGTAGGTAACTCTGTAGTTGTGCAAATTGAGTTAGAATGAGCAACAGATGCAGGTGGGTTAGATTCTGATTATTTGCACCAATACCTTGCTGTACAGACTGAGATGGACTCATGTAAGACTAAGGATGCACAGAACCTTTTCAGTTCCATGATGAAAGAATTAATAAAAATAATAAGTAATAAAAAATATATATATTAAATTCTTTGATTCACATTACACATATTTAAACTCATGCTGGGTTTTCCACCAGAAGTCACCATGTGGGCCCCAGGGAAGATGGAGGACTGCTGTGCAGTTATTCAATGAAAGCAAGGCAGATATGGATTGTTGGAGGGATATGTGTAAGGCAGAAGGGTTAGGTTTGATGCAAAGGAGTGTGTGGGGAGGGATGAAAAGTTTGGTGCACAGAACATTTTCAATTCCATAATAAAATAACAAATACAAATGATAAGTAATACAAAAATATATATATAATTATTTGACTCACACTGCACAGTGATACATTTAAATGTAAGCATTGAGATTAAATTTACCATACCATCACAAGATAGCTTGTTAAGCAATGTTTTTGTGACCCATAATAAATGCATCTGGATTAAAAAAGTAAAACCAGATGAAACATTATTCCAAAACACTCTTGCATTAAATTACAAATCTTACTCCTAATATACTTAAACTTTTCACAGTGACAGCAAATGTGAGGAACACACCCACCTGATTACTGCCTATAAATCTGAATGTAGTCAGTTTATCTGCCACTATATATGAGGTAGCATTTTCAGAGTCTTTTTGTTATACAATTTTTATTTAGCTACTACTTATACATATTCAAATATAATTACATTTCTTATTTTCTTCTGTAACATACTGGAAGATGCATGAAGCAGAGGTTACCCGAGGTGAAGGACAGGAAAAAAAAACAAAGGTACATTTCCAGTATAATAATTTGGCGGCGTGGAGCAGTTTTCAAACATTATAGTAGTAACTTTAACATGTAAAGAATGAAACAGTATAAAATATTGTTCCTAGCATTTGGGTGCCCAGCATGAAGTAGGGGGGAATGGGAGGAGGAGAGGAAATGGACGATACATTTCTGCTAAGATTTTTTAGTCACTCAAACAAAACTAATTTAGGTAAAAACTAAATTAAAGTTAGTGACTTAGATGAGGTAGATTAATATGGCTCCTAATAAGTTAAAAATAATTGAATACTTTATACAATAATAATAATTATGATGTGTTAAAACCGGAACATCCTGACACGGTTCCAGTTGGGTTTTACTCCCCGGTTGCTCTAACATCCATTAAAAGACTATTAAAAGACTGTATTCGCTGTTCTGGTTGAAGTGAAATGCGTGGTAAAAACACAAACTTGCCCCAAGCCTTGACCCACATTGGTCACATTACCCCCAAGAGATTATCAAATACATAATGTAGAGTTGTGGTCAGGTCTCTAGAGCTCCAATCTTGGTTTTACCCTTCAATATGGTTTTAATTAATGCATGTTGGTATGATGGTACAACGGCTGGGGGAGTTTTTAAACTAATAGGTGGGGGGAGGGACTAAATAGAAGTAATGGGGTAGTAAGTCTAGTGGGGGAAAGGAATTAATTAACTAGGCATGTGGGAGGAGATGGGGGAGGGTTAACATAGTCAATAGGGAGGTACTACTAAGTAACTAAAATATAGCGGCAGGCACTCCAGAAGTACAGACTCATAATATAAGGTGTATGCTTTCTAATGCCAGAACCTTGTCAGGAAAAGTGGGAGAGGTAGAAATATTAGCAGTAAATGGAAATAGGATTTAATAGGCATTACTGAAACATGGTGGGATGACTCTCATGACTGGACTGTTAAAGTCAGAGAAGATATTTATCCTGGAACTACTGATAATATTGAATGTTTGGGTAGAGTTAAATAGTGGAGCAGCAAATTCCAAAAGAATATTAGTAGGAGTATGCTATAAACCCCCAAATATAGCTGAAAGTGAGGAAATACAATTATTGTTACAGATTGAAAATGCAGCTAGGCATGGGCAAGTTCTAATAATGGGAGATTTTAACTACCCTGAAATAAACTGGATGAGTGAAACCAGCAGTACGGGTGAAGGGAGCAGGTTCTTGAATACACTCAGGGATCGTGATCTGGCCCAGGTTGTAATACAGCCTGATAGAAATGAAGCTATCTTGGATTTAGTAATCACACATAATATTGATATGGTATCAAATGTTGAAATAGGGCAACCTTTGGGAAACAGTGATAACAACACAATCTCATTTGAGATTGAATACAAAAAAAACTGTAAGGGGCCAACAAAAACTCAGAATTTTAAAAGGGCAGATTTTACCGGTCTGAGGGCAGCAATACAAAGTATAGACTGGGACAATGAACTGACAGGTAAAATACTGATCATAAATGGACAACATTTAAATCCATACTAAATATACATACTGTACACATCGGCATATACCATGTGGGAATAAAAGTAAAGGAGTAAATCACATCCAATGTGGCTTAACAATGATTTAAAGATCAAGATACAGAGTAAAAACAGGCATTTCAATTCTACACGAGGGGACAAAGACTGCTTTACGTGAGTACAAGGAAATCAATTAGGCTTGCAAAAGGGCTTTTATACTGGCTAAAATAGAAAATGAAAAATGAGTTGCAAAGGAGAGTAAGACTAACCCTAAACTATGTTTTAAGTATATAAATGGGTAGAAGGCAAGAAAGGAAGCTATAGGAGCATTAAAATGTGAAAATGGCGGTCTGAAAAGTAGTGACCAGGAAAAGGCAGATGACCTAAATAGGTTATTTTCTTCGGTATATACAAGGGAGGTACCAGTGTTTATGACACTGCAATATAATGGGGCTACAATACCTTCACCAAATAATTGGTTAATGCAGGAAGGAATCCAAAAGAGGTTGAAAAAATTAAATGTTAAGGTCCAACAGGTCCTGATGGAATACATTCAAGGGTACTGAGGGAACTGGGCTCTGTAACAGCTAAACCATTATATCTAATTTTTCAAGATTCACTCAACACAGGGTCTCTACCAGATGACTGGAAAAAAACAGAGGTGATACCTATATTTAAGAAGGGAGCAAGAGCAAATCCGGGGAATTATAGACCCGTAAGCCTCACTTCTGTAGTGGGAAAGCTTTTAGAAGGGTTAATAAGGGATAATATACTATAATATGTCTATTCAAATAGGATTATAAGTAGGAGCCAACACGGATTTATGAGGGATAGGTCATGTCAAACAAATCTAATTAGTTTCTATGAGGAGGTTAGTGGGAACTTGGATCAAGGCAACTCAGTGGATGTAGTCTTTTTAGATTTTGCAAAGGCTTTTGATACAGTGCCACATGGAAGACTATTGTGCAAACTAAGGGATACAGGAATTGCAGTAAATATATGCACATGGATTGAGAGCTGGCTAAAATACAGGAAGCAAAGGGTTGTTGTAAATGGAACAATACTCAGATTGTACTAATGTGGTAAGTGGGGTTCCTCAAGGCTCAGTATTAGGTCCTCTATTTGTTAATATATTTATTAATGACTTAGTTGGACTGGAAAGTATTGTCTCCATTTTTGCTGATGACACGAAGTTGTGCAAGGTAATTAAATCAGAAAATGATGTACTTTCCCTCCAAAGGGATTTGCATAAATTAGAGAAATTGGCAATTAAATGGCAGATGAGATTTAATATGAATAAATGCAAGGTTATGCATCTGGGAAGGAAAAATAACCATGCAATTTATAAACGTAATGAAATAAATCTAGGGTATCAGATATTGAAAGGGATTTGGGAGTGCTTGTGGACTACCACTTACGTAACAGTTCTCAATGCCAAGCAGCAGCTGCAAAGGCAAATAAACTATTAGCATGTATAAAGCAGAGTATAGAAGCAAGGGAAGCAAATATAATTCTGTCACTATACAAATCCCTAGTATGCCCTCATTTGGAATATGGAGTACAGTTGTGGGCACCACTTTATAAAAAGGACATTTTAGAACTGGAAAAAGTACAGAGAAGGACAACAAAACTAATAATGGAGTGGCTAAGTTATGAATAAAGACTAACCAAATTAAACTTATTTTCTGCAGAAAAAAGGCATCTAGGAGGGGATATGATTACCCTATCTAAATACATCCAGGGTCAGTATAAAGATTTGTAAAGGGGTTTTTCTTGCCAATAGTTTTTCAATTGACAAGAGGACATCCTTTGAGGTTAGAAGTAAAAAGAAAGAAAAGGGTTCTTCACAGTAAGGGTAGTTAATCTGTGGAATTCTCTTCCAAGGAAGGTGATGACAGCGGATTCAATAACTTTAAAAATGGATTGGATATATTTTTAAATACAAAGGGTATTCAGGGTTATCCTGGTTAATTAGAGAGGGAGTATTGATTCGGGAAGAAATCCTATCGCCAGTATCTGGGGTCAGGAAGCAATTCCTTTTTTTCCCTTTTGAGACAATTGGCAATGTTTGTGGCCAGTTTGAAAGTCTGTAGCCCCTTCCCTGTTCTTATACTTGAAATTTCAACCAATCAGCTCTACTCCCCCTATCGGCTGATTAGTGCAGAGTCGAAAAAGACCACCAATCCTGTCAGCGTCTGTATCTTGGCCTGTCCAAGATAGGGTGGAGATATGAATCTCTCAAAAAAGATGCCCACATTATGTAAATATATAATTGTTTGGGCAAGATGGACCCAGGAAATAAAGAGTATGCTCTTTTGGGACACATAGAAATGGTGTTTCATTTAGAGGGAATGTTTTACTATTTTATTTTACAGAGAAATTCTACTGAAGAGGCAGATCTTGATATTACATTATTAGTGAGAAAATATATATATATTCCAATGTGTAAGTCTCTCTATAATCAAAATTAAAAAAACATTTTGTCTCAATAACATGATCATCTATATAAGCTACGGACATAGAGCCCTATTCAATTCCTCTGTATCGTAATTTATGTGTGTAATTTACATTAGAGATGTCGCGAATAGTTCGCCGGCGGACTGTTCCCGGCGAACATAGCATGTTCGCGTTCGCGGCGAACAGCGAACGCGAACATGCTATGTTCGCCGGGAACAGTCCGATATATGTGATATTCGACCAGCCTCCTATACTTTATCATTGAGCAAACTTTGACCCTGCAAATCACAGTCAGCAGACACATTCCAGCCAATCAGCATCATACCCTGCCTTCCACATCCTTCTACCTCATGGACAGCAGCCATTTTGGAATCATAACTAACTTGCAGTCTTACTGAGAGGAGGGAGAGTGTAGGTGATGCTGATTGAATAGGGAAATCAATAGCTAGGCAAGTTTATTCAGTGTCCAGTGCAGTGCTGAAGGACTCATCAGATCTCTGCTGTAAACACAGCACCCCAAAAAGCCCTTTTTAGGGCTATAACATCATTTTTTTTTTCTGTCTAATCTAACTTTATTTGCCTGTCTCCCTGCTAGCCCCTGCTAGCAAGTGTGTGTGTCAGGTTTACAGCTTATACTGTGTGTGCACAGTGCATCCAATACAATCTTGTTTACTAGTTGTCTACTTTTAAAAAAACAAAACTTTTATTTTGTTAAATCTCAGTTCATTTGCCTGACCGCCAATCTAAGTTCATTTGCCTGACCGCTAGCCAGTGTGTGTGTCAGGCTTAGAAGTACTGTGCCAAGTTCAACCAATCCAATCTAGTTGGGGTACCAGCAGTCAACATTTAAAAAAACAATAATTTTATTTTCTTAAATCTAAGTTAATTTGCCTGACCGCAAAACTAAGTTAATTTGTCTGACCGCTAGCCAGTGTGTGTGTCAGGCTTACAAGTATTGTGCCAAGTTCAACCAATCCAATCTAGTTGGGGTACCAGCAGTCTACATTTAAAAAAACAATAATTTTATTTTCTTAAATCTAAGTTCATTTGCTTGACCGCCAATCTAAGTTCATTTGCCTGACCGCTAGCCAGTGTGTGTGTCAGGCTTACAAGTACTGTGCCAAGTTCAACCAATCCAATCTAGTTGGGGTACCAGCAGTCTACATTTAAAAAAATAATAATTTAATTTTCTTAAATCTAAGTTCATTTGCCTGACCGCCAATCTAAGTTCATTTGCCTGACCACTAGCCAGTGTGTGTGTGTCAGGCTTACAAGTATTGTGCCAAGTTCAACCAATCCAATCACAGTAGCTTGCACGCATAGTACCACTAATCGGAAAAAAAATGACAGGAAGAAGCAGGACACCCCGCAGGGGCCGTCGTGGTCGTGGTGCTGTGATTCCCTTTGGCCCTACAATAATGCCCAGTGTTCAGAGGCCAGTTACCCTCAAATTGAAAAGTTCAGAGGACGTAGTTGACTGGCTAACACAGGACACCCAATCTTCTACAGCTTCCGCTTGGAACATTGACGCACCATCCTCCTCCAGCTTAGCTTCGGGCACCTCTCAAGTTACCACTCGCTCGCCTGCCGCTACCACCAACACTAGTACCACAGCCGATTCAATTGATCAGTCAGAAGAGTTATTTACACATCAGTTTGAAGAAATGAGTGATGCGCAACCATTATTGCCAGAGGATGTAGATAACAGGGATATGTCTCAGTCAGGCAGCAGTACACACATGTACGTACAATGTGATGATGATGTACCCGCTGCTGCTTCCTTTGTTGAATTGTCAGATACAAGTGAGGCAGGTGATGATGATGATGATGCATCCGTGGATGTCACGTGGGTGCCCGTTAGAAGAGAAGAAGAACAGGGGTAAAGTTCAGATGGGGAGACAGAGAGAAGGAGGAGACGAGTTGGAAGCAGAGGGAGGTCATCGCAACGAGCTAGTGGCACAGTCAGACAGCATGCATCATTACCCGGGGTCAGCCAGACAGCACGCCAATCAACGCATGCTGTTGCCACCACCAGAATGCCGTCACCGCAGAGCTCAGCTGTGTGGCATTTTTTTTGTGTGTCTGCCTCTGACAACAGCAATGCCATTTGCAACCTGTGCCAAAAGAAACTGAGTCGTGGGAAGTCCAACACCCACCTGTCACATCACAAACGCCAATGGGATCAACACATGAGTACAAGCAGCACACAAACTCAAAGCCGCCATCCTCCTCCTGGTCCAGCATCTTCATCCACGTCAACCACTGCTGTCCTCCTTGCCCCCTCTCAACCATCCGCCACTCCGTCTCTCACCTCTTGCTGTTCCTGCTCACCCCCCTCACAGTCAGGTGTCTGTCAAGGGCATGTTTGAGCGTAAGAAGCCAATGCCACAAAGTCACCCCCTTGCCCGGCGTCTGACAGCTGGCTTGTCTGAACTCTTAGCCCGCCAGCTTTTACCATACAAGCTGGTGAAGTCTGAGGCTTTCAAAAAAATTTTGCGATTGGGATACCGCAGTGGAAGGTACCCAGCCGAAATGTTTTTGCCCAAAAGGCAATCCCCAACCTGTACTCGATTGTGCAAAGGAAGTAAGGGCATCTCTGGCACACAGTGTTGGGGCAAGGGTCCATCTGACCACTGATACCTGGTCTGCAAAGCATGGTCAGGGCAGGTATATCACCTACACTGCGCATTGGGTAAACCTGCTGACGCCTGCCAAGCATGGAATGCGTGGCTCTGCAGAGATGTTGGTGACATTGCCACCTCCTCTATTCCTCCTACTCCATCCTCTTCCATAACCTCCTCAGCTGAGTCCTCTTCTGCTGCGTCTTGCTCCACATTAACGGCACCCCCCCCCCCCCCCTGCTCCCCAGATACTATTCCACATCCCGGATACGGCAGTGTCATGCTGTCTTGGGGTTGACTTGCCTGAAAGCAGAGAGTCACACCGGGCCAGCACTCCTGTCCGCCCTGAACGCACAGGTGGATCAATGGCTGACTCTGCACCAACTGGAGATTGTCAAAGTGGTTTGTGACAACGGAAGAAATTTGTTGGCGGCATTGAATTTGGGCAAGTTGACGCATGTGATCGTACAACGCTTTGTCCATAAGTATCCAGGCTTACAGGACGTCCTGAAGCAGGCCAGAAAGGTGTGTGGCCATTTCAGGCGTTCCTACACGGCCATGGCGCACTTTTCAGATATCCAGCGGCGACACAACATGCCAGTGAGGCGCTTGATTTGTGACAGCCCCACACGTTGGAATTCAACACTCCTAATGTTCGACCGCCTGCTCCAACAACAAAAAGCCATTAACGAGTATTTGTATGACCGGGGTGCTAGGACAGCTTCTGCGGAGCTGGGGATTTTTTTGCCACGTTACTGGACGCTCATGCGCAATGCCTGTAGGCTCATGCGTCCTTTTGAGAAGGTGACAAACGGTATAAACGGGTATTAAACTGATAAGAGTAGTACTTACAAACACGCCACTCCTATCTGGTGGCACCTTTGATTGCACGTGCCGTGCCCCAAAATTGAAGTGATACGACCAACAAAGCATCTTTTTCCATCTCCCGGTTCTAAAAATACAGGCCTTATACACGCCCCCTGATAGGTGCTGTAACAGGTATTAAACTGATAAGAGTAGTACTTACAAACACGCCACTCCTATCTGGTGGCACCTTTGATTGCACGTGCCGTGCCCCAAAATTGAAGTGATACGACAAACAAAGCATCTTTTTCCATCTCCCGGTTCTAAAAATCCAGGCCTTATACACGCCCCCTGATAGGTGCTGTAACAGGTATTAAACTGATAAGAGTAGTACTTACAAACACGCCACTCCTATCTGGTGGCACCTTTGATTGCACACGCCGTGAACAAAAATTGAAGTGATACGACCGACAAAGCATCTTTTTCCATCTCCCGGTTCTAAAAATCCAGGCCTTATACACGCCCCCTGATAGGTGCTGTAACAGGTATTAAACTGATAAGAGTAGTACTTATAAATACGCCACTCCTATCTGGTGGCACCTTTGATTGCACGTTCCGTGCCCCAAAATTGAAGTGATACGACCAACAAAGCATCTTTTTCCATCTCCCGGTTTTAAAAATCCAGGCCTTATACACGTCCCCTGATATATGCTGTAACAGGTATTAAACTGATAAGAGTAGTACTACTTAACACACCTTATAATAATGCAGAGAGAGGCAACGCAGTGAGAGGAGTCTGTAGAAGAGGAGTCAGAGGAGGAAGGTGGCTTTGAGGAGGTGGAAGACCAAACACAGCAGGCGTCCCAGGGGACTTGTTGTCACCTTTCGGGGACCCTTGGTGGCTGGGTGGAGGAAGAGACCTTCAATGACATCAGTGAGGACAAGGAACGGGACATGGCTAGCTTGGTATCCAACCTTGTGCAAATGGGGAGTTTGCGGTTGTGCAAAGGGACTGTTTGCGGTTGTTTGCGGTGCGTTAAACGGGGAGTTTGGTCTGTCACTGTGAAGCGGGCCTAACCCTTACACTACCTGATCGATACAACATCATACCTGATGTTTTAAATCACGTTATTCCAAACAATTTAGGAAAGTTAGGTAATTTATGATCTTTATGGCTTAAAACCAGACTCTGCATCAACTATGTAATTTTCCGTGGGAGTTTTGCCATGGATCCCCCTCCGGCATGCCACAGTCCAGGTGTTAGTCCCGTTGAAACAACTTTCCCATCACTATTGTGGCCAGAAACAGTCCCTGTGGGTTTTAAAATTCGCCTGCCCATTGAAGTCTATGGCGGTTCGCCGAAGTTCGCCGGGTTCGCGAACATTTGCGGCGGTTCGTGTTCGCGGTTCGCGAACCGAAAATTTTATGTTTGCGACATCACTAATTTACATATGTGTTAAGTGCAAAGTAAATCTCCCTCATTTTTGTATTCATCCATCTCAGATACATTGCGAAAGAACTACTACAAATTACTTTCCACTGATTTCCTCACTGCCAAACTATTAGGGGTTAACTCCTTCGCCAAAACCCTATTCGAATCAGACTTCACTAAACACTAGCAAATTATGGCAGACAAGTAAATAGGAAAAATTTAAGAAAATGTTACGCTTACTAAATAGCACTTGCAGCATTTAAAGTGGCAGTACAGCATTAACAAACAATAAAAAAGCATGGAAGTTCATAATTTGATGCTTAAAATTCAAACATACACATTTGTGTAATTAAAACATATTATATTTTTTATCATTATGTCTGGGTCATTATACAGCATCAAGGAAATCACATGGACTAGAAACAAATGTTTTATCGCATTTTCTATATATACAATGCTTTGCAGAAGTATTCACCCCCTTGACTTTTTACCTATTTTGTTACATTAAAGCCTTAAGTTCAATGTTTTGTTAATCTGAATTTTATGTGATAGATCAGAACACAATAGTCTAAGTTGGTGAAGTGAAATTAGAAAAATATATACATAAAACTGTTTTTAAGAAATAGAAAACAGAAAATCGGCATGTGCGTATGTATTCACCCCCTTTGTTATGAAGCCCATAAAAAGCTCTGGTGCAACCAATTACCTTCAGAAGTCACATAATTAGTAAAAATTATGTCCACCTGTGTGCAATCTAAGTGTCACATGATTTGTCATTACATATACACACCTTTTTTGAAAAGCCCCAGCGGCTGTAACACCTAAGCACCACTAATCAAACACTGCCATGAAGACAAAGGAACACTCCAAACAAGTAAGGGACAATGTTGTTGAGAAGTACAAGTCAGGGTTAGGTTATAAAAAAATATCCAAATCTTTCATGATCCCCAGGAGCTCCATCAAATCTATCATAACCAAATGGAAAGAACATGGCACAACAACAAACCTGCCAAGAGATGTCCGCCCACCAAAACTCATGGACTGGGCAAGGAGGACACTAATCAGAGAGTCAGCACAATAAGCCATACGCTCCATAGAGTGGCAAGAAGAAAGCCATTACTTTCAGCAAGAAACAAAATGGCACGATTTGAGTTTGCACAAAGGCATGTGGGAGACTCCCAAAATGTATGGAGGTAGGTGCTCTGGTCTGATGAGACTGAACTTTTCACCATCAAAGAAAACGCTATGTTTGGCGCAAACCCAACACATCACATCACCCAAAGAACACCGTGTTTTTCAGCAGCCGGGACTGGGAAACTGGTCAGAGTTGAGGGACAGATGGATGGTGCTAAATACAGGGATATTCTTGAGCAAAACTTGTACCACTTTGTGTGTGATTTGAGGCTAGGACGGAGGTTCACCTTCCAGCAGGACAATGACCCCAAACACACTGCTAAAGCAACACTTGAGTGGTTTAAGGGGAAACATGTAAATGTGTTGGAATGGCCTAGTCAAAGCCCAGACCTCAATACAATAGAAAATCTGTGGTCAGACTTAAAGATTGCTGTTCACAAGCGCAAACCATCCAACTTGAAGGAGCTGTGGCAGTTTTGCAAGGAGGAATGGGCAAAAATCCCAGTGGTAATATGTGGCAAGCTCATAGAGACTTATCCAAAGCGACTTGGAGCAGTGATTGCCGCAAAAGGTGGCTCTACAAAGTATTGACTTTAGGGGGTTGAATAGTTATACACATTGACTTTTTCTGCTATTTTGTCCTATTTGTTGTTTGCTTCACAATAAAGAAAAAAAATGTTTTCAAAGTTGTGGGCATGTTTTGTAAATTAAATGATGCAAATCCTCAAACAATCCATGTTAATTCCAAACTGTGAGGCAACAAAACACGAAAAATGCCAGGGGGGGGGGGGGGGGGGGGTGGTGAATACTTATACTATTGCAAGGCACTGTAAATAGATCAGATAGAGGATTGGAGAAGCGTTTACGGGTGCCGTAATCCAGCCCATTCAGTGCTACTGTCTGGTTTACGGACGTGACCTGAGTGTCGTAATGCAGGGGTGCTAAAGTTCAGCATTATGTTAGAAAATCTCCTGCAGCGATTTTCCGCCATTACCTTAAGTTAGAGCACCAGATTTAAATGAGGCCATTGGCTGGCAATTTGAGGAGATGGCGTGTGAGTGACCTCACATATATGTCTCTTGTTGTGATACATGTTTTGCACCTTGTGTATACTTGAAAGTACAGGGACAAATTCTGTAACCTGTGCACAGCAGGGTTATCATCAAATCCAGGCATGTGTGTGGCCCTCCAGGACCGACTTTGGACACTATGACTTAGAGCAAAACTGAGCAGGAATCAAGTAATGAAGTTAGTTGTTAATTAGAAAAAAACTACTTGGATGCCTCTGTTTATGTGAATGATTGCGTACATATACATACAGTATATGTAGTTAAAAAAATGAATATAGTTTAACTTTTACACATACTTGCTTTAAAGTAGAGTGTATACATTTGATAATTAAAAAAACAAGTGGAAGGCAGGGGAATTGAACCCATGACATAGAAATGACAAAAACTTTAAAGCAGATTGCTTACCATAACAACATACAGTGGATATAAAAAGTCTACACACCCCTGTTAAAATGTCAGGTTTCTGTGCTGTAAAAAAATGAGACAAAGATAAATTATTTCAGAACTTTTTCCACCTTTAATGTGACCTATAAACTGTAGAACTCAATTGAAAAACAAATTGAAATCTTTTAGGTGGAGGGAAGAAAAAAAAAAGAAAAATAATGTGGTTGCATAAGTCTGCACACCCTCTTATAACTGGGGATGTTGCTGTGTTCAGAAATAAGCAATCACATTCCAAATCGTGTTAAATATGAGTCAGCATACACCTGCCATCATTTAAAGGGCCTCTGATTAACCCCAAATAAAGTTCAGCTGCTCTAGTTGGTCTTTCCTGAAATTTTCTTAGTTGCATCCCACGGCAAAAGCCATAGTCCACAGAGAGCTTCCAAAGCATCAGAGGGATCTCATTGTTAAAAGGCATCAGTCAGGAGAAGGGTACAAAAGAATTTCTTAGGCATTAGATACACCATGGAACACAGTGAAGACAGTCATCATCAAGTGGAGAAAATATGGCACAACAGTGACATTACCATTTTGGAGCTCCCTACAAAATTGATGAAAAGACGAGAAGAAAACTGGTCTGGGAGGCTATCAAGAGGCCTACAGCAACATTAAAGGAGCTGCAGGAATATCTGGCAAGTACTGGCTGTGTGGTACATGTGACAACAATCTCCCGTATTCTTCATATGTCTGGGCTATGGGGTAGCGTGGCAAGACGAAAGCCTTTTCTTACGAAGAAAAACATCCAAGCCAGGCTACATTTTGCCAAAACACATTTGAAGTTTCCCAAAAGCATGTGGGAAAAGGTGTTATGGTCTGATGAAACCAAGGTTGAACTTTTTAGCCATAATTCCAAAAGATATGTTTGGCGCAAAAACAACACTGCACATCACCAAAAGAACACCATACGCACAGTGAAGCATGGTGGTGGCGGCATCATGCATTGGGGCTGTTTTTCTTCAGCTGGAACTGGGGCCTTAGTTAAGATAGAGGGAATTATGAACAGTTCCAAATACCAGTCAATATTGGCACGAAACCTTCAGGCTTCTGCTAGAAAGCTGAACATGAAGAGGAACTTCATCTTTCAGCATGACAACGACCCAATGCATACATCCAAATCAACAAAGGAATGGCTTCACCAGAAAATGGCCCAGCCAGAGCCCAGACCGGAATCAGATTGAAAATCTGTGGGGTGATCTGAAGAGGGCTGTGCACAGGAGATGCCCTCGCCATCTGACAGATTTTGAGTGTTTTTGCAAAGAAGTGTGGGCAAATCTTGCTAAGTCAAAATGTGCCATGCTGATAGACTCAGGCCCAAAAAGACTGAGTGCTGTAATAAAATTCAAAGGTGCTTCAACAAAGTATTAGTTTAAGGGTGTGCATACTTATGCAACCATAATATTTTATTTTTATATTTTTCTTCCCTCTACCTAAAAGATTTCAGTTTGTTTTTCAATTGAGTTGTACAGTTTATAGGTCACATTAAAGGTGGAAAAAGTTCTGAAATGATTTATCTTTGTCTCATTTTTTTTACAGCATAGAAACCTGACATTTTAACAGGGGTGTGTAGACTTTTTATATCCACTGTACTTTGCTTATAAAAAGAGTGTAATTCCGTAATACAAACTATAACAGTTACAGAATTCAGCCTCATTGTGTATGCAGGTTCTTGTCGGAGGGCATCAACAGCTAAACTAAAATGACAATATCTAAGTCAATTATTGATCAGTTTTAAAAAATGTAACAGATTTTCCACATGATTTTCTACCCTCTAACACATGGTGCTGAGCACTTATGGTGACTTTTGTGGTCCTATCCTATCACTTTAGTGGTGTTATAAAGGGCTTTATAAAGAATAGTTGCAGGACTTGATAAGAAATATATATATATATATATATATATATATATATATATATATATATATATACATATATATATATTAAACAACTATTTACTATTTTCAGTCAAACCTCCAGACTCCAGCTCTCTCCATTCCCGAATGAAGAATTCTGTCTAGAAATGAGCCACCCGGACTCGGGAGGAGCTATCTAAATTGGAATACCACAGCTTCAGAAGGATAGTGGGTAGTGGCTAGAAAGTGTGGTTGTTCATGGCTAGTAGCTCAGCATACACTGCTCTATGCAACTAATAGCCTGCGTGGTAGCTTCCTGAGCTAGAGGAAAGGAGGAGTAGCAACTGGGTCGTTGGGCTACGCACAAATCTGAACGGCGGAATAAAACCTAATTATTCACTGATTTCCATTAAAAGACAACCATTATGCAATAGCAACATGAGCTAGATCAGTGGTGCACAAGTTACTCCGACATGGTCTCCAAAAGGCAAGGATTTCACTATATCTGTGCATTAGCAAAGATGAATTCAGAATGAATGAAACTAAGAAGCTTAGATGAGTTAAAGCAGAAGGGAACCCGATTAGAGAAGCAGACAGATTAGGAAATCTATAATGTCAATGAGGGGTGGCTAGCTCAAAGTTGCTAAATTTTCAGACAGAATGATCTCCATTGACTGGAGACTTGCTGTGTAATGTGGTTTCTCTTGGCAATGAACACTTGCAGTTGGAGCAGCCTCTTATCCAATCAGATTGTTCTTAAAGTCCTTTGGACTTGTCTCTTTGCAAAACCCACCATCTTCCTCTTGATGACTTTATCAGGGTGGATACAAACCCTAAGCTGGATACTCTAATCTTTGATAGTGATAGTGAATATTACTAGTATAAATCATTTAATAAGATTTTTATTAATGATCAAATAGTAATTAAAATAACTAGCTCATATTGTTAGGCCACTGCAGTGGTCCTTTAACCCTTGTAACAAAGCAGACAATTTATACTCATATGCATCTATTTACACATTTGTAGGGCAGTCATAGTCTTACAGAACCCACATTGCTGTTTTCTAAAATTATCTAAAATTATTCAAATAGCTCAATAATAAAGCTATTTTAGCTTAGTCATTGTGTCTTTTGAGTTCAGTGATCAATTATATAATATTTTACACATAATTATCTTTTTACTCACTGATTCAGGTATCCCAATAATTTGTTGTTTTGCAATAAATAAATGAGCACAGTTCTAGAAGTGTTTTAATTATTATGACAAATTGAGTAATGATTAAATGCTGCATGTGCTTTTTAGGACTATATAAAATGATGACTTACGACAACTCAAACAAACATGTAAATGTATTACACTTCATTGTTAATTAAACATATTCTTGGAAATAACATTATTCATATAGTTTACAATACATGCATGCAATGACTTATGAATATTTGGAGGGACCCTGCGCGACAATGTGGCACCTACAAACAGCTTGAGCTACGAAAAGACGGACAACGAACAACAAATTCCTTTGTTATCATTGGCATCTGCTGTGTGGGGTAGCTGCCAAGTTATAATGAATTTGTGACCACATTATAAAAATATACTGCATCCTATATTGTGTTGGTTTGTTTTGTCTTGTTAACCAGAGCAGGGAAATAAAACCAAGTTATTTGTTGATGAAACCAAATAAAGGGACCTTTAGAGCATTACAATGATATGTGCTGGTGTCCTTTTATTGTTGAACAGGTTAAGGAAGCGTGAGAGAGGGAGAGAAAATAAAAGATTACCAGAAAGGAGAAGGAGGACCAGAGAGAAGAAAATAATTAAAAAGAGAAAGGGGAGGAATTAGAGGGAGACAGATACAATAATTAGAATGAGGGAGATTTACAGTGTGTAGAGACAGGATCTTTGTGAAAAACGATGTATAGAATTGTCAAAGGATGTGAGAGGTGACATTTTAGGGATAATTTGAAAAACGAGAAACTATTGTGAGTTAAAAAGAGTGTAGAGAAATTTAAAGAAAAAAAATCACTATGTAAAAACAGAGTGGAGAAAGACTAAATGATAAACTCAGCATAAATTGTGTAGAAGCATGGTGGACATAATTTTAGTCGGAGTTGATACCTCAAATCTATTTTACTTTATCCTGAAGTCAAAGTTACTTTTGACAAAAACTATATTCCACCCACTTTAAGTGGACAGAAGCAAACCCAAAATGTATCCATAATTGAAGGTTGATAGCAGCTATTGATTATCACATCATGGGTGTAGGGTCTGGGGGGGGAGGTAGACAACTTCCCCCTATATTGTTTAGTGTGTATGTAGGTGCAGAGAAGCAGCCGTATGGTCTTTGTATACTATAAGCTGTATTCCCCCAGAATTATTTTGCCATCTACACCGATGTTTCTCTCTATACTAGGTCAGTTCAAGGATAATTCAGTGCAAACCTGAGCTCCTTATGAATAGGAGGAAGAGACAGCTAGTGTTCAGAAGTTAGAGATCTCCAGGGCAAGTGTGGAAGAGTCAGCCAAACCAAGGGAGAAAGAGACAGTTAGGGCCAGCAGAAAAGACATCCACACCAAGAGTGTGAGAGACCCAGAGAGAAATAAAGTAGAGAGTGTTGATTATTTGCTGCAGGACATGCACAAACCCTGACTTAACCAGCCCATCAAATCAACTGTCTTCATGAACTGTGGACTCAATTAGCACTGCCTGGGAAACAAACCTTTAAATATGTAAATGATTAAACATAGAATAAGAGTCACTAAGCCATTGCATGTGTGAAACAAACCTTTAAATATGTAAATGATTAAACATAGAATAAGAGTCACTAAGCCATTGCATGGGTGGCAATTTTACCCCATATGAAATAGACATTGCAGCTTTCTGCAAAGCAAATTGAAGCCACTGTCATGCTTAGTAAATCTCCCCCATAATCATAATGGACAGTTAATAAGTAAGTGGGAATGTTTAAAATAATATACATTTATAAATAATAAAAATCAATGATAAAAAAAATGCAAGTATATACAAGTTGTTTTTATACCTATAGATAAGTCCAAATAAATTTAGATTCAGTATAATCTAAGTATTATTTTTTTTTACATCAGCTTTCTTTTAATAATGAAAGAATCAACAGAAAGTGAGCTGTTGATGATCGTTAATACAAATGAAAAGTGAACGATGCATAGAAAAGCCTAGAAGAAATGGGTAAGAACATAAAACCAGTGCATAGGGAGATAAAGAGGTGATGTTAATGGGGCCCCCACACTTGCTGCCGCGCGCAATGCACTGCCTGTGATATTGAAGATTTAATGAAGTAGCTTGTGAGAGAATGGAAGGGATGTTCTCGCTGCACAGATGGTTCTTTGTCACTGCTGACACCTGCCATCTGCTTGTTTGTGTAAATGATGTTGGAGGGGGGATTCTAGCTTCCAATCTGCTAAGCTGCCTCAGCCAGCTTCCATTGACCTTCTGACCTCAAGTGTCAGACAGGTCCAGAGAGTTTGTTCTTTCAGCTCAGTGGGTTCTTCCTTCCCTATATTTACAGCCCTTCCCAGCCATAGATATTCACAGCAGCAGCAGCAGCTGCTCCTGGCCCGTGGCTCCTCACACCCCAGGGTTCTGTGCCTGGGTTATCACACCAAGTAATGCAGGAAACTCATCACTAGGAACATGGGGGAGAAACCAGAAAATAGACAAACAATAGCTAACATGTTGGCTGCCAGACACACCACCAGCCTCACGTTGCCACACAGGCTCTCCTGGCAATGTACAGGCTATTGTAATAACACACAAAGAAAAGGATTCTGGGAGTTGGTTATTGTATTAATCCCTTCTGTGTTAGAGAAGCCTGTGACTCATTGCAACACGTGTGTGGCAAAACATTGCAAACCATATAGTAGTTTAATGTTTAAAAGACATATTCACTGCCGAGCTGGAACATGAAACTCAAATCTTTTTTTTTTTGATGCATGTAAAAGAATAATCTTTAAACATCATCAAAGTTGTGTTTTGCATTTAAAATATTAAGTAAAACCTTTTTAAACTCCATTGGAACTAGCAGGAAATGTACATGGCATACATGCATCTGAAGATTTCACTGGCAGACTCATATGGCTTTTGTTACTGCTCATTGGCTGACAGGGGCAAGTCCCCAGATCAGTTAAATATTTGTTTTTTTCTGCTTTGAGAGTCTTAGTTATTAAAAAAAAAAAGAAAACACGCATTGGTACATTATCAAATATTCTCTTTCAGATGCAACAAAAATACAATACTTACAATGTCCCTATGTCCCTTTAAGCAACTTAGTAATACATTATTTATAAAAAATAAATATTAAATACAGAAAATAACAAAGTAAAATAGCATTTTATAGTGTTTCCAAAATATATGAGTAAGCATTGAATATATATATTTATATATATATATATATATACCGTATATATATATATATATATATACCGTATATATATATATATATATATATATATATATATATATATATATATATATATATATATATATATATATATATATATATATAAAATGGCTATGGATTGAAAAGCGAGGCATTTGTGGGCACATTTGCATGTCCCAGCTTAGCTTCCCAGAATGCATTGTAATAACTGTTTTTCTCAGAATTCGGAGCTGGAAGCAGGTTTTTTAACTTGCTTTAGACATTCAAATGTGAACACAGATGTACTAATTATTTACTATATATATAAATATATATATATATATATATATATATATATATATATATATATAAATATATATTTATATATATATATATATATATATATATATATATATATATATATATATATATATATATATAGGAATTACCCTTTGTTTGTACTAATAATAACATATATTTACAACTGCATTTATAGAAGTAAATACAGTAGCTGAAGTTACAAAATAATGGTTGTCTACCAAGACCTGAGATATTTTGATTATCATTTTACTCGTATTTACATTGATCCAGAATAAGGCAGAATTCAATGAAAATGCATTTTTGTCCTGTGGTGCAATTTTCCATAAATTATATTTCTTACTAACTCAAACCCTTTCCTGGTTTACACTCTACAACTTGGCCTATTTTTTAACATTACCTCCTAAGCCATTAAAGCCTCCATCTGTAATTCCTCAACTTAATTAATCTCTACTCATTGTATTCTCCCAATCAACAGTCTCTCTTTATATGAAAACTATTTAAAATTATATATATATGAATATATTGATTCAGACATACATAAATAAAGCATTCATAAAAAGTTTTTACAAAAACTATTATGTATTTATTGCATACAGGATATCTTTTATATTTTTATTGCTGTTCTGAGAGGACAGTAATAATGAGCTCACAAAGAGTAGATAATGAGAGCCCCTTTTCATTCCTTGCCATTAACTATTTCTAACATCAAGAAACCTATGTTTCTGAGCTGGGTGTAACAAAGGCCCTATATACTCATTCATTAAGTTATGCTCAGGGCCAAACACTGTGGAAACTACTTCTAAGTATCATGCAGCCCAGGGTGTATAAATACTGGTTTACTTTAGTTGGTGATGTTGACTTTCATCATTACCAACCATATGTATATATCACATTTACAAATTATCTTTCTCTCTTGATTTTGATCCAGCATTGCCTACAGCATTGATTATTGCATAGCAGGGGAATGTAAGCAATAAAAAAAAGTACCACACATATAAGGCTTGAGTCTTCAGCTCCAAACTGCAAGACTATGAGTTTTCTATTGGTGACAATGTTATGGTATGATAATTAGTGCCAAAAATATTGAGCTAAGGCAACAGTGCAGAGAGAAAAGATGATACTTTTTACTGAGTGCAAATAATTGTTTATGTCTTCTTCTTGCCAATAAATGGAAATGTCAATATTTTAAATGGTCATATCTGTATGATGCATTAGGAGAAGGGTAGTCATTTTTTACAAATTGACCAAGACTAAGCTGTAAATGTATTTGTGAAATGAAATAAATGTAATATTGGATATTTTTTATTGGCAATCTAAAATATATTAATATATGACGAGACCCATCAACCCAGTCAGCAACCTCTATATTTACATCTAGTTTTAGACAGATAGATAGATAGTGTGAAGGATTTTTCATGTATTTGCCTGTGGGCCCTCAGTTAAACCTTCTCCCTGCTGTTTAAATGCCTATATCTGTTTGGTTCAATATGTATGTACCACTTTAAGAACCAAGGGTATGTGTGTGTAATGCATTGCAGAACATTTTTAAAAAAGTTGACAGTTGGCAGTTTACTGCTGGAGCGGGGATTAAAGAAGAAGTTCAGTTGACTACCTGAACAGTGTTTCGTCTGGTTACTGGGGGATGTGGGATATTACCTTCTATACCAGCGGAAATCTGGGGATTTAAAATTCAAGTCCCGTTACAGATAGATAGATAGATATTTAAACTTAAATCCTATACATCATATTTCTAGTACGCTCTTATGAAAAATAGGGTATCTGCCACGTGGTTGATAAAATGCTGAATTTAGGAGTCAGACAGATTTTTTTTTAGAGGCCGAAGAATATAACAAATAGTATATATATATATATATATATATATATATTTTGGGGCTCCTTGAATTTTAGAATTGCACAAACTCTGATCTGCTTTATTACCATGCTGTATGATATGAATACTAACTTTTAGAGATACATGCATTTAATATTTAATATCAGTCCCAACTATACCAAAGGTAACATCTGTCCAAGAAACTCACCTGGTTGAGTTGATGTTCCGATGTTCTTGTGTCCTTTGGTTGCTTCTTGTGTTTCTGGATGGGAATAATTTAAAAAAACACATAGACGTTTCAATAATATAGAGTGGATATAAAAAGTCTACACACCCCTGTTAAAATGTCAGGTTTCTGTGCTGTAAAAAAATTAGACAAAGATAAATCATTTCAGAACTTTTTCCACCTTTAATGTGACCTATAAACTGTACAACTCAATTGAAAAACAAACTGAAATCTTTTAGGTGGGGGGAAGAAAAAAAAATAAAAAATAATGTGGGGATGTAGCTGTGTTCAGAATTAAGTAATCACATTCCAAATCGTGTTAAATAGGAGTCAGCATACACCTGCCATCATTTAAAGTGCCTCTGATTAACCCCAAATAAAGTTCAGCTGCTCTAGTTGGTCTTTTATGAAATTTTCTTAGTTGCATCCCACAGCAAAAGCCATGGTCCACAGAGAGCTTCCAAAGCATCAGAGGGCTCTAATTGTTAAAAGGTATCAGTCAGGAGAAGGGTACAAAATAATTTCCAAGGCATTCGATATACCATGGAACACAGTGAAGACAGTCATCATCAAGTGGAGAAAATATAGCACAACAGTGACATTACCAAGAACGTGAGCTCTCTCCAAAATTGATGAAAAGATGAGAAGAAAACTGGTCTGGGAGGCTACCAAGAGGCCTACAGCAACATTAGAGGAGATGCAGGAATATCTGGCAAGTACTGGCTGTGTGGTACATGTGACAACAATCTCCCGTATTCTTCATATGTCTGGGCTATGGGGTAGAATGGCAAGATGAAAGCCTTTTCTTATGAAGAAAACCATCCAAGCCAGGCTAAATTTTCCAAAAACACATCTGAAGTCTCCCAAAAGCATGTGGGAAAAGGTTTTATGGTCTGATGAAACCAAGGTTGAACTTTTTGGCCATAATTCCAAAAGATATGTTTGGCGCAAAAACAACACTGCACATCACCAAAAAAGCACCATACCCACAGTGAAGCATGGTGGTGGCAGCATCATGCTTTGGGGCTCTTTTTCTTTAGCTGGAACTGGGACCTTAGTTAAGATAGAGGGAATTATGAACAGTTCCAAATACCAGTCAATATTGGCACAAAACCTTCAGGCTTCTGCTAGAACGCTGAACATAAAGAGGAACTTCATCTTTCAGCATGACAACGACCCAAAGCATACATCCAAATCAACAAAGGAATGGCTTCACCAGAAGAAGATTAAAGTTTTGGAATGGCCCAGCCAGAGCCCAGACCTGAATCCGATTGAAAATCTATAGGGTGTTCTGAAGAGGGCTGTGCACAGGAGATGCCCTCGCAATCTGACAGATTTGGAGTGTTTTTGCAAAGAAGAGTGGGCAAATCTTGCCAAGTCAAAATGTGCCATGCTGATAGGCTCATACCCAAAAAGACTGAGTGCTGTAATAAAATCAAAAAGTGCTTCAACGAAGTATTAGTTTAAGGGTGTGCATACTTATGCAACCATATTATTTAAAAAAAAATTTCTTCCCTCTACCTAAAAGATTTCAGTTTGTTTTTCAATTGAGTTGTACAGTTTATAGGTCCCATTAAAGGTGGAAAAAGTTCTGAAATTATTTATCTTTGTCTCATTTTTTTACAGCACAGAAACCTGACATTTTAACAGAGGTGTGTAGACTTTTTATATCCACTGTACATAATAACACCATTTAATGGTCTTATACATATAATCTGATCAGATTATAATAACAATATATCAATATTAATGATAATTCACCCACAACAAAAAATAAAAATGATTGAAATTGATTGCAATAGAAACATATCAATACTAATGATAATTTATCCTAAAGTAAAATAAAAATAAAAAATATAATTACTTGCCTTGTTTTGACTTCAATGTCTAATATACGTAACTCTCAATTTATTAAAATAGGAACCAGTCTTAAAACTACAATCACATCTTCAAATCACAAAATTGTAAGATCACATAAGAATATTTGGAGAGTAGAGAAGCTCTCCCCTATTTAAAAACACTAATAAATAAGTTTTTTTTTTATTTTTTATGTTTCTCTCTTTTTTTATCAGTTATTGAAACATCCATCACAAATCCACATCACTCCCTAAAAATATAAATGTTTTTCTTTTCCTTAAAAAATACATCACTTTATTCTTTATATAATTAAATAACTCTCACAAAACAATAAAAGATTCAACACACATTACACTAAAAAAGCTTTTTTCTGGTTCCCTTATAGACTTTGTAGATATTTGATAGAGGTATAAGTAATTAATCTGTCTTTAAACTTTTGCTTCTTTCTCCTTTGTATGCAATTTCTCTAATATCGTTATGCCATGTGTTATGAACAATATACAGTATAATACACTATAGGAGCCCTGATCGAATTGTCACCATCCTTAAAAGCATTATTAAATACAAAATTATATACTGTATATGAATAATATATCTGTAATTCGAAAGTTACTATGACAACCACACACTGGTATAAAAGGACAACAGACGTTAACCTCGCCTTCCTTTTGCGTAGAAATGTATGTTAGGGTAGTAGCGTGCTGCGTGATGTCACACGCCGACGCTGGAACAGAGACAGAGCCCAGGAAATTAATCTGTGCCTTATTAGCGGCAGCAATACAAAAAATGGGTATAAGAATATGAATTTCAAGTCCTGTAACAGTATCCTCTAAATTTTAGCCCAAAATGTATAAGAAACTTAATCCCTCCTAACATTACTAATCGGACTCTGCACTTATTACACCAGTAAAGCAGCGCAACCCAAAAATGGCTATGTAACATTTATGGAAACTAGACTAACAAATTGACAGGCTACAGAAAAAATCACTTTCTGAGCCCCATATTAAAAGAAGGTTATTAATTTAACAATAGAAGGGCGTCAAAAAGAGAGCTTTTAAAGGGTTAAAATATAAAGACATTTATTCAAACCAAATAACGGCTTAACTTGTATTTATAAAAAAATCAAAGGAGCTACTCTCCAGTCTTAAGTCCGGTTTACAGTATCACTATATCTATGATATAGAGGGCATTTTGGATATTTAGAGGTATATAGGCTTGATGTGCATCATTGAGCTTCATGTTACATCACAAAATAACCCGCAGATATATAGCCCACCAGCTTTTCCCTCAGAGGAGCTCTATAGAGTCTCAATTTAAATTATTTACTGAATTAGCAAGATCTTTATCCCAAATTAAATGGAAATAGACTTTAACAGTCATTGAAACTATAAGATTCTTGCAAATACCTTATTACCCAAAGGGTGGTCTCATCTTCTTTTTTTAAATGTTTTTAATCTGTATGAGAGTCGTTGTTTCTGTATATATGTAAATAAAATGTAAATAGTATGTACTTTTCTTTTCCCCACTAATTGTTCCCCTTTTTGCATTCATTTAGAGAAGAATTTGCTTAAAAATCCAGAAGTCGTAAAGCATAGTTCCTACCAATTGAGATGGCCATTAAGCTATTCTTATATTCTTGAAAAATGGTGACTTATTTTGTTATTACCATTCTGTATGATGTGAATACAACTTTTTAGAGATACATGCATGTAATATCTGCATAATTATCCTTACACACATATATTCTGTAGAAACTGCACTCTCGGTGTCTGTCTTTCTCCTAGATTTTGAGAGAAAACAAGAAAAAACAGAAAAAGTATAGCATGCCCAGGCTGGAAAACAGTATTTAGCTCTTAAATGTTTTGGATCTTTGGGAGACTAAAATTGGTATAACGATTTTTTTCCCCAAGAAAAGATTGTCCTTCAAAAAAGCCACATTATAACCATTTGCCAGTATTGGTGGGATCTTAATTCTCCATTTTCAATATAAAGCTCTTTAAGAATAGTGTAAGTCGTTATCATTTAATATTAAAATAATATTGTGCAGGATAAAACAGTAATTCTGAAAAGACTGCAATTGGTTCACAGAGCCGGGGTGACAGCCATATCTATTGTGATGCTCAACTTCAGTAGGAACAGCTAATCTTATCCATTTGCATCTCAATGGCTAAGTAATTTGGGTTCAGGAGAGCGTATCCAAAGTAAATCATCCTCACACTTTTTCTTGACGGAAATTTGAAGTGTGATGATGAAAAGGGGACTGATTAGTTAGGAATAGTGTGTTTGTCTTGTCTGGGGTAAAATGCAATTTGAATTTAACATCTTTATTACTTTGTATCGACAAGTTTCCATTTCATATATATGGAAACCAAACAAGATATACCAGTTTGTAACTGTCACCATTGTTTGTCAATTTAGAAAACTGTGGGAAAATTGCCAGTGAGATAAAATTGCAATTTAATTGTTATTTGATTGTTTGTTTTGCTAACTGAAAATGAGCCTGACCTAAAATATATGGTAGACAGGATCAGGAAATTTAAAGAGAAACTGGAATATTTTTGCAAGCCTTTGAACTGTAAAATGAATCTGGTTAATGAGTATGGAGTTTATCTGGTCACCAAATGTGCAGATTACTAAAGCATTGAAACTTTGGAACATCCTACAGGAAATGCAGCTTCTTTGTTAATATATCAGTATGCATTTGTTATTAATTAAGCTGACATCTGATTGCCTTCTTCGCAGTTTAAACAAACTCATTTGAATGACAAAGGTGGATTTGAATGGAGCATGCCTATGTTGTGAAACCTATAAAGCGAGGGATTTACATGCTCTCCCAAAGAGCAAGGCTGGGGAGTTTGTAGAGAGATGCAAGTTAAGAGAAGCTTAACCTTTACTGCTAATTCTCTTTTCCCATGAAGCAAGGTGCAAACAGAGACATGTTGACACTTGTGGAGGAAAGCAAAGCTGATGAGAGTAGAACAATGTTAACAAGTAATCACATTATTTTATTAAGGGGATTATGAAATGTTTTATAACATAATATCATAAAAATAAAGCCTAATAAATGGACAAAGTAGAAGTTCCAAAATGTATATCATATACACTGTATATCTATAGTTAGTACCTTGTACTTTATCAATTAAATACTATTTAAATCTAATTTTCTAACTGTAAGCTTACATTGAAATTTTAAATTTTAGTTTTTAGTAATTCTTACATGAGCAGGGTTTTTCACATTTTGCAATTTCTAGCTGTCAAGTCAGACTTTGTGATCCAACCACCAAGCAAAGAGTCATCTCTCTTGCTATTGTGTCATTGGCAATAATTGATAACTCATCCATCCCTATCCATGGGCTCAGTGTGCAGTCAGATGCAAATGGAAAACTAAGCATTGTCAGACCTTAGGAATTAATTAGACTAATTAGGATAATTACTCCATGGGGACTGAGCATGCTTTGTTGTTCCATTTGCACTTGGTAATGCAATAAAAGCAATAATATATATTATCCTTTATTTGTAACGCGACAACATATTCTTTAGCACTATATACAGGTTAAGTACACAGCAAAAACAAAATTCACACATTGCAAAAGAATGGAAGGCCCTGTTTCTTAGCTTCAAATCAAATGTATAATACAGTGCTTGTTTCCAAAGCACATTGCAAGATGGAAAGCTCACAAGTTTACTATATATATATATATATATATATATATATATATATATATAGTAAATAAATAGTACATCTGTGTTCACATTTGAATGTCTAAAACAAGTTTAAAAACCTGCTTCCAGCTCAGAATTCAGAGAAAAACATTTATTACACTGCATTCTGGGAAGCTGAGCTGGGACATGCAAATGTATATATATATATATATATATATATATATATATATATATATATATATATATATATATATATATATATACAGGGAGTGCAGAATTATTAGGCAAATGAGTATTTTGACCACATCATCCTCTTTATGCATGTTGTCTTACTCCAAGCTGTATAGGCTCGAAAGCCTACTACCAATTAAGCATATTAGGTGATGTGCATCTCTGTAATGAGAAGGTGTGTGGTCTAATGACATCAACACCCTATATCAGGTGTGCATAATTATTAGGCAACTTCCTTTCCTTTGGCAAAATGGGTCAAAAGAAGGACTTGACAGGCTCAGAAAAGTCAAAAATAGTGAGATATCTTGCAGAGGGATGCAGCACTGAACAGGGTCGCAAGAAGCGTGTGGAAAAACCAAGGCGCAAAATAATTGCCCATGAACTGAGAAAAGTCAAGCGTGCAGCTGCCACGATGCCACTTGCCACCAGTTTGGCCATATTTCAGAGCTGCAACATCACTGGAGTGCCCAAAAGCACAAGGTGTGCAATACTCAGAGACATGGCCAAGGTAAGAAAGGCTGAAAGACGACCACCACTGAACAAGACACACAAGCTGAAACGTCAAGACTGGGCCAAGAAATATCTCTCAAGACTGATTTTTCTAAGGTTTTATGGACTGATGAAATGAGAGTGAGTCTTGATGGGCCAGATGGATGGGCCCGTGGCTGGATTGGTAAAGGGCAGAGAGCTCCAGTCCGACTCAGACGCCAGCAAGGTGGAGGTGGAGTACTGGTTTGGGCTGGTATCATCAAAGATGAGCTTGTGGGGCCTTTTCGGGTTGAGGATGGAGTCAAGCTCAACTCCCAGTCCTACTGCCAGTTCCTGGAAGACACCTTCTTCAAGCAGTGGTACAGGAAGAAGTCTGCATCCTTCAAGAAAAACATGATTTTCATGCAGGACAATGCTCCATCACACGCGTCCAAGTACTCCACAGCGTGGCTGGCAAGAAAGGGTATAAAAGAAGAAAATCTAATGACATGGCCTCCTTGTTCACCTGATCTGAACCCCATTGAGAACCTGTGGTCCATCATCAAATGTGAGATTTACAAGGAGGGAAAACAGTACACCTCTCTGAACAGTGTCTGGGAGGCTGTGGTTGCTGCTGCACGCAATGTTGATGGTGAACAGATCAAAACACTGACAGAATCCATGGATGGCAGGCTTTTGAGTGTCCTTGCAAAGAAAGGTGGCTATATTGGTCACCGATTTGTTTTTGTTTTGTTTTTGAATGTCAGAAATGTATATTTGTGAATGTTGAGATGTTATATTGGTTTCACTGGTAAAAATAAATAATTGAAATGGGTATATATTTGTTTTTTGTTAAGTTGCCTAATAATTATGCACAGTAATAGTCACCTGCACACACAGATATCCCCCTAAAATAGCTAAAACTAAAAACAAACTAAAAACTACTTCCAAAAATATTCAGCTTTGATATTAATGAGTTTTTGGGTTCATTGAGAACATGGTTGTTGTTCAATAATAAAATTAATCCTCAAAAATACAACTTGCCTAATAATTCTGCACTACCTGTATATATATATATATATACGCACCCTTCTGGATCGCTACTTGTGGTAAAGGGGCTTGTGTGCTTCAATGAAGCTGTGAGCTATACCATGTAAAGTCACCCAAAATAGACAGGTCATAGCTGAGAGGTCAGACAAATTGGGATCCATTGGAGTATTTTTACCAAGAAAAGTATATGAATAAGCACAACCAGAAACACAGACAGATGTGCCTGACTTGCTACGCCCAAAAGGTCACCCAGAGTCGGAAATGACTGAAGGACTGAACAACAATAACACATATATCACATATAATAGTTGTCAAACTGCGAATCATCGTCGCGATTTGCGAGCAAAGCGAGGGGACGCATTTGCGGAGGTGGAGGCTCCAACAATATTAATGGAGCTGGATACTATGTGTGTGTGTGATAATGGATATGCGGTGAAAGAACTGACCTGTTCATGTAAAAATCACGCCCCTGGAGTATACTATCACCTACTACCAGCAGAGTCAGTTCTCAGTGCAAGAAAAAATTGTGGAACAGCCCTCAAAGGATTACTATAACAGACAGACAAAAATAAAGTTTGTCAGGATGCTTCAGAGAGCAGGATAAAACTAATCGAATAATCTATCATGAAATTAAATGCCATTTCTGGTGCATCAATTAATTTATAAACAATGGAGAAATTACAGAATTGATGATTGCTGGCTAATTGACTTACATTTTATTCTTCGGATTTCCGAATGTCATTTGTCACATTTTTCTATCAGAATTAGCATATCTGCTTGCCAGTTTTTTAAGTAAAATCCCATGGGTGTATTTAGATTTTATCCTGCCCTAGGCCATTTAGATTTTGTACATTCTCACACCCCACTTGCAACCCCTCCTTGCCCATTTCTTTATTTCAAATCATAAGCATGTGTTTATATCTACATAAGGTATATCAGAAATTGCCAAGTACATTTACAGACAGAAATATCACTGCATATGGACATTACTGTACCTATACAAACATATTTCACATAACCTTCAGGCAGAATGCTGCCCCTAAAAATGTGCTGCCCTAGACCTGGGCCTCGTGGACCGTAGCGGAAATAAACCCCTATAAAATCCATAATATATGGATTGTATTGATGTATGTTAATCAAACTACTTATCATTAATCTTTTTTTGGGAATTTGGTTAATTTCTTACATTGTTGTATCAAAATCAAACATAAAGCAATACAGAAAATATTTTTTTATTAAGAAGGAACCATAATGAAGGGTTATTGATGCAAGAGAATAACAATTTATTTGTACTAAACAAGTTATATCACTAGATGTTTGTTTCTACTTGTATTTATTCCTTTTGTAATAAAATAAGATCACACACCACTTCAACTCTGGATAACAAAGCCACGTGGAAGGAGCAAAGCTTTAAAATGAAATAGCTGCAGTTATCTGATTTAACTATATCTATAATGTAATACTTTAACATAATGAAACAAAAATGTATTTAAATATTTGTACAGGTACAAAGAATGTATTCAAAAACATAGAATGTATTATGACATTCTATGTGTAAGGTAGTATGTTACAGGAGCTTGTGCATACGGTTATAACGACTTATAACAAATGTATTACTTATTATTATTAATAATATTATATTATTATATTACATCATAATGACTTATTCATCAAAAAAAGTTTTCCTGTGTCCCAATTTTCAAAAACAATGCACTCTTAAAGTTATAAGGTAAGGTATGGAATCTCATAATGGGAATAGTACAGAAAAAAATACCAAACTTTTGATTTTAGGTATTATTTATTGAAAATACATATCAAAATACATTCTAAGAGAGATCATTTTAGGTAATGCACTCTGAAATCAATCAGGACAGTATGAAGTATTGTTCACTAAGTAAAACTTAACTTTTATTATATATCCAACAAAAAATTAAGTAATAATGAAAGTAGATAAAAAGAAAAATATCTAGGAACAGTATGTGTAAAACAAAAAGTCACAAGAAGTGGCATAAAATCATATAGTTAGGTTAAAAAGGGAAAATACCTTACAATTGCTGTGTAAATTCTGTATCACATTGCTGACTATATAGAGCCCAGGTTCATAATAAAGTCAGTAAGGAAAATAATCAAATATCAAAAACAGTTGGCAAAGTCCATAATGTGAAGTTATAAAAGGACTTAAAACATACAGTATAAGACCTAATGCCACCTTTACCTTTGTCAATTAAGCTATGTGATGTTGTGATGTTGTCATTTGTGTCAGTCACAGTTATGTCTTTTGTGGCAGATAGTATCAATAAAATGTATGAGTTTGATCAGGTAAAGATTATCTGTGCCCAATGTTACGGTGAAGAGCATGCCCAAGTAATCAATAAAAGATCAAAGCTCAGATAGCATTGAGATAGGAGAGGAAAAGAAAGCGGGCTTCCCTCATGTGACTACTGTGAACTTGATAGGCTCTGGATCTGTTACAACATCACTTAGCTTAATTGACAATATAGACTTGGGTAAAGGTGAAATTAGATCTTATATATCCTGTTATTACTTCACATTATGGACCTTGTCGACTGTTTTTGACAGTTTACTATTACTTTTCTTACTGACTTTACTAGGAATTTGACATTATACCCTTGCTATAATACAAAATTTACATAGCACTTATAAGGTATTTATACTTATTTATATCTAACAATATAAGTTGCTACCATGACTTTTTGTTTTACATATACTGTTCCGAGGCATTTGCATTTTATCTATTTTCCTTATTGATATGTACTTTCAATAAGTTTATGATCCTACTGCACTGGTATTACCTTTATACCAGTAGATCATTGGGATTTATGCTCAACAAAACAGTGTTTGTAGAATTATCATTTAGGTATTATTTGCAAAATATGTGTCTTTTTTTTATATGTTCAGGAGTCATGTTCATGAGTTAAAAAAAAACATTGCATCACAATTTAGAGCAAACAGTTTTTGCATTTTTCTTTGCACTACATAATTAAAAGTATAAGCAGTAACTAGTATAATTAAAGTCCTTTCAGCCCAAGTAAATACAGTTTAAAATTATTACTGTTTTAATTTCCCTTTGCTACACTCTAGGCGCTTGCCATATATTTCCTTTTTCACATGCCTCAGTGCATATCAGTATGTTATATAGATTGTCATCAATCTGTGAATCTTGGTATTGTAATATCACACAACACTTCCAATAGTGTATCATCTGCTATAAAAGGACATTCTGTCAATTATCAAGCGCAGTTTTTTCAAAGACCCTAGTGGTTCCTTCAATATACTTCAAGCTCTACTCTTACCACTAAGGCTCACAATTCTCTATTCACCGCACAATTCCTTTTCCCAAACCATAGCATTAACATTAGGCCAGTGGTAAAGCTAGAGTACTATCTTGGTAAAGCTATGACCACTGCAGTTCAAGAAAAAATACACTTGTTTGTCAAGTATCTGCCACACTAACAATATTAGCTGCTGTGTAAGTCATGGACATAAACATTTCTGGGGGAAAATTAGAATTTTTTAAGACTCTTTTTACAGGAATACATCATATCCAGTGAGCTAGATAATGAGTTTGAAGTTATTTGTTGAGGGAGGAGTGGAGAAAAGGGAACAGGCAGAAGACAATGACCTATCTTTGATAACTGTATAGTATTAAAATCAACACCATACCCTTTTCGTCTCAATAGCCCAGAAGCAGGACATGGATGGATGCAACCATAGCTCTACAGAAATGTAAATGCCTCTCTCACAAAAATGAACTGTGTGACTTGCTTCATAATGCTCTTAGTCAGGCTCAGAGTTTTCAAATAGAGATTTTTTGTTCATTATTCAGCGGGACTTTATGTTTAACGTAAACAATACCTGCTAATTAATAACTGTATGTATATATTGTTGCTGATTTCATAGCTCTTTCCATTTTACATCAAATAATTTGAGGTTGATCAGTTGTTAAATGAAAAAAATCAACTAGATAAGTAGAATTTTTACGTAGAGTTTTAATTATATTAAACTAAAATAATATACAATTGATGCACACTTCTCAAAACATGTTGCATCAGTTATAGATGTGCTGATGCTACATCAAGAAATGTAACCGAATCTTGAGCAGAATAATATTAATGTGTGTAAAGTACACAGAACTGAAACTAAAAAAATAGATACATATTGTAGATAGTTTATCAATTTATATGTGTACATAAAGGACCATGTACAAGGAAAAAATATATATCTATGTTAAAAAACGTTAAGCCTGACTATGGGCATAATTAAGCAGAAAAAAATAAATCTAACTAGTTTTTAAATAGAAAAAAAATAAAATGCTGGTGTCTATTCTGGACCCCGGCGGGATTCAAGATACATCGGTGGGAGGTGGAAGTGTTATACAGTTACATTTATGGAAAGCAATATTTGCATTGCCTGATGCAAGCCGTTTGCTTCTGGGTCTGTGGAAGGAAAGGGATGTAGTGTCAATTTCAGTCACATCCAATAATCAAACAAAAGCCTCTGACTTCTCCCAGTTCCTTCATTCCCAACTCATTCTACTGATAGATAAAAACATACCCTCCTGCTCTAGGTCCCAGGAAGTGATGTGACAAACACAAAATGGATTCCTTTACTCATAAGAAGAGTCTTGAAAAATTCTGATTTTGCAAACAAATATTTTATGACCATGACTTACACAGGTGCTATTGTTAAATATTTAACAAACAAATGCCCTGTTCTTGAACTACCGTGGTACTTTGAAATATCTTACAAAGACATGCCTCTCATTTAGCAAATCTATCCTTCACTTCATAATTCAAATCAAAACTGTCCTCCGCCATCTTGAAAAATGACTTACTGGTGGTATCCTCATTATTGTGTATAAACCAAAAAACTAAGGTGTAGTACCATGTTCAGTACAGATAATACATTTTAATGCAGTAGTGGGTAACTCAGTCCTACGAGGGTCACCAGTACTCTAGGATTTCAATTTCTCTCTGCCTAAGGCCATGTGGAACAATCAGAATGAAACTCAGTCACAAAGGTTTGCTGAGATACAGAATACAGAACAATATTCAAATACTGGACTATTTATCGGTGGTACTGGTAAAAACAAGGTGCCCCCGCACTGTTTTTAATGGATAACTGAGTATGACTAAATTGCAAGCATTCAAGGACATAGCTTTCTTCGATGAGGGGACTATCACTGGGAACGCTTGCAATCCAAAATGTATTTCAGTACCGCTGATGAGATGGAATTCACCACTAGGGGACATGCTAGAGTTAATTCTCAGTGGTAGCAAACAGGGTCAAGAGAGATAATTTGAATAGAAAGCCATATTTAAAGTGACACTGAAGGTCAAAAAAGTTTATCATGCATTTAGAAGAGCATGTTTTAAAGATTGCAAAGAACATATTTTGGCTAAAAAATGAATTACCCGTATATACTCAAGTATAAGCCGACCCGAGTATTAGCCGAGGCACCCATTTTACCACAAAATACTGGGTAAAATGAGTGACTCGAGTATAAGCCGAGGGTGGGAAATGTGCTGCCCCCTGAGTCCCTCTTGTGCCCTCTGTGTCCCCCTCTCTCTCCGTGTCTCCTCTAACCTCTCCCTTCCCTGTGTCTCTTCTCCCCTCTCCCTTCCCTGTGTCTCTTTCAACCTCTCCCTTCCCTGTGTCTCTTCCCCCCTCACTTATCACCCTCCTCAACCCCACTCCTCAACCTCCCTCCTCATCCGCAACCTCCCTCCTCATCCGCAACCTCCCTCCTCATCCTCAACCTCCCTCCTCATCCTCAACCCCCTCCTCATCCTCAACCCCCTCCTCAACCTCCCTCCTCATCCTCAACCCCCTCCTCAACCTCCCTCCTCATCCTCCCTCCTCAACCCCCCCATCCTCAACCCCCCTCCTCAACCCCCATCCTCATCCTCTCTCCTCAACCCCCCATCCTCAACCCCTCCTCCTCAACCTCCCTCCTCATCCTCAACCTCCCTCCTCAACCCCCCTCCTCAACCTCCCTCCTCAACCCCCCTTTCTCAACCCCCTCCTCAACCTTCCTCCTCAATGCCCCCATCCTCAACCCCCTCCTCAACCTTCCTCCTCAACCCCCCCATCCTCAACCTCCCTCCTCAACCTCAACCCCCCTCAACCTCCCTCCTCAACCCCCTCAACCCCAACCCACCTCCTCAACCTCAACCTCCCCCCTCAATCCCCCTCAACCCCCCTCCTCAACCTAAACCTCCCTCAACCCCCCTCCTCCACCTAAACCCCCCTAAATACCTCCCCCTTCTCCCCTCACTTACCTGCTTGTGCTCCGGTCTCCGCTCCTTGACCCGGCGCACATGTGACGTCACATGCGCGCCGCGTCATTGGCATATACCGGGTGCCAGCCCCCGGTATATGCTAATGATGCGGCGCGCATGTGACGTCACATGTGCACCGGTGCCGGGCCAAGGAGCAGAGGCCGGAGCAAGAGCAGGTAAGTGAGGGGAAACGGGGGATGTATTTAGGGGGGTTTAGGTGGAGGAGGGGGGTTGAGGGGGGTTTAGGTGGAGGAGGGGGGAGGGAAAGAGACACGGGGGTAATATCATGGGTGTAGTGAGGTTGGATCCCGGGAGAGCAAGAGGCTTGTGGTTAAAAGGGGATACCTAAAGGGGGTAATATCATAGTCTAGAATAAGCATGATACATAGCACCTACCAGGGTCACATATGGTCACTACACCACTGCAACCGGAATCTGATGAAAAAAAGGATCAGAAATCACTCCATTTAATTGAAGAAACCATTAATGTGCACAGCACTTACAACTTGTCTAGATATGCTCAATGATGATTAAACATCTGGACTGTGTAAACCAATCCAGTTTTACACACACAGTGTGTTGACAAAACAAAATCTGAAAAAAGAGTTTAAAAAAAGGCTGAAGAGGATAAAAAAAATCAACATACATGTACAGTATTTTGCTAAACACTGTAACTGTAACAATATACCAACTCACCTGATTCCCATCTACAAGCATTACTAACTATTAGCTAGTTCTCAGGACAACTCACTAGCCATGACCACTAATAATGATGTGTAATCTCACAATACATGCTTAGCTGTGACCAGCGTCAGTAGTCAAGGTGAACTCTCACCTTCTCCATATGATATTGTTCATCAACATTGATATCACATCCATCAGCTATACAGCTGTTAGCACATGTTAAAGGATACTGATGATATCACCAAAAGGGGAAAATAACCATTAATACAGAAAGGACACAAAGGTCAGCAGCCAAATTCAATATTACCTACATTCGACACAAGGATCTGTTCACAGATTGATATTGAGATCAGGATCACATGCTTCACTAGTGCATATATTAATGCTGGCATTGTGAGACTTTGCAAGTCCACCGCCATAGCTGTATTAATCTAGATTTAAGCTAACAACAATCATGTCTTATTTATCTGGCTATATGATAGCTTTAGAATTGTGGGAGCTACATGTTAAGGGGGGCTGTCATTGAAGTAATGTCTACCTGAGAGGTACTGTGAAAACCTTAAACCTCATACATTTCCTTCAAAATGTTTGCAGTTGCAGAAGATGCCATCATGGACCTGAATTGTACCTAAAAAAACGGGGTGGAAAAAATAATAAGATAATAAGGCCTTAATAAAGACAGAGACTGCAGCATTTCTTCTCAACAGCATTCCTCAGTGACCATCAATTGGTGAAATGTTAAACAGAACCCTACGTGTCCACAGAGAAGAGGATCATGGACCATGTGATGGGAGGTAGCCATCTGAGTACAAAATATCACCATCACTTAGGCCAAGATCCAAGACTCTGTAGCCAGGCTAGATTAGGTTAACATTTGGACTAATAGATTGTCACTGAGGAGTGCTGTTGAGAAGGCTCAAACATCTGCACGGCCCCTAGGTCCCCCTCCACCTAGACATAGGGCCCCAGTCCCCCGTGGCCTAGCCACCATCTCCCTGGTGCTGGTGGTGGGGGGGCAGGGGGCGGCATCCCCACAGGAGGCACAGGCACCTGCAGTGGCAATGGTGGAGGCAGGGGGGAAGAGAGGAGGGGCCGGGCTGCAGGTGGCCAGGGGAGGCCTCCGGGGTGGAGGAGGCAGGGCTGGGGAATAGAGTGCGTCACATAGCGTCTGCTGTCACCTCCTGAAATGCGCTCTGGTCCGCCTCAATTCTGAGCAGCCCGACCAAGTAGGATTCTGTCATTAGGTGGTGCCTCCTCTCCTCCCTATTGCACCTGGCCATGCTGGCCTGGATCCCCCGGAGACACTCCATCTGCTGTCGCATGAGGGCCAGCATCTCCACCTGCACAGCCTGGCTTGGTGTTGGGGATGGAAGTCCTTGTGGCGTGGCCTGGTGAGGAGGTGGTGGTGGCCCAGTTGGGAGAGTCTGGGGCATGGCAGGAGCCTGATGACGTACGGCATTGGTGTTGGTGGGTGGGTGGGTGGTGGTGGTGGCACCCAGTCCGACGCACTGCTCTGAGGGGGAAGAGGTGGTGGCTGGTTCAGATGGTCCCTTCAGATGGTCTCTCAGTGGATAGTGGGGTCAAATCCTGGCGGTGTGGCCGGTGGTCCTGCTGGTGACCCCACTAGCCAGATGATATCCTCCACCTCCAAATCAGGCCCCCCAGGTCCTCCACTTCCTACTCCGACTGAGACGATGACCCCACCTCTGGCTCACCACTGGACCCAGACCTCCTTGATGCTGAAAGAGAGAAAAGAAAGGTATATGTTACTAGTATGATGAATCATACATTGTTTTGTGTTTATTCCTAACTATCTGACATCTAGGCTTGAACTTAATTGCAACTATGAGTAGTTATCATTTGCTAGATGTGATCTATTCTTTGGTTCTTGATCTTGATTGTTCTTGGCTCCTAATGTTACTGTATCTTGATTCCGGCTGCGGTCTGTAACTGCATAGGCTGCAGTGGGCACACCAATACATGGACTCTCTATTGGTTGATTACTGTGGTTGTGCCCAGGAATGACAGGGATTTGTCAGCATCATGGATTTAATGACGCGTCCATCTATCCCTTGCTAATTCCATGGAGCTGACATGTCAGTGTCCTTGTTGGTCACCATGTGTGATGTACATGTGGCGGCATGTTGGTGTATGTCATTGTCACCTGACATGGAGGCTGGGTCCTGCTGGGCCACCAGGCCTGAAGCTCCATAGTCAGGCACCTGGCTAAGAAGGTCCTTGGCCACCCTCTCCCCCTCACTATATGGCACAGTCACATTCTTTTCCTCCTTGGCCATCAACCTCTTTACCTTGGCCTTTATGTCATCAAAATGGTGCTTGATGGACCTCACATCCCTCTGCGCTGTGCCTACTGCTGTTACCTCAGCCGCTACCTCCTTCCATGCCTGGCCACTAGGCCCTGGCCTGACTTCCCTCCCCCACAAGGATCACGGGGCGACCACAGATGGCACAAAGGAGGACCACATTCTCCTGGAGCGTGTAATTGTGTGCCCTGTGCTTGCCCTTAGCCTTTTGCCCTCCCAACTGTGGACGGGGATCCTTGCCTCCCTGACCTGTCCATGAGGCCTGTCCCTCCCCTGAACTACCAACCCCCCTGGGATCAGGCCCCTCCCCCTTTGTCCCTCATCTAAATGTGCTAGGGCCACCCTGCCACCACCCACCTCCTCCTCTCCACTTTCCTCCTCCTCCATAACTTCCACCACCTCCTCCTTTGCCGCCATCTCCTACTCCTCCTCCACCGCCACCTCCTCCTTCTCCTCTTACGCCACCTCCTCCTCTCTTCCACTCCCCACCTCCTCCTCTCCTCCCCTCCTCTCTTCCACTTCCCACCTCCCAGGGCCACCTCACTCACCTCTCTCTTCTCCCCACCTCTCCTTCGCCCCGACTCTCCACTACTCCCCCCTACTTTTTTAAAGATAAAGTTAGTAAGGTTCATGGGAAACTAACCCCCTTATTATTATTTTTTATAACTTCCTGTGGGGATATCTATCTAGATAGTGGCCATTAAAGGATTTTTTTTTGTTGCATCTGAAAGATGGCATTTGATAATGTTGAACAGCATGTTGCTTTTTTTTTTTTAAAATGAAGACCATGGAGCAGAAAGAACTGCTTTCAATGGGGGTTTGTCCCTGTCGGCCAATGAGCATCAATTATTATTTATTATTATTTACTTTATTTATAACGTGCCAACATATTCCATAGCGCCATACAGGGGTAAGTTGAAGATGCTTGCTGAGAGGGACTGGATGCTATGTAGATAGTATATGTATATATACTATATATATATATATATATATATATATATATATATATATATATATATATATTCTGTAGTGTAGTGAAGGGGCCCCTCTACCATGTCCCCCCAGCCGCACTAGCATCCACCCCATAGAGGATGAAGTCGGAAAGTGGAGCGTGCAAGTGTCCTGGAGCTGTTCTGCAGGCAGAGGAGCTTCACATAGGCAAGGTGTAAGGGAAGAGGACCAACTATTAAAATAGGTCTTGGGGGGAGCAGCTTTGGGAAAGGTCTTGTGGAGGGGTGCTGTTATGAGAAGGGGTCTCGTGGAGGGGCACTGAGGGATTTGGTGCCAGGGGTGGCCTAGTGTAAACAAATATTTACAACCCCCCTGGGAGGGGGCCCCACATTTTTTTCTCCATTCGCGAGCTCCGCCACTGGTTATAGGGCAAAAAGGAGATTTTTTTCAAACCCAAAACTGGCGATTAAGCTCAAAGGTGGATTTAAAGATACTCTGAACTCATATATACTGCTCTGCTCTGTCATGCAGAGAAGTCAGAATAAGGTAGACAATTTGTAAAATTCTCTTTTTTTTTTATTTGAAGCTCTTTTAATTGTTTTATACTTGATGGTTGAAGTGCTGCAGTGTTAGTTTTCACAATACTCCAATTGTTTATTTAACTTATCAGGAGTCAGCTGCACCACATGATTTATTAAGCTTTTTGGACCAAGCTCCTGAAGAGTCCAAAAATTACAAGTTCCTACAAATGCTTATATATTCTCTTCACTGCAACAATACATTTTACATTGTTCCACTTTGGCATTTGAGTGTCTAAAGAGCATAAAAGAATAAGCTGGCATTGTTTGGTTGCATCAATCAGAATATACTGCAATTTGACTGTGCTTGTCATTTTTGGTACTTTCAGAACCTTTGAGTCTAGGAAGCTCCACTGTCAGTAAAGATTAACAGAGTTATTTAAAAGTTCTTATAAAATAGTGATACATACATACATTTTAAAGATGCTATTTTTTTACTTGGTTTTCAGTGTTCTTTCTGATGATGTAGAGCAGTATTGATGAATTCCATGTCTCCAAGTGCATTATTGGGGAAATATTTTTGGTTTAATTAAGAGGATGTTAGGATAGATACAAGACAGGAAAATCAATCCAGTTTGAGCATGATAAAGCATTTGAAGAAGATCACACAGATGTGGGTTGAGAAGGGAACCATTCTGAAGGCTTTATATGTAAGAACAATGATTTAAAATGTTTTTCTGGAGTTGGAGAAGAGGTGGGATTTGCAGTGTGGACATAAAATGAGAAATGAAGAGTGATTAAAATAAGTAAAGATATTTGAAAATATTGCTTGTTAGAAGGGTATTGGAGCAGTGAATATTTATAGATTTGGTAATGTATCTGATGAAAAAACTAATTGTGCCCTAGTAGAGATAGGTAGAACTTTATGAAGGGATTGAAACCAACCTTTTTGGATGACTTTGTCTCTGCAGTTAATCAGTGAATATGATAAAACATTCTAAGAATTTCAGTTTCTATCAGCTGTTTACATTATTTTGAGGCCAACCAGTCATATAGAGAATACATGAGTGTTTCATCCGACCTGTGCTTTTTTGTTTTTGTTGATTATCTTACTACAACATTCCATTGCATTTCTGATGTCCTTACACTAATGGACTTAGCACATGAACACAGTTCATTGACCTCTCCATTTCCTTTGTTTAGTGCAGAACTTTCACCCTTGTTTAGGGGATTTCTTTTGTTTATATACACTTTAGCTCTAGTTAATTTCATAAATTCCATAACTTTTTAAGTAAAAAATGTCAACATAGCACTCCAAGCAGGGAAATATGCATATTAGTTAAGAAATAACTCTCTCTGGATATGGAGAACTGATATATGTTTTGAAAAGGGATGTACTCCAGTATTAACATAATGTAAAAACTATGAACTGTATTACTATTATTGATAATTGAACTGGCAACTTGAATGCATAGGATTTAGAAGATAAAAAATTCAAAGTAGCCTGTGTTTGTACAGGTCTGCGAGTTCAATAGATTGAAGAGATTTAGTACTGTTAAGCAGTAAATATAATTTGGTGGTGGGGCGTGGCTTGCTGGCAAAGGAAGTAGATGTGGGTGAGCAGAGCTCCACAGGAGAAGACCCACTTTATTAAGATTTCATCCATAAATATTAAACTCGACATAACTAAAAATACTATTTTTGGCTTCAGCAGCGCTTGCTGAATAAAATGATACCCTATATCAGTGGGACACATAAAAAATCCACTGCGACTGGACCAGGAGCAGAGAGGCAGAATTGACAGACAAGGACACCTAACAGCAGCAGCAGCGGCTTAAATCAAAGGGAGCTGCGGAGAAGAAAGGTAATAAGGAGAAGAAGGAGGGCTACGAGGTGAGGTACCGGGTGATAGCCAAAACCCCAGGAAGCTGAATAATCAAAGACAAAGCCAGATCAGATAAGAGGTTACCACACCCTGGCAAAAAACTCAGTAGCAGAGATCAAGGAGCAAGGGTTATTCACACTCAAAACGCAACGCAGGATTTTTGTGACAAGGGGCTTCAAAGCAGTGCCTGAATAATTTTGGTCAGAGACTGTGTATATATACAACAAGTTAAGCTGTAATGGGGCTATCTCAGCATATGCAATATCAATAATCCTACATTAGGACATTTGTTGAAAACCAACACACTGAACTATTATTAGGAAGGTAGACAGGGTAATTTGTCACCCAGATCCCAGCAATCGAACAGTTTGCTGTCTCCCAGGTGCTCGGGTTCGGCATGTTGTGGATCGGGTGGATAAATTATTGGGAGGGGCTGGTAATGAACCGGCGGTCTTGGTACACATTGGTACCAATGACAAAGTTAGTGGAAGATGGAGCGTCCTAAAGAATGATTTTAGAGAATTAGGGAATAAGCTTAAAGCAAGGACCTCCAAGGTAGTATTTTCTGAGATACTACCAGTGCCACGTGCTAGCCCAGGGAGGCAGAAGGAGCTTAGGGAGGTTAATGCGTGGCTAAAAAAGTGGTGCAGTGCAGAGGGTTTTGGGTTTTTAGAGCACTGGGCTGACTTCTCACTTGGGTACAATCTCTATAGCAGGGATGGATTGCACCTTAATGATGAGGGCGCTTTTGTGCTAGGGAATAGGCTGGTAGAACGGCTGGGGGAGTTTTTAAACTTGTAGGTGGGGGGGAGGGACTATATAGAAGTATTGGGGTAAATAGGGTAGAGAGAGAAAGGGATGAATTATTTACCCATGGGGGAGGAGAAGGGGGGAGGGTTACAATAGAAAGTAGGGAGATATTAATAGGGGCCTCAAATACAGTGGCAGGCACTTCACATCAGCAGAGCCATAGCAACATAAAGTGTATGATTGCAAACGCAAGAAGTTTGCCTGGGAAAATGGATGAGCTAGAAATATTAGCAGTACAAGAAAAATGGGGCTTAATAGGCATTACGGAAACATGGTGGGATGAATCTCATGACTGGACTGTTAATCTGGATGGTTATAACCTATTTAGGAAAGATAGGGGAAATGGTAAAAGAGGAGGAGGGATCTGTCTTTATGTTAAGCCTGAATTTAAGCCTATAGTTAGAGAAGATATTTATGCTGGCACTAACGGCATCATTGAATCCTTGTGGGTTGAGCTAAATAGTGGAGGAGCTAATTCTAAATGTATATTGGTGGGAGTATGCTATAAACCCCCAAATATAGCTGAAAGTGAGGAAATACAATTATTGTTACAGATTGGAAATGCAGCTAAGCATGGGCAAGTTCTAATAATGGGAGACTTTAATTACCCTGATATAAACTGGATAAACGAGACCAGCAGCTCAGCTAAGGGGAGCAGGTTCTTGAGTACACTCAGGGATCATTATCTAGCCCAGGTAATACAAGAACCTACTAGAAATGGGGCCATCTTGGATTTAGTCATCACAAGTAATATTGATATAATATCAAATGTAAAAATAGGGGAACCCTTGGGGAACAGTGATCACAACACAGTCTCATTTGTGATTGAATACAAAAAACAGAGTTGTAAGGGGCCAACAAAAACTCTAAATTTTAAAAGGGCTAACTTTAATGGGCTACGGGCAGCAATACAACATATAGACTGGGACAAAGAACTTACAGGGAAGAATACTGAAAATAAATGGACAACATTCAAATCCTTACTAAATAAACATACTCATCAGCATGTACCATGTGGAAATAAAATAAATAGGAGTAAATCACATCCCATGTGGCTTAACAATGACTTAAAGATCATGATGAGGAAAAAGAAATATGCATTTAAATTATACAAGAAGGAGGGAACAGAGGCATCTTTATGTGACTATAAGGAAATCAACAAGGCTTGCAAAAGGGCTATTAGACTGGCTAAAATAGAAAATGAGAAGTCAGTTGCAATGGAAAGTAAGACTAACCCTAAAATATTTTATAAATATATTAATGGGAAGAAGGCCAGGAAGGAATCGATAGGACCATTACAATGTGACACAGGCCATCTGATAATTAGTGACCAGGAAAAGGCAGATGAGCTAAATAGGTTCTTTTCGTCGTTTTACACAAGGGAGGTACCAGTGGTTGGGACACTGCAACATAATGGGGCTACACTACCTTCACTAAATAATTGGTTAACGCAGGAAGAAATACAAAAGAGGTTGGAGAAAATAAATGTTAATAAAGCCCCAGGTCCTGATGGAATACATCCAAGGGTACTGAGGGAGCTGGGTTCTGTAATAGCCAAACCATTATATCTAATCTTTAAAGACTCGCTCACTACAGGGTCTCTACCAGATGACTGGAGAAAAGCAGAGGTGATACCTATATTTAAGAAGGGATCTAGAGCAAATCCGGGGAATTATAGACCAGTGAGCCTCACTTCTGTAGTTGGGAAGCTTTTAGAAGGGTTAATAAGGGACAGAATACAAGAATATGTCTATTTGAACAGGATCATAGGTAGCAGTCAACATGGATTTATGAAGGAAAGGTCGTGTCAGACCAATCTAATTAGTTTTTATGAGGAGGTTAGTAGGAACTTGGATCAGGGCAACTCAGTGGATGTAGTCTTTTTAGATTTTTCAAAGGCATTTGATACAGTGCCACATGGAAGACTAGTGAGCAAACTAAGGGATACAGGAATTGCAGTAAATATCTGCTCATGGATCGAGAGCTGGCTAAAAGACAGGAAGCAAAGGGTTGTTGTAAATGGAACATACTCCGATTGGTCTAATGTGATAAGTGGGGTTCATCAGGGCTCAGTATTGGGTCCTCTCCTTTTTAACATATTTATTAATGACATTGAAGTAGGACTCGAATGTAGTGTCTCCAATTTTGCTGATGACACTAAGTTGTGCAAGGTAATAAAATCAGATAATGATGTACTTTCCCTACAAAAGGATTTGCATAAATTAGAGAAATGGGCGGCTAAATGGCAGATGAGATTTAATACAAATAAATGTAAGGTTATGCATTTGGGAAGGAACAATAGCCAAGCAATCTATAATCTTAATGGAGCAAATCTAGGGGTATCAGATATTGAAAGGGATTTGGGAGTACTAGTGGACAACCACCTAGGTAACAGCGCTCAAAGCCAAGCAGCGGCTGCAAATAAAATATTAGCATGTATTAGGAAGGGTATAGAAGCCAGGGAAGAAGATATAATTCTGCCACTATACAAATCTCTAGTACGCCCTCATTTGGAATATGGAGTACAATTTTGGGCACCACCTCACAAAAAAGACATTTTAGAGCTGGAAAAAGTACAGAGAAGGGCTACAAAACTAATAAGGGGAATGGAGGGGCTAAGTTATGAAGAAAGACTAGCAAAATTAAACTTATTTTCGCTAGAAAAAAGGCGTCTAAGAGGAGATATGATTACGTTATTTAAATACATCCAGGGTCAATATAAGGCTTTGTCAAGTGAACTTTTTGTAGCAAGAGATTTTCAACTGACAAGAGGACATCCGTTGAGGTTAGAGGAAAAAAGATTTCACCTTAAACAAAGAAAAGGGTTCTTCACAGTTAGGGTGGTTAAACTGTGGAATTCTCTACCAAAGGAGGTGGTGACAGCGAATTCGATAGACAACTTCAAAAAGGGGTTAGATATATTTCTGAATAAAGAGGGCATTCAAGGCTATCCTAGATAACTAGCAAGGAATATTGATCCAGGGAGAAATTTGATCGCCAGTTTCTGGGGTCAGGAAGGAATTTTGCTTTTTTTCCCCCTTATGAGACAATTGGCAAAGTTTCAATGGTTTTTTTTTTTATGTTTGCCTTCCTCTGGATCAATTAACAATAATTAACAATTAACAATAATAATAAATAGTCCAAATTAAAAAGATCAATAGAGATCTAAAAAGGTTGAACTTGATGGACTAACTATTTATTCATTCTCCAATACTATACTATTAATAATTATTTAATCAATAATTTAATTAATAACTAATCCGCATATTGCAGATCAGAGGAGATCTTAACAGGTTGAACTTGATGGACTGAAAGTCTTTTTTCAACCTTAATTACTATGTAACTATGTAACTATACTAGTTTATGCAACACTGTGTAGGAACACCCTGCCACGTGCTGGGAACTCAGGAAAGCTACAAACTGCATTCTGCCCAGCAACACAAAAAACAACAGCATCCTACTGGTGATTGAGGGCAAGTACGCCCTATGCACATGAGAAAAAAGGAGCCAACTGTGAGAATACAAAGAACACTGTCAGCTTCCCAACATCTTCCTACATTAACTCTTGACCAGGAGTGGGGTTCATGCTTCACCATATTGGCCCTGGGACTATTAACTCTAAGACATTTTTCTAGTCAATGGGCATCAATTTGCCCAGTACAAACTAGTAATGAGTATTAGGGGCATATAACATGTCAGCTCTGTAGTTCATTTTGGGCTTGTTCAGTTCCCATTGTAAATGAAGCAGATTGCTCAACTTTTATATATGGGAATTTTACAACTTTAACACAATATCTGGAAACCTGGATTAGAGTGGCTAGAAAATAGGGACTGCTCAGCACATTTAAGCATATTGAGGTTGAATTGCAAATACAAATCGGTAAGCCTAAGAAACCCCTATCTGCTAAAAGTATAATGGAGCACTTCACAGGGCAGCAATAGACCCAACCCTCTCCTCTTAGCCTCACTATGGGTTCATCTGAGGTCTCGGATGTAGATGAAGTTGCTCCATCACCACAACAGCAAACTAAGCTCTCTGACTTATCTGTAACTGACTTTAATAGTCTGCTGCAGTTGCATTTTAATTATGTGGTTAGTGAAATCATATAGGACATTCAGGACCTTTGCCAATGCACCCAGGTGTTGGAAACACTCAGCAGATGGCCCACGCAGATATACATCAGAACTCCTCTCAAATTGCCGCCTTAGAAAGAAAACTTGAAGATCTAGAAAATGGATTGCAGCATAACAACTTTCGATTTAGAGGTATTCCAAAGCCAGTTATGGATCTAAAGACTTATCTAAATGCTGTAATACGTACGATTTTACCGGACCTCCCCCAAGACTCATGGGATATTGAGCGAGCTTACAGAGCGCTAGGAGGCCCTAATACATCAGACCTCTAGGGACTTAATCCTTACCGCGTCTAGAAAGTCACAGAAAATAATTGGGCCAGATGGAGCATCTATACAAATCTATGCAGATCTGGCTCCAGGTACACTGTTCAATCGTAACCAGTTGATGCCAGCCCTGTCAATATTAATCCAGCTTGGTGCAATTATCCACATCGTTCTTTCTTTGGAAGAGTTCTGGGCAATCCTATCTTGATTAAATCTTGTCACGTGATAGCCCTGGCTGAGCTCCTACATCATATTGTACATAATAAATACCTCACCTGGCCAGGGTATTGGTTTTTCCTAAAAGACAAATCTCATCTAAAATGTTGGCAGTGGACTATGCCTTAAATAATGGATTATGTCTAATCTAGCACTAATATGGAGAAACAAATAGAGCTATCTAAATGCATATCTTTGTAAATAACTGTTACAGTCGATTAAGATTATCTATTAGTCTCTTTGTCGCTATGTTTCAGGTTTATGGTTGTATTTATACTCACGTGGTTGTATTGATGGTTAATTACCCTTATTTCTGCAGACATTTTGGCACTTATGGATCTTAGAATAGTTATGAAGAATCAATGTATTATGCCAGGAAAGAGGGCCTTTGCGCATAATTATAAGTAAGACTGAAATATGCAGTCCATGAAGCAAATATTAGCATCTTGCTTACAGGATATACATAAGCCCATAGAAATCCCAAGACTATGGATAGCGTTCAAAGTTGGCTGACCAAGTCCATGAAAATTTTATTTGATTACTCGATTGATTGTATTATAACTTTTTCTTATTCTTCCTCACTTAAGGGTAAATTAGGGAGTTCGGGTCACTTAACTCTTTTCCCCTGGCACAGAGGTGCCTCGAGTATAGGTTTGAGGAATAATGCTCACTGTTACGTTTAATCTGTTAAAGTATGTTTTTTGGTTCCCCCTTCCTCTCCCTTCTGAGCATTTTGTTTCAGGTCTCAAGGATCAGCAGTTATCCCTGCCCCATCTCCGGGATCTTGTGGTCCTACTCCTCTGCCACTTCCTTTGCAGACCTCAGGTACAAACTTGCAATACATAAACATAGGGTCTCATCCTTTGTGTTTGTCTCGAATAATGTGCAAGGCTCCAATTCACAGTTTAAAAGACAAACAGCATTTTTATCATATAAATCTCTGCACCCAGATGAGACTCATTTTTCATATAATGGGATTCCTATATTTATGCATACGACTTACCCGACTTTTTTTGCTACAGCACAACCTACTTAAGCAGAGGTGACAATTTTATTACATAAAGATTTCCTATTTCAGGTTGAACACAAAAAAATCAATTCTAATAAAAATGTTATTATCCTGACGGGAACACTTCTAAATGATTGAGAATATCCTTAGTTTCTATTTATTCCCTAGCTAATACCCCACATAACTTATTTATTATCTTACTTAAATACCTGAGATCAGCTGACTTGGGACCCGTTATTTTAGGAGGAGACCTTAATCTTGCTCTTAATCCTAGTCTGGACAGGTCAGTGCAGGACCGGGGTGGCAGATTTTCAAATAAACTGAAACAAATTGATACCCTTCTCAAGGAGCTTAATTTGCTTGATTCATGGAGGCAGATGCACCAAGGCAAAATCTGATACAACTTTTGCTCCTCAGTCCATGGATCCTACTCTAGGATTGATTATATTCTAATTTATTCTGCTATGTCAGATAATATAAGAAGTGGATATCCGCCCGTGCCTGTGGTTTGACCATTCCCAAGTCTATATCTCTCTCTGAATTTGGGCCAGAACAGTAAGCCACCATTCTCATGGAGGCTTAATGAGAGAATTTTAACCAATCCATTAATCGGGGAACAAATTGCCCGGGGTATAGAGTTATATTTTTTGACTAATATTAATCAAGAATCAGATGTTGGATGGACTTGGGTGGCTCATAAGGCTTTTATTAGGGGCTCCCTTCTAAAATTAGCATTTAGACATAAAAAGCAAATGCGTCTCAGAGAGCAGTCTTTGGGAAAAAGTTTAATAGAATTGAGAGGTTAAATCACCAGAACCCATCCAAAAGATTGCGCAATCAAATTGATAAAATTAGGCTAGAATTGGATCTATTATTATTAGATTGCACAGAAAGGTTGTTGAGATGGACAGGTCACAGTTTCTATACTAAAGCTGAGAAATCTGATACATTACTGGCTAGAAAACTCAAACATACACTATCATAGTCAAAGATATTTAGTGTCAGAACTAGATATCACAGTTAGCTCAAATAAGATTCAAAAGACATTTTTTGACTTCTTTCAAAAAATATATCAATCTAATTCACATAATCTGGATATGCAGAGGCTGGCTTTCATAGACTCTTGTAATCTGCCCAAGTTTACGGCCCAGGAGTGTGGTCTATTAAATTCCAAAGTCACAGACGCCGAAGTTAAAACAACTATTAAGGGCCTGGGTGGGGGCGGTCCCCTGGTCCGGATCATTTTTCCAATCGCTATTATAAAAAAATATGCAGACCTGCTCTTCCCTCACTTAACAAACCTCTTTAACAAATTTTTAGATGGACATCAGATGCCTCAGGAATTGAATCAGGCGAATATCGTCTTCTTTCCAAAAGGAGGCAAAGATCCACCTGAGGTTCATAAGTACCGTCACATCTGGTTGCTGAATGGGGATATAAAAATCTTAGCGAAAATAATGGCGAACAGGATATCAGATTTTCTCCCTAGAGTTATCCATAAAGACCAAACAGGTTTTATCCCCCATAGACAAACTCTCTAGGGCAACCAGTAATAAAATCCCAATGTGCTTATTAGCATTTGACATAGCAAAAGCCTTTGATACTTTAGAATGGCCCTATCTTCATGCAGTGCTAGATACATTTGGTTTCAATTGCACGTTTTTTAATTTGATCAAGACATATTATAATTCTCCCAAAGCTACCCTGAAACTCCCAGGGGATTCACCCAAACAAATAGACATACAAAGAGGAACCAGACAGGGGTGTCCCCTCTCACCACTCTTATTTGGCTCAATTCAATTCATAAGATCTAACGCCAATATACATGGAATTAAATTTGGCCTCCATCATCTTGAATGTTGTTTCTTTGATGATGACATGTTGTGGTCTCTTACAAGGCCTACCACCTCGTTCCCGCCCTCAAACTCTCAAACACTTTGGTGACCTGTCAGAGTTGAGAATCAATATGTCCAAGACAGAAGCATTGGAAATCTCTATGTCCCAGTCAGATATTGACAAAATTCAACAATCCAATAATTTTGCTTGGCCCAAATCTTATTTTAAATATCTAGGTGAGAATATCACTAAGAGGTTGTCGGATCTTTGTAAAGCTAATTATTCTATTCTATATAGAGATTTACGACTAGGTTTAGCAAAATGGACGAAGGGGCAGATTTACTGACTCGGGAGAATAAATTCTGCGAAAAATGAATATTCTTCCCGGCCTTTTTTATTTGTTTCGGACCCTCCTGATAACAATCGATTATAAAGAGCTGGAAAGATTTTAAAGCTTGGTAGTTAAATTTATATGGAATCATAGAGCCCCAAGAATACAAAAAATAAATATGTATATACGTAAAACAAAGGGTGGACTCTCATGCCCAAACTTTAAACAATATTATAAGGCAGTTAAGCTGGCCTTTATTTCCCTTTCTCACTCCTCTCTGCATCCAACCCTTTGGGTAATTACTGAAAATGTAGAAATGCCTCCATACTTATGGGACACAGCTATATGGCTCTCTAAATCGCGGATAGTGCTTGGGTCAATATCTAACCCTATGATCAAACACTCAGTTAATATTTGGTCTTGGGCCACACAGAAAAAGAGCATGACACCAAAACTATCTTCTCTTACCCCTGTCATACCTAATCCTCATTTTCCCATTCACCTCACATCTAACTCAATGCACTGGTGAGAATCCAATAATTTATTACGATTTGGGGCTTGGTACCCAAATAATATGAGCATAACTTTCGAATATTTGAGAGATAATTTTAACTTACCTTTTTACGGAAACTACAATTTTTGTAGAATTAAGCACTTTATAACAAATTGGACACGAACATTTGGAAACCTGATCGACAACTGGTTCACTGAGCGTTGTAGAGATCATCCACTGTCGAGCGAAACCATTAGGTTGTTATATAATTATTTTTTAATGAGGCAACCCCACTTTTAAAATCAAAGTATATGCGTTTGTGGGTAGGAAGACCTGGGGGACTCTCTGTGATGAATCCTGGGGGAAGGTCTGGCAAACTTTCACAAAGGGATCCTAGAACTATAGCATTCTTGGAACGTCAATAAAAGTCCTACATAGAACGTACCATACTCCTGTTAAGCTTAACAAATGGGGCCTTGTCCAAAATAATAGTTGCTTCAGAGACTGTGGAAATATAGGCTCATTCATAAATATCTGGTGGACATGCTCAAAGGTTAAAGATTTATTGGAAAAGGTCCTTACACTAGCCACTACGGTGTTTAGCTCCCGAATTGATGTGAATATTGGAGTGTTCTTACTGGGTCTTCCAGCCCCACATTTATCTACAAATCACAACCAACTTTTGCAATTTCTAATGTTTCTCACTGTGCCTTAGGGAGATCAGCTGCACCTCACTGACGAAGCCCATAAAGGCCGAAACGCGTCTGGGGTTTGCTGTTTTTCCTGTTCAGGGTAGAATTGCCTGGTATTTCGGGGCTGGGTCACTCTTTTGAGTGAGACCAGACTGATGTACTATAGGATATTTCTCCCTGTGAAGGGCACAAGTGAGCTAAAAGAGGTTGCTCTCAGAGTGGCTTATCATGGCCATAGAACTAACCTATTAAGGTTGGTTCATTCTCTGTTGAGCACCTCTGACTTTTTTATTTTTTTTATTTCTAATGTTAGCCACAAAAAAACATATTGCTCGGCAGTGGAGATCATCAATACTTAGCCTACAGGCGATTATAAATAAAAGTATTTTGATTCTCATCAATGAAAGATTGACTCACTTACTAGAGGACACTATCCCAAAATTTATGGACATATGGTCACCCTGGATTGCCCAGTCAGAGAGTATATCGGTGTGGTAACATGGGATGTAATATGATGCATATGTGATAACCTTGAAATCTGAACCTTTGATGCATATGATTTAACTCCAAGTTGGGAGGGTCCTGATATGTGGGAGATCCCTGGAGATGGTGAATGGAGGTGAAAAGGAACTGCACATGGAGGAGGTGCCTGAAAACGATTAGTATGTACTTTTCTTGTCTTAATTTTATTTTTTTATCTTCCTCCCTGATTGACCTGCGTGTCAGACATTGCATATTTGCAAAATATATTTTTGTTAAAAAAAAAAAGATATATAATTTGGTGAGTCTGAATTCTCTATGCATACAGCATTCTTTTATAAATGAGTAACAAATATAGAATTTTACATGGAACCAAAGGAAAGTGTGTCCCAGAATTGTGTATGGAAATGTGACTCCAGTTGGTTGACGTTCAGTGACAGAGAGATCTGAGATAAGGTACAAAAGAGCAAAACTAAAATCGTATTTCAAGAGACAAAGCAGTGACATAAACAGTCAAGGGATCAAAAAATCTGAAAACAGTTACCAGCAAAGTACTAAGGAGAACAGAACTCAGAATATGCAGCCTAGTTCTAAGGAGAACAGAACTTACTCTCCAGCATAAGCAGGTCCTGATGACAGGTCATGTTTGGTTCAAATCCAGAGGCATACCTGATTGAATACTGCCAATGGGTTAAAGGCCAGAGGCTGAAATAACATGCATACTGAGCTTGACCAAAGAGGAAGGTAGCAAGAAACATGTCAGAGGCAGCATAGGTTGATGTATGTTTTATTGAGATGCAATCATTTTAAATTGTGTTGCTGCTAAAACTGATTTGGTATCAGTCAGGCAGTACGATTGAGGCAGAAGTTCACTGGTCCACATTCTAATCGAGCAGTGTAATTTGCAGTCTATCGTAAAATTGGCTGCGGGTATGCCGTACAATTGGAGTTTTTTTCCCCTATGTTACACTTTTTTAAAAAAAATCTTTTCTCTCGCAATATTATGACACTGAGCCAACATCCATCAATCCTGCCTTGTCTGCAAGAGATTTCAGTGTAGGAAGTATGTGTACACCAAACCAAACTTTACAGATGAGAAACATCTCTAGGAACCAACAGGAAATGAGAATGTCATCATTATTATAATGAGTGAAAAAAAACAAGCAATATACCACATCACATATATAGTTGGCAGCATGCGGGCTTGCCAAAAGTTGTTGCTAATGCTTTCGGGCTCGCATAGCGAGCCCGCAAGAACTGCGTCCCTCGCAAAGCGAGGGACGCAGTTTCCCGCAAATGCGGGTCCTCGCGAAGCGAGGGGCGCATTTGCGGTGGTGGAGCATCCCAGCTGTACACTGGGCCTGTGAGACTGCAGCTGGGTGCTCCAGGCCTATATGCGGCCTTCTATGCTCCTCAGTACACGCCTATCTATAGGCTAATATAAAGCCCAGTGGAAGCTCGGTTCTCACCTTCATGGGGTCGGCCTGGTAGAGCTTCTCGGCCGCTCAGGCGAACTCTTCCCAGGTGCTGTAATAAGGCATGATGAGGCCGAGCTGTAAAACAGGAAATCTAGCAATCCAAGATCACACATCAGCATTCACTTCTAGCACTAAATGAGTTTTTATTGGCTGCCACCGTGATGATTGACCAATCACAAGCAACCATCTAGCGCTGCAAGAAAAGAACTTCCAGGTAACAGGTCACCACAAAACCAACTCTATGGTATAAGAGTGTTAGTCTCTATGGTAGAAGTGACAGGCGCTCCCTGCTGCTAGGAAACCGCAGAGCACACCAAACAGTGCATACTTAGAGACCGTCCCACTCTATCTGATTGTCTATCGTTACGGTTTGCAGCCAACCACGAAAGCAAACTTCCGGAACTCAGAAGAGCTCCCTGCAAACTCTATGATACAAGCAGGGCACGCTGTAGTCACTCTCTATGGTTGGGAGGTGTGGATTGCATCTCAGTTTTTTTTTATGCTGAAGTAATTAAGAGAAATAAAGAACTATTCAAGTTATTGTATAAATAAATATCAGCACAGCACTTTGGAGTTATTCTTTAAAGGAGCTAAAAAATAAAGGAGATTTGGGGTCAGTTTATAAAACTAAGTATAACAAGGTGGATCATTTTATAAAATAATAACAAAATGTTTCTGGATTTACACGTTCTATAAACTAATGAAAATTTTTTATTTGCAGTAATTGCAAAAAATTATGTAAAACACCCGTAGACTTGTTCTATGAAATAATGAAAGAAAACATGGAGTATGGAGTCATTGTGTCAAAGAGTCTAATAAATATGTTGGAGCCATTCAATGAAAGAGTGAAAAAAAAGATATTTTTGGACGTATTCTATTAAGAGTTTTAATAATTTAGGATGTTCTGTAAAATAATGAAAAAAGCTGTTTAGTCTTTCCGAAAATAATTGAAAAAAACAATTAGAGCAATTTTCCAAAAATATGCAGTTTTCTAAGATGTCCCAATTAATATTGTAATTAGTATCACATATATAGTTGTGAGCATGCGGGCTTGCCAAAACTTGTTGCCAACGCTTGCAGGCTCGCGTAGCGAGCCCGCAAGAACTGCGTCCCTCGCGAAGCGAGGGGCCGCATTTGCGCTGGTGGAGCATCCCACGTCCCACGCTAATTACCCAGGTGTATGTATATAGTGAATAAGTGTATAACTCGGTGTGTGTATATAGCTGGACCCTATGTAATCCTATATTGCAGTACTTATAGTGCAGTATGCAGTGTAATAATACAGATACATTACACATCTCCCCGCACACCAAGCCTCACGTATCACAGCCCGCTCTCGGGAGCGCGCACGTCCAGTCCCTGCTCAAACCTGCAGTTCACAGACACAGTCCAGCCCCAGCTGACAGAAGGTCACATGACTCTCCGTTGCGTCCACGGAAGTGACGCAGTGACAGGGGAAACATGGAGCTGAGTGAGCTGCTGTATAACAAGTCCAAGTATATCGAGACCGTGACTGGGAGGGATAGAAACAGCTGGTGGTGAACTGTGCTGGATATCTATCTATCTATCTATCTATCTATCTATCTAGCTTTGTCTATCTCTGTCTGTTTATCTATCTGTCTATCTATCTCTCCATCCGTCTGTCTATCTATCTCTCCGTCTGTCTGTCTATTTATCTATGTATCTATATCTCCATCTGTCTGTATCTATCTTTATATCTCTTCGTCTGTCTATCTGTATCTGTTTATCTGTATCTATCTGTCTGTCTGTATCTCTATCTATCTACCTCCTATCATCTATAAATCTATATGCCTATCTATAAATATATATATATATATATATATATATATATATGTCTCTCTGTGTCTATGTCTCTGTCTTTTTATCTATCTTCAAATCTATACATATACACAGCCACATATACTCAGGATATTTACACTTTATCAGGCTTCATGCATGTATACAGCTTCTGTAATCATGTATACACCAGCCATTAGTGCAATCCATACCATTTTTTTATTACATTGTTTTCCTTCTTCCATTTTAGTATAAATCAAAACATTTTTAGGAGCCAGGCAATGGATTCTATATAGAAATATAAGTATAATAACACAAATATTAGGAGCCAGCAGTAATATTTATCAAGCCGTGTCTTAAACTGTCTACTAGATACTCTGACCCATTTTTCTTGGTCTTACATTGTCCATTTAAAGTGTATGGTGTCTGTTAAAGTAGCTTTGTGTGTCCCTTTTCCTTAGTGTGTACGTGTATGTATGTATGTATGTATGTATGTATGTGTTTGTGTCAGACTGAACAGACCAATGCTGGGAGAGAGAACATACCTTATGATAAGCTGTGAGTGTGACCTGTAACAGAATAATAGCAAGCACTCTAATTACTACCATGGACCTTAAACCACCCATATTCCCTAACACAACCTCCCTATTATAAGCTAAATTCGTTTGTGATCACATATATAGTTGTGAGCATACAAGTTGTTGCTAACGCGCCCGCGGCCCTTGCGTAGCGCCTAAGGCGCTCCTTGCCAGCAACTGCGACCCTCGCAAACTTTACGTCGCAACGCAAACATACGAGACACGTTACCACTAATTACGACCTGGCAAAAATAGGGCGCAACCTGCGGACAGGAAAAAATGAAAAACACAATAAATACACACAACACATACATAAAAAGCTTACCTACAGCAAGAGGGAGCATCCAGGACCTCAAAAAATGAAGTTACACCTTAATGTAACTCAAAATAAAAGAGTTTACACACTCACAAATTCTCTAAGCAAGAGAAAAAATGGCCAGAGAACAAAACGAAAACGAGGCTACAGCCCTTTAAACACGCAAAACACCAAAAGAAACATGCAAAACACCACAAAAGACCTACGGATATTCCGCTAAGACGCATACCACACATTACCCGCCATTTTAGAACAATGCAGAAGTACACAACTACGCTAACGGTTTGGTCTCGCGCACGCACACTATTACACTGCACACATTCATCACGCTTACACAGCAGCTCCACACCACTAATGCTGCAGCAACATCAAAACACATTGCAGCTCTTCAACACAATGCTTCCTGCATATATTACTTCAAAATAGGTAAAGCATATTACTTTATTAATCTATTAGTTATTTTATTGTTATACACCAAACAATTCATTGCCGTCATTTTTTGACGGGCAATTCGCTAGTATATTTATATATATAGGTACTATTGTATTTATTGTATTTATATGTATACATATTATCTGCATTTATTTATTTACATTTACTTAAATTAGATAAATGTGACAATTGTATTTATACAACGTATATATACTCACACACACAATATTACTTTGTGTGTGTTAGTATATATATATATATATATATATATATATATATATATAAAAGGATAGTACATTTATAAGCTTATCTGAAAGTCTTAAAATAAGTTCAAAACGTACTACCTGCTCACGTTTCCCAGAAATACAGTCATCGTACTGCATTCTGGTGGGACTGGGCGGGGACATGCAGATGAGAAACAATGTACCTTACTCTTTGAATCCAAATTACCATTGTATACATATCTCCTTTGAAGCATGCATATGCTCTTTGTATTAAACAGCTTTTAAGCAAAGATAGAACTGTTTCAAAGTTGATGTCTCTCATTAGTGTGAGGTTGATTCTGTTTTTTTGCATTATATATATATATACTAGAAATAAAATTTGAAGCCATGGCAATGCTGTTTGCCACACAATGTAAGGCTTTTGTTCCTCTGAGGACCTTCGGCGCTCATTGCGAGCCTCTCCCCTCGGGTACTTTTGCAACGGTCACCTTCGGCGCTCATCGCGGAGACAGATATATAAGTACAGTGTAAAATATACAATTTTTTTAAGTACAGTAAATTAATAAATTAATATGAATTGAAAAATAATATACTTTACCTGTTTATATTTAATATGCAGCAATTAATATCCTGAAGAGTAACAATCTCTTTGAATTTCCGGCATCAGAAAATGTACAGTTGGACTGTTGATCACCTGAGGAGAAAGTGTCAGCAATGTGCCAAGTGTGCAGTGTAAATAAGCTGCCGGCGCGAGGCCAAACCGTTTGTGTAGGCGGGGAAAGCGCCATTTTAGAATCGTAACGTTATTATTTACTAGTTAGTGTCGTAAAATGGCTGTTTTTTTCTATGTGTTACTTGGGTGCAAGCATTTTCCGTCCATTGTAATGGTATATTTTGTATCTCGTACGTTCCTGGCTAACTCATACATGTCTAGCAGTGATTTGCGCACTTCGGTCTTCTTTAGCTTCGTTTTTATTTTTTTTGGCCTCCTTTTTTTTTATTGCTTAGCCATTTTCGAGTGCCGAAACTCGTCAAATTCGGCTTAAATTTGCATGCAATCTCACTCCAAGATGTCCTGTCTGTCCCCCTGTGCTGTGTGTGATTGTTTTTTTATTGTATTTTTTGGGGGTGTTTTTCGATTTGCGCGGTTCAGCCGTTAACTTATTTTTCTGAGATCGGATTTGTTTGCGAAGGGATTCCGACCTCGCAATTTTTTTTTTCTAAGCCCTGCGTTCCTCAACTGCTTGCAGCCTTAGGCAATGCGGCGTTTCCTAACTGCTTGGAGGCTAAGTCCCACGTGCTTCAAGCTCTGAAGGCTTATATGCGTTAACGGCTCGCCTCGCCAGCATGACGACGAATCACAGTTTGACAACTATTATATGTGATATATATATACATTGTCCAGTCATGGGACAGACTGGTAAAAGTAATTTACAGCCAGAGCCCATAGAGGGAGAGTTGCAGCCAGAGCCCCGAGAGAGTGTCGCAGTGTGGGAGCTGATAGCCAGCCACTGAGCCAAGTAAAGTATCTTGAGAACAAAATAAAGTCAAGAAGACAGCAGCATAGACTCTAAATGAGCAAATAAAGTATTTGCTAAGTGTTGTGTTTGTAAAGTGTTAGAAACATAAAAAGTAGAAAAGACAGTAAATCTGCAGCGTGGAAAGTGAAGGTCATCAGCTGACGAAATTAACAAGTGGACATATGGAATAAATAGGCCAGTGACTTAAAGTAAAGGATTGGACAATTATACTGTTTTTGCTACATCCAGGCTTAGTTGAAAGAAAGCCCTTATTAGTAAGGGAACAAGATATACAGTACAGTTAGCGCTGATTATGTGTTTTTTTTTTTTTGTATTAAATGTGTAGCACTAGCAATAAGTAAAGTAAAAGTTGAAAAAGAAACACATTAAAACCTCCTATGTTATTGTGTTCACAATATGTGTCAGAAACATGGCCACAACTAATGGAGAGAAGGGTACTTTGCCACAATACATATATATATATATATATATATGACCTACTACTATGCAGAATAACATTGGCAGCAACTAGAGGGAGTGGTAGTGAGTGAATAAGATGCTGGAAGGTTAGCAAGGGTATCTGGAGCCATGCAGACTGCAGTGCTTCCGACAGCTGCTGAGGAGTGTGTGGTGAAGGACCTATACTGTGAAGGGGACCATTGAGGTGGTCCCACAAGAGCTCAATGGGGTTCAAGTCTGGGAAATTTGGAGGCCAGGGAAGAACTTGGAAGTCCTTGTCGCGCTCCTCCAACCACTCCCGGAGAATTCTGGCCATATTACATGTTGCATTGTACTGCTGGAAGATTCCATCTGTTCCAGGGAAGACGGAACTCAATAAGTTGAGAGTGCCTTCCAGAGGTATGAGTGGACCCAGACAATGCCAAGAAAACATTTCACAGACCACAACATTGCTGTCACCAGCTTGTGGTCTTCCAAAAATGGTTGCAGATAGTTTATTCTCGGAGGTTTCACGCCTGACACGCCAGCATCCATTCAGTCGATAGAGCAGAAAACGTGACTCATCAGACAAGGCAACCCTTTGCCAATCAGAAGAGGTCCAATTTTGGTACTACCGTGCAAATTGAAGCCATTTCTGATAATGAACCTTTAGTAGCCCACTGGCTCATATGGATGGTGAGTTGCTCAACTGTAGCGTGTTGTTTGGTCGACACACATATCCAGCTCTGACATTAATGGCACTTGGTGCTCCGCAGTTTTGACTTCATTTATTCGCAATCATGTGATTTGTCCAGTCACGGTACACTTTAACCACAGCAGTACGTGAATAGTTCACAAACGGTGTTTTAGAAATACTGCCACCCTTGGTCCAAAAGTCAATAACCATCTTCTTTTCAAATTTAGGCAAATTGCATGTTTTACCCATGATAGAAATTACATAGTTACATAGTATTTGAGGTTGAATAAAGACTGTTAGTCCATCAAGTTGAACCTTTTTAGATCTCTTCTGATGCTTTTAATATGTGGACTATTTGTTAATAATTGTTAATTGATCCAGAAGAAGGCAAACAGAAAAAAGAAACAATTGAAACTTTGCGAATTGTCTCATAAGGGGAAAAAAAATGAAATTCCTTCCTGACCCCAGAGACTGGCAATCAAATTTCTCCCTGGATCAATATTCCTTCACTAGTTATAGCTTTGAATGCCCTCTTTATTCAAAAATATATCTAACCCCTTTTTAAAGTTATCTATCGAATTCGCTGTCACCACCTCCTTCGGTAGAGAATTCCACAGTTTAATCACCCTGACTGTGAAGAACACTTTTCTTTCTTTAAGGTGAAATCTTTTTTCCTCTAATCTCAAAGGATGTCCTCTTGTCAGTTCAAAATCAATTGGTACAACAAATTCACTTGACAAAGCCTTGTATTGACCCTGGATGTATTTAAATAAGGTAATCATATCACCTCATAGATCCCTCTTTTCTATGGAAAATAGGTTCTTGTATTACCTGGGCCAGATACTGATCCATGAGTGTACTCAAGAACCTGCTCCCCTTAGCTGAACTGCTGGTCTCATTTATCCAGTTTATTTCAGGGTTATTAAAGTCTCACATCAAATGGTTGACATGTTTGCAGAATTCCTACATGTCACCTTATATACCCACCAAGCCAACTCACAACACATGCCATATTTCATTGGCTACGCGCTGCTGACGTCAAAATTATAGCCTTATATGAAGCTGTGCATGATTGCGTTATGGAGGTAATACGAAGCTGTGTATGATTGAGTTATGGAGGTAATATGAAGCTGTGCATGATTGAGTTATGGAGGTAGGTCGTATGCTCTGAACAAATGGATTTGCAGAGAATTTTTGAATATTTGAAAACTAGGAGATAGTCTAATAGAGTCTTTTACATTGTAAGTTTGTCAGTTTTCAATCTTGTGTCAGTGCTTTGAAAACAATCACTATGTACGTTTGATTTTAAGCTCAAAAACAGGGCCCTCCATTCTTTGCTATGTGTTAATTTTGTTTTTGCCATCTACTTAACCCTTGTATAGCGCTCTGGAAAATGTTGGCAAATTATAAATAAAAGATCATAAAAGATAATAATAATAGAACGAGATAGAGACTTCCAAAGAATGGGGCTGATCTTGAGAAGTCCTGCAGGTGAGCATATAAGGAGATAATGGTAGCGGATGAATTGTGCAAAACTTTGACAGAGTGGAGAGTGTCTTGAGTCAAGAGTTCAGATGTAAGGAGGTGTGGTGTTGTTAAGGGCTTTGTGAGTCTTGGTATTTTAAATATTTTAATGAGGGAATGGCGAGCCAGTGAAGAGACTAACAGAGGGGACAGCAGATGATTTGCACTGGGTGAAGTGGATAAGTGTGGCAGAAGCATTCTGAATAGACTGAAGTAGCGACAGGCAGTTTAGTGAATGGCCATTTAGGATGGAGTTGCAGTAGGCAAGGTGTGAAATTATGAGAACGGATTTTGGAGATGTTCTTCAGGTGGAGACATCAGAATTTTGGGAGTGATAGCATGTGGGAAATAAGAATTCTTCACATGCTTGTAAAGTATGTAATAAAGTATCTGCATTAGGAGGTATTCAAAACCTATATATTTAAATGACTGTTTCAGGGGGGATTCTAATCTAGACTACTGCTTTGTCTGTAACTTGAGGTGGAGTTATCCTATGGGGCTTTACTCTGCTCTATTGTCTATAGTCACTGCTCTATTTAGTCTGATTTATTGTTAAGTGTGCTTTTTGGAGAAAGTTTTTTTTTTTTTTAACAGAAGTTAATACACATCTTATCTGAAAGCATAGACTCTCCATTCCTCATCCTTTTTGGAGCAAGGCAAAATTGTCCATCATCATTAAAACAAATCTTAACAAAATAGCAACATTTTTTTATACATTATTAAGTTAACTTCTTCAAAATAGCATAGTATAAATATGATACCTCCGTGGTCCTTTAAAGTATTATTCCTCTTCATTGACGTCTTTGTATTTGTACATAGCTTTTATAGTGTATTTTTATTATTTTTTAAAAGGTGGAACCTAGTAATCATGGTAAATCCCTAAGCAAATATCACCTTGCTTAATTTTAGCACTATATTGGTAAAGAGTGATTTACCCTGGGTCATTTAGAGTGTGTTGTGAATTCCTTTTGCACAGTTCAAAGTCTATTACTTTTTTTTAACTCTGACAAAGGTTCTTTCTTAATGGCTTGAGCAGTTTAAAGGTGCAGTCTCCAAATATATTACATGAAGTTAGAAGATCACTAGATCTTTTAAACAAACTATCACCATTTGTTTTAAAAATAATATAAATTTGCTGCTATCCTTTATTTATAAAGCACAACAGATTCATTTCTTTGTTTAAAAAAAAAAATCATTAGTTTTCTATACATTTCCTTGTCATTTTTCTGAACGAAATTAGCATTGTATGCTCTTCCTGTATCAAATAATGTGTTATGCATGTGTTTACTCTACCCTACAATTATGAAATCTGCTGTCTCTCTACAATAAAATATCCAACATTAAGTTTTATTTTGTTGTTGATAAAGAAAATTATAGTTTATGTAGCCTATATAACAAATAAATATGAATGAATGTACATACAAATAAACATATATACAGTGCCTTGCAAAAGTATTCACCCCCTTGACTTTTTACCTATTTTGTTACATTACAGCCTTAAGTTCAATGTTTTGTTAATCTGAATTTTATGTGATGGATCAGAACACAATAGTCTAAGTTGGTGAAGTGAAATGAGAAAATGATATACATAAAACTATTTTCTAGAAACAGAAAACAGAAAAGTGGCATGTGCGTATGTATTCACCCCCTTTGTTATGAAGCCCATAAAAAGCTCTGGCGCAACCAATTACCTTCAGAAGTCACATAATTAGTGATATGATGACCACATGTGTGCAATCTAAGTGTCACATGATCTGTCATTGCATATGCACACCTTTTTTGAAAGGCCCCAGAGGCTCCAACACCTAAACAAGAGGCACCACTAACCAAACATTGCCATGAAGACCAAGGAACTCTCAAACAAGCAAGGGACAATGTTGTTGAGAAGTACAAGTCAGGGTTAGGTTATACAAAAATATTCAAATATTTGCTGATCCCCAGGATCACCATTAAATCTATCATAACCAGATGGAAAGAACATGGCACAACAGCAAACCTGCCAAGAGACAGTCGCCCACCAAAACTCACGGACCGGGCAAGGAGGGCATTAATCAGAGAGGCAGCACAGAGACCTAAAGTAACCCTGGAGGAGCTGCAGAGTTCCACAGCAGAGACTGGAGTATCTGTACATAGGTGGCCAGAAGAAAGCCATTACTTTCAACAAAAAACAAAATGGCACGTTTTGAGTTTGCGAAAAGGCATGTGGGAGACTCCCAAAATGTATGGAGGAAGGTGCTCTGGTCTGTTGAGACTAAAATGTAATTTTCGGCCATCAAAGAAAATGCTATGTCTGGCACAAACCCATCACATCACATCACCCAAAGAACACCATCCCCACAGTGAAACATGGTGGTGGCATCATCATGCTGTGGGGATGTTTTTCAGCAGCCGGGACTGGGAAACTGGTCAGAGTTGAGGGAAAGATGGATGGTGCTAAATACAGGGATATTCTTGAGCAAAACCTGTACCACTCTGTGCATGATTTGAGGCTAGGATGGAGGTTCACCTTCCAGCAGGACAATGACCCCAAACACACTGCTAAATCAACACTTGAGTTTTTTAAGGGGAAACATGTAAATGTGTTGAAATGGCCTAGTCAAATCCCAGACCTCAATCCAATAGAAAATCTGTGGTCAGACTTAAAGATTGCTGTAAACAAGCGCAAACCATCCAACTTGAAGGAGCTGGAGCAGTTTTGCTAGGAGGAATGGGCAAAAATCCCAGTGGTAAGATGTGGCAAGCTCTTAAAGACTTATCCAAAGCGACTTGGAGCTGTGATTGCCACAAAAGGTGGCTCTACAAAGTATTGACTTTAGGGGGTGAATAGTTATGCACTTTTTACTTTATTTTCTGTTATTTTGTCCTATTTGTTGTTTGCTTCACAATAAAAAAAACATATTCAAAGTTGTGGGCATGTTCTGTAAAATAAATGATGCAAATCTTCAAACAATACATGTTAATTCTAGGTTGTGAGGCAACAAAACACGAAAAATGCCAAGGGGGTGAACACTTTTGCAAGGCACTGTACATGTACACACACATATATTTAATTCCTTCCTATGCTTCCTTCTACCTCCCCTTACCACCCGCTAATTCCCTCTGTACCCTCACTGCCTCTTCCTACCCTCGCCATTGCGTGCTACCACAGCAACGCTCCCTACACTTGCTGCCACTCACTACCCTGCCGCCTTGCGCTACTTTCGTTTACCCCATGCTAACTCCGTCTGTCACAGACTGCCTCACTCTGTCCCCACAACTTCATCTCTCTGCCTACCTCACGTGGAGCTACTTACTGTGTAATTTCTTGTTAGTTTTCCAGTACGTTTAAACATGTTTTACAAAATATTTTTTTCATGAAACATTTGCATTGCAAGTCCCTTAAGCAAAGCTTTTGTAGCAAAATGAAAATTACATTATGTATATGACCTATAAATAATATATATATATATATATATATATATATATATATATATATATATATATATATATATGTATATATATACAGTATATACGTATACATATATAAACACATATTATAAAAAGATAACAAAAATCAAGCATAGTGCAATTTTGACTTCATATAAAAACAGTATGTAAATAATAATAATAATAATAATAATAATAATAATAATAAAGTAGAATACATTTTTCTGAAAATTAAATGTCAGTTAAGAATTAATAAAATGCCATCTAATTCTCCAGAATAATTAAGAGAATAAAATAAGTGATTGGTATAATTTGAATTCAACCATAGGAACCAAATCTCTTTAAATGTTTCCAGTACAAGATAATTTCTCCATCATAAGAATGTGATCATTTCTTTTGATTAACAAAGGAAAAAGTCAAATTTGAGAGATTCCATCTACAAGTAACAACATACATGTTGCAAAAAAGAATAAATGGTAATAATGTTTGTGAAGGATAACGAATTGGCCCAAATATAAGCCGCACTTTTTTTCTGATTTCCGAGCTTGCAGGTCCTTTTTGGAACCTGTAGGATTTTCTTTTACATTTGCCTTTTGCGGGTGTCAGTGCCTGCGCTACTTTTGCTTACCCCATGCTAACTCCATCTGTCACTGACTGCCTCACTCTGTCCCCACTACTTCATCTCTCTGCCTACCTCTACTAACCAGTGCTACCTACCTCTACCAACAAGTGTGACCTCTCTGCCCTCCATTGCCTCACCAAACCCCCCACAATAAAAACCCTTCCATTGACTAGCTCCACCACTGAATCTAATCACATAAACAAGAGAAGAGGACAATTTCATTAGAAGTGTAGTTTGTCATAAAATGTAACCTTGCTTGTGGTTTCAATCATTATAAAAATAAACTATTATAAAGTAATCGCTGGAGCTTTCATGTTAATCCTTTGGCTGGTAACAGCATTATTTTCATTAAGTATGTTTTGTTCTTGTCAGATAAAATTGTGGAGGTGAAGTAAATGGTATTAAACTGACATCAGAACATAGAGTTATTTTGCGCTATACAAAGCTAATTAGAGATAGCAGCATCATCTAAGCTGTGTACTCGTTTTGATCCATTGTTTTATTATATTGTTACATATGGTAAGATCACAATTGCATTTCAGTATATTATACATCATTGATACATGAAAATGAATACAAGCTTGATGGAGCTCAGAGGGCCGGGACTGATAGAAGTGTCTGCCAATATTCCTGCATACTGTCTGCTCACGTGGAGCTACTTGCTGTGTTATTTTTTGTTAGTTTTCCAGTATGTTTAAACATGTTTTACTAAATATTTTTTCATGAAAAATGTGCATTGCATGTCCCTTAAGCAAAGCTTTTGTAGCAAAATGGAGGTTACATTATGTATATGACCTATAAATAATAAATAAATATTTATGTATATGACCTATAAATAATAAATATAAATATACTAGCGACTTGCCCGTCAAAAAATGACGGCAATGAAATTGTAAGTGAGCTAATTCTGTTTGGTGTATAATAATGAAATATATAATACATTAATAAATGAATGTACTTTACGTATTTTGAAGCATTGTGTTGAAAAGCTGGGAATCTGTTTTGATGTTGCTGCAGCATTAGTGGTGTGGAGCTGCTGTGTAAGCGTCATGAATGTGTGCAGTGTAATAGTGTACGTGCGCGAGACCAAACCGTTAGCGTAGTTGGGTACTTCCGCATTAGCGTAAAATGGCGGGTAATGTGTGGCATGCATCTTAGCGGAATATCCGTAGGTCGCCGTCTGGAAGTTTTATTAACAGGTGCCTGGTGCTGCGGCTCCGCCCTCTCATTCATTTGTGTGGCTGCCAGGGAGACGCGTGTGAGGTGCAGGCCGTGTGCTGGTGGGACCCCGGGG